>CM017564.1:28141157-28791157 GCA_007844125.1 Sinonovacula constricta
TCCATCATGTGACCTCTGCTCTGAGTCGGGAAAGATTATCAGCGCGACAGGATTTTGTGCATCTTGCAACGAGTTCCTATGCAAAACCTGCATTGTTTATCATAACAAGTTTAAGACTATTAAAGAGCATAAACTACTGGAGAATGAAGAAATGCCGAACCAACGGCCAACATCCACTGATGTAGATAAATGTTCCAAACATCCAGACAGGACTTTAGAAATGTTCTGCTCAGATGAAAACATCCTTGGGTGTGCAATGTGTTTTGTTGAAGGGCATAGAGCCTGTCAGAATGTAGACAAGGTATCAAATCTGGCAAAGAATATAAAGTCCTCCGGATATATGACAGATATTGAGCTGGCTTCGATAAAAGAAAAAGACTTATGTAGACGACTAAAGGAAAATATTCTGCGTTTTAGAACGGAAATTGACACATGCAAGACAAAATGTTTAGCCGACTTTGAAGCTGTTCGAGCAGATATTGAAGCTACTTTAAACAAAATAGCAGATGAAGTATCCAAAGAAGTTACTAGGTTGCAGAAAGAGAACACTGAAACACTGGATAGTCTTGCAGAAACAATTTCAGCTCATGAGAAGAAGGTGGAGTCTTGCTTTGCGGAGATTCATAAACTCTCAGCACTTGCTGAGAACCAGGATGATCTGTTGTTCATCATCGTAAAGAAAAACAAGAAGCAGATAATTGACACCGTAATGGAACTAGAAAAACTTAATGACGATTTGCACATTCAGGGTTTTGTTTTTGATTTTGAGCCGTGGATCAAACTATTGCTGGAGAATAGCTGCAAGGTTAAAACTAAGGTGTCCTCATTTTTTCAAACTTCAAATCCAGGTAGGTTGTCTATTGATGGTGATGCTGTTTCTGTTCCTTTTTAGTTTAAACTAATGAAATTTTTGTGCCATGGAGAAAAATGATTCTGGTATGGATACGTCTAAAATATGTCATGCCCTGCCCGGTGTCTGTTTTGTTAACGATCAATGTTAAGCTGTTAAGGGACTTAACAGATTAATTCATATTTGTTTTCAAACCGGTTATGTTAAAATACAGTCAAAGTTCAGTTTTAATGACTATTCAATCAAGTTTGATTGCGTTAACTATACACTTGATATTAGCTAAATTATGTCCAATTAATTGTTTTATATTACAATGCTTGTTTCTGGTCAATAGCCTTGGAAAAGTTTAGTCGTTTTAATAGAGTAGAGCTTATAGTCAGAGTTATGGTTCGTTACCCTCAAATAGTTATGTAATAAATCCACAATTTAAAAAGAGTGTTTAATTCCCAGAATGGTCATCTTCTTGTTTAAAGCTTATGTCGTCTGCAGCGGGTGGTATGTCTCACATCCGTGCTTTTTCTTGTATTTTATTTTGAGAATTATAGTCCATCATGCTGTCCAACATTTAAATAGTGGATATATCATGGCAAAGTGTTATAAGAAGTGGTCTATCTCGAAAGAAAAATATTGTGAGAGTGTTCCTTTTTTTGCCTAAAGTCTTTAAGCAATGTGTATGTGTTACCCATCGAGGACCAGACAAAAACACACCACAAGTCTATAGTTTGAGATCATTAAAATAGGACCGGATATAAATGAATAATTGTTCATTCCCTGACATAGACTTTATATCTGTCAAGTGTGCTCAGCAAAGCTCAATGTTTCTAGGCAGGTAGGTCTCTGTCATACATCATGTGAAGAGTGGCTTGAATGTACACAGATCAACCCCTTTTAACCATTGGTTATTTGCTTTTCAGATGCATAAGAATACTATGTGTTAGTCCTAATTTCTGACGTTTTTATCAACTCTCCATGTAAGGGACTTCCAAAAACGAATAGTCTTGCCATTTTGTGCACGATCTGCCCCATGGATACTAATGTAACCGCAGATATGTTTCATATAAATATCCATTCTGTGATTGTGTGCTTTTTTTGAAAAAGTTGTTTGTTGTTGTGTGTATGTGCGTGCGTGTGTGCTTGTGTGTGTTCGCGCGCGTGTGCGCGTGTGTTGCTGTGTTTTATACAATGCATGCGTGGTAGTAGAGAAAAACTATAACGGAAATATATAATCTAAAATACGACTTTAAATGGTAAAACTGTATATGATTAGTATAGACTAGTGTTATGTTACCAAAATAAAGGCTCATTTGCTACCATAATTAGTTTGTAATATTGCTTCGTGAATACTTTGATAAAAAGTAAGAACGTGATATTTTTGCATTTTCTAACCTCTAACTCTTCTTTTACTCATTTTTTCTTCTTCAAACATGTGTCCATAGAGGGCAGCGGGTTGACAGCACAAGGGCAGTTATTTAGTTCCAGTTGGGGAAATACTGAAGGTGGCGGAGGGGATCAGAACCCGTACAAATGGGTTTCCTCATTGTCTGCTTCAGATATTGTGTAAGTCCAGTTTCTTTAAGGCTTAATTTTAAAAGGAAAATCTATTTAGAACATGTTTATATAGTTGTTTTAAATGGTGCTTGTAAAAGATCTAATGTTAAACAATAATTAGAAAAACAAATTGAACAATACGGAGATAGAGTTCACTTAAAGTAGTTCAGTACTGTTTTTACTGCCTTGTACATCATTTACAATATGGTGTTGCCAACTACCATCCATCTATCCTGTCAAATCATAGGCCTTCAGCCCTGAACCGTAAACAACTGCTAGCTGTTGTTCATTAACTACAGACCGGACTTGCTAGCGCAATCGGTAGAGTGTCTGCTCCAGGTATGGGATGCCCCGGGTTCTATCCCGGGCCGCGGCATACCAGCGTCGTTAAAATGGTAGTGGTATAGCTTCATTGCTACCGCTGAAGCAGATATGAGGGTAGTTCCATGACTGATTGACCAGGTGTCAGGATAATGTGACTGGGAGTGGTATCATGCCAGGTGTTCACGGCATGCTATACACAGTGAAGGCAGCACTATATCTGCTTCAAATGGACACCGTCTACATAACTAAAATACTGTTGGTGCGACGATGAACCCAATAAACAAATCACTACCTACTTTGTCACCAGTATGGGTAGCATATTTTGTATGGCCATTTTGTGAATGCCTTCTCATTTATGTCTTGAAGGTGAGGCATGTTCATATAAACTAAACTACAAAGACATTAACTTTTATGTCATTATGTTGTGTGGTGGAGCTGTTAAAGGTGGTATCCAACATTTTGGACCATAAATATTTTCATTAAACATCTTAATAAACCATTGTTACCCGAACAGATCTCGCAAAATGTTGTTTATTGATGTCCTACACCTGTCTAAAAAGTGAACCATGACGCCACAACTGTCATTACAAACATGTATTTCCTATCTGAGGCACGGTGCACAGTTAGCTATTTTTAAACTAAGAAAACCACGAGACCACTTATGTTTTAGCTCATCCACGTCAATGTCTATTATTAGCAGGAATTTCAATCGTTTTTTTTATATAAATTTGAAAAGAATGAACATTTTAGGTGTTGATTAAAGAGTTTTACTGCCCCAAAATTGAGTTAATGTTGAAAATCATCAAAGCTTAGACTAATGTATGATTTTTTTTTCTGCAGAAATTATGCGCAAATACCCCAAACAGAGGTCAGATATTGTTACATACATTAAATATAGGCAAACCGTCGGATGCCACTTTTAACTTTGACATGAAATACATTTATTCTCCTGCCACATGGTGATGTACATACCTTTTGTATCCTCTCAAAGGTGGTATCCGACCATTTGGGTCATACAACCAAACTATTGTTCCCTGAAAAAAATCAGCAAAATGCTGTTTATTGGTGCCGTACATCCATATTAAAGTGTAGCTTAACACCACAGTTGTCATTACAAAAATGTATTTCCTATCTGAGCCACGCTACACATTTAGCTATTAATAATCCAGTGACTACTTACTTTCGAACTCACCTCTGCCGTCGATATCTATTTTTAGCAGGAATTCTTATCGAATTTATTTACAAATTAGGAAATAGTAGGCATTTTAAGCGATATATTTCAAGATTTGCACTGTCTACCAACTAAGTTAATGTTATAAATAGCCTTTACCTAACATAAACTTTTGAACTCACCTTACATGAACATCCGGGTAATCAGCTCTGACGTCGATATCTATTTTTAGCAGAAATCCCCATCATACTTATTTATAGAATTGGAAATAATGGTCAGTTTAAGCAATGTATTTCAAGATTTGCACTGTCTAACAAATGGGTTTATGTTATAAATATGAAATAATAAATTTATGAAAGAATTATGCATGTTTTCTCAAGAGCAGGGTTAAGCAGTTGATGCATGTATTAGATATAGGCAAACTGTCGGCTACAACCTTAAAACTATATCCTGATGCCTTTTAATTGAAACTTAAGTAGAGTTAAAATGTCTTTATATAAATTGTATCAATATTTTAATGAATTTTAGGTAGACCGTAAATGTGTCAAATATTTTCTTCCAGGGAGACTATTGGAACTGAGGTAACAAAAGTATTTGAGGAGGGAAAAATGTGGCCTTTTACATGCATGGGCTTTAGAGACCACATGCCCAGTATCCCAGGTATGTTAAGTTTAGTTTGGTTGGCTTCAGATATTTTGCAATAACAAGCTAATGCATCAATAAGGTTATTTTGCAAACAAAATAATTATATATTTCTTTCTCAATAGGAGAAAAATATTGACTTACAAAAAGGAAAAAAAGAAAGATTCCGTCGTTTTTAAAACATTTAGTTTTCATGCAACACATTTTATTTTAACTGTAGTAAAAGTGCTTGTCTTTAGTGCAATACAACGTACACCTGATTCAGGGAGCAATAAGTTTAAATTTGTCTATGTTTACTTGTTCTCGCAGATTTTGAAGACATTTCTCCAGAAGAATTGCGATTTGAGGCTTATAATGCATTGGGAGCTGTTCAAACATATGTGAGTTCTGTTAGTCTGTTCCATTTTTTCGTAAATAAAGGGACTTTACTCTGTCTATTAAAAACTACATACTTACCTCCCTTTTGAGGGGGTATTTGGTATATTGTTACAGCATAAAACTTAAGATTTTTTCAACTTTTGAAAAACACTTAAGATTGAAGCATGCCATAAAATGGAATCCCATTAATTGAGATGAGAATGTATTAAAAAGGTTGGGCGCTTTTATTTAAAAATAAGCAAATAAAGAATAAAATGTGTTATGTTTCTTATATTAAGTATATGAAAATATCTTCCCACAAGGGAGATAACTAAAACATTTCTTTCATTTCGATAATAGGAAATTAACAACCCCTTGAAATTCAGGGGCGGATCCAGAAAGTTTTGTTGGAATGGGGGGTGGGGGTATGAATCACGATCCACTCAACTTTATGACAGTAAATACTAATTATATATACACAGTTAGGGACCCTAAATGTCTTTCCGATGAAGAAATATGTTGCATGAAAAATGCTCCAAGGATAATGTCTTATTTGGAGGTCAACAGCCATCACAAGATCAGCTGCTTTTCGGTCCTTATTAGTTTGATACACCGCTTGTTTTTCTTATTAAGGTGGAGCTTCATGTGCTAAAATAACATTAATGTATCATTATCAATGGTAAAATCCCAATGAACGTTTACATGCCCGGTCTATAGCTTTATAAATAGTTGATTTTTTTTAAAACTTTTACGCATTTATTTTATAGAGACAAAATGTTGAACAGTTGTTCAGTCAAGTGCAAACAGCACAACAGAAGTTAAAGGACCCAGATAACACCCTCAAGCAGAAACTGGTAATATATCTTCGATACTTAAATCTAAATTCCTTACCTGTTAAGCCAAAATTAATCCGGAGAACGGTGTTTGTACTTTGCTGAAGTAATTAATATATAACACGTTAACATTTAATATTATTGATTATAAAAGAGGAAAATGTTTAATAACGTTTGAAAGGTATATGAGTTCCACTCGAATGTTTATTATAAAATGTGTACAACTAGAAGACTAACTGTCTGTTGTAATGCATTGGCGTAGTGGTAGAGTCGCTGATTTGTAACTCCTTTGCTTAGCCTCCCAACGCGTGTGATCGAGTCCCGTTCGGGGCGAATAACTTAATGTGGGATGGTCTTCCAGCTGACTTGCGGTGCCCCGGTGGTTCTACCCAGACATTTTTCTGGGGTCTTCCTCCACCAAAATAGCTGGAGGTCGCTATAATGATCATTATTGGTCGCTTCGATGTATCTCAAAAACAAGCAAAAAGAAAATAAAAAGAAAACATAAATAAAACTACGTAAACTGTAAACATTGTATAAAAATGCTATCTGGAACATCCAAGTCACTTTATTTGCGGCGCTCTTTATTGAAGTGCGTCAGAAATTCGGAATGGGCTGTTGTTGTAGTTGACATGTCTTTCGTAACTCTTCGGCGGTATCCGGACAGATCTCTTTCGCAGTTGGATCTCCTCGGGTAATTCCGTCCTCGGGACAATCATCCCTCGGATGTATCTGGTGCAATGATACTTACTGAAATCACGATCGTTTTGTTCGCCTGAAGTCGGAAGAATAATATCATTATGCCTAAAATGTAGTCCGCACAAAACATAAACAATGCAATCGTTTGACAGCTGCGTGTCTGCTGCGCAGGGTAAATTAAAATTGGATTATTTAAATTTGAAGCTGCCACAAATTGAAGTTTTACGGGCATTGTACTGTAGTGAGCTGTCACCCGAGCTGCCATCTCTCTGTCACAAAAGTAGTCCCATTTAGAGAAATGGCCGAGGTGATCCGACTACCTACATACATCTGAGGGATGATTCGTGAATTATCCGAGGTGTTTCGATTGGTCTCTTTCGTAGAAATGGCCAAGGTGCTGCGAGTGGTTTTTAGGTTTGATAGATTTGTACCACACCAACTTATTACCATGTACATAACGTACCTATTTTGGCAACTTCAGACCACGTGGGCTAAGCAGATTTTTTAAACGAGTTTCTTAAAAGTTTAGTTGCATTATTAGATGAATTGTTGAGTACATTTAGACAATATGCAATACACATTGTGCAGCATATGCTATGTTCATGTGAAGACCAATTGTTTTACAATATTTACAACCCAGTTTAAGTCAAAGTACTCATCGGATGTCCGGAATTGTCGTTCGTAAGATTTAAAAATAAATAAATAACAAAACAACAACAACAACAACATATATTTAAGCCCTTTGATGCTTTGCATTATATTATGTCTTGTGTTTAACCCACTATAACGACAATCAGCTTAACGCACACGCAATCGGAAAACAATGTCATATAATAAAATCGCGTTGTGAAGTTTACAACGTTTTGTCTTGTTCTAGATCACATTCATTGACGATGCAATTCGACACAACATAGCTGGGTAAGCTTTTGTGAGTCTTAAATTTCGTGCCTTCAGAATAAACAATTTACGTTTTATTAATTTTTTTCTACCATAAAAAAATCAAGAGTTTTTCTTGCAAAAGATAGTTTTCACATCAGTGAAGATCCCTTATCTTGGCAGCCATCTTTGATGGTAACTTCAATGAAATTTCAGATGAATTGTATAGAAGCGTAAATTTTATTTTCTTGTAATTTCTTCATTTGTGGTCCAAAAATTAAAAGCTATACTCCATTGGAAAGCTCTTAAAATTCATATTTTTAGAATGCAATATTTTTTAAATTGATAAAAGCACAAAAAATAAATACACATACATAAAATTATTGGCTCATCCTTAAACAAAATGAACAGTATCTTTTTTGGTTGTATTTTTTACTATTTAAACTATCAAAATACAGTTTTGATATTTAATATACTTCAAAAAAGCTGTTAAATTTGATATAAAGTTGTGTAAATAAGACTGAAAAATCAAAACACAGTGGTGAGTTTAAAACAGCACATACTTCTGCCTTCAAAGATGGCCGCCCTAAATTGTCTTATCAGTGCCTATGTCATCACATGGAAACTATGGTTACAAGCTGGCATATATGATACAACTGATACAGTTTTTTTATACCTTTCAAAATAATTTCAATACCCTGTACTAGAAAGAGACGCGGACCTGGACCACGTGACGACTACGACAGCGACGCGAACCAATCAGCATCGGAAGGGGACTACGACAGCGACGCGAACCAATCAGGATCGGAAGGGGACTACGACAGCGACGCGAACCAATCAGGATCGGAAGGGGAAAGCGAGGCAGAAGGCGGGAGGGACTAGGTCGCGTTTAAAGCCCGATATGATTACATAAACATTATCACGTGGATCATTTGTCGGTTAAAGAAACATGTAGATGACAATAACTTTATTAGCTATTTACAGTGCTTTGACATAATTTGGGTTATTAGAAACGTGGAGTGATTATGATAATGAAATCGATAATATGCTTGATAATTACACAAACTTTGACAATACAAGAACTAGAAGTATTCACTCTTTACATAATAGCGGGGGAGTTTTGGTCAACATTAAATCAAAACTTCTAAAGACAATTTTATATCAAGAATATGTAATGACTTTACTGACAGTGTTGTTTTATGCATTATGAGTGCATTATATAAAGCTATGCAGGATATTATTTTGCATATTGCCTCTGCATCTCCAGAAGAATCAGTAATATACGACAAAAAACAAGAGAAAAACGGAATTAAATATATTGAGAGTAATGTAGAAACTTTACGGAATATTTACCCTATTGCATATATATATATATATATATATATATATATATATATATATATATATATATATATATATATATATATATATATATATATATATCCCAAATCGAATCCCAAAACGATATTCGAATATTCGTAACGTATTTTCGAATCATATTCGAATATTCGGAACGAATTTATATCAAAGTGGCATATAACACGGTAATTTTCCATTACATTCAATGTGTTTATTCATTGTAAAATGTTTATTTCTGGCCACAATTTACATTGCTAGCCTTACTTAATGCAGAAGCGGCGGTAGATTTATGATTTTAGCATCGCATTTAATTTTAAAACGACGATTTCTTCTTTTTGAAATACAAACGGCAATATCATCAATCCGCCATTATCCTGTTTAAAGGGAATGACCAGACGGGGTGTTTCTTTACTTGGTCAGCGGTAATTTGCAAGAAAATACTGTCAGTGAAGAATGCCAGTAAACGCGTAAACAATGTCATTGTTATTTAACAAACTATTATTATTATTATTATTATTATTATTATTATTATTATTATTGAAACTCTTATAAAAACTATAAAGTAACCAATCAATGTTTAGATGACCTGCAAAGTCCCGTATAATATATACATTATCAATAAGTCACCTTAAACTTGGGTGTCTTTTTGTTACGTGTGTACTTCGTGTACTAACCTTTAAAATTTAAAGGCATTTTGCGTAATTAATTTCTTATTTGTATTAACATGTGACGTATTAAAAGGGCTTCTTAAGCTCCTTTTAATGTTAACATATCGATTAAATAAAACCATATTATAATTTTATTAGATAAAGCTGTAAAACACCTACAAAATGTGTGTTTATTGTACTTTGGCAACTGTTTCCACAGCTGTATGGTGATGTGGGTGATGTGACCGGGTCTAAGTGGGAGAGGGGGCAGAGAAGGTGCTGTGCGCGGTAAGGGAATTTCATGCTGTTAACCAGATGGCAATTCGTTATCAGGAGACATGACCCACCCCCATCTATCTTAGAGCGAGCGCGATCACATATCGCTTGCGTCTTAAGTCGCTGGGAGACACTACGATCAACTAAAGAAATGTCTTTTCAATTTTCCTTCGAACTTAACAAAAATGAAATAAAAATTATAGAATTATAGAATATTCGAATCCCAAAATCTCTATTTGAATAGCGACTTGATATTCGAATATATATATATATATATATAGCAGGCAATTTTTACGCATGCGCGAAAGATATGTTAGATTATATACCTAATAATAGTCGAGATAGCATATTTAGCAATGGTGTGGACTAATACATGGATTACTTTGATTTTCAAAGTAATAACAAAGATAAAGATGGTTATAATATGTTTGGTAAATCACTTGTTGAGATGTGTTGTATACATAATATGCATATTCTAAACGGACGTTTCCATGACGATGTATCTGGCAACTTTACATGTATTACCCATAATGGGGCAAGTGTCGTAGATTACCATGTTGCTCGTACAGAAATTTTTACACATATAAGTCAGTTTAACATTGATATAAGGCATGAGTCAGATCATTTCCCAGTCTGTTCTCAGTTGTCATTAGAAAAATACAACTGATGTTGGCATAACTGGAAATTATACAAATTATTCTTGCGTAATGCATATAGAGAAATTTTACTGGAATGACTAGTTTAAGGAAGATTTTATAACAGCGTTTTTTTTACTTATTTCAATTCCGTTAGAGCTAGGTTGTTCCATGAGATTGACCATAATATTAATAAAGCGGTTAGTAGTATATTAGACCTTTATAAAAAAATCTGCAATAAAAATGCGCGTCAAGTCCGCGGCTCGTAGTATTTAGACTGGTGCGCATGCGCCAGTCTTAAGTAACGATGCTGTGAACACGGCGACGCGCGGTCGTTAACATCGGGTGTATCATTGCGACCACGAGAGCGTATTCAAGAAGTTGTGCGGCATAAGAAGTAGTGCGTTTTTAGAAAACACAAATATTACGAAGGAATGCGAACATTTGTAAGGAAATGCGACAAATAAAAACAAGGAAACAATGTAATGTTGTTGTTCGAACAAATATGAAAGGATATTAAAAGAACAATTATAAACAAATCAGTCACGAGACAAGCGGGAGATAGCGTTGGTCGCCATTTTGGATAGATCGGAGTGCTTTTGATCGAGTTTCTGCTCCGCTTTCAAGGACCGTAAGTAAGTTGGCAAATATTTTTGTTAATGCATTGTTGCGATCGACGTAAAAAATAGGATTGCAACTGTTTCAGTCTCTTAAGTTACGTGGGCCTTGTGCATTTCATTTTTGACACTTCTTCAGTTGTTGTGGCGGAAGCTGATCATAACTGCATTAGAACTAGAAGGGTTTTTATTGTTTACTTCAGATAATGCATTTTTCGTAACGTTTGTGTTGTGGTGTTAGTTTAATAAGCTAACTGACTTCGGCATTTTTTTGTCTTGAAATCTAGACCTAAATACAGAAGGCTAAGATTATAAACAAATCAGTCACGTGACCAAAATTGCGGGAAAATCTAGCGTGGGTTGCCATTTTTGTAAGCTTCTGTGGATTGAGAGTTTCCTAAGCAATATTAAGGTAGCAGTGACATCCATTGGTGGAATATAGTTTTCTGGTATGTTTTCATGTTTTACTTGAAAGAAAATGTCCGGCTTTAAACTGACTCCTCCTTCTAGCATTATTATTATTTATTTCCTACTGCATATGCACATATATGCTACAATACTGATGACCGCAACCGTTCACGTAACCTTCATGCTGTGCTACTGTTGACAATCACTGTACTTCTACTGCATGAACCAATTACAACAGCCAGGTTAATGGTTATCACCACGGTACTGTATACTCAGGGATTTCAATAGCTTTCACTTTTGTTGAGAATTTCTTTGACAATTTTCAAGGGGGTCATGATCAGATTGACACAAGCCAAATCATGTGTTCACGAACTTAACTAATTGTAAAATTGCTTTAACTTCATCTCCATATATTTACAAGGGTTCACTTAGTATTTACTTCATTTTTTAAATGCTAAACATACTACATTTATGGTTATTCTTGCAAAATTTGATCATTTATCCTGCGCTTCTGCATCAAAATGACCCCCAACCTAAGATTTAGGTGTGGTCAAAACTGGAAAATCTCAATTTTCCTTGCATCAAAATGCAAATATCTGGATCTGTTGAAAGCCCTGAATATACTGAATTATTTGCTAATGTTGTTGATAGTGACTGTCACTTACAAACGAAAAGAACATACACATAGTTTCATATGTTTCGAGTAATGATATCTGTACAGGAAAAGTTTGATTCTTTTGTTCTTCTCCACCTCTCTTTTGTTCATCTTCAAATGTTTTTCAAAGTTTTGTTACATTAAATTCTTATATGAAAACTACTAATTGTTATTCATTGCTCCCCTATGACAGCCAATGTAAGATCATCAACAGCAATCTTTCCAATTCCTTAATGTGCATTTCGCCGTTCAAGACATCCTGATTATTCCCTTGGAACTACGCTTCCAACCGGCGCGCCAGTCTTCCAACGCTTTCAGCGCTTTGATTCTAATAGTAATCAACCTGTGTGGAATCACGAGTGTGAAAACTCGAAGCAGCTTAAATACGCGGCTCTACGGAGATTTCGCTGGACAAGTAATATACTTGATTTTGAACAATTTGTCAAATTACGCAAAAGTTAGCTTTAAGAAAATATGCTACATTAAAGAGCAAAAATATCAAAAAGCCAAACACGACGAACGTGTCTCGCTTCGCACAAGTCCAAAATCGTTTTGGAACCTATTGAAAGCGCGTCATAATATCAGAAAAGAAATTCCACTAGTGGAAACTGAAATTTGGTTTAACTATTTTCAAGGTTTATTGTTTAAAGTGAATCCGTCTAATTTGGAAGGAGGTATATGGGATTTGGGGGTTATGACCGAGGAGGATAATATTTATTTGAATTCTGAAATAACGTCTAATGAAGTGCTTAAGAATATAAATAAATTAAAGTGTGGAAAGTCACATGGAAGTGATGGTATTGGGGCGGAGTCATATAAATGTTCTGTAAATTTTATAGTTTCTTTTTGTGTAAACTTTTTAATAAAATCCTTACTGAAGGTGACTTTCCTGATATTTGGGGCGACAGTATTATAGTCCCCGTTCAAAAGTCCGGTCAGAAAGACATCCATCCATGTATAGGGGTATATCTTAAATTAACATAATGTATAAGATATTTTCAAATATTATTTATGATAGGCTGTGTAA
Organism: Sinonovacula constricta; assembly: GCA_007844125.1. NCBI lineage: Eukaryota > Metazoa > Mollusca > Bivalvia > Cardiida > Solecurtidae > Sinonovacula > Sinonovacula constricta. The sequence continues at coordinate 28,154,082 of CM017564.1, forward strand.
ATGGGCTGAAAAGTTTAACAAAATAGACGAAGCTCAAGGCGGGTTGCGAACCGGTTACTTGACGACGGAAAATTTATTTGCACTACAAAGCATTGTGCAAAAGTGTACATGTAAACGCGGGGTGAGGTTTTTATGTTTGATACGTCGACTTTAAAAAAGCATTTGACGGGCTGGTGCATCAAAAATTATTAAGAACTATACATAAAAGTGGAGTGCGTGGTAATTTACTTCGTATACTTATATCTATGTATTATAAACTACGAGGATGTGTACATATTTGTCCGAATAAAACCGCGGCATTTTTCCCATGTAATTTTAGAACCGGCAAGGGGACGTAACAAGTACAATAATTTTTAATTTGTATATAAATGAGTTAGTTCCCTTTCTCAGTAATAAATGACAAAGAGGTATATTTGTCACAAACGAAATAACGCCCATTATATGCATTCTTTTTGCAGATGACGTTGCCAATAGCGCCGATACAGCTGTCATACTTCAGTCTCAGCTAAATTCAATTTATCAATATTGTAATAACACCGGAATGTCTATTAATGAAAAGAAAACCGAAAGTATATGAATCTTTTTTTTCCTCTAATCTTTCCTGGAATAAAGCTAAAATTAAACTTGCTGTTCAAGCTAAAATATCTGTTTATGCTAATAACTAATATTCGATACGATCTGTTCTGGGGATCCTTAAATGTTGCCCAGTTTCAATTAATAATTTGTGACTTGAACATCTAAATCTGGCTGAAGATTTCTTTACGTAAAAGGCATATCAATATTTAGATATTTTTCTGGATTCAACAAGGATTCAAAATATTTATAAATATAACAACAGGGTGAATTTTAAATTATGTCATGCCAATTTTGCAAATTACAATCCAAAAGGTATATTTTTCAGTGGCATAGCGGAGAATGTAATTTTGGTTAGATTGTAACTTATTATAATCTAATAACGATAATTTAATTAAAAGTATTGCCTTTTTTGTACACGAAATATTTAAACTTAAAGACAATGTGTGATCTTTAGCCTTTTTTTACACGAAATATTGAAACTTAAAGACACTGACTGATTTTTGGTTGTTACATACATGTATTGTTGTTAGATGGACACAACTTATTGTAATATGTTTTACACTAAAATTGTATTATGGGCCGGTGGCCTGTATTTACAAAAAAAAAACGAGTTGAGTTGTAGTACTATGCTAATTTTATTTATCTGTATAATTTCTTTAAAAAAATAAACTCAACTAAGACGATTTTTTTTTTGGAATCAAATTTAACTGTCTTACCGCATGGGTCGTTCGGGGCAAAGGACTTAATGTGGGAAGGTCTTCCAGCTGACTGGCGGTGCGCCGGTGGTTCTACCCAGACATTTATGTGGGGTATTTCTACACCAAAATAGCTGGAATTAGCTGTTATTATAATTGGTCGCCATGATGTATTAAAACACACACACACAAATACAACACAAAAAACAACAAATTTACCCACATTCATGAACATTTGCTTTATTTTATTGAAATTTCGAAAAGTGTTGAGACAAAGAAAAGAAACAAATGAGTAACATCTGTCAGTCAAAGTATATATATAAAAAGGAATATACAATGCACTAGATGATTCCCAGTAATTGACAAGTGTTTTTTACATTCGTTATTTTGTTTATAAATAGTGCTTTAATCCTTTGAAAAATATAATTAAACATTAAACATGTTGAGTCAGTGCAATATAATCTCTTTTCAACTTAAAGGAAATATTTGAACCATGCATTATTGCACGACGGTCACTTTGTTTACACCAGTGATATACATGATGTAATAGATTTCAGGATGATGTGACATATTTAAAAGTAATTCTATTTTCTGTTTTGTAAAACCACCTAACCAATTTCGTTTTTTATTCCAGTTTGTCTGCGGATAGAAAAATAAGGAGAGCTACCAGGATAATCCGGAGATGAAACTTAAAGAATCATTGCTTTGTTTGTGATACTTAAAATAAATTGTAATTGTTTTTTCAGTATGTAACAAGAAAGAGTTTGATGAAGTGCATCAAAATTGCCGGAAATAATATATCAGAAAAGCATAGTTAGCACAGTAACATTTAGCATGACTACATTAGCCTTTTTTTAAATAAAGAATGTTTCAAAAAGATTATGTTGTTAACTGATTAAATTTAAGTAAGTGTGAATGACACGTTTCCATTTCTAGGGCATCACAACAATCACATCTGTGAAAAACACCTACTCAGTCAATGTAATATAGGCTACTAACGGTGTGAATTAATGTATTGAACGTTATTTTCGATAAGCCACATACCTTACACCGTTTTCGACAAGCCACACACTTTAGAATAATTTTGGTTAACCCAGAACCTAACAATATTTGTGTGGTCTTTAACTGATCATTTACACATTAAATGTAAACAGATATTACACACATAAAAGTTTGATTAAACGTATATTAATTGTGAATGTATATTCATTATAGTGACATAAAATAGTAAACTTATGTAATATATGTTGTCGTTTAAGGATTGTTACGTGTATTTTGCGTTGATGGACATTGGACTTTGATTCTGGTGTTTACATCTACACATGAACCGGATGCTACAACCATTAACACTTTTCTCTGGTCACTTTTTCATCAAAATATTCATTTCATTTACGATCAACAGATTTGTGTAGTTCTTCTAATAGGAATTATACTTCTCCTTCTAAATACCATGTGGACATTATTTGTTTTAATTACGTCACTCATTTCTTTAAACGACGTCATAACTTATCTAAGGAAACGTCAGTGCTTGGAAAGTTTTTTGTATTCAAATAGATCGGTTTTCTTTTCTTTGCTGGCATTTGAGAAACCCATCAGGAAGTGCGAGGTTAGCGCTCTGTAAAACCGGTTTAAGGCGCCCCACTCGTCGATTTTGCCGAATGTAGGTTCCAGAGCGGTAACTGTTGGGTTTGCTCTTTTGTTAACGACGTTTTGGTAGTAATTTCTGCGCATCTTTTATGCGCCTCAAGGGAGATAATTGCTCTTCACAAAGAAGGTAGTTGTATATTATACAGATAAGCTAAGTTTCGGTTGTTTTTATTCCCTAACTTTGATGCGAACCTGTAACTATCTCTGGTCTGTGTGTACATTGCATACATCGACAACTCTTGTATGTGCTTGCTTTTTTACAAATGGATTTAGTTTTCCCGACTTTATTTATATACTTTGTGACATCAAAATGTTATATACTGTATGACGTCATGCAAGACAGTTATTTCACACATGTTTTAGTAGAGGTGATTTTAAACACAAATAGACTAAACAAACTGTCTAGTAGTATGTACTGAACTAAACATGGTTATTTTAGGCTCATTAAAAATGTTTCATATGTTTATGCATTACAATTCTTTTTGTATTAATAAATTGGTTACCATGGCAATCATGGATTTCTGGAAAAAAATGTAGGATGTCAACTTTTGAGTATTATTTTAAAAAGTAAAAAAAAAAAATCAAAACCAACGTAACAGTTCAATATCTTTATAAATTTGCAGAATAAATGCTTATTTTTCACATTTTTGTCAAGTGAAGAAATAAATTTTAAAAAACTATTTTCTTAAGAAAATGTTCGGATAATATTTTGTTTCTATCAACCGAAATAGTATTTTATATGTAAATTCACGTTTGTTATGTATATTACAATACTTTTAGAGTTTGTTATATTTAATGAAATTTTAGTAATTTTGAAGTTTTGTCGTAAATGATTACCACAGAACTGCTTTTTTTATAAAAATAACTCGTCAATATTTAGTTTTACTTTTGAATTCGCCATTACATTTTACCTTAAATATAAAAAAAATTAAAAAATATGAAAGAATTTTTCAATACCTTTATTTATTTGCTGAATACATGAATACTTTCCTCGGGAAAATAAATATGAAAAAATAATTTTGTAAAGAAAAGTGGTCCGATTATCTTTTGTTTCTTACAAATCATCAAAAGAGAAAGGAAATGTGCATGTTAAAACTTGTTTGTTTTGTATATTATGCTTTTCGGTACTTTTTATTATCTTTAAGAAAGTGAAGCTGTTTTGACATATACGGTTACCATGGAAACTGCCATTTTACATTAAAGATTCAACACTTCAACATATTTTTTTATTGATCAATACATTTTAGATACCAAAAGAATTAACAGATTCTATGAAAGGATTGAATTTTAATAAAACTGTAGAAAATGAAATGATTCATCACAGATGTGTTTTTGCTTTGACATTTGGCTTGCATAGGAAAGCCATTGACCTGTGTTTTTTTCATATGTTGCAATGCTCATAGTACTTATTTCCTTATAATTAAAGTTTGTTTTTATATATTGTTCTGTAAATATTTGCGTTTATCGGAAACTTAAACGGTTAATTGCATTAGATCTAACTAGTGTCTTCATGCTCTAAGTTCCCGTAATGTCTTACCACAACCTTCATGCTCTAAGTTCCCATAATATCTTACCACAACCTTCATGCTCTAAGTTCCCGTAATGTCTTACCACAACCTTCATGCTCTAAGTTCCCGTAATGTCTTACCACAACCTTCATGCTCTAAGTTCCTGTAATGTCTTACCACAACCTTCATGCTCTAAGTTCCCGTAATGTCTTACCACAACCATACATGCTCTAAGTTCCTGTAATGTCTTACCACAACCTTCATGCTCTATGTTCAGGTAATGTCTTACCACAACCTTCATGCTCTAAGTTCCCGTAATGTCTTACCACAACCTTCATGCTCTAAGTTCCCGTAATGTCTTACCACAACCTTCCTGCTCTAAGCTCCCGTAATGTCTAACCACAACCTTCATGCTCTAAGTTCCCGTAATGTCTTACCACAACCTTCATGCTCTATGTTCCCGTAATGTCTTACCACAACCTTCATGCTCTAAGTTCCCAAATGTCTTACCACAACCTTCATGCTCTAAGTTCTCGTATGTCCTACCACAACCTTCATGCTCTAAGTTCCCGTATGTCTTACCACAACCTTCATGCTGTAAGTTCCCGTATGTCTTACCACAACCTTCATGCTCTAAGTTCCCGTATGTCTTACCATAACCTTCATGCTCTAAGTTCCCGTATGTCTCACCACACTCTCCATGCTCTAAGTTCCCATAATGTCTTACCACAACCTTCATGCTCTAAGTTCCCGTACGTCTTACCACAACCTTCATGCTGTAAGTTCCCGTATGTCTTACCACAACCTTCATGCTCTAAGTTCCCGTATGTCTTACCATAACCTTCATGCTCTAAGTTCCCGTATGTCTTACCACAACCTTCATGCTGTAAGTTCCCGTATGTCTCACCACACTCTCCATGCTCTAAGTTCCCATAATGTCTTACCACAACCTTCATGCTCTAAGTTCCCGTACGTCTTACCACAACCTTCATGCTGTAAGTTCCCGTAATGTCTTACCACAACCTTCATGCTGTAAGTTCCCGTAATGTCTTACCACAACCTTCATGCTGTAAGTTCCCGTATGTCTTACCACAATCCTTCATGCTCTAAGTTCCCGTAATGTCTTACCACAACCTTCATGCTCTAAGTTCCCGTAATATCTTACCACAAACTCCATGCTCTAAGTTCCCGTATGTCTTACCACAACCTTCATGCTCTAAGTTCCCGTATGTCTTACCACAACCTCCATGCTCTAAGTTCCCATAATGTCTTACCACAACCTTCATGCTCTAAGTTCCCGTAATGTCTCATCACAATCTTCATGCTATAAGTTCTCATATGTCTTACCACAACCTTCATGCTCTAAGTTCCCGTATGTCTTACCACAACCTTCATGCTCTAAGTTCCCGTAATGTCTCACCATAACCTTCATGCTCTAAGTTCCCGTAATGTCTTACCACAACCTTCATGCTTTAAGTTCCTGTAATGTCTTACCACAACCTTCATGCTCTAAGTTCCCGTATGTCTTACCATAACCTTCATGCTCTAAGTTCCCGTAATGTCTCACCACAACCTTCATGCTCTAAGTTCCCGTATGTCTTACCATAACCTTCATGCTCTAAGTTCCCGTATGTCTTACCACAACCTTCATGCTCTAAGTTCCCGTAATGTCTTACCACAACCTTCATGCTTTAAGTTCCCGTAATGACTTACCACAACCTTCATGCGCTAAGTTCCCGTATGTATTACCACAACCTTCATGCTCTAAGTTCCCGTAATGTCTTACCACAACCTTCATGCTCCAAGTTCCCGTAATGTCTTACCACAACCTTCATGCTCTAAGTTCCCAGTGTCTGTATGCATATAGTAGCTCTTTCTCGGTAGGTAATTGGCAACAATCACAAAACAATATGTAATATACATATATGCGTTGCTTAATAAATTGTGGCGGAAATAGACAACCAAACACTAGACATATTTTGTACCGATAAATTTAATTTCATAAGATATCAATTAGATAAAATATCAAAATAACAAAGAACTATAAAATTGAACAAAACAACATACATATCAATATTTAACAGACTGTCTCGGAGCAATTACAACTGAACAGTCCCCTCTGATCAGTAAATTGCTGAATATATAAAATGTTCCCCAAACTTAGTTGGGTGGCATATTGTGTAATTGTGGAGTTGTATGCAGGAATGAGAATAGTTTCAGGAGTTCTGTCCCTTTGATTAGCGGTTAGAAAAGTCTCAACGTTTATTGCTAAAAAGTCGAGAGATACGGACCTTTCATGTACATGTACTATCGAAAGATAACGATCGTCAATTGATAACTGCAGAATGCATTTACTACACAGCTCTGAACCCCACACGCGCCCCGCCCCCCCCCCCCCCCCCCCCCCCCCAAAAAAAAAAAAAAGTATGTTAGCCTTTTACATGGGAATTGCTATAAGTTCTAAAGGGAGAGTAAGATTTGACAAGGCTTCAATTTGACAAAGTTCAGCACAAGGCAGCCATTTACAAATATATTGTCAAATCGTGTAATTCATAAAAAAATCATGAGACATCACTTCCTTGTCGTATTAGACTTTATTAATCATTTGATATATACCCGACTGTTTTCTGATACTGTCCATAAACAAAATATATATTTGTTCTGATACATCTGTTGCTTAATAACCTGCAATGGCTTAGGGAAGTCAGTTAGTCTAAGACTGACCATTGAGACTCAAAAACAGCCGGGAGCTGGCCTGATATTCAGTTAGTCTAAGTTTGACCATTGAGATTTAGCAGCAAATAGTGCCGGGAGCCGGCCAGATATTCAGTTAGTCTAAGCCTGACCAGTGAGACACAGCAGCAAATAGTGCCGGGAGCCGGCCAGATATTAAGTTAGTCTAAGCTTGACCAGTGAGACTCAGCAGCAAATAGTGCCGGGAGCCGGTCAGATATTCAGTTAGTCTAAGCTTGACCAGTGAGACTCAGCAGCAAATAGTGCCGGGAGCCGGCCAGATATTAAGTTAGTCTAAGCCTGACCAGTGAGACACAGCAGCAAATAGTGCCGGGAGCCGGCCAGATATTAAGTTAGTCTAAGTTTGACCATTGAGATTTAGCAGCAAAAAGTGCCCGAAGCCGGACAGATATTAAGTTAGTCTAAGCCTGACCAGTGAGACACAGCAGCAAATAGTGCCCGGAGCTAGCCAGATATTCAGTTAGTCTAAGTTTGACCATTGAGATTCAGCAGCAAAAAGTGCCCGGAGCCGGCCAGATATTCAGTTAGTCTAAGCCTGACCATTGAGATTCAGCAGCAAAAAGTGCCCGGAGCTGGCCAGATATTCAGTTAGTCTAAGTTTGACGATTGAGATTCAGCAGCAAATAGTGCCGGGAGCCGGCCAGATATTCAGTTAGTCTAAGCCTGATCATTGAGACTCAGCATCATATGGTGCCCGGAGCTGGCCAGATATTCAGTTAGTCTAAGTTTAACCAGTGAGACTCAGCAGCAAATGGTGCCGGTAGCTAATGAGATATTCAGTTAGTCTAAGCTTGACGATTGAGACTCAGCAGCAAATAGTGCCCGGAGCTGGCCAAATATTCAGTTAGCCTAAGCTTTACCAGTGAGACTCGGCAACAAATAGTGCCGGTAGCTGGTCAGATATTCAGTTAGTCTAAGCCTGACCAGTGAGACTCAGCAGCACATAGTGCCCGGAGCTGGCCAGATATTCAGTTAGTCTAAGTTTGACCATTGAGATTTAGCAGCAAATAAAGCCCGGAGCTGGCCAGATATTAAGTTAGTCTAAGCCTGACCAGTGAGACACAGCAGCAAATGGTGCCCGGAGCTGGCCAGATATTAAGTTAGCCTAAGCCTGACCATTGAAACTCAGCAGCAAATAGTGCCCGGAGCTGGCCAAATATTCAGTTAGTCTAAGCTTGACCATTGAGATTCAGCAGCAAATAGTGCCGGGAGCTGGCCAGATATTAAGTTAGCCTAAGCCTGACCATTGAAACTCAGCAGCAAATAGTGCCCGGAGCTGGCCAAATATTCAGCTAGCCTAAGCTTGACCATTGAGATTCAGCAGCAAATAGTGCCGGGAGCCGGCCAAATATTCAGTTAGTCTAAGCTTGACCATTGAGATTCAGCAGCAAATAGTGCCGGTAGCTGGCCAGATATTAAGTTCTAAGTCTGACCATTGAGATTCAGCAGCAAATAGTGCCCGGAGCTGGCCAAATATTCAGTTAGTCTAAGCTTGACCATTGAGATTCAGCAGCAAATAGTGCCGGGAGCCGGCCAGATATTAAGTTCTAAGTCTGACCATTGAGATTCAGCAGCAAATAGTGCCCGGAGCTGGCCAGATATTAAGTTAGCCTAAGCCTGACCATTGAAACTCAGCAGCAAATAGTGCCCGGAGCTGGCCAAATATTCAGCTAGCCTAAGCTTGACCATTGAGATTCAGCAGCAAATAGTGCCGGTAGCTGGCCAGATATTAAGTTAGCCTAAGCCTGACCAGTGAGACTTAGCAGCAAATAGTGCCGGGAGCTGGCCAGATATTCAGTTAGTCTAAGCTTGACCATTGAGATTCAGCAGCAAATAGTGCCGGGAGCTGGCCAGATATTCAGCTAGCCTAAGCTTGACCATTGAGATTCAGCAGCAAATAGTGCCGGTAGCTGGCCAGATATTAAGTTAGCCTAAGCCTGACCATTGAAACTCAGCAGCAAATAGTGCCCGGAGCTGGCCAAATATTCAGCTAGCCTAAGCTTGACCATTGAGATTCAGCAGCAAATAGTGCCGGTAGCTGGCCAGATATTAAGTTAGCCTAAGCCTGACCAGTGAGACTTAGCAGCAAATAGTGCCGGGAGCTGGCCAGATATTCAGTTAGTCTAAGCTTGACCATTGAGATTCAGCAGCAAATAGTGCCGGTAGCTGGCCAGATATTAAGTTCTAAGTCTGACCATTGAGATTCAGCAGCAAATAGTGCCCGGAGCTGGCCAAATATTCAGCTAGCCTAAGCTTGACCATTGAGATTCAGCAGCAAATAGTGCCGGTAGCTGGCCAGATATTAAGTTAGCCTAAGCCTGACCAGTGAGACTTAGCAGCAAATAGTGCCGGGAGCTGGCCAGATATTCAGTTAGTCTAAGCTTGACCATTGAGATTCAGCAGCAAATAGTGCCGGGAGCTGGCCAGATATTCAGTTAGTCTAAGCTTGACCATTGAGATTCAGCAGCAAATAGTGTCGGGAGCTGGCCAGATATTCAGTTAGTCTAAGCCTGACCAGTGAGACACAGCAGCAAATGGTTCTAGGAGCTGGCCATATATTAAGTTCTAAGTTTGACCATTGAGATTCAGCAGCAAATAGTGCCCGGAGCTGGCCAGATATTAAGTTAGCCTAAGCCTGACCATTGAAACTCAGCAGCAAATAGTGCCCGGAGCTGGCCAAATATTCAGTTAGCCTAAGCTTGACCATTGAGATTCAGCAGCAAATAGTGCCGGTAGCTGGCCAGATATTAAGTTAGCCTAAGCCTGACCAGTGAGACTTAGCAGCAAATAGTGCCGGGAGCTGGCCAGATATTCAGTTAGTCTAAGCTTGACCATTGAGATTCAGCAGCAAATAGTGCCGGTAGCTGGCCAGATATTCAGTTAGTCTAAGCTTGACCATTGAGATTCAGCAGCAAATAGTGCCGGGAGATGGCCAGATATTCAGTAAGTCTAAGCTTAACCATTGAGACTCAGCAGCAAATAGTGCCCGAAGCTGGCCAGATATTCAGTTAGCCTAAGCTTGAACTTTGAGACTCAACAGCAAATGGTTCCAGGAGCTAGTCAGATATGCAGTTAGCCTAAGCTTGACCATTGAGACTCTGCAGCAAAAAGTGGCGGGAGCTGGCCAGATATTCAGTAAGCCTACGCTTGACCATTGAGACTCAGCAGCAAATAGTGCCCGGAGCTGGTTAGGTATTCAGTTAGTCTAAGCTTGACCATTGAGATTCAACAGCAAATAGTTCCTGGAGCTGGTAAGATATTCTGTTAGCATAAGCTTAAACATTGAGACTCAGCAGCAAATAGTGCCGGAAGCTGGTAAGATATTTAGTTAGCCAAAGCTTGACCATTGAGATTCAGCGGCAAATGGTGCCCGGAGCTGGCCAACTATTCAGTTAGCCTAAGCTTGACCATTGAGACTCTGCAACAAATAGTGGCGGGAGCTGGTCAAATATTCAGTTAGCCTAAGCTTGACCATTGAGACTCGGCAACAAATAGTGGCGGGAGCTGGCCAGATATTAAGTTAGTCTAAGCCTGACCATTGAGACACAGCAGCATATAGTGCCCGGAGCTGGCCAGATTTTCAGTTAGTCTAAGTTTGACCATTGAGATTCAGCAGCAAATAGTGGAGGGAGCTGGCCAGATATTCAGTAAGTCTAAGCCTGACCAGTGAGACTCAGCAGCAAATAGTGCCTGAAGCTGGCCAGATATTCAGTTAGCCTAAGCTTGAACTTTGAGACTCAACAGCAAATGGTTCCAGGAGCTAGTCAGATATTCAGTTAGCCTAAGCTTGACCATTGAGACTCAACAGCAAAAGGTGGCGGGAGCTGGCTAGAAATTTACAGTAAGCCTAAGCCTGATAAATTCGTGGGGGATTCTGGGATGCAACGCTTAAAGGTGTCGTTACTGTCTCTTGTCCATGAAGAGAAACAAATGAAGGTTAGAAGACAAGTTAAACGATCATTTTAAACACTTATCGGACTATATCTAACATGACTGAAAAACTGATTTATACCAAACGATTACGTGAATAAATGAAAACGTGTTTAAGGCATTATATCTGTACAACATACAATACGGCGTAACTTTCGATAGAGAAAAATGACGGTAAGCTGGATTCAAATGGAAAGAATTATTTTGTTTAGATAAATGGTCAGTTAGGTAAACAGCTTAATAGTTAAGAATAGACTATCAACGAACAGACATATATTGCATGTAAAAGGACAAAATCACCTTTTTTTCAAAATGGAATGTAGAATGAATGTAATATGATAACAACATGAATAATTGATTGTGTTCCTGGGTTAACCACAATCCAAACAATAGACTCGAAGACATAGGTCGCACACTTTTGTCACTTGATTCTTAACATATGATCTGGAATTAATAATATAATAAGTTTTATTCCCAAATGGACCAGTACTTAAAGTTGGTATATGACACTGTGCCTCTTATCTATGTAACATCATCTTATCCTGTTCTGCGAAATGTTGACAAAATTGTTCTATACACCCGTATCTTAGTAATAGCAAAGGTTTTAGATGATACCAGTCGCGAAATAAATCGTCTAAATGACAATTCTTTCAGATCTATAAATAAACACGATGGGGATTTCATCTAAAAATAGATATCGACGTCAGAGCTGATTTATTGTATGATTACATAGCGAATCGTCAAAAGTAAGAAAGCACGTGGTTTTCTTAGTTTAAAAATAGCTAATTGTGCAGCGTGACCCGGATAGTAAAGACATGTGCGTACTGACAAATTGGGTGTTACGTTTTTAGTTTTGTTCAGATGAAAGGCACCAGTAAACAGCATTTCGCGTAACATAATTTATTTGGTTGCCTAAGAGAAACAGTTGCTCCAAACTGACAGATACCACCTCTGAGTACCAATCTTTAGACTTGACGGTACAATGAGCAAAATATTCTGTATCGTGAAAAGTTGATTACTTGTGACGAAAAACCTGCATATGTTGACAACTGGATTTTAAAACGGGAGTGGGAAAAATTAATGGCGTTTTAACATCCACAGTCACCGTTAAAAAATCGGCGATACAGTAGCAAGACAGTGTAATACTTTGTATTTGTTAAATTTAATTTAGTATAGAATACTAGTTTAAGAAAATATTCTTATTATTTATCAAAGTGGTCATATACTGACTCTTCGAACAGGTAGAGATAATAAAACTATGAATATTCTTTTAGTTACTTGACAGCTTTAAGACATTATGCAGGTCACACGGGTTTCATACGGATTATTATAGAGGTGTTAAATTATCGAGGTGTTAAATTATCGAGTTGTTAAATTATCAAGTTGTTAAAATGATCGAGTTGTTAAAATATCGAGTTGTTAAAGAATGTGAGTTCCCACGCTCTAGTACTTGCGTAAATGCGTAAATGTGCTTAGTCTTTGTGCGTAAGCTTGTAGTACGTGTGTGCTTGTTTTGTTGTTTGTTTAGATTGCACGTGTTTTAATTGTGTGGTCATGCTTTATGTCATGTATGTGCGTGTGTCTTGCATAGCTTTGTCTAAGTGTTCTAAGCAGTAAACACTTGATGTTGTTAATGGCATGAAACAACAATGAAACACTGTACAAGTACCATGTCAATGATGAACAATAATTGGCACATAATTAATATTTTTCTTTATATGATAAAAATATTAATATACATTTTGTCTATTTTAGAGAAAAATGCAATCAAGCACAGACTAACTATTAAATATAAATTTAGTATGCGTTTAATTAGTTCTAAGTTCCATTTCAATATTATGCAATTTCATCGATGTTGGTACAAGTTTATAAAATAATCCACGAGAACAACGATTGATAGAAGTTTACCCAAGTTTTAAGCCATTGTAAGTGTCACTTAAAGCTCCCCAATCCCCGGGAACATAAAACTGTTTAGGACATATTAATAACGTTTTCAAGGTTCTTCCCCTCATTACTAAATACTATACCAAGGAAATATTTAAATTATCCCGAAAGAAAAAAAAAACCACACACATTAAAACGCGGGGTAAACTGAAAACGATTTTAAGATCACCACATTTTAAGATCCAGCATTATTTTAAACTTCCATGTTCCAATTAATTATTTAAACACGTTAAGTTCAGGGGTAGAGTAAGTTAAATTTTGGGAGGGTATTTGAATCCGTGTCATGTTTCTGTTGAGTGAAATTTGAAAATGTTTCTTCAGTTCCCGGGAGGTGGGGTGGAGGCTGGAAATGGAATACTTTGTTTTGAAACATCGGTTAAACTGGCAGACGATCAATCCTCCAAACACATTCAAAGTACGCAACTTCTGGGGAATTTCAACCTCTCACGTTCAAAGAGAGAGAGAAAAAAAACTAAGAAAATATTAAATCTCCGTCCCCTCTGTTTTATTGTTTAATTCGACTCGACCAGTCAGGCTTGTTATAATTTGATGTTTGCATTGTTTGAATGCATACAGTAGCTCTTTCTCTATAAGTGATTACCATTCCTAGAATACACAAGAACATTTCGTTCCGTTATAACTATAATACAATCTACCAGACCAGCTAAACAAACGGGCGGATTCATGTTTTTACCTTCGACGGGGCAGATTTTGTTCAAATTTAGTTTATGCCGATTGTGCAGGTTGTACAATTTCGCTTTTCGATTTCTTTAAGGTCATAAAAGCGTTCTGGTATCTATCTGGGTCAAAAGTGATGATAGTTGAATGTATACATAAAATATTCTATTTGGTGTATGTTCCTGGAATGTTTTCCTTCTTAGAGTGGTGTGTGCACAGGGCCCACCCTGTCCTTACCCACCCTAGCTGTGAGTAATAACACATACAAATAGCTACATGTAAATACATTTTCATTATTGTCCATTTTTTCATTTTTTATATTAAAATATAACAACACTACGAACGCCTACTGCATATCACAAACTTTTGAAAGGTCATCAAGTCATCAAGTCGTTATAAATTAAAATAAGAATATTAACTTATAATCTATGCAATAAGAATATTAAATAAACAATTATAAATATTGGCTCTAAATTTATTTAGATTCCTTCTATGATGCCCTTTGATTTTAATGACGACATGATGATGTAGAAGGTCCACATGAGAACCATGATGGCAGCCGACACCCACTTGCCCAGCTTCTTCCCGCCAAGTTCCGCACCACCGAACACACCGACGAGCTTCCGACGAAGGGACAACAAAATGATGGCTCCGACGGAAGTAGATAAGTAGAGAACAACACTAAATAACAAGGCGCCACGAGGTGCGTCGAACTGCTCGCCCTGAAACAGAACAAACTGATAAACATTTTGTCCCAAATGTCTGCCAAAATAAAGAGATTTTTAGTGCTGCCATACCCATTTCGTACAATTTGATGGCAGTATTTTGTGTTTATACTCGAAAAATTCAAATTTTCGCCGCAGAAAGAAACAGGTGTCAAATCAATCAGTGCCAGTGTATCATTAAGACTGCGCCAGAACAACGACAAAATATGACTTCATTACATACGAAAATACTCCATTCATACATATGAACTAAGACAGCAATCTCCCATGCAGAGTTGTCGTTCGTTCCTCTCTCAGACACCTCTGCAATGGGCTCACGTCAAGATTTTTGACGGAAATTTTAAAGTGTTATTTTAAGGATATTTTCAAATTAAAATTATACTTCTACATAAAATGAATAAACATCTACTAAAAATGACATATATTGAAGTAAATAATTAAAGATATTAAATTAATTCAAGCACACTATTTTTGGAAGAATAACATAGTGATATTAATGCGCATTTGTAAATAAACATGGACGTGATCCACGAGGCAGTTACGTGGATCGAAAGTAGTCCCGACATTAAGTGAGCCAATAACAGAGGTGAATGTATGAGCCGATGGTAGAGAGTGCTAAGACAGTATAGATGTGTTTATTAATGTGTCATTTCGGCATTGTCTGTATGTATTTTTCCAGGCTTTTATTCCATTGAGTAACCTCATAATACCAAAAATACATACTTTCTTTTCAAAAATATACGTGCTGTAAACTTACAATTTTAAATTTATTATGTATGCCCAGTTTTCATTTTTTTCATCTTGTGCATCGCCTTTGATGCTTCGCATCAATGTTATCTTGTATTCGTAAAGGTAGTGTACCTTAATCTCCCAGTAGATGGACGCTATGAGCCACGGCAGCCCCAATCCAAGGAACACATTGACGGCGTTACTTCCGTTCACGTTGCCTATGGAGCTGTCTGCCGTTTTCTCCGCCACGGCCGCCGTTTTGCTGGCGAAGGTGTCCGGCATGCTAGTGCCCAGGGCGACGAATGTAATGGCGGTGATGAGGTCATCCAAACCGACCAGGCAGCCGAAGATGGAGGCGAGGTCACCTACGATGGCCGTCAGGAGGCCGATCATTAAGAGCGAGCACAGGAATGTCGGCCAGCCGCCTCCATAACTTGGCGGAGGGATGAACGCGAACAAAACCTGCCGGGAGGAAGATAATAAACCAATGGATTTTTTTTCTAAATATAGAACATAGTACTACAACACTTTTGCATTCATATTCATTACTGTCACGCATATTTAAACTTGTTATGTCAAAGGATATAAAAACATACACTTAACCGTACTAACGAAAGCAACCTGAAGGGGAACTTATGTTTGACAAGACGGGCATGTTAAGACATTGTTTAACGTATGCACATATGTACTCCAAATCGAAGGCATATTGTCATTGGATATCATAGTGAAGTGCATACAGACTCGAAAACTTGGCAAACAAGTCCAGCCCATCCGTGTTTTACGATCGTATGTGTAGCCTATCCAGGAGTCGCACCAAAAAGAACTTCTTCATAACAGATGTCAATGCGCTGTTCATGCGGGATAAATTGACTTATCAAAATATAAATATTTAATATTTAGATAGTCCACCGCATTCTTAACAGATTCGATGCAAATTTTTAATGCGATTTGCCTCAGATAAAAACTACAAGTGTTATTAACGCCTATCCACCATTCGTCTAAAATCAGCGAGTGAAGCTTGTGTATGTCATACTTTTCATTACTTAGTTAAAACATCATCTTTAAATCGTGGACAGCTTCGAATTGAGGTCATGCTGGGATAATACTTCTAGAAACTGCAGGGAACATTGACAATTGATATTGTTTATCTGATACGTCAAGTCTGGTTTATACAATATTAACTAACGTGTATTCGCTTTAACATTTCCACCATTTTAACTACTGTGTCAATAGTCCGGAGGTGTTATCAAGCTATTCGGGCTTCCCCCGTAAAAACGCAGCCACCTGATATCGTGATAGTTAAATTAATAACATGCTGTTTAATTACCTCAACGAAATATTAGCTTTTACATTTCCACCATTTGAACTACTGTGCCAATAGTCCGGAGGTGTTATCAAGCCATTCGGGCTTCCCCCGTAAAAACGCAGCCACCTGATATCATGATAGTTGAATTAATAACATGCTGTTTAATAACCATAACGAAATAAAATACTGACACGCTCTAAACTTTGTTCAGCAAGAATTGATAAGGTATATTCAAACCGTGAGTATCTCGATCAGACAACTCCCTCAGGGACCTGTCTGGTAAATATCTGCAACTTTTACTCCGGAGTTTCTGGAATTATGTTCTGACACGATTGTATTTAGCTGTAAGCAAACTATCAGTGATAATGTGTTGCTTAGAGATGAATGAAGCAGGGTACGGCTTAAAATTTACAATTGATTTTGTTGACAGATATGTTTAATCAAGCCTTATTGCCAACAAGGCCCATGCAGTTGTTTACTCGAATGTAATCAAGCTCTTTTCAAAGAGATCTAAAACTCGAGATCATTTCTTGACCAAGTATTTACACAATCAGAAATTAACACCAGAAAAACAAAACGTTTATGAAATAAAATTCAATGGATATGGAAATATCACATAAAAAATACAATATAAAAAATAAATGGATGTTTTTGAATATATGAGCGCAGTGTTGTTACTAAATAATTTCATCTGGCGATAGGTTTATAAAACTTGCTGGATGGAATCGGAATGTCCGAAAATGTTTGTAAATTTCCTCGTTTTTTTTATGTTGTTGTTTTGTTGTTGTTTTTCTTCCTTTGTTTTTGTTGTTTGTTTTTTTGTGTTGTTGTTTGTTTTGTTTGTTTGTTTGTGTTGCTTGTGTTTGCTTGTGATTAAAGCGCATCCAATAATTAAAATGCAGGATCTGGGGAAAGATATTTGTATTTAACGTTCTTTTGTAAACGTTTTTTTTTCTACACTTTTTATTTGTCCACTATAACGTCAGGTGTATATGGAAAGACAGCATACAGGTTAAATTGACTTCCGGTGAAGACATTCAATGTCAGCACATACATATAAATGGATCAAATTATATTGTGCGGTAGGCAGAAAGCAATCGGAAAGCATCGGATAAATCACGAATCATCTCTCGGAGTATGACGGGGAAACCCCCGCGAAAATAAACATGACGTCATCTAAGAACAAAGATAAATGTTTTGTTATCCCTACTGAAAATGCAGTAACATTTGTATATCTAACAAGATGTGAACAGTTAAATGATAAATGAAAGTTAACAGGATAAAATTATTTTATACCCTTCACCTTTTTTTGAAGAACTTTTTAATGGCGTATTCTTCTTCCGGCGAACAAAAGATAATGATTCTATTAGTATCAATGCAACAGGTAATTCCGGGGAATGATTGTCGCGAGGACGGAATTACCCGAGAAGTTCCGATTGTGATTGTGCCGAGGACGGAATTACCCGAGGAGTTCCGAATGTGATTGTCCCGAGGACGGAATTACCCGAGGCGTTCCGATTGGGCAGAGTGTAGACACCGCGCCTGGCATTAAAGTGTTCACGAATAAACAGATGCAACAAATTTCGTTTATTTAAACGAGTGGCTTATTTTTATTTTTAAGATTAAAAAACTATTTAATGTTTATTAATGTTATTATTTTATAGTTTAACGAGCTAAATCAAATGTCATTCAACTGAATTATTTTGCGACTCAAGAAATATAGGATTTTGATTATAATTAAGAAAAGTGCCATTGTTTTCAACATTTCAATAAATTCTAAGTCAATAGAAGATTTATGAGTTAGTGAAGTAATTTAATACTAAAGGCACGACATCCTTTGAACATATACATTTACTTATGTTGTCAGTGCTTCTATGGGAGCAAATAGTTTGCATTATTTTTGACAATCATTCGGTCTCGATTCATACAAATTATATTATAAACATTAAAGTAGGTCATGAATATCCGTGTATACTTTTTTCCTACTGACACAAAGCGTGCCACTTAGTGTCGTTTTACGACAACAGCGTTCGATCTATCTTTGTTAATGCTGTTATAGCTGTTTTATCGCTGGGACTCGAAAATAAACAGAATTGTTTGCAAGTCAATAGCCAGCAGAATAACCTCAAAGGCAGGGGTGGATCCAGGGGAAGGGGGAGGGGGATGCCTCCCACTCCTCCTTACCAACCAGGTAAAATAATAGAGTTGTGAAAACCCATGTAGTATGCATAAAAATACAAAACTTTTAAAGTAAAAATGTCTGTTCACTGCTTTTAAGAGACATATATTATTTACTGCGATAAAGCTGAATGGATCTTGATTCATACCCAGCCCCAAGCCCCACCGGAATTTTCTGGATACGCCCCTGTCCCTGGGTCTACACACACGAAGGAAGAATCGGATGCGGAAAAGGAGATCAGGATGTTAGAAGAGAATCATACATAATACAACAATGGTTACTCATAGATTAACCTTTACAATGGTCATTCATAGATTTACCTTTACAATGGTCACTCATAGATTAATCTTTACAATGGTCACTCATAGATTAACCGTTACAATGGTCACTCATAGATTAACCTTTACAATGGTCACTCATATATTAACCTTTACAATAGCCACTCATAGATTAATCTTTACAATGGTCACTCGTAGATTAACCTTAACAATGGTCACTCATAGATTAACCTTTACAATGGTCATTCATAGATTTACCTTTACAATGGTCACTCATAGATTAATCTTTACAATGGTCACTCATAGATTAACCTTTACAATGGTCACTCATAGATTAACCTTTACAATGGTCACTCATAGATTAACCTTTACAATGGTCACTCATATATAAACCTTTACAATAGCCACTCATAGATTAATCTTTACAATGGTCACTCATAGATTAACCTTTACAATGGTCACTCATAGATAAACCTTTACAATGGTCACTCATAGATTGACCTTTACAATGGTCACTCATGGATTAACCTTTACATTGGCCACTCATAGATTAACCTTTACAATGGTCACTCGTAGATTAACCTTAACAATGGTCACTCATAGATTAACCTTTACAATGGTCACTCATAGATTAACCTTTGTATCAATAATTGGCCATTCTCTTTCCATCTGCGGATTTAAGGACAATAGCGGTAATTCTTCGTGATACTGAACTATTAAATACAGTTGTAAGTGGTTGTTTGTTTATGTTTATATGGTTTTTCGTCCCCAAACCTTATTTCAGTTATCTGGAGACGGTGTCCACTTGAAGCAGATATAGTGCTGCCTTTACTATGTATAGCATGCTGTGAACACCTGGCACTATACCACACCTAGTCACATTATCCTGACACCTGGTCGACTAGTCGTGGAACTACCTTTATATCTGCTTCAGCATTAGCAATGAAGCTATACCACTACCATTTTTAACGACTCTGGTATGCCGCGGCCCGGGATAGAACCCGGGGCATCCCATACCTGAAGCCGACGCTCTACCGATTGCGCTAGCAGGTCCTGTCTGTAGGTAATGAACAACAGCTAGCAGCTGTTTACGGTTCAGGGCTGAAGGCCCATGATTTGACAGGAATGTGGGCTGGTAGATGGCAACACCATATTATAAATGATGTGCATGGCATTGGTATGTCGCGGTCCGGGATCGGACTCAGGGTCTCCCATACTTGTCAAATCATATTCTGTTTTACTGAAAGACCATCAGCTTTATATAGTTATAAAGATCTATCTCTTTATCATGAAAACATATGCAACTTCATGTTTCTGATGTATTCCATAGAGGGCGCCCCGCTTCAGCACGGATGCCAATAAGACTTATGAGTCCCGTAGGTGTTATTGTTTCAAGGATCTCCAAGCAAGTGGATTTGACAATGTGTTCATACATATGCCAGGTTAAATCAATAGCGCAGCTGCATCTGTGTTCAAGTACTAAATTAAATACAAGCAGACATTATAAAATTCACTGTACCGTAAAACAAAACTAAACTGCGAACAAAAACAACACTCTACCTTCCAAAAGAAGGAGCAGAAGTGCATGACGTAATCTCCATTGGAGGCTCCATCTACGTCACCGCCGTTGACGTTCATCGCGTTGTAGAACTGTTCCGCCCATGTGGAGGATTCGAGCTTGAGCGAGTCGAGGTTTTGCACGGTTTGCGCCGCGATTCGAGAAACCATACCGTTGAATTCTGGAATTAATGACGAGTTTGAATGTTTTGATCTGAGAAATGCATATAAGGTTAACAGAATAATGATGCAATAGAGTTGAATCATAAAGGCATCGTCGGCATCCACAGTACTTTCTTCCGTTACACTCCATACATAACGCAGCATAGCGGAGTAATGTAACGGGGGATAACCGACGATGTCATCAAGGGTAACAAACATAAATATGCAATCTCCTCACAGCGATTACGTCACGCGTTGCTACTTAAATCTCTGCCTCCAGCAAGGATCACGTGACGATAGGGTATCGCTTGAGGTAAACATGGCGGCCTCCATAAACACGCCACGAAAGAAAGTGAGTCAAAATCATTTTTTTTCATATTTTAAGTTACTTTTTATTTTTAATATGATAAATTAAAATTTTAAAAGGAAAGATACTATATTTTGAGGAGATAAGTCCAGAAAAAACTAAAACTTAAACAAAAAACTATCCGCCTGTATTTGGGCGAAAAATTTGCTGGTGGCAGTGATATAATGTACTGTCAAGGGAAGTAATCACTGCGGGGAGTTTGATAAATATGCGATTAGAATAGAAACAGCAGCAGACAAACCCGTATATAAACAAGAGAATGCTCTTCTGCACAGGCAATATCTCATTATCGACCAATTAGCACATCAAATGAATCATTGACTTGATTATCGACTGAACTGAGAAAGAACCCAGGAGGTGTGCGGGACAAGTACAAACAGTTTCAAACCTTCAAAATTCAACCCATAGACATTGATCCAATAATCTTTTATCTTGTGCAGTGGAGTCAGGGAGTGTCTTACATGTCGAGAAAGGCGTGTACCCATGGCAATGTTACAATTGAAAGCATCAACAACTGGTTGGATACCCGAGGTCTATGGTCTAGGACATGACACCTACAATCTTGTTGTCCTTTTGCAATGAAGCATGCACGTGATTTAAATGCAAATGTCTAAAATCATGAAAATTGATTTAAAATTTGACGCAAAGTCAGATGCATCGCTTTTCTTATGTAGTTTAAAACCGCTCTGTGGTCGACTGACAGAATAATTCAACATGTTACGTAACTTCATGTTTAATAATATTCTATTCTGTGGCCGGCTTCCAAAATAAAATGATATGTTCAGTCGCAGGCACTCAAAATGAATTTATCAACAACACAACAGCGGTGAAATAGAAAATATTTGTTACTTTTCCATTTTAGAATAGCAGACCGAGAAGTGTCCCTTATGAGCACGCGAGACTTCACCTCTCAAGTGATTACAAACACAGAACTTAAATGCACTTGCCATAATTGATATCTAAATATTGACAAATAAAACACACTGTCAGACCGCTGTCTACGGAGGCTCCTGAGCCTGCATGCTCTAGTGCTGAAACACTGCACGTCAGACCGAAGGGTTCGAAATCCGAAACCGACCATGCGATGTAAATCATTGAGCGACACTTGTTTTTACGTCACATAGCTCCGGGTCCTCGGGCAGTTTTGCCTGGTCACTCTCGTGGGGTCAATATAAGTTGAAAGAACATATGTTTTCCAATCGTATATTAATACAAATGTTTAAAGTACGCTAAACAGAATCCCCTCTCACAACAAGCAACACATTTCATGTAAATTGTACTAAATACTGAGATCCAAGCAGCAATATTTAAACACACTATGTTGTTTGCAACCTCTGGGTATTTAACGACTTATTTGTATTGTGCATTACAGAAGTAATGATTGAAGGAACGGGCAATATTACACTTCAAGCAAGCAACTATACAATTCTGGAAACATAGTATGAGTAAAAAACATTCATAAGTAAAAATCATTAGTTTTTGTTTCCTTGTCGGAGCAATGGCAATCAATAAGCAGGGAAATGCAACCTTATTGAACATGGGCTTATCTAGGTGCTACATGGAGGATCGGACACAAACTGTCAGTTAATATATACATGTCTTAAACGTGTTCGGAAAAGGTGATAATAAGCGAGCCTATGGTATCATTTTACCTGAACGAGTTTTATAAATGTATTTATTAAATGACAACAAGTGTCAGATTCTTTTTGTCACATGATTTTAGTCACCAATATACGATTTTAAGAATTTTTTGACAATACTTGGTTGAAATAGTGGTATGAGACGATCTGCATTATGATGTCATCGATGACGTCATCAATCCAAACGCTGTATTACACAAGTGTAATATATTAAAATATGTATTGGGTGTATTGAATGAAAAACATGTTTAATCATGTGATAGATTTCGGTGTCAAGAAGGTTGATTTTTTCTGTCTATTGTGTATTGTTGTTACACTTCATTTTATCATTGATATGATTTTTTTTATCCTACTTTTGTTGTAGATCTCTAACAGGTAAACAACCGATGTTTTCATGATTATAAAATGATAAAAACGTAACACAAACAACCTTTTTATTCGATGGAAGTTACGCTCAGATAACATTTCAAGAAGGATGCGTTTGTTAAGGTAATAAAAATCCGAAATCAATTCTCGGATCTATGAAACCTCACTTTATACAAGCCACACAACAAATTGCTTTAAGTTGACCTGTAAACGTGGGATGGGGGACGTCAAATGTCCAGTAAGATGACTAACTTATCAAGACAGCAAATTTAATTTGTGAATTATATACAACATACGTTTAATGAATTACAAATATGGACCTACATTTTTACCAGAGAAAGTTTACAATTTTTAAACAGTGTAACTTTGTCGAAAATGTGTATTCTTTGTTTATGAAAGTTTATTTTCTTACAAAACGTATCCATATATTGTATTTATTTAAGCTCCGCCAACGCTGGCTATATATTCTTGTCCAACATATTGTCCTTCACGACGGTGGCAACTTACCATCATCATTGACTATAGTAACGATGGTCTTGCACATCTTGCCCAGTTTGGCCCCAGCTGTCGGCTCCAACAACTCCGCCATGAAGCTACAGTCTCTCTCTTCCTCCTAAATATACAAAAACAAAAACCAGTGACAGACAACACTTCAGACCATCAACAGATCACAGTTATTTGCAATTAACTATTTATAAAGTTTTGCGAACCTATCGTGTTTTAAGACAAACAATTATTGAAGAAATACAGCGTATACTAGTTTGTGGGATTTTATTACGGTTCTTTTATCAAAAACGCAAAACAATGATCCAATTTGGAAAAAAAATCTTTGAATTTTAACACTCGATGTTTTTAATGAAGATTTATTATTATTATTTTTAAGTTTATACAATTTTCCAACAAGAAAATGTTCTTAAAATAAAAGCGATCTCTCGATATTGATACATTTGAGAAACTTTTATTCGTCTTAAACAAACACCGCTCCCAAAGCACCGTATTATTTCCACGCCGTGAAAATGCCCAATGCTAGGATGGCAATTAAAACACTGTATAACGTGTGTATTGTGTTGTTGTTGTTTATATAAGATCACAGAATAAAGACATGTTTCATACAATATACAGGACAAGACATCGACGCAATATAAAGACATGTTTCATACAAAATACTTGACAATACATCAAGTCATCCTCATTTCTTTATTCCTAGTAAAACAAGAAATAACACTGAACTTGACATTTGTCTCAAAAATACACACATTAAAGATGATATTTGTCTTACAGGTGGTATCGGACAGTTTGCCTACATCTAATATATGTAACAATATCTGTAGATAAGAACGATTGGGATTCCTGCTAAAAATAGACATCAACGTCACAGCGGATGACGTGGATGAACTAAAATATTAATGGTCACATGGTTTTCTTGGTTTAAAAATAGCTAGTTGTGCAGCGTGGCTCAGATAGGAATTACGTGTTTGTAATGACGATTGTGTTGTTATGGTTCGCTTTTCCGACAGGGGTAGGATATCAATAAACAGCATTTTGCGATATTTGTTCAGGTAACAATGGTTTATTATAATGTTTAATGAAAATATTTTTGGACCATCCCGTATGAAAACCACTTGCGGATGGTACGCGAATTTTTTAAACGGTTGTGAGTAAGAAGGTTTGGGTTGATGGTGGTTGAAATTTGATTGAATATCTATAATGTAATCCCTATCAAGTTTGATTGAATATCTATAATGTAATCCCTATCAAGTTTGATTGAATATCTATAATGTAATCCATATCAAGTTTGATTGAATATCTATAACGTAATCCCTATCAAGTTTGATTGAATATCTATAATGTAATCAGTATCAAGTTTGATTGAATATCTATAACGTAATCCCTATCAAGTTTGATTGAATATCTATAACGTTATCCCTATTAAGTTTGATTGAATATCTATAATGTAATCCATATCAAGTTTGATAGAATATCTATAATGTAATCCCTATCAAGTTTGATTGAATATCTATAATGTAATCTGTATCAAGTTTGATTGAATATCTATAACGTAATCCCTATCAAGTTTGATTGAATATCTATAACGTTATCCCTATTAAGTTTGATTGAATATCTATAATGTAATCCATATCAAGTTTGATTGAATATCTATAATGTAATCTGTATCAACTTTGATTGAATATCTATAACGTAATCCCTATCAAGTTTGATTGAATATCTATAACGTTATCCCTATTAAGTTTGATTGAATATCTATAATGTAATCCATATCAAGTTTGATTGAATATCTATAATGTAATCCCTATCAAGTTTGATTGAATATCTATAATGTAATCCCTATCAAGTTTGATTGAATATCTATAACGTTATCCCTATCAAGTTTGATTGAATATCTATAATGTAATCTGTATCAAGCTTAAATTGAATATATATAATGTAATCCCTATCAAGTTTGATTGAATATCTATAACGTTATCCCTATCAAGTTTGATTGAATATCTATAATGTAATCTGTATCAAGTTTAAATTGAATATATATAATGTAATCCCTATCAAGTTTGATTGAATATCTATAACGTTATCCCTATCAAGTTTGATTGAATATCTATAACGTTATCCCTATCAAGTGTGATTGAATATCTATAATGTAATCCCTATCAAGTTTGATTGAATATCTATAATGTTATCCCTATCAAGTTTGATTGAATATCTATAATGTAATCCCTATCAAGTTTGATTGAATATCTATAACGTTATCCCTATCAAGTTTGATTGAATATCTATAACGTTATCCCTATCAAGTTTGATTGAATATCTATAACGTAATCCCTATCAAGTTTGATTGAATATCTATAATGTAATCCCTATCAAGTTTGATTGAATATCTATAATGTAATCCCTATCAAGTTTGATTGAATATCTATAATGTAATCCCTATCAAGTTTGATTGAATATCTATAATGTAATCCCTATCAAGTTTGATTGAATATCTATAATGTAATCCCTATCAAGTTTGATTGAATATCTATAACGTAATCCCTATCAAGTTTGATTGAATATCTATAATGTAATCTGTATCAAGTTTGATTGAATATCTATAATGTAATCCGTATCAAGTTTGATTGAATATCTATAATGTAATCCGTATCAAGTTTGATTGAATATCTATAACGTAATCCGTATCAAGTTTGATTGAATATCTATAATGTAATCCGTATCAAGTTTGATTGAATATCTATAACGTAATCCCTATCAAGTTTGATTGAATATCTATAACGTAATCCGTATCAAGTTTGATTGAATATCTATAATGTAATCCGTATCAAGTTTGATTGAATATCTATAACGTAATCCCTATCAAGTTTGATTGAATATCTATAATGTAATCCGTATCAAGTTTGATTGAATATCTATAATGTAATCCGTATCAAGTTTGATTGAATATCTATAACGTAATCCCTATCAAGTTTGATTGAATATCTATAATGTAATCCGTATCAAGTTTGATTGAATATCTATAATGTAATCCGTATCAAGTTTGATTGAATATCTATAATGTAATCCGTATCAAGTTTGATTGAATATCTATAACGTAATCCCTATCAAGTTTGATTGAATATCTATAATGTAAACCGTATCAAGTTTGATTGAATATCTATAACGTTATCCCTATCAAGTTTGATTGAATATCTATAATGTAATCCCTATCAAGTTTGATTGAATATCTATAATGCAATCCCTATCAAGTTTGATTGAATATCTATAACGTAATCCCTATCAAGTTTGATTGAATATCTATAATGTAATCTGTATCAAGTTTGATTGAATATCTATAATGTAATCCGTATCAAGTTTGATTGAATATCTATAATGTAATCCCTATCAAGTTTGATTGAATATCTATAACGTAATCCCTATCAAGTTTGATTGAATATCTATAATGTAATCCCTATCAAGTTTGATTGAATATCTATAACGTTATCCCTATCAAGTTTGATTGAATATCTATAATGTAATCCGTATCAAGTTTGATTAAATATCTATAATGTAATCCCTATCAAGTTTGATTGAATATCTATAATGTAATCCGTATCAAGTTTGATTGAATATCTATAACGTAATCCCTATCAAGTTTGATTGAATATCTATAATGTAAACCGTATCAAGTTTGATTGAATATCTATAACGTTATCCCTATCAAGTTTGATTAAATATCTATAATGTAATCCCTATCAAGTTTGATTGAATATCTATAATGCAATCCCTATCAAGTTTGATTGAATATCTATAACGTAATCCCTATCAAGTTTGATTGAATATCTATAATGTAATCTGTATCAAGTTTGATTGAACATCTATAATGTAATCCGTATCAAGTTTGATTGAATATCTATAATGTAATCCCTATCAAGTTTGATTGAATATTTAAAAAGTAATCCCTATCAAGTTTGATTGAATATCTATAATGTAATCCCTATCAAGTTTGATTGAATATCTATAACGTTATCCCTATCAAGTTTGATTGAATATCTATAATGTAATCCCTATCAAGTTTGATTGAAGATCTATAATGTTATCCATATCAAGTTTGATTGAATATCTAAAAAGTAATCCCTATCAAGTTTGATTGAATATCTATAATGTCATCCCTATCAAGTTTGATTGAATATCTATAATGTAATCCCTATCAAGTTTGATTGAATATCTATAATGTAATCCCTATCAAGTTTGATTGAAGATCTATAATGTTATCCATATCAAGTTTGATTGAATATCTATAACGTAATCCCTATCAAGTTTGATTGAATATCTATAATGTAATCCGTATCAAGTTTGATTGAATATCTATAATGTAATCCCTATCAAGTTTGATTGAATATCTATAATGTTATCCCTATCAAGTTTGATTGAATATCTATAACGTAATCCCTATCAAGTTTGATTGAATATCTATAATGTAATCCCTATCAAGTTTGATTGAAGATCTATAATGTTATCCATATCAAGTTTGATTGAAAATCTATAATGTAATCCCTATCAAGTTTGATTGAATATCTATAATGTTATCCATATCAAGTTTGATTGAATTTCTATAATGTAATCCCTATCAAGTTTGATTGAATATCTATAATGCAATCCCTATCAAGTTTGAT
Source organism: Sinonovacula constricta (assembly GCA_007844125.1). Lineage (NCBI taxonomy): Eukaryota > Metazoa > Mollusca > Bivalvia > Cardiida > Solecurtidae > Sinonovacula > Sinonovacula constricta. Next base: position 28,182,285 of record CM017564.1, read on the forward strand.
TGAAGATCTATAATGTTATCCATATCAAGTTTGATTAAATATCTATTAAGTGTGATTGAATATCAAATTTGATTGAATATCTACAAAGTGATATCTATAGAGTTTGTTTGAATATCTACCAATTTAGACTGTAAATCTATAAGGTTTGATCGAATATCTATAAAAATGGCCAAGGAATGGCCAAGACCCCAATATATTACATATTTAGCCATTTCTATTACCTAGACCAGGCATAAAACAAATATCACTTGTACATCACAGGCAGTTATTTTCAATTTAAAATCCATCTCGTTTAGTGAATTCGTCTGTAAATATAATCGGTTGTAACGTCAATTATATGGTGCTGGTTACCAAATATGTCCAAGCATTTTCATTTTCAAAGGCCATTTCCCTCTTTGGGCAGTAAATACACATTAAGAAATTTCCTATTAAAAGTGTTATCCTACAGTTTATCAATGTCAAACGCTTAGAACAATATTTTTCTACGATTTTATGGAATTTATGTATAATTTCTTCATAAACTCATAATTTAAGTCAAGTAAAGTCGATTATGGCTATACCTATGTTGTAAGCAATACTCACTGCGAAAAAAAATCGCCCAAAGTTTTCATTCTTTCCAAATATATAAACAAGCATTAAAGTGATCTCTGCTTTAAAAAGATACCGATGTCAGCACGGACTACCCGGATGACGATGTAAGACAATCTCAAAAGTAACATGTCACGTGGTTTTCTTAGTTTAAAAATAGCTGGGTTTCTTTGTTTAAAAATAGCTATCTATGCAGCGTGGCTCAGATAGGAAACGCATATTTGCAGTGACGAGTTGAGATTTATGCTTTACTGTTCACACAGATCTAGGGCATTAATGAACATCATTCTACATGACATGTTTCTGTAGCAATGACTTATTTGGATATTTGCGAAAAAATATTTGGTGCAAACTGTCCGAAACCACCTTTAAAGTGTGAAATACTGGACGAAAATATTCTTCTTCAGGTATTTTGTAACTTTTTTTCTAATGAAGTCGGAGTTGATTCTAAGGTTAAAAGTGTAACATCTTAAAAATGATTAAAACGATTCGCTTGTTCGAGAAAGGTTTCAATCTACATAGCGAAGAAAACGTAAAGAAAACAACATGCGGGTGCCTGTTTTACAAACCATTGGACCAATTAACAATAATCCAGGTATTCTACATTACTCGTTCATCTGAGAACAAAAGGCTAATAAATTAATTATTTTAATGCGAGTCGCTTAAACAATTAATCGCCATTGATCAGTGCGTTTAAACTATCCTTGTATATGTAGCTTTATTTAATTGTTCCATTACAATCGCGTGAACTACAAATGCGTTCTTGGAAGCCAGATTACATTTTTAAAGATGAAAACGATTAACAACGTGAAAACTTCCAATTAAGGTAAAAGTTTAATCCGGGTATATGCCATCACACGATATTCAGATAATCCCTTGTGTGTTAAAAATTCCAGAGTTTTAAACGGAATCCTAGACAAAATGCGTAAAACATTTCTCCTGGACTGTTAAGACTTTAAATAAATTAATTACGGAAGTAAGTCCGATACCCTGCGGCATGGGTATAATTGACCCAGTAGGAAGTGAAGATATTTATTGACTACTTCTGGGGATTTCAAACCATTTAATAACCCATTCACCAACACTAATTATTGACAAATAAGCCTTTCAAAACATAATGATTACAAATGTATACAAATATTGACACTACTCTAAACATCCGCGTGGGTAAACAATTAAAACATACACGGGATAAGCTACATAAAGTCGGGCAAAAATATACGAATAAAAAGAAAGTTATAATGATTACAAATGTATACAAATATTGACACTACTCTAAACATCCGCGTGGGTAAACAATTAAAACATACGCGGGATAAGCTACACAAAGTCAGGCAAAAATATACGAATAAAAAGAAAGTTATAATGATTACAAATGTATACAAATATTGACACTACTCTAAACATCCGCGTGGGTAAACAATTAAAACATACGCGGGATAAGCTACACAAAGTCGGGCAAAAATATACGAATAAAAAGAAAGTTATAATGATTACAAATGTATACAAATATTGACACTACTCTAAACATCCGCGTGGGTAAACAATTAAAACATACGCGGGATAAGCTACACAAAGTCGGGCAAAAATATACGAATAAAAAGAAAGTTATAATGATTACAAATGTATACAAATATTGACACTACTCTAAACATCCGCGTGGGTAAACAATTAAAACATACACGGGATAAGCTACACAAAGTCGGGCAAAAATATACGAATAAAAAGAAAGTTATAATGATTACAAATGTATACAAATATTGACACTACTCTAAACATCCGCGTGGGTAAACAATTAAAACATACGCGGGATAAGCTACACAAAGTCAGGCAAAAAATATACGAATAAAAAGAAAGTTATAATGATTACAAATGTATACAAATATTGACACTACTCTAAACATCCGCGTGGGTAAACAATTAAAACATACGCGGGATAAGCTACATAAAGTCGGGCAAAAATATACGAATAAAAAGAAAGTTATAATGATTACAAATGTATACAAATATTGACACTACTCTAAACATCCGCGTGGGTAAACAATTAAAACATACGCGGGATAAGCTACACAAAGTCGGGCAAAAATATACGAATAAAAAGAAAGTTATAATGATTACAAATGTATACAAATATTGACACTACTCTAAACATCCGCGTGGGTAAACAATTAAAACATACACGGGATAAGCTACACAAAGTCGGGCAAAAATATACGAATAAAAAGAAAGTTCTATGATAATTGTTCTCATTAATGGCATTAATTAGTTGCAACGTGGCGGGCTGATAAGACAGTGTGCGTGTCTGCTATTGAGGGAACACGACCTTGACAGGAACTGGTGTCGCTAGTGAACAGCAATGACCTGAACATCCGGGACACTACTACTTGGATTTATTTACACTCGCCCTAACTATTGTTATTGGGCGAGCATTATTTACAGGAGGTTAAAATATAAATATCACAGAATAATTATATTAATGGCGTGAGGGTTAACGTATACTGACAAATTTTAAAATTATACAATATAAACTGTCATGGAGTGCTCAGCAACGTTGAATAATATTATAGTCTAGTGGTGTGTAGTTTTGATATGTATAAGTGTTTTGTCGTGTAGTTAAGAACATATTATCATTTTAAAATATATACAGTTTCATGTTTTATCTTAAAGGTAAAAAATATTATTGCATATACATTATATTCTTTTAACATCACGATGTCCAGTCCACCTTTTAACAATCAAGATTTAGGCCGCCCTTTTTTATTGCATGAACCGTAGCCTCCTCCGGACATGTTTTGGTGTTGGTGTTGGGGACACCCCTTATTATTATTATCTAATAATAATAATAATAATAATAATAATAATAAATAAATAAATAAAAAATAATAAAAAAAAATATTTTTTTTAAAGAAGCCAGCAACTGCACCTTTTCAGGAACACATAGAAGCACATAAAAGTATGTTGTTAACTTCCGGGAGATCAATTACTTTATTCAATTAATACTCTTGATTTTAAATCACAACACGATTCATAAAACAAGTCTAGTAAGGATATGCGAATACGTGCCTTTTGGTTACAGTTTGGTAATTTGTTTGTAAAGTAAGAAAATTATGATCTTTGATATGGTAATATGTTTATGTATACAGGAAACATTAAGTGGTATCAGACAGTTTGAACCAAATTTTTTTTTCTCAACAAACCAAATAAGTCATTGTTACATGCATAGACCCTGCAAAAGGTTGTTCATTGATGTCCTAGATATGTGTGAACAGTCAAGCATAGATCACTATTTGTTATTGCAAACAGGTATTTCCTATCCAAACCACGCTGCAGAGATAGCTTTTTTTAAACTTAGAAAACCAGGTGACCACTTACTTTTGATAACTCTTTATATAGTCATCCCGGTAATCCGCTTTGATTTCAATATCTATTTTTAGTAGAGACCACTATCGAGCGTTTTTATACAGTTAAAAAACAGAATACACATTCCGTTATTTTTTGCGGGAAGTTCTGTCTAACAATTTATTTCAAAATCGTTTTTATTATGACTTCAGTATGATTTTATACAAAAATTATGCCCAAATTTCCCAAAACAGTGGTTCGATATCATTATATGTATTTGATACAGGCATCGAATACCACAGTTGAAGAATTTTCTACATACGTCTGAGTCTAGAACGTTGATATCGACCGTCTTCAACGTTTCACCGTGAGCAAACTCGACGGTCCCCTCTCCGCCGAGGTAATCCTTGCCCGACGTCGCCGACATGTCCTTGCTCTTCCACCTGACCGACACGGTGCCGTCAGCGCCGTTGATACGTTTAATGAACATCTGAGCTTTGCTCGTACCATCCCGGACAATGTAGCTCGGTTTAGAGAACTCGAAACTTCCAGGCTCTGTCAAGAAAATATGTTCACGTTGATTATGCTTGCTTTCGATAAATTCATTTATTTTTATATATTTGGTAAATATGTACGAGGCAAAAGCGGCAGAATTTCATCAGCACTTTCTCACTGAAGAGACATAGACATAACATTTTATTGCATTCATGTGGATGTTTTATATCCTGTGCAAAAAGTTAGCATATTTTCATAATAAGGGCTTAACTCAAAATGATGTGCACAATTTGTAAGTTATTTGCAAAACAGATAAACATATATGACAGTAAATATGTATAAATGTACATAAAAAAATGACAGTTACAACCCAAAGTAAAACAAATTGGAGACGTTGACTAGTTTAAAGCTTAAAAGATGCAACTGATTTGAATGGGCAAAGTACACATTTTACAATCCATGTAAAAGCGATTTGTTTGTGTTTTGTCTGTTTTGCTGTTGTTGTTTTTTGTTGTTGCTTATTGTTTTTGTTGCTAACAACTGTGCTAGTGTACTCCTATCATCAAAGCACATGCTGTTTATTAAAACCTTTATTAACGTTTAATACATTGTAACATACTAACTACTCAAATTACACACTCAGGCCAGAAAGATATTGCTCTGTCTGCTGTGTGTATTTTTAATTAAAATACAGTTTTGTTTTCGTTAATGATTATTGTGTTTAATTTAATTGAAATTCTTTTCATGAATAGACATATATTTACATGAGAACCAACCCGTCTACATGCACTGCATTTTCCCTTCCCCTCGTTCCAGGCAACCCTCCTTAGTTCTTTCCATGCAACCCCTCCTTAGTCCATGCACTCCTACACCTTCTCTCCCCTTACCCTACACCCTTACACCTTACTGTTCATCTTCTGTTTCTACGCAGCCTTTTTTCCTTCACCCATTTACCTTTCTCTTTTCAGGCGTCATTCTACACTTTCTATACACACACGCACGCACGCATACACACACCTCATCAACCCCTTTCCCCACACTCGCCCTTCCTCTCTGACAACGCACTCATCCTCCTCCTCTTTCAACCCAGACATCCACCCTCCTCTTTCTACGCAACATCTGTTCCAACATCCTCATTTCAAACACGTCTCTTCACATGCACCTCTCTTCTACCTCATCTTTCAACGCAATTATCATCATTCTCATACACTCTCCACATCCTCCCTTTCACGCCCCTCCAACTTTTCACACTCTCCACATGATCCCGTTTACACCCCTCCTAATCTTCACACTCTCTACATTATCCCTCTTACGCCCCTTCTACTCTTCACACTCTCCACATCATCCCTTTTATGCCCCTTCTACTCTTCATACAAACCCAGGCACCTCCTTTTTCACGCTTCCACTCCCTATCGTCTTCTTACAACCTTTCCTTCCCCTCTTGCTGCATACCCTAACTCATCATTTCCCCACACACCACTCTTCCTTCCGGAATAACCTAATACCACCGAATATTCAGTACTCACCATCGTCGTTGATAATAGTAATTTGATTTATGGAGGTGTTTCCGAGGACTACATTCTTGGAATTTTCATCTTCAGCATCCAGAAACAGTTTAGCGAAGAAGAACTCGTCGGGCTCCCAAACATCATCGTCCACAATCTCGATAAAGACTTCCTGTAGAGTCTCATTCGCCTTAAAACTGATCTTGGTTTTCAAAGGGACGTAATCGCTTACGGCTTCCGCTGTCCCATCGATTGTCTCCAGCCTAGAAGAAAGGATTTGACAAACAAATAAATAACTCGTAAAGAGGAGTTGGAACCAGTTACAATGTTTGCTTTTGCTTTTCAGACGATTGATTTTATCTCAGACACAACACCATTGCCTGTTTGAAACCCGCGATGTGAATGTGGGGGGAAGAGGGACCATTATCAAACAGCAGACGATAACAAGTAAAAATAACCTAAATTCTAAATTTTTGGCTGTTAGCTGTATGCTGTAAACATATATTAGTCAAATTGCTGCAGACTCGGCATAAAATAGTGCAGATCCTGATCAGAATTCTGCCAGCTATTTTCGCTATTTGCTTAATCAATTCCTGCTAAGCCGACATTGCAACTGTAACCAAAGCAAATAGGCCCACGCCAATAAAAGTTCAAATAGTGACAGATACTTGTAAAAAACAACCGACAGTAATCGTTTGAAGTGATATCCGATTATTTGTTTTCCGTGCATTCGTGTAACCATTATACGTGACTTCATATGGACAGTTTGTTATTGTTTGACCCGTAATTAACCACGTTTTGATTTGTCCATTTTTGAGCCTGACGCGACTAAAGGGAATTAATTTGACAAAAAGAGCAAAGTTTGAGCAAATGGCCGTATTTGTAGACGTTTTAGAGAGAAGCCACTGCGTATATTTTTTTCTTTTTTTTTTCGCGTATGGGTTATTAACTTTTTTGGGTGTATTTTAGCATTATTTCGTATTGTTAATTTCATAAAGAAACAAGCACTGAATTTGGACAAAAAACGCGGATATTCAACATCGAAAGTTTAAACCGTTTTCAATACAGAAGAGAAATATTGTACTTTCGATGCGTTGAACACTGACAATGTTCTAGTCCGCATATGGTATTTTATAGTTCTTTCTCTTAAATCGGGGCGCCTGTGGTGTAGTGGTAGAGCCGCCGATTTGTAACTCCTCTGACAGCTAAGCCTCTCATAGCGTGGGTTCGACTCCCGGTTGGGACGTAGGACTTTATGTGGAAAGGTCTTTCAATTGATTTGCGGTGCCCCAGTGGTTCTATCCAGACTTTTGTCCGGGGGTCTTCCTCCACTCAAACAACTGGACGTCGCTATAATGATCATAATTGGTCGCTGTGATGTATTTCAAACAACAACAACAACAACACGTTCTCTTAAATTATCCAAATAAAGAGACGTCCATATATCCGCATTTTATTATACTTTATTCAAGTATAATCAATTATTCTAACTATGCCCGAGGCGAATTCAATGTTTGTTTTCTTTTTTTTTAGTTATTCATGTAAATATGTTTCGTTTGTTATCAATTTAAGCAATACTTTTTTAAAATAAAAAATTACAACATTAAATCACTCGCAAATATATACAACAATTTCACTTTTAAAATGCACCAGTGTATCATTATGGAAAATGGAAAAGTTTAATAAATCTGAAAACGGCCAGGCAATGGTTATATTTCTGTCAAATTTATTACTTTACATTATAATTGATCGATAAAACTAGAAAGTTTTCTGAAGACCAAGGACGTCCATAATTGATTTCACTAGCTAGAAATTCTAAGCAAATTCTACGTTATATGTACAACGCCTTTACTGACAGAGAAAAGATGGTTTAAGCATTAATTCGTATTTTATTTAGTGCTGTATTTAAAAATAGCATAATCAAGTTGAATATAGTAATAAAATTATTTGATTATTTGGTGATATAAATTCATACAGTGTGACTATCGATCGATATATACATCAAACCACAGAACTACTTTTTGTCGCGTCGGGGACAGGATTCGTGACTTGCAGCATCCAGTGTAAAACTGTATCTCTGTATTCTCGGCAAAGCAGCGAATAATAAAAACAACTTCTTTATTTGTTATAGGTTCATCAGAGAGAGAGAGAGAGAAGAGAAGAGAGAGAGAGAGAGAGTAGAGAGATAGAGATATATAGATATGATAGAGAGAGAGAGCGGAGAGAGATATAAGAAAGCTCTCCTAGCTCTAGCTACCCCCTCTACTCTTCTGGCTCTCTCCCTGCTCTCTCTCTCTACTATCTCCACCTCTCTCACCACTCTCTCCCGCCCTCTATCCCAAGACAGAGACCTACAGACAGAACAGACAAACAGACAGACAGACAGACAGACAGACAGACAGACAGACAGACAGACAGACAGAGACAGACAGAGAGACATAGACAGAGAGAGACAGAGAGAGACATAGACAGAGAGAGAGAGAGAGAGAGAGAGAGAGAGAGAGAGAGAGAGATTATGATGATGATGATGATGATGATGATGATGATGATGATGATGAACCTATAACAAATAAAGAAGTTTATTTATTTATTTATTTATTCATGTTTAATTGCAATAAAACATTAATCACTAACAAGACATCGTGATCCCTGACAAACATCCTATAGAAACATATTCTTTCGGAACAAATACAACATAAGAACTCTAGAAGAAAATTTTGACAGATCCTTTCAATGAATTACTGATATTGACGAACATGATCTTCTTTAATCATACGGAGAAAAGATGAAAAAAGAAATGATGAAGAGAAAATGCATTAGAATTGACATTTTCAATTTCATATATTCTAGACATCGATATTAATCTTTCGTACGTTGGATGACATTGTATTAGTGTTGGCAGGAGATATTGTTGTATTTGTTTCCATGTTTTAGATGATTGTATGTATTCTGTTAAACAATAAAATGTTATTCAAAATGTACAATGTAGTAGTTAAAAAGTATTCAATATAACGCTTCTTAAACAGAATGGTTGTCTCATACATTGTAAATTGTTCAGTCTCTGAATAAAGTCTTAAAACATTGCACACATAACTGCCACGAGAGCTGAAATATATTTTAATAACTACCATGACAGTTGAAAGATATTTTAATAATTACCATGACAGTTGAAAGATATTTTAATAACTACCATGACAGCTGAAAGATATTTTGATAACTACCATGACAGCTGAAAGATATTTTGATAACTACCATGACAGCTGAAAGATATTTTAATAACTACCATGACAGCTGAAAGATATTTTAATAACTACCATGACAGCTGAAAGATATTTTGATAACTGCCATGACAGCTGAAAGATATTTTAATAACTACCATGACAGCTGAAAGATATTTTGATAACTACCATGACAGCTGAAAGATATTTTAATAACTACCATGACAGCTGAAAGATATTTTAATAACTACCATGACAGCTGAAAGATATTTTGATAACTACCATGACAGCTGAAAGATATTTTAATTACTACCATGACGGTTGAAAGATATTTTAATAACTACCATGACAGCTGAAAGATATTTTGATAACTACCATGACAGCTGAAAGATATTTTAATAACTACCATGACAGCTGAAAGATATTTTAATAACTACCATGGCAGCTGAAAATATTTTAATAACTACCATGACAGCTGAAAGATATTTTGATAACTACCATGACAGCTGAAAGATATTTTAATAACTACCATGGCAGCTGAAAATATTTTAATAACTACCATGACAGCTGAAAGATATTTTGATAACTACCATGACAGCTGAAAGATATTTTAATAACTACCATGGCAGCCGAAATATATTTTAATAACTTTCAACGCAGCTAAGAGATATTTTAAGCTGCAGTGTATTAATATAATATCATGCCTAGAAGGGATAACGATAAAGTCGCACAGCCAGAAATCGATGGCCATGATGTTTACATCCCAGGATCGTATATCTTGCAAATTATTCTGAAGACGCATTTATTCTCCAGGGCAATTTCAGCTGGATGTTACGGAGATCCCAAAGGATAGTTAAAATTTTCGGAAATATTCACGTCCTTCTTCAAAGACAAATTTGGAAGGTTTTAGTGTGTAATAATTTTTGGGAATTCCATCGGTGGGACCATCAATAATAATGGAATTTTCTTTAAAGAAACGAGTGGTCTGTTTGCTGTAGTTTTAAGTTCTCTTTATTTTCTAAAGTTTGGTAATAATTGTATACAAATATAGTCCAAACAAAATGTCTTAAGATTTATCAAAAAACCAAGTTGTTTGAAGAAAAAAAAAGGAATTTATTATTTTACTTTCCCCTTTTTGTATAGTTCATGTTGTATCTTGATTGTATGCACCATTTTACTTAATGGGTTTCAACTACAATACTACGTTTACAAGTCGAAATTTATTTGAGACGAAATTGCATCGGTATGACATACTTTGTATAAAAAAATATTATGGAATTTCAATGATCTCAAAAGGGTATTACACAAAAATGGAGTTACTGGACTAACTGGAGTAAATTATGGGCATGGCAAACAGTCACCGCAGTGACCAGCGGCGTATTGTTGAATGTTTTGTTATTATTTCAATACTGATTTAAATATGTGATTAATTGAACACCGACGTTGTGGCACAATACAATTTCTTGTAAAAAAATGGTAAATCGGAATTCGGCTGATTCTATTTATGTTGTCAGCAAATACATTGCATTTTTATCTACAAAATATATGTGTAAAACTGTAAAATTCAAAGCAACTCTGGAAAATTTCAAAGGTTATTGTTTTTTTTCTGAGTAAATTAATATTAATTGTTCGCAGTAAGATAAGTGACATATTCAGGCACACCCGCAAACTGTCTGGTCAGTATGTAAGCATGTTTACTGCTGAGATTCTACCAATAAGTCTTGGTTCATGTGCCTGTGTATGTATTATTGTTATTAACCAAATTAACCAATGCAATGTTTATACTTGAATACTTATAATATTTATAATGAAATGACCACAATCAGACAAAAGGTTAAGGTCCTGTGCTGGGGGTGATGTCTGATCCGGATCTGCAATATCTGCTGCTATGCCTGTATCAGACGACATCTTATTTTATATGAATAACGTTTTGAGTAGATATATGAGAACAAAGCATGAGCAATTTACACAATGTATCACCGGACCTGATAGCGCAATTGGTAAAGCGTCGGCTCTAGATACGTTCGTTCCTGGGTCGCGACATACCAAAGTCGTTAAAAATGGTAGTGGTATAGCTCCCTTGCTAACGCTCAAGCAAATATAAGGGTAGTTCCACGACTGGTTGGCCCGGTGTCAGGATAATGTGACTGGGTGTGGTATCATGAAGGTATCCAGGGCATGCTATACACAGTGAAGGCAGCACTATATCTGCTCCAAATGGACACCGTCTCAAGATAACTGAAATACTGTTGGTGGGATGATAAACCCAATAAACATAAAGCTAAATACTATTTTCAGAACATGCATGTAATTCTGTAGCAACGTCATATTTAAAAAAAACACGAACAAAACAAACAACAACAACAAACAAAACAACAAAACAAAAACAATGTAGCATGCTGAGGGTTAACTCACCTAACAGACACGGGTATGTCCAGCCGTCCCTGTCTCCGGATCCCTAGCCTGACCCGGCCCTCGTTCTCCATGACGGAGCAGGACGCAGACGTGAAGTTAATGATGGCTTGTTTCGCGTTATCGGCGAGATCCAAGATAGATAGGTTGGAGGCTTCTTTGTCCATCTGATTTGTGGGAGACCGGGAAGAGATCTGGTCGTACAGCTGAAAACAAAACATAACTATTGGCTTCAACGAGTTCACCAATCACAGCGGCTTCACTTTCACTAAAACAACGTCTTTTATAGGGACACCAAACCTTTAATAGCGACACCAAACACGACGACTTTAATGGCGACACCAAACACGACGCTTTTAATAGCGACAACAAACCTTTAATGGCGACACCAAACACAACGACTTTAATGGCGACACCAAACACGACGCTTTTAATAGCGGCAACAAACCTTTAATGGCGACACCAAACACAACGACTTTAATGGCGACACCAAACACGACGCTTTTAATAGCTACAACAAACCTTTAAAAGCGTCACCAAACACAACGACTTTTATGGCGACACCAAACACGACGCTTTTAATAGCTACAACAAACCTTTAATAGCGTCACCAAACACAACGACTTTAATGGCGACACCAAACACGACGCTTTTAATAGCGACAACAAACCTTTAATAGCGACACCAAACACAACGTCTTGAATTGCGACACCGAACACAATGTCTTCAACAGGGTCACCGAACACAACGATTTTAATAGGGTTACCGAATACAGCGTCTTCAATAGGGTCACCGAACACAGCGTCATTAACAGGATCACCGAACACGACGATTTCGATAGGTTCACCGAATACAAAGACTTCAATAGGGTAACCGAACACAGCGTCTTCAATAGGGTCACCGAACACAATGTCTCCAATAGGGTCACCGAACACAACGCCTTCAATATGGTCACCGAACACAACGACTTCAATAGGGTCATCGAACACAACGTCTTCAATAGGGTCACCGAACACAACGACTTCAATAGGGTCACCGAACACAAAGACTTCAATAGGGTCATCGAACACAACGACTTCAATAGGGTCACCGAACACAACGACTTCAATAGGGTCACCGAACACAACGACTTCAATAGGGTCACCGAACACAACGTCTTCAATAGGGTAATCGAACACAACGACTTCAATAGGGTCACCGAACACAACGCCTTCAATAGGGTCACCGAACACAACGACTTCAATAGGGTCACCGAACACAACGCCTTCAATAGGGTCGCCGAACACAAAGACTTCAATAGGGTCACCGAATACAACGTCTTCAATAGGGTCGCCGAACACAAAGACTTCAATAGGGTCACCGAATACAACGTCTTCAATAGGGTCGCCGAACACAAAGACTTCAATAGGGTCACCGAATACAACGTCTTCAATAGGGTCACCGAATTCAAATGAGAACAATGAAGTCGCCTAAACACAGTGCCTTTGAAACACCATGTCGTCCAAAGGGACTCCAAGCACAATGGCTTCGACAGGGTCACCAAACACAAAGATTTCGGAAGCTTCAGCAAACACAATGTCTTCATAGGGTCGCCAAATACAACGATATAAATTGAGTTACAAAGCAGAACTACTGCCGTACGTTAAAAACCCGGTTTCAACTGGGTTACCAAATACAAAGGAACATAAATCTTAAAAGTTTGTGTATTTTATAAATGATAATATTACTTAGATGATAAGCCAAAACGTTATTGTTTTAGCATATATTATAAACCTTTTGTATTTATCAATATTGATAAAATGTATCGACGCAAAAGGCACAGATCTGAATAAGAAGGAGTACAGGGGTTAATTCTGAACTGGTCTTAAATTATTTTTGCTCACTCAACATTCACAATATCATCGACATAAGTTCATGTCAGATTCGCTTTTTTCACTTAAACAATAATGTGGGAGGATTGTGTTCCAGTCAATCGGAACACCTCGGATAATTCACGAATTATCTCTCGGGTGTATGTAGGTAGTCGGATCACCTCGGTTATTTCCATAAATGGAACTTCTTTTGTGACAGACGTCAAAACAAAGATGACAGCTCGAATGACAGCTCACTACAGTATGATGCCTGTAAAACTTCAGTTTTTGGCTGCTTCAAATTTAAATCATCCAAGTTTAATTTACCCAGCGCAACCAACACACAGCTTTCAAACGACGCCATTGTTTATGTTTTGTGCGAACTACATTTTAGGCATATTCTTCCGACATCCGGCGAACAAAACGATCAGTAAGTATCATTGCACCAGATACATCCGAGGGACGATTGTCCCGAGAACGTAATTATCGGAGGAGTTCCGATTGATGTTGCAGTGTGGACAATAATAGATAGTTTCCATGTGATGTCATAGGCACTGATAAGATTGTTTAAGGCAGCCATCTTCGAAGGCAGAAGCTAATGCAGGCCGAAATCTGTAAATATGTGCTGTATTAAACTCACCACTGTGTTTTTTTTCAGTCTATTTGACTGGATTTTATATCAAATTTAATAGCTTTAATGATGTATTTTAAACATCAAAACTACATTTTGATAGGTAAAAGAAAGACAACCAAAAAAGTTACACTGTTCATTTTGTTTAAGGATGAGCCAATAATTTTAGTTATTTCTGTGTATTTATTCTTTGTGCATTTATCAATTTAAAAAATATTGCATTCTAAAAATATGATTTTCCAATGGTGTATACCTTTTAATTTTTGGACCATAAATGAAGAAATTACAAGAAAATTAACGCTTCTATACAATTCATCTGAAAATCACTTGAAGTTACCATCAAAGATGGCTGCCAAGATAAGGGATCTTCACTGATGTGGGAACTATCTATAGGTTGCGCCGTCAACATTTGTTTCAATGAAAGAAACCGACAGTAGACAGAACAGTCTAGGTCCATTTATAAACATCTCATCAGAGTGGTCTTAAAAGCTTAGACTTAATAAACAATCCCAGGAATACCTTGTATGAGTACAACTTTATGCATTTATTCTATGTCTTTTAAAACCTCTGCCTTTTGGATGTTTACCTTCTAAAAGCCCTTGAATTAACAATTCTTCATTAAAGATAAGCATCGATATTTCTATCATTATAGCACAGGGGCACTTATGAGGTGCCCAGGAGCTGAACCCGGCCGGTCCATTATACTGACACCGACGAGTCAGGCGTAATGCTGTCCCCTTAGCCCCGAGCGTTAGGAGGGAAGCCACTACTACCAACTTTAAAGCCTTTGGTGTGACTAGACCGTGGTTTGAACCCACGACCTCCCGATCCGCAAGCCGACGCTCTACCACCTGAGCTTTTGCGGCCGTTAGATAAGCATGCCTTCCTTCAACGAATGGCATGGACTTGCAAAAAGAAAAAAACTTCTAAAACATGTGTATTGATTAGGGAGTTGACATTTGTGTAAACACCGGCACCTGCCCTTGGGCACAGTTTACAATTTTGATCCGGTTTTAACAAGATTGTGGCAGTGTCCTGACATACTTTCCGAACCATTCAGTGCCTGTATCATGTGACATTGATTGATTCCATAATGATAGCTTTCGCGCTCAAAGGTTCCGACAGAGATGTCATGCTGGGAAAACCTTGGTCATGTTAAATATAAGTGACACTCGAGTGTCAATAAGTCGCATACGTCATTGACAAACAGCAACACACTGTTAACAAATCGTGACCAAAAATGTTTTATATTTGGAATGCAATATGTTACAGGTGCGCTGGAATTAAATAAACAATGTCAGGCATGCTAGGAAATGCACGTTGGAAACGGTCGTCAAAATAACGGCATAGCAATTATAATTTTGAGGGTGTCACTAATCCATAAGATATTGTATTGAATAACTAATCAATCTTATTTTCTATAATACTCACATGATTTAATGTACATTAATAGTTTATCAGCGTATGTTGGGTAACTGAATTATAATAAACTTGTTTGGCGTTATATCTAAATTTTCTTATTTGCTTGGCTTGTCCAAGTGCTATCTTATATTTTGGCATAAAATGCTTCCATTCCTTACACATTGAGACGCTCGGTTCTGCATTTTTAAAGACTCTATAAGCAGAATAAACTAGATCTACAATAATAATAAAACTTTTGATTACAACATTCGTTACAACATTGTTTGCATCTTATATTGAATGCACATACCACTGCACTCCAAACTCAATTATAATACGTATGAAAATCAAGATGTACTCACATTCCTGAAAGAGTCCTTGACAGCCGGCAGAAGACGGTGGCCGCCCGTCATGTTGCGGGTTGCCTGTATTCGGTACCAGCCCTTGTTGTGTGTCTGGTTCTCAGACATTTTAAGGGCAGCGATCTTGGCAGCCTCTTCCTCAGGGACGTTGTGGCGACCCAACTCCTTGGCCAAATGGATAATATCCACCTTGTCGTCCCCGCCATGCCCAACGTTGTTGTCGATGTCTGGCAAGCAGTGAAATGGACAGTAATAAGAACATTCTATCATTTGGGTTTTATTTATTTCACAATTGTACAGAAATCATTATGGCTCCAACTGTGGCAGTGATTTTTTGCCTAAAATTTTAGCCGAATATCGGCATTTTCCCCACGAGAAAAAGACGATTTTTGTCCTAAAAGTATATCAAACCACAAATATTTCAATATCATATGCATAAAACATATTCATTGTATAAATAAAAACAAGACAAAAAATACCGCTTCCGAGGACATTTTCTTTCGTTCTAATGAACGCTGATGTTGACCGTGTCCCGATACCGGGATTTAGTAAAGAGATCAGTGTGATCAGAAAGCTTGTCTACTCCAAGCGTATTGGTAACGAAGCATAATGTCGCATAATCTGCGATACTACGTGGAAAAGAAATGCGTAAAAAGATGCAAGCGGACAACAGTCTATAGATAAAATCTGCTTATCTGTTAAGGAGAACTAATTTTTATTAGCTATTCTTATTGTTTATGACAGGAATGTTGGCATGCTGTGTAACACTAGTCAAACTGTTTGTATTTTCATAATAAAGCTGAAAAGCTGAAAATAGTCCCAATTTTGAGATTTTACGCACTTTTTTTCGCAGTTTGAAAGCCACAGGACATTTAAAAAAAAAAACAAAAAAAAAAAAAAAACACTGTATGGAATAATGGAATAGCTGTGGATCATCTTACAATGCTGATTAGGAACGTGAACCAGTACGACAGCAAAAGTAAGAAAAATTGTGCGTTAAAATGTACATAATGAAGAAGGCAGCGTTATTGGGCAGTCCGATAACTCGGTTACTTCCCTTGAATTCAAAGGGAGGCTACTCGCCACTGAGCCTCTGGGGACTAAGTAAAAAAAGATGGCGGACAAGGACAAAGAAATCAACGAAGCTTGTGTAAGCAACTAAGAATTAGACCATTTCAAGCTAACAGATTTAAAGAAGTACTGACAATGCTCGAATAAGACAAAGCCTCGTCTGATGGTCTACAGCTAAAACAATAACCTCGAGGAAAGAAACGCTAAATGTAAAACAATGTATTAAAGGAATCAAGTTGTAAGGATTCATATGTCATTTGTTCAAACAACAATAAGAATTATGCAGACAATACACACTCCTTAGAACAGTTTTTCGATAAGATGATGTTAAAGACTTTCAATATTTCTATCATCATTTGTTGTGCAAACAATCAAAAAACAAACAACAAAAACTACAAAAAAAACACAATTCGTATCTCTAATGTAATAACTAGACAATGTATTTCTGTACAAATAAACAAACTATTTTCAATGATAGGAAATATACAAGGTCCTTGAATACAACAATAAAACACGAACGTCTTAAACCTCTAACTAAATTTGCAGAAACACTGTTTAAGCTATTGCAAATTGCTTCTTTGTAACTATTTTCTTAACTACTGAAATAGGGATATCATTGACAATAGTTGTGTGCACGCATTAAAATGATATAGTCTTCTAGCCAACAAATACAATGAAATCTCGCTTGAGCGAGAGATTTCGAAAGAACGAGAGGATGGTGTAATGCGAGGAAGTTCGCAGGTCTCGTCAGAGTTTGTTATTTATTTAATGTAAAAAAACAGGTTTTTGGTGGTCTCTTGCTATCTTGCTGAAGTGAGACTCGGCTGTATATAAAACATGTGCGCAGCATAAAAATAAGCACAACTAAAACAACTTTAACAATAGTGTATTTAAACAATTTATTAAATATATTACTATATGAAATATTTAATTACAGCAAGGTTTATTAAAAATCCAATAAGTCTAATTTGATATTTAAAGGAAGTATTAATCATATATGAACAACAATAAGATAAATATTAACAATGGGTTAATCTAACATTTGTTTAATTGGTTAATACACATATATAAAAAAAGATAAACAGAACCCCAAAAGACAAGTAAAATGTGTAGATATACAAAAACTGTTTTAACTGGTAAGGGAAGTCGTCAATAAAACTGAAAACACAATAGCATTTCATTAGCGTCAAAAATAGTTAATTCCTAAAGTAGATATCTTGACAGACTATGAACAAGACTACAGGTGATGTTGGGGTGGGGGGAGGGGGGTGGAGGAAGGCAAAACTATCGACACACAAGGATTTTACGACAACACATTTATATCCGATACATATTGCCTAACTAGAGAAAGCTTGGGATTGAAACTGGTCTTAGAAGCAGTTAAATTTGTATTGATTTAAAAAAATATTTTGAAAACATTTCAAAAATGAAACATTTCGTCTAAGATGATTATGACATTGGTAAGATTTAAAGGTATATACCGGTATGTAGAAATATATTCATCGAAAAGTACAAAGAATTGTGACATTTGTGAGATTTAAAGCTATATTCATTGAAATATAATCATACGATTGTACAAAGAATTGTGATATTGGTAAGATTTAAAGCTATATTCATTGAAATATATTGATAAGAAAAAACGAAGACTAAAACAATATGCTCTACCATGGTCGATTGCACACAGAGTGAAATCCCTTAAAAACTGGACAGTATAGTCATTTGTGAAACTTTTATAGTGACATGTTGTCCTCATTCGATGTTGTGGCTTCAACAAACAATGGTGTAAGTGACAATACAAAATTGTGGCATCTTAATACAAAAAGCCTTCAAAGCGACACATTTGAGACAACTACTACTGGACAAATATGTTAAATACCGGGGCTTGTCGCAAGCAAGCAGCAAATGATGCTCAGGAAATGGCCACCGAATGGCATCGGCAATATTATTGAGGCCAAATACCTATACAAACATGCACATCTATAGGTCTGTGGTGGACAGCGGTTACTACGGAGACTACAAAGCGACTGGATGGTCACTGCTAGTGACAGACGGACGAACAGACGACAGCGTCTAGCTAGACATGTACCGTTACCAAGTATGTATGGGTTTAGAGCTTGACGACGTAGCTTGTTCATTTCTAGCGTGGGACTTTCTGTAAAAGGATACGTTCAGTGCTGTGGTCAAGAACATCTAGGTTGTCAAGTGTACAATGCCACAAAATAAGATATAGATCTAATATATATGCAGTAAGAACAGCGTGTACCTAAAATAGTATAGAATAAGGTGGCGAAACTAAGGCACTACTGTCTAACAGTATATATATATACAGTTTACTTATAATTTCACGCGCTTTTCTGTGCCCATAGCAAAGCGTCTTGAATATGTTCACTTTTGAACAGAATGCCAACAAAAAGAAGGCCAAACGTGTGTTGAATATCTTGTATTTGCGAGAACAAGCAGATTTGGTACATTCCTTTATCAAAACTGCTTCAAAATGTCACGTAAAACGGGCATTTTAAATGAACATTGTCGGGTATCCTAAAATACTAAAATATTTCATATTGAAACGAAGAAAAATATAAGTACAAGGCAAATCTGCATGATCAGACGTGTTTGTGTCGTTTAAGTAGCGAATAATCGACTTGCTTTTTTGAATGCCACTAACACATTACTGGAGACATCATACCCGATTGAGATCAACCAGAAACATGTACTCTGGCGAACAAAAATGAATATTTAATTGAAACTGACAATTTTATACAATTATTTTCTTATTAGCTAGGAAATATGCTGTGATATTGACCAAAAAATCGTTATTGACCGAGGCGATATCCGAGGTCAATAACGCTTTTTTGCGGTCAATATCAACAGCATATATCCCAGCTAGTAAGTAAATAACTGTTTCATTACATGAACTTTAAATAGTTAATAATAAATAGTTTATATTTCTTTAAATATTATCTAAACTTAAATGCAAGAAAATAGTTTACATTGTTTACTTCGTGAATATTGTTCGTTTGAGACGAGTATCCTATAATGCAGACAATTCTAAGGAAGTTTTGTAGATGCGCGCGCATAATTGATTTCGCATTCTATTTATAGACCAGTTAATATCCGCGAAAGCGGGTCAATATCTATATTTATTGACTCGACTATTTTGAGGGGTGTCCATTTGTGTTGCGTCTATTTATAGTTCACAAAAGGATTTTAACCTGTCCAGTATATTGGTCGATGGAAAAGCCATGGTTCAAACAAACAATCCTTTACGACGTTTCTTTGCTAAATCCTATGTTGATCCGTTTTCATTATTTTATGTTTCTTTGCACGTTTCCTTATTGAAATACAATTTAGTGTTTAGTCAATGTGCATATGGTTTTATTCCGTAAATAAAAAATATTTACTGAAGTGCATTCGTAATTTAGCTTACCAAGACTGTGAAAGGGCGGAAAGAATGAAAACATTTGACGATGTTAATGTTTTCTTTCAATCGTCTTGTTTCGGGTTGTAAATGTAACACAGAAGGACAAAATTAATTGATAGAAATAATACAAGATACACCTATATGTAACATAAAACACACGGCCCGCTTATTTATTTGTAGCAACTCTACCAACACACATGTGTGTTTTCCTGAACAAGTCTGATTGCTAAAGAATGTGCATGCTGGTCCTTATAAAATTGGTGAAAGTAATCAGACGGTTTCTACGGTGCCAGCATTGTTTTAAAGTTATTTCGGCTAAATGAAATCTGTACTGGCTACCCCACAAGCATTCCTTTATTGACTTTGCAACGAGATTCAGCAGGCGGGAATGTGTTGAATTAGTTTTGTAGGGATACTAAAATATGTTCCCTCTAAATTTAGAAGACGTGCAATTTTGGCTTCAGAAACCTAATTGTCTAGGAGCAAATGATTTGAGAAGCTGACATTTGCACTAGGTAGAATATACAAGAAATATGTCCGTAGGAAAAGGATGGCGCTGATGCCCAAGTCTGTTAGTTTAAAACAAGGCAAGGGCCATAACTCAGCGAAAATAAGCAGAACGCAATCAAAGTGGATATTGGTCTTTGTTTCAATATTATAAAAATAATAAAGCACATTGACAAATTCTTGAGTTAGGTAAACAGGCCAACGCCCGTTGATTTGAAACAAGGAAAGGGCCATAACTCTGACGGAATTAAGCAGAGCGCAATCAAGGTGGATCTCGATCTTTGTTTCAATAATATTAAAAATAATGAAGCACGTTTACAATATGCTTACCTTACATGAGACACAAGGGAAGAGCATGGAACAGGCAATTGCATTATAACATTGTCTGATCAGAGCGAAAATACGATATAAATAAATACTAAATTGGCGCTGCATGGCGTTCTAATTCTATTAGGCAAGGTAACATTACAAAGATATGGGGACAACCCAACTCATATAACACATTTAAGATTGAAAATAATAGTTTGGCTTGCTTTTAATTGAAAAATGTTTGTATTTAAGAAATAATTTTGATGTTGACGCCGAAAGGGCCGTCAACAAACTGTAAACATGGCAACAGGAATGAATGGAGACGGCAACGCTGCAGTAACTTGCATGAGAAACATTGACTATTCAACTGAATGGTAAGTTCTAAATCCATATATGGTCACAGTCGTAGTGTCATGCCGTGGATATCAATAATCAGGACAGGATATAACATACTTATAGTAATACAATAAAATCATGCAGAAAAGATCATATACATACATGCATCCATAACATACCATGATCCTCGTCTTTGTGTAAGAAAGATTTTCAATCTTAATTTAGCTTCAACATGGAAGTCGATTGTTATTCACCTACATCAGTGTAACAGCTGTTTTCTGTTCTTTGTCATTAGTGTGGTAACTGAATACACATTTATCAGAATATACACATTTGGCATTTTGTTCCCCTAATCTTTATTAAATTTGGTTATTTCCTATACTCTTCCTATACACTTTCCCGGCCGGGTCAAACCAAAGACTTTAAAAGTTGGTAGTAGTGGCTTCCCTCCTAACGCTCGGGGCTAAGGGGACAGCATTACACCTGACTCGTCGATGTCAGTATAATGGACCGGTCGGGTTCAGTCCCTGGGAAACTCATAAGTGCCCCTGTGCTATAATGATAGAAATGTCGCTGCGCAGTATCGGCAAATACGCCGGCAAATTCCATTCCCATCATATTCCTATACTCTTCGGAAGCAAGACTGGTGGAGCGAAGCATTTGGCTGGACGAAACAATAAAGGCCAAACCTCAAAGCCATTAAGATATTAACACGAGGGTTTATAACAATCATACATTTATATTTATGATTGTCGGGTTTATCGTCCCACTAACAGTATTTCAGTTATCTGGAGACGGTGTCCATTGGAAGCAGATATAGTGCTGCCTTCACTGTGTAAGGCATGCCGTGAACGCCTGGCATGATTCCACACCCAGTCACATTATCCTGACACTGGGTCAACCAGTCGTGGAACTGCCTTCATATTTGCTTGAGTGTTAGCAAGGGAGCTATACTACTATCATGTTTAACGACTTTGACATGTCGCGGTCCGGGATCGCACCCGGGGCCTCCCGTACATGGAGCCGACCATTTACCGATTGCGCTACCAGGTCCGGTCCCGTACATTTATACCTATATTTATAGCAGAATTTGCGATAATGGATGCTTATCTGAAGTGGTTTTAGCACCATCCTCCGAATGTTTTCTATTATTCAGTCCTCGAATATTTTCTGGATCGCATTTAAGCAGAAACGTATGTACGAGTACCCGCAAAAAACATAGAACTCTGATCTTATATACAATACTCGAATACCCGATACCAAAGAATCATTCCATTGGCATGCTACATATGTCAACACACTGATGCTTGCAAGTTACTGTGTCGAGCCGACTGGTGCTCTATCGACAGACAGAGGTCTCCACAAACTAAACATGCGCATTCTAGTACGGTGGTTCTATCGACAGACAGAGGTCTGCACAAACTAAACATGCGCATTCTAGTACGGTGGTTCTATCGACAGACAGAGGTCTGCACAGTTAAACATGCGTCTTCTAGTACGGTGGTTCTATCGACAGACAGAGGTCTCCACAGTTAAACATGCGTCTTCTAGTGAGGGTTTTCTGTGAATGCACATGTAAAGTGCATGGAATGTGATTCCTTATATGAAGTTCTTGTAACTTTTACTGCACGAACTATACGTATGTTTCAGCCGAAATTAACTAGTAATCATCACTTGAACTCTACCTCTAATTCCGCCGTAATATAGATTAACGGCCAATCGGTTTTCATCACTACCTACCCGAAATAAAAATGAAAATATCTGATGGTTACTTAAAGATACAGTTTAATAAAGTATTATCAAACAATAAGAACGTTAAATCCCACTTTGATATATGAACATGTTTTGATCAGTTTATCTTTTAAGGAGGACATGATTATATTTCAAGCCTTTATCGGGGAATAAAGAAAGGATCACACATTGCCTTAAAGAGAAAAGATATAACTTCATAGTTATGAACCATGTTTTTTCATAAATAATTTTGTTTTTGTTGTTTTTTCATGTAAGTCGATTTCATGAAATCTCCATAGGATCAATAATTATCATTGATATAACAATATATGTTTTCTATTTTTTCAATAACATTCCAACAATAGTTAATTGGGATTTTAATTTTGGAAATATATCAACGGCAGTCAACGCTTGTTTCATTTTTAAAACTCACTAAGTTATATTCGGAGGAAAAAAAAACAGCGACACATTATATATAACCGCTTGCTTCAATAATACCTGCATGTAATTACGTCTACTGGATTTACAAACACTTCTATGGAGGGACATAGGCACATCTAAACGTGTCAACCATCTTTATTTATGTGTTCGTCAACATCCGACAGCTACGTCAATAGCACTCACAGGTGAGAGGTTATTACGTAAGACTATTATGAAACACAATTACCAAATTGCTTTCATCTTTGTCTCTATGATGTCATTTGGAATTGTTTTTCTCTCTAAAACTATTCTACTGATCTCCATTGAAGACAGACGTTGATCAATAGACTCTCTATATTGAGTAGGACCAATCCTTCACCCGTATTGTAAAAGAAATATATTGTCCATGTTAAGTCAATAGGCGCTAGTCAATATAAAAAAACACCCACAAAATCTTTTTTCTGATATTAAGAATAAACTGTTCGCAGTTTGGATTCTCTTAACTCAGTTTAATAAAGCAAGTAATTATGACCGTGTTGCCTGTGCGTGTCATATTCGTAAATTTGCTTTTCCTAATCGAAAAGCACATGTTTAAAGCTGTATAAAATTATGCGCAGGCGCTTATTTGTTACAAAAATGAACATGTTAACTTGGTCCAAATCGGTCGAATTTGCATTTTGAAGTGTTTGTTCCGAACAAGCATATCTCCGAACTGAACATGTCGGAATATAAGTCACGTGGATACCACTCGAAACACATCGGCTACTTTACTTTCAGAAATAGACATCAACGGAAATATCGTCGACAAAAGCTCCGGCAAGTAGAGATAGGGCTGATATCATCGATGCATCGGTGTATCGTGACAATCGCCTTCACGATACAGTATCGCGATACAATGTTGAGGTAAAGATACAGGACGATAGTATTATTATTCACGAAACACTATAATTTATGTCCGTATTGTTTACTTACATACCGCCTACCTTACTGAAAAAATGAATATATTATACCGCTTACGTAGCTGAATATATCGATAGCGGTTAATTTTACCATATATTTGTTACAGGAACAGGCTTACTTTGAGTTAGTAGAAAAAATGGACCTGTCTTTCCTCAAAATATTTTGTTCTAACCTGTAACCAGCTGTAACGCGTGTTCTTCTTTTAATATCCTATAACATAAGCAACATATGCGATCGAAACAACACCAATGTTTGTATTAATTTACAATCATCTTAAGCCAGAGCCTATGGATTTATTAATGTTCCAGTTTTATAGCTTACTGAAATTAAAAGCATTCTAGTCATAGTTATGATTCTCACTTAATAAACCTATTTAACAATAAACAGAAATGCAGGATATTAATTTAGTAAGGCGTAAATTCACTAAACTTGCATTTATTTGGTATCAACTGAAAATATCGTGATACAATATCGCGACACAATTCAGATATCGTGATAATATCGCGATACATTTTCAGCAGCGATACCCAACTCTACCGGCAAGACGGCAGCCAAATTCACAGCCTTCGATACACAAGAGAAGGAACGACAGTTCCGTAATTACAATTTCTTTCTATCTGGTCGGTGCTTAAATATACTGTGCATACACCCTAGGTATATGAAATAAAATGGAACGAGAAAAAAATGTGCTCGTGTGTAGAAATGAAAATGTAGATCTTTGGATACAAGAGAATGTGCACTCATTTAACATGGTTTCCCAAAACTAAATCTAAACATGCCATTTTTTAATAATGATACATGCAAAAACTTAAACTTATTGTGCAATCGAAATTGTAAATGGTTGAAAATTGCTTACTACAGATAATAACATAAACCGTTTATCTAAATAGTCTTTGGACACGCATGCATTAAATTACAAATTTGCATTTACGTGAAGCTTTAATTTAAGTTTCAAGTATGCTTCAGTTTTCATTGGCTTTTTAATTAAGTGTAGTAAAATAAACTAAATATTCGTGATATAGATAGGAACATAGCTTACCTATCCCAATCTCGACTTCCGATGATGTTTTGTTTCTGCGACTGCAGCAGAAGAGTTTATCTACCAGGTAGGAAGTCACGATTAGGATGGGGAAAAACAAAAAGGTCACTACTGCTTCCCAGATCGTAACGACATCAGGTGTGATCCCCATTAGAACCACGATCATCCAGAGGTAGGCGAACATACTGAACAAGGTCGTGGTCGTATACACCCGCACGTTCTCTATCCTCCTAGTCCCATTGTCCGGGATGCTGACAATACACACTGCCGTGATCACCAATAAATTAAACGCTGCTGATCCCTACAATAGTCGCAGGTCCTAGCTCTCCGGATTTAAAACCCTTACCACATATTTCTATCACTGATAACAGAATCTCCGGCGCACTGGTTCCAAAGGCCATCAGACTAAGGTTGGCCACTGTGTCATTCCACACTTTCACTTCTATTTCTTCTACCCCTGATTTTTCTCGAGGGTTCGACACTCGAACTATTTTCGTTTTACTTGTGATCTTCTCTATGCCCAGCATGAACGTGTCCGCCACGATGGCGATGCCCAGGAAGCACCAGAGCATGCCGATAAGGTAAAAGAAAACCCGGACACCGGTCGACCATGTGTACTCGTTGATGACGGGTAACAACAGTCCTTTTTCCGAACATTTGTACACATCCAGATCTATTGAGGCGCTCATGATGACGATCTTTGGTCAGTTCCGGTCAAAAGTTAAAAAAAAGTCAAACCCCAACTGGGGTAATCAAAATGTCGGCGTCATAGGTTCGTCTGAAATATAAGAATATTGAATGTAATATTTATTATGTCAGAAGCTGGTGGATTGTTCTAAGACGTTGGGGTCAAAGCCCAATCAAATATACAGAATGTAATTACGTTCATCACTATATTCGGATAATTGTTAACCT
Organism: Sinonovacula constricta; assembly: GCA_007844125.1. Classification (NCBI taxonomy): domain Eukaryota; kingdom Metazoa; phylum Mollusca; class Bivalvia; order Cardiida; family Solecurtidae; genus Sinonovacula; species Sinonovacula constricta. The sequence goes on from CM017564.1 coordinate 28,208,795, forward strand.
AACCAACGGCTAGAAACAGCTTCAGTTACAACTATTTGCAGTTAGCAAAAGCTTTTGATAATAAAGCAGCGGGAAGTATGTTCCACAAGTTTCATATCCTCCAGTAATTGTTCAGGCTACTGCATTTATTATGTAAACTGTTTTCTTTTAGTTTAACCTTTTTAGAGAAGTCGCTCAGTTTCGAAGAAGGTAGGACTATTGGTATTTTTACTTATACTTCTTGAGTGTTGTGTGAAATGAAAATAAAGTGTCCGTGGCGAATTGGTGTGGTGTACCCGATTCGCTCCATCGCACCACGTAAAGTCCCGGAGCATAATCGAAATAACATACCGGATATATAGAAGATCTGACACAAGATTTCATTTAATACAAACATTTATTGAACGAATTTAAGAAAAGTAATAGCTTACTATCATTTTCCTGGACGAGTTTGATAAATGGCGAAAAGTGAAATAGATATTAAGCACACATTTGAAGTAATTTGATTGGCTAATAAGGCAGGGCCAAAAAATGATGTAGATTTCAGCAAGAATCTCTGGGAAAAAGCAGCCATTTTCTTAAAACTCGGTCTATGTACTGTTTTACAGTTGTTCTTCATTATAATTCAGTATTAAATGAGAAATGTTATAAATACATGTAGTTATTTAATAAAATTGTCAATAAATATTGACAAAGGCCGAAGACCGAGGACCAATACGACTGACCTGCAGACAAATAACAGGGCCATTATCAAATCACTTATTTATTAACATCTAGTATTAAACGGCAACGAGTGTCAGATTCTTTTAATATGCGATTTTACGAAATTTTAACTAAAGATGAAATACTAACATAAGACTATTAGCAATATGATAACGTTGGTGACGTCATCAATCAAAACGCTGTATTACACTTGTGCAATATAAAAAATATATAAAGCGTGTATTAATGGGAAAAACAATTGGAATAATGTGATGAAAAATAAATTAAACAATTGTTAAAATTGTATCGGATTTGGTCCAGATACGCCTTTCCGGCATTCCAGAAATCGAAATTCTATTAGGACAGCATGACCCGGAGCTCCCCCAAAACAGCCTTCAAAACAACCATTCCTTGTTTCTAAGAAGTAATTCCTTCTACAATAGATGGCATGTACAGCTGGATAATGCACCTATGAAGTGTGCTCGTTAAAACATGCTTCTTCCGCAAACCTTATCTTTGAAGAAGCATCACATTTCCTCCCAACCAAAGGAAAATCCTAGATTCGCCCTGAGTATCTAGATAATGTGTACAACAAATAGTTGAATTCAGTCTTTGGTGTAGTGAAGAAGTGTTTATGAGTACATGTATAATGGTTCCATATAGTATTAGTAACGTGTGTTTTTCACAAAAATGGACCAAATTTCAAAATTCTTACTAGATGGTATCTGACAGTTTGCCTATGTTAAATATACGTAATAATATCTTACCACTGCTTTGGGGAATTTGGTCATACCTTTTACATAAACCCATACTTAAGTCGTTATAAAGACGATTTTGGACACTAACTTTATTGTTAGACTGTACTAATTGCGAAAAAATACCATAAATGTTCAATCTGTAAAAAGCGCGATAGTGATCACTGCTTTAATTAGATATCGACGTCAGAGCGAATTACCCGGATAACTATATAAAAGTAAGTGGTCACGTGGTTTTCTAAGTTTAAAAATAGGTTTATCTGCAGCGTGGTTCGGATAGGAAACACCTGTTTGGAATGACGAGTAAGGATTTATCCTTGACTGTTCACACAGATCTTTGGCATCAATGAACAGAATTTTTACCTTTTCATGTACTAATGACTTATTTGGTTAGTTGGGGAAAATGTTTGTACCAAATTATCGGATACCACGTTCAACACCAATAAGATAAATCGTTATCATAATACGAACAACAAATTAAATTTGTTATTATGTCATAGGAAGCCGTACATTAAATTGTCCTCAGGGCTGACAGCGTCTCTCGGCAGCTGTTGACCAATATCTGTATAGCAAGAGCAATCGCAATGAAATCAATCGTCATTACTGAACAGCTATTATACCCGCACTGACCCAAAACACATCTCCGACAATGTCAAGATGTTTTCTAAAACGGAGCTCGCAAAGAACAAAATAAAATATCAATATGAGTATCGACAGCTCGACTATCATTCACGGTATCGAGCTAGGCCCCCACGTCGTTCCCAAAGATGCTGAGACTTTCCGAGTAGAACAAAGATCAAGCATGAACAGAGTACAATGTAAAGAAAAGAGAGAGGCTGTATAACGTCTTTGTTCTAATGTTGTATATTTAAACGTATTTCAGTTAAAACAGATACAACAACAAATATGAAGATATAAATATGCAACAGAGTAGGATATTGTCAGAAATTGTCGATTAGCGACGTCATATCTTTCCTTTCATAAAACACACCCAACTAACTTTTTTTAGGAACGAAGTTCGATGTAAAGCACACCGAATTAGAAAATTAAAAATAAAAATAACCACATACTTTTAATACCATCTAACCTTAAATGCGTTTATAGTCTTACCAATTATGCTAAGTAAATTACTGTTAAACCGGTGTCCTATTAGATTAAACTAATCAACGACAAGAAGCGAAATAAAAGCAATAATCCTTTATAATTACAGCTGACAGAAATAATGAAGTAAACAGCCACAGGTGCAGAAGAAAAAATCGTATTGATTATAATTAAGTTAGCCTATACGTTGAGTTCTGTGCGTTTTGTTTCGAATGCGGGTTTCGTGCTCGGTCGTTATTGCGAGGGTGTTGTATTGTGTGTATTGCTGTGATTGTGTTTTGGGGGAACGCGTGTGTTGTCGCGAGGTGGTGTGTTGTCGCGAGGTGGTGTATTGTCGAGAGGGGGTGTGTTGTCGCGAGGTGGTGTGTTGTCGCGAGATGGTGTGTTGTCGCGAGGTGGTGTGTTTGGTGCGAAGATGTGTGTTTTGTATACAGACCAAAAGGTACTTCTCGATTTATTCCATCGTGAGACAATCATCGTCGTGTAATTCAGAATGCAATCCAATGCTTGAAGTGACAGAAAAGCGAAACAAATTAAGCCTCAATGCCCATCGTAAAGAGAAATTTGCAGTATACAAAACAGAGCTCCGAGTAACAAAGATTGTCAGAAATAAATGTACATTGTATTAGATTGCAAAACCACTGGGAAAATCTTATAGAATTCTCCAACAAGTATAAATCTTATCTACTTAAACTATACTGAAATAATCGCGCATGAACACACAAGAAATTGTCATCGGATGAAACCGAAAACTGTGTTATGTATATGGTATCAAAGCAAATGACTTGGTTTTGTTGTAGTGGAACACCTCAGATAATTCACGAATCATCTCTCGGATGTATGTAGGTAGTCGGATTACCTCGGCCATTTCCCTAAATGGGACTTCTTTTGTGACAGGCTTTAAAACAAAGATGGCAGCTCGGATGACAGCTCACTATAGTACTATGCCTGTAAAACTTCACTTTGTGGCTGATTCAAATTTAAATAACCCAAGTTTAATTTTCCCGCCGCAGCAAAGACACAGCTGTAAAACGACGCCATTGTTTATATTTTGTGCGAACTACATTTAAGACATATTCTTCCGACTTCCGGCGTACAAAACAATAGTGATTTCGTATTATTGCACCAGATACATCGGAGGAAAGATTGTCGGACATTGTCCCGAGGACGGAATTACCCGAGGTGTTCCGACTGTCTATAGAATGACACGTGCACGTTTAATAGTAATCGCCATGGAATTGTGTTGGGGTTTGATTAGGACGAACTAATCTATATCGCGAAGGTCCACGTCAAGTGTCTTTAATTTAAAAGCGTTGTAAAAAAAACAACAACACACACTCTGATGAACGTACTATCAACGCGGTTATAATATTTTATATAGTTTTTTAAATGTTCACTGAAGTATTTTTTTCATTTAACAACAATGTATTGAGGATTAAAAAAAAACTGTTTTGAGTTCATTTCATTTAAATCGTGTGAAACATTTTATATAGACACGGATATAACTTTTAATACGTGTATGTTGAATAAGTAAACACGGATTTATGCAACATGACATCAAAATTGCATTGTTAACATTTTCTGAACAAAAGATTAAGATCATTTATTTGTTAAATGGAAGATGTGATAATCATTGACCATGTTGCATTTCGGGTATGCAACAAGGCAAAAAAAAACTACCACCGCCATTATTCTACGTCCTCCAAAAGACTAGATCTATGTACATAGAAGTTCCAATAAAGGGGTGATTACACTAAATAGCCACCGGAAGTAGAATGTGTGACATGGACTTTTTCTCTTTAATAACAGTCTGTTGCTATAATTTGTCATCATATCTCCTATTTTGAAGGTAATCTGAACCTTTTGGTATCAAAAGAAAGCTGAAACCATGTAGAATTAAAATCAAGCAAAAATGTTGCACTCCCATGCACAATAATGGACTGATCCACCTTTAGCGGAAGTACACATTTCATTGAAATCTGAGGGTTACCGACTGGCAATTTGATGGTATGTGCACTGTATGAAGCAGGACCTTCTTACAAGTTGCAAAAGTTGCCTTATTTCTGAGTCTTTCTGATAGACAACAAACAGCTCTTTTCACCTATATATGGTTATGGGGGTCTGTCATAGCTTGGTCATGGTGCAATTTGGTTCCAAAGTTTCGCGACTTACTATAGAATATATAACAAACTTATGTAGTGGCGTCTAACCTAAAACACGTTTCATGCCTCTACAAGACGTTGAGCGCTCTGTGACGGTCTATTCCTTACCCTGCCGTGCACGAACCGATCAAACCTCGGTAAATGGTATTCTCGGAGCTGTCGCAGTACGATCTACACTATTTACTGCAAAGTCGCTAACAATACATCTTGTTACCTTTGCATGTAATTGTCAGTAAATAACTTGGATACCATAACATTTTGTAAGACTAGTAAACAAATGTAGCATGTTACGGGTTAAGCTTTTTTTCTAAGCGGATTATAACAGGAGAAAAATATTAGCGGTCGACATATATAAGATACCTAAAGCAGTTACGCAGAATCAGGTCTAGCGATTCATAATAAAAAATATCCTTTCTCTCGACATTAGTTCAACCATTTTCTGCCATAATAAAAATGTTCCAATGATCTCGGTGGCGTGATTGTAAAAAAAATCATTTAAGACTTATTCTGATTCAGGCATTGAAAGAAATGATTGAAAATGTTTCTGTTCTTCTTTAGCTTCAACTTTCAAAACAATATCTGTCAGATTTCTCTTTAGCCTCTCTATATAGATAACTTAACATCCGATATTTTTTGAAAATTTAAGCGTTAAATGCTTTATTTGCCGTTTATTATGAATTTCATTATTAACTATTTTATCGCATGTCTTTTTGTCCTTTTTGTTACCTGCAATCCCATACTATTGCAAACTTTTGGGACAATACAAAATAAGTAAAAATATTTTTAAAAAGTTTTAATCGAGAGGGCCTATTGATTATTATTATTAAATACTTATTCGGATGTAGCCAATTCTTACCGTTTTCCCAATAAGAGGAAAACACTTCTCTATATCACAAATTCAACGTCAATCAAAAAGCACTGACATAAAAAAACACAAAAAATTATAAAAAAAAAATAAAAAAATAAATAAATAAATAAAAATCAGTTAATAATTACGATGCCTTATCCTCCTATCCTACAGTCTGCAGCTGCATGTATACACATGAATAGTACCCTACATTTCAACCGCCATGATACGAAGATTACGTGTATGTTCGCGTTTTTTTTTTAAATCCTGAAATTACGGTCACTATACTGCTACTTTATCATTTGTTGGCGCCGCTCCTGAGAGCGATGTCTCTTATGGAATGCATTTTTTTTTTATGGGGACGATAGTGTAGCAGTCAATAACACGATGTCGGGGGTGTTCTCGATGGTGTAGCAGTCAATAACACGACGTCGGGGGTGTTCTCGATGGTGTAGCAGTCAATAACACGACGTCGGGGGTGTTCTTTTACCGAGAAAAGAACCAAGTGTTCCGTTTTCTTCACAGGGTAGCTTGCAACAATAAAGGGTAGCTTGCAATTATAAAAAAATAGCATTATAAAATTATAAACGTTGCTGTTTGTTTAGCAAAAGAAACCGAGTATACAGATGTAAGAGATGCAGCTTGTAAATACAGATGTAGCAGGAAACAAGGAAAACAAACAAAGTAGCAAAAATACTCCACTTCCCATCATAGTTATAGTTCGTTACCGTCAAATGTTTATGTAATTAATCCTCTGTGTAGGAGAGTGATTGGTTCCCAGGATGGTCATTTTCTTATTTAAAGCGCATGCTCTTTACGGCGCCTTGGATGTCTCCCATCCTGGTTCTTGTACAACAGCCTGTTTATATTGTTTGGTGCGGTTAAATATTTTGCCAATGTTCAACGATATATGAAATCGCTTATTTTAGTGTGTAAAGATATACGTCGAATGTCATTGTCTCGTCAAAATGGCTATATTAATTTGCGTGGAACGCGTTTGCTGTTTTTTAAGAGTACATGTACAATTGTTAATTTCAGGCTTTTGGGTGAAAAAGTAAGACATACCAGCGAAAGAAAACGTTATCATTTCACTCTGGTCCAAAGTGAAATGATTGGGTCATCATTTTCACTCTGGGTCCTTATGCTTCATCGGCAAAAAAGCTTGCTCAAATAAAGTTTAAAGACGCAATAAGCATAAAAGAAAAAAGAAAATTTGTCGATTTCACTTAACGAATGTATTTTATTTTACAAGGGGTTATAGACAAATAATATTTTCTATGACCACCCGTGAAATAAAGTATGATCACACACGGACATCGACAAATAGCCTCTATATTATGTCTTATGTCATGGTGGTGTAGTTGAATGATTTATATAAAATATTAAGTAGAATAAACTTTATTCTTAGCAATAAAACTTACTTGCGTAAGAAAAATTTAGTTATTTAATAATTCCCTAAAACCTAACAAAAGCGTTTATCTTCAAGCAATGTGATATTAATAGAAGTTATTATTTTCTTATCTAATGAAGAAATTATCGTAAAAAATGTATGACTTTGGAATGTTGTTGTTTAATATGTACACTGTTAATGTTAACACGAATAAATGTGTAATTATGCACAAGTTCAACTCCATACAACTTTATTACCTTTGTAAAATTGATTGACTGTCTAATTAATAATAATACGTACAAAAATGAACAAAAATAAAGAGCAGTACTAATAAAACAACGATTTACGAAGAAACAATAACGATAACAATACACACATGATATTTCCCGATCATGTCTATACAAACTTGAGTGTAGGCAACTTCCAAATTTCACTAAAACAATACCTCCAAACCATTCGAAGTTTACTCCCTCTTGTATGAAAATCACAGCACAAACTGCACGTAGCACACTCCCACAAAACCTCTTTTATTAACGATCACCTTCTTTAATGTATAGACAAATTTACAAAAGACGTAAACAGCTGGATTATAACCGAAGAATGTAAAATCAGTAACATGCTAATAACAATCGCCTATGATACAATCTGACACCAGCGAAACTCGCGCACCAAGGCTCTAATCCGGTTTGGTAGATTGCACAACAATAGCCCAGGTCTTAATATGTCTTGAACTTTGTCACTGTGACAGTGATTTAAATTAATCAATGTCACTCCATCCATGCAGTTAGTCTATCCCTTTTTCAAAGCATATCCTGAATACTTGGTTTAGAGTTAATTATGCTTTCTATTGTTGTTGTTTTTTTATCAGCAACTAAACTATAGACATACATACGTGCGAGCAACACTAATGCAAAGTGTACCGTTCCCGTCACTTACTCGTCCATCGATTAGGAACAATACCGGTCTATAAATGTTTATGCCGTTTTCAGGCGAGATTTACATAAATAAAAGGCTGGGAGACTGCTAAATGCAGTGGGACTATTGATGATTGATCCGGCACGCTTCAATGTCGACCTGATCGCTTGGAGTCGATCGTACAGCCCCGTGACCATAGCGACAGTCTCGCCACTGTCAACACCGTCCAATCAACATCGTCATCGGCCGACATTTAAAGACTCGGTTGGTCCAGTTATAATGAGCCTCCTGTGTGGACGGTTGCAGGTATAGTTCTCTCTTCTGAGACAAACCACGTTTTTTTTTCTTAACATTTTGGGAAAAGGCCACGACCCCACAGAATTGGGATTCTTTTTTCATCATTTTAGACAGAAATTGGGAAAAACTCAAACCGTATTACATGCATGCATGCACGCACGCGCGCGCACGCACACACACACATATACAAATATATAAAACAAAACAAAAATCAAATATTTGGTACATACAACCCCTTATATATTTCATCATATAAAAAGCAATATCTATTTCTCATGTGACTGAATAGTAAATTAAGTCATTTATTTGAACAGTGCCGAGAAATACAATGTTTTATTTCTTTTAATTGGTCATATTCTCCTTTCTTTTTGTGTTGGGGGTTGGAGGGAGGGTGTGGGGGGCTTTTTGCAATTGGAAACACGACACAATATCTGTAATCAAAACATGCCAAAAAACCTGCAGAGACAAAAAGTTAAAAATGGTAATGGCAAAGCACCATGCTTTTTTGCATTATATGCGCGTATTATAAACAACTGCTGATCTTTGGATTTTTCAGTTAAATGATTTAGCACCCAATAACTTAATTTTTCTCTGGGTAATGTCTCGCGTCAATGTGTTTTATGAAGCTATGTGTGCCTTTGTCTAGTGCGAGCTCAGATTTTGTTGTATTTCTAATGCAAAAACAACAACAACAAAAACACCCCCAAAAAACAACACACACCTTTGCGCCGGTGAACTTAACCACAATACAAGCTATTATTGCAATGGAATATATGTTCTCGTAAAATCTTATGCACCGCTTGCTATTCACGCGATTTCCGATCGTGTCATTTTAATTAGGCTCGCTTTACCAGCGTTGGCGCTCGATACAACATCAAAGAATATATAATGAAAGAAAAAGGGCAATGGTTCATGATATATCACCAGGATGTGTCAATACGACTTACTCGGATAATTCCGTGATCCCATGTCATCAAGCCTCAAACATCTATCATCTATAAAAAGATTAGTTTAATAAATGTATATCCAAATGGACTGATCGGGAAATTTCCCGCGTCTTCCGTTATTATGTATGCCTCTAATCGCAACACATCGGGATAGGGCAATTTTATGTCAGCATCGATTAATCAATTATAGATCGATTGTTGATTTTTTTTTTATAGTTTTCTTTGTATCATCGGAGTCGCATAGCAGTCATATTGATCTTAGAAATGATGTTTCAGATGACAATTAACAAAGCAAATCTAAAATAAGCCTATTATTTACTTATGTACACTTTTATTCCACTTAGCAGTGATTTACATATAATAATATTTAAAGGTGGTACCCGACAGTTTGGATCAAACATATTTTCATTATACAGCTAAGTAAACCATTGTTATATGAATAGATCTCGTAAAATGCTGTTTATTGATGTCCTAAACCTGTCAGAAAAGTGAACCATAGCGCTACAATCGTCATTGCCAACATGTATTTCCTATCTCAGCCACGCTGCACAGTTAGATATGTTTAAACCAAGAAAACCATGTGACCACTTATGCTTTAGTTCACCCACGTCATCCGATGTGACGTCGGTGTCTATTTTTAGCAGGAATCCCAATCGGTCTTATTTACTGATACTGTCACATATATTATAAGTCGCCTTACATTTGTAGCCAATCAGAAGCGATGAAAATTCAAATTCCTCAGCAATTTATTTCAATAGAACTCTTTTCTTTTTTCTACTTTACAATGAACAAAATAGATCGATCTATTTTACTAAATGGTTTTATTTTCAACTGCGTATGTGCAACAAACCACTCATTCTGGCTTGACTCCTCCTCTTGTGACGACAAATTTGAACACGTCAAGACGATTGACAGTTTGATTGACAGTTTTATGGGGCGGATTACATGTCATTTTGGTAGAACAGGTGGAAGTGGGGTGGGGACTTCTAAGTCGGATAGAATCTGTTAGAACGTTTCTTTAGAAAATAGAAGTCTGCACTTGCGGCGCTCGTTTCGGCTTCTTTTTTCTATAGAAACGTTTTAATAGACTCTATCCGATAATGTGTCGATACAAAGAAACATTAAACAAAACAGTTACCGACGACGATATTTACAATGTCTCTTTACGAGCTAAGATGTAGACCAACTGTGGGATAACACCTTTACACAAGATATCTGAGTAGAAGAAAAAGTAAACATTCAACATAACAGCTTGTGGGTCATCATGACATACGAAAATCATGTACGCATCATCATCAGAGACCATGCAGCAGATATTTTTTTATAAATACATTACTAATTATCTATTTGTTATGCTTGAGAATTATTCAATATTAACGATTCGATTTATGTTTGTAAGATATCTGAAAAGATATGCTATCTTTTCTTTTTTTTTGCTTAAGTTTTTATTGCGAATGTCGCAGTGTAAAAAGGTTCCTGTAGATCCAACATGACCAGGCCCCGGTTTCATTGGCCCCGGTTTCAATTAATTTCTTCAAGTCCCACCCCCATCCTCAGTTATGAGATTTTCATCAATTTTCCCATTTTTTTGTTTCACCAAACACTCTGAGGAGCGTTTCTCTTGAGTTTTCCCCAAATATTTGAGAAACGCTCCTAGTAAACTCAAACTGTTTCCTCAGATATGGTGCTAGCAACAACGGACTGAAGCCGACACAAAAGACACGAGCATATTTTCCATCTTCGTGTTGATCCGTTAACTGAGACAGTATGTGTGAGACTACTTGTGTATTTGAAAATTCTTCATCAACTTTGAGATTTTTTTCTCTAAAAACTGAGTTAAGTGACTTTTTTCAAAACTGACTTTTTGTGATTTCTCAGCTTTAGAGATTTTTGCAGTTAAGGATTTCCTCAGCTGAAGAAGTTTAGTGAAACCGGGGCCAGGCCCTTGCATTTTATTTATCCTTTCTGTCGTGTACTTGAGGATAAGTTTCATGTCATGTTGGACTGTCCAATGTATGCTGACCTTAGACCAGAACTTATGTGTAAAGCTGAGCTAATTGAAGCTATAATCATGAATTAGAGCCAGAATAACATGATTTCTTGTTCTCTGGTCATCTTTTAATCAGACAATGTGCCAAAACCTGCTTCACAATTCTTCAACGTCGTCAATTTTATCTTTGCGAATATTCAATTTACTGTTTCTGTTTTTATTTTTATGTCTATGCGCATATAGTTTTATCCACTACAAGTTTAGGCTCGTTCTTGATCTAATCGAGAGGATAATGTGATCTTTTAAGCATTTACTATTATCATCATCATCATCATCATCATCATCATCATCATCATCATCATCATCATCATCATCATCATTATTATTATTATCATTATTATTATTATTATTATAATTATTATTATTATTATTTTAATATTCTTATTTAACATCTTATTTATAAATTAGCGACTTAACTTGTATTTTACACCGTTGATAACCTTTATAATAGATCGTGGTTAACGTAATCTCCTATAGTTCAATCTTGTAATACTGTTTGTATGTTATGTCTGTGTAAATATTGTTTGTACATGATATATATAAGGGCCAGAAGCTGAAAAAGTTCTATCAACATATTTATTCTTCACTCAAGATAATCCGATAGCTGTGTGTGGCCTTTACATAATACAATACTAGTAACAACCTGATAATCACATAACGGATTATCAAGAATTAATATTATTTTAATACTAACATTGGACCTAGATTAAGAAATCCGATATTCTTGTTGACCCTAATCGCTCCACATGACGCCTTTGATGACCTGAAGGACACATTATCACGCCTTTAAGGACTACACATTTTTGAACCTTAGTGATCACACTTACACATCATCGCGCCCATCTTCGTGCACTTATGTATGATCTGTCTTAACAAATACATTCTGTTATGTTCATATGCGGTTTATATGGGCCAGTATTCGCCAACTATTCTTAAGTAAGAATTGCTCAAGTCATGGATTTCAATCCTCAATATCTCCCATTATGTATTTAGCTACATGTCTGTATTTTTACATGGCAATTTACTGTTGCTACTTTCAGCTAAAAATCTCATTGAAACTTCATAAATATGCTTATTTTTGTTGGTATGAAAATTGTGACTTGGGCTAAAGTCATGACTTGTAAGAATGGTTGGTGAATACGGGGCTTGGTGCCCTGGTGCTGTGCAGTTAATAGTAAGTGACTCCTCTGTATTAACTTGTATCTTTTAAAACTCGATTTCTCCAATTACTCGCCTATCAAAGATTTTCGTACATAAGCTTTAGTAGGTCAGAATGGTTAGTTATGACTTCGATCATTAAGGAAATGACACGTTTAATTTCAACTGTTTCCATTTTGCGCCGAACCTTGTGCGTGTGTGCGTGCGTTCATGCGTGCGTGCGTGTGTGCAGTATAAAATACTGCATAACTTTCGAGTGAATGAATTCACGGTCTGTTGATTTTCAACATACACCGTTGATAGATAATCATCAGCACGCATATTTATTATACAAAAACATTAATTATTAACAAAAATATCAATATAATGAAAAAAGTGCACGATGGACAGGTGTATCAGTCCAGAGGTTTTCCCGGTCCAGATTATACCGGTGTATAGTTTGATCTGTGCCAACGTTCGCCCCTCTTATCCTGGACGGAGATTTGGTCCAGGACTCAGGTTTATTGTGGACGGAGATTTGGTTCAGGACTCAGGTTTATTGAGGACGGAGATTTGGTTCAGGACTCAGGTTTATTGTGGACAGATATTTGGTTCAGGACTGGAGTTTATTGTGGACGAAGATTTGGTTCAGGACTGGAGTTTATTGTGGACAGATATTTGATTCAGGACTGGAGTTTATTCTGGACAGATATTTGGTTCAAGACTGGAGTTTATTCTGGACAGATATTTGGTTCAGGACTGGAGTTTATTGTGGACAGAGATTTGGTTCAGTACTGGAGTTTATTGTGGACAGATATTTGGTTCAGGACTCAGGTTTATTGTGGACAGATATTTGGTTCAGGACTGGAGTTTATTCTGGACAGATATTTGGTTCAAGACTGGAGTTTATTCTGGACAGAGATTTGGTTCAGGACTGGAGTTTATTGTGGACAGAGATTTGGTTCAGGACTGGAGTTTATTCTGGACAGAGATTTGGTTCAGGACTGGAGTTTATTGTGGACAGATATTTGGTTCAGGACTGGAGTTTATTCTGGACAGATATTTGGTTCAGGACTGGAGTTTATTGTGGACAGAGATTTGGTTCAGGAATGGAGTTTATTGTGGACAGATATTTGGTTCAGGACTGGAGTTTATTGTGGACAGAGATTTGGTTCAAGACTGGAGTTTATTGTGGACAGATATTTGGTTCAGGACTGGAGTTTATTGTGGACAGAGATTTGGTTCAGGAATGGAGTTTATTGTGGACAGATATTTGGTTCAGGACTGGAGTTTATTGTGGACAGATATTTGGTTCAGGAATGGAGTTTATTGTGGACAGATATTTGGTTCAGGACTGGAGTTTATTCTGGACGGAGATTTGGTTCAGGACTGGAGTTTATTGTGGACAGATATTTGGTTCAGGAATGGAGTTTATTGTGGACAGAGATTTGGTTCAGGACTGGAGTTTATTGTGGACGAAGATTTGGTTCAGGACTGGAGTTTATTGTGGACGAAGATTTGGTTCAGGACTGGAGTTTATTCTGGACAGAGATTTGGTTCAGGACTGGAGTTTATTGTGGACGAAGATTTGGTTCAGGACTGGAGTTTATTCTGGACGGAGATTTGGTTCAGGACTGGAGTTTATTGTGGACAGATATTTGGTTCAGGACTGGAGTTTATTGTGGACAGATATTTGGTTCAGGACTGGAGTTTATTGTGGACAGATATTTGGTTCAGGACTGGAGTTTATTCTGGACAGATATTTGGTTCAGGACTGGAGTTTATTGTGGACAGATATTTGGTTCAGGACTGGAGTTTATTCTGGACAGATATTTGGTTCAGGACTGGAGTTTATTGTGGACGAAGATTTGGTTCAGGACTGGAGTTTATTGTGGACAGAGATTTGGTTCAGGACTGGAGTTTATTGTGGACAGAGATTTGGTTCAGGACTGGAGTTTATTGTGGACAGATATTTGGTTCAGGAATGGAGTTTATTGTGGACAGAGATTTGGTTCAGGACTGGAGTTTATTGTGGACAGATATTTGGTTCAGGAATGGAGTTTATTGTGGACAGAGATTTGGTTCAGGACTGGAGTTTATTGTGGACAGATATTTGGTTCAGGAATGGAGTTTATTGTGGACAGAGATTTGGTTCAGGACTGGAGTTTATTGTGGACGAAGATTTGGTTCAGGACTGGAGTTTATTGTGGACGAAGATTTGGTTCAGGACTGGAGTTTATTCTGGACAGATATTTGGTTCAGGACTGGAGTTTATTGTGGACGAAGATTTGGTTCAGGACTGGAGTTTATTCTGGACAGATATTTGGTTCAGGACTGGAGTTTATTCTGGACGGAGATTTGGTTCAGGACTGGAGTTTATTGTGGACAGATATTTGGTTCAGGACTGGAGTTTATTCTGGACAGATATTTGGTTCAGGACTGGAGTTTATTGTGGACAGATATTTGGTTCAGGACTGGAGTTTATTCTGGACAGATATTTGGTTCAGGACTGGAGTTTATTGTGGACGAAGATTTGGTTCAGGACTGGAGTTTATTGTGGACGGAGATTTGGTTCAGGACTGGAGTTTATTCTTGACAGATATTTGGTTCAGATCTGGAGTTTATTCTGGACAGATATTTGGTTCAGGACTGGAGTTTATTCTGGACAGATATTTGGTTCAAGACTGGAGTTTATTCTGGACAGAGATTTGGTTCAGGACTGGAGTTTATTCTGGACAGAGATTTGGTTCAGGACTGGAGTTTATTGTGGACAGAGATTTGGTTCAGGACTGGAGTTTATTCTGGACAGAGATTTGGTTCAGGACTGGAGTTTATTGTGGACAGAGATTTGGTTCAGGACTGGAGTTTATTCTGGACAGAGATTTGGTTCAGGACTGGAGTTTATTCTGGACAGATATTTGGTTCAAGACTGGAGTTTATTCTGGACAGAGATTTGGTTCAGGACTGGAGTTTATTCTGGACAGAGATTTGGTTCAGGACTGGAGTTTATTGTGGACAGAGATTTGGTTCAGGACTGGAGTTTATTCTGGACAGAGATTTGGTTCAGGACTGGAGTTTATTCTGGACAGAGATTTGGTTCAGGACTGGAGTTTATTCTGGACAGAGATTTGGTTCAGGACTGGAGTTTATTCTGGACAGATATTTGGTTCAGGACTGGAGTTTATTGTGGACAGATATTTGGTTCAGGACTGGAGTTTATTGTGGACAGATATTTGGTTCAGGACTGGAGTTTATTCTGGACAGATATTTGGTTCAGGACTGGAGTTTATTGTGGACAGAGATTTGGTTCAGGACTGGAGTTTATTCTGGACAGAGATTTGGTTCAGGACTGGAGTTTATTGTGGACAGATATTTGGTTCAGGACTGGAGTTTATTCTGGACGGAGATTTGGTTCAGGACTGGAGTTTATTGTGGACAGATATTTGGTTCAGGACTGGAGTTTATTGTGGACAGAGATTTGGTTCAGGACTGGAGTTTATTGTGGACAGATATTTGGTTCAGGACTGGAGTTTATTGTGGACAGAGATTTGGTTCAAGACTGGAGTTTATTGTGGACGGAGATTTGGTTCAGGACTGGAGTTTATTGTGGACGGAGATTTGGTTCAGGACTGGAGTTTATTGTGGACAGATATTTGGTTCAGGACTGGAGTTTATTCTGGACGGAGATTTGGTTCAAGACTGGAGTTTATTGTGGACAGATATTTGGTTCAGGACTGGAGTTTATTGTGGACAGAGATTTGGTTCAGGACTGGAGTTTATTGTGGACAGAGATTTGGTTCAGGACTGGAGTTTATTCTGGACAGATATTTTGTTCAAGACTGGAGTTTATTGTGGACAGAGATTTGGTTCAGGACTGGAGTTTATTGTGGACAGAGATTTGGTTCAGGACTGGAGTTTATTCTTGACAGATATTTGGTTCAGGACTGGAGTTTATTCTGGACGGAGATTTGGTTCAGGACTGGAGTTTATTGTGGACAGATATTTGGTTCAGGACTGGAGTTTATTGTGGACGGAGATTTGGTTCAGGACTGGAGTTTATTCTGGACAGATATTTGGTTCAAGACTGGAGTTTATTGTGGACAGAGATTTGGTTCAGGACTGGAGTTTATTGTGGACAGATATTTGGTTCAGGAATGGAGTTTATTGTGGACAGATATTTGGTTCAGGACTGGAGTTTATTCTGGACGGAGATTTGGTTCAGGACTGGAGTTTATTGTGGACAGATATTTGGTTCAGGACTGGAGTTTATTGTGGACAGATATTTGGTTCAGGACTGGAGTTTATTGTGGACAGATATTTGGTTCAGGACTGGAGTTTATTGTGGACAGATATTTGGTTCAGGATTGGAGTTTATTGTGGACAGATATTTGGTTCAGGACTGGAGTTTATTCTGGACAGATATTTGGTTCAGGACTGGAGTTTATTGTGGACAGATATTTGGTTCAAGACTGGAATTTATTCTGGACAGATATTTGGTTCAGTACTGGAGTTTATTCTGGACAGAGATTTGGTTCAGGACTGGAGTTTATTCTGGACAGATATTTGGTTCAAGACTGGAGTTTATTCTGGACAGATATTTGGTTCAGGACTGGAGTTTATTCTGGACAGATATTTGGTTCAGGACTGGAGTTTATTCTGGACAGAGATTTGGTTCAGGACTGGAGTTTATTCTGGACAGATATTTGGTTCAGGACTGGAGTTTATTGTGGACAGAGATTTGGTTCAAGACTGGAGTTTATTCTGGACAGAGATTTGGTTCAGGAATGGAGTTTATTGTGGACAGAGATTTGGTTCAGGAATGGAGTTTATTGTGGACGGAGATTTGGTTCAGGACTCAGGTTTATTGTGGACAGATATTTGGTTCAGGACTGGAGTTTATTGTGGACAGAGATTTGGTTCAGGAATGGAGTTTATTGAGGACGGAGATTTGGTTCAGGACTGGAGTTTATTCTGGACAGATATTTGGTTCAGGACTGGAGTTTATTGTGGACAGAGATTTGGTTCAAGACTGGAGTTTATTGTGGACAGATATTTGGTTCAGGACTGGAGTTTATTGTGGACAGATATTTGGTTCAGGATTGGAGTTTATTGTGGACAGATATTTGGTTCAGGAATGGAGTTTATTGAGGACGGAGATTTGGTTCAGGAATGGAGTTTATTGTGGACAGAGATTTGGTTCAGGAATGGAGTTTATTGTGGACGGAGATTTGGTTCAGGACTCAGGTTTATTGTGGACAGAGATTTGGTTCAGGAATGGAGTTTATTGTGGACAGAGATTTGGTTCAGGAATGGAGTTTATTGAGGACGGAGATTTGGTTCAGGACTGGAGTTTATTCTGGACAGATATTTGGTTCAGGACTGGAGTTTATTGTGGACAGAGATTTGGTTCAAGACTGGAGTTTATTGTGGACAGATATTTGGTTCAGGACTGGAGTTTATTGTGGACAGATATTTGGTTCAGGATTGGAGTTTATTGTGGACAGATATTTGGTTCAGGACTGGAGTTTATTCTGGACAGATATTTGGTTCAGGACTGGAGTTTATTGTGGACAGATATTTGGTTCAAGACTGGAGTTTATTCTGGACAGATATTTGGTTCAGTACTGGAGTTTATTCTGGACAGAGATTTGGTTCAGGACTGGAGTTTATTCTGGACAGATATTTGGTTCAAGACTGGAGTTTATTCTGGACAGATATTTGGTTCAGGACTGGAGTTTATTCTGGACAGATATTTGGTTCAGGACTGGAGTTTATTCTGGACAGAGATTTGGTTCAGGACTGTAGTTTATTCTGGACAGATATTTGGTTCAGGACTGGAGTTTATTGTGGACAGAGATTTGGTTCAAGACTGGAGTTTATTCTGGACAGAGATTTGGTTCAGGAATGGAGTTTATTGTGGACAGAGATTTGGTTCAGGAATGGAGTTTATTGTGGACGGAGATTTGGTTCAGGACTCAGGTTTATTGTGGACAGATATTTGGTTCAGGACTGGAGTTTATTGTGGACAGAGATTTGGTTCAGGAATGGAGTTTATTGTGGACAGAGATTTGGTTCAGGAATGGAGTTTATTGAGGACGGAGATTTGGTTCAGGACTGGAGTTTATTCTGGACAGATATTTGGTTCAGGACTGGAGTTTATTGTGGACAGAGATTTGGTTCAAGACTGGAGTTTATTCTGGACAGATATTTGGTTCAGGACTGGAGTTTATTCTGGACAGATATTTGGTTCAGGACTGGAGTTTATTGTGGACAGAGATTTGGTTCAGGACTGGAGTTTATTGTGGACAGAGATTTGGTTCAGGAATGGAGTTTATTGTGGACAGAGATTTGGTTCAGGAATGGAGTTTATTGTGGACAGAGATTTGGTTCAGGAATGGAGTTTATTGTGGACAGAGATTTGGTTCAGGAATGGAGTTTATTGTGGACAGATATTTGGTTCAGGAATGGAGTTTATTGTGGACAGAGATTTGGTTCAGGAATGGAGTTTATGGTGGACAGATATTTGGTTCAGGACTGGAGTTTATTGTGGACAGAGATTTGGTTCAAGACTGGAGTTTATTCTGGACAGATATTTGGTTAAGGACTGGAGTTTATTCTTGACAGATATTTGGTTCAGGACTGGAGTTTATTGTGGACAGATATTTGGTTCAGGACTGGAGTTTATTCTGGACAGAGATTTGGTTCAGGACTGGAGTTTATTGTGGACAGAGATTTGGTTCAAGACTGGAGTTTATTCTGGACAGAGATTTGGTTCAGGACTGGAGTTTATTCTGGACAGAGATTTGGTTCAGGACTGGAGTTTATTGTGGACAGAGATTTGGTTCAGGACTGGAGTTTATTGTGGACGGAGATTTGGTTCAGGACTGGAGTTTATTGTGGACGGAGATTATGTTCAGGACTGGAGTTTATTGTGGACAGATATTTGGTTCAGGACTGGAGTTTATTGTGGACAGAGATTTGGTTCAGGACTGGAGTTTATTCTGGACAGATATTTGGTTCAGGACTGGAGTTTATTCTGGACAGAGATTTGGTTCAGGACTGGAGTTTATTGTGGACGGATATTTGGTTCAGGACTGGGGTTTATTGTGGACGGAGATTTGGTTCAGGACTGGAGTTTATTCTGGACAGATATTTGGTTCAGGACTGGAGTTTATTCTGGACGGAGATTTGGTTCAGGACTGGAGTTTATTGTGGACAGAGATTTGGTTCAGGACTGGAGTTTATTCTGGACAGATATTTGGTTCAGGACTGGAGTTTATTGTGGACAGATATTTGGTTCAGGACTGGAGTTTATTCTGGACAGATATTTGGTTCAGGACTGGAGTTTATTCTGGACAGATATTTGGTTCAGGAATGGAGTTTATTGTGGACGGAGATTTGGTTCAGGACTGGAGTTTATTCTGGACAGAGATTTGGTTCAGGACTGGAGTTTATTGTGGACAGAGATTTGGTTCAGGACTGGAGTTTATTGTGGACAGATATTTGGTTCAGGACTGGAGTTTATTGTGGACAGATATTTGGTTCAGGACTGGAGTTTATTGTGGACAGATATTTGGTTCAGGACTGGAGTTTATTGTGGACAGAGATTTGGTTCAGGAATGGAGTTTATTGTGGACAGAGATTTGGTTCAGGAATGGAGTTTATTGTGGACAGAGATTTGGTTCAGGAATGGAGTTTATTCTGGACAGATATTTGGTTCAGGACTGGAGTTTATTCTGGACAGATATTTGGTTCAGGACTGGAGTTTATTCTGGACAGATATTTGGTTCAGGACTGGAGTTTATTCTGGACAGATATTTGGTTCAGGACTGGAGTTTATTGTGGACAGAGATTTGGTTCAGGACTGGAGTTTATTCTGGACAGATATTTGGTTCAAGACTGGAGTTTATTGTGGAAAGAGATTTGGTTCAGGACTGGAGTTTATTCTGGACAGATATTTGGTTCAGGACTGGAGTTTATTCTGGACAGATATTTGGTTCAAGACTGGAGTTTATTCTGGACAGAGATTTGGTTCAGGACTGGAGTTTATTCTGGACAGATATTTGGTTCAGGACTGGAGTTTATTCTGGACAGATATTTGGTTCAGGACTGGAGTTTATTCTGGACAGATATTTGGTTCAGGACTGGAGTTTATTCTGGACAGATATTTGGTTCAAGACTGGAGTTTATTCTGGACAGAGATTTGGTTCAGGACTGGAGTTTATTGTGGACAGAGATTTGGTTCAGGACTGGAGTTTATTCTGGACAGATATTTGGTTCAAGACTGGAGTTTATTGTGGACAGAGATTTGGTTCAGGACTGGAGTTTATTCTGGACAGATATTTGGTTCAGGACTGGAGTTTATTCTGGACAGATATTTTGTTCAGTACTGGAGTTTATTGTGGACGAAGATTTGGTTCAGGACTGGAGTTTATTGTGGACGAAGATTTGGTTCAGTACTGGAGTTTATTGTGGACAGAGATTTGGTTCAGGACTGGGGTTTATTGTGGACGAAGATTTGGTTCAGGAATGGGGTTTATTCTGGACGGAGATTTTTTTCATGACTCTGGTTTATTCTGGACGGAGATTTGGTTCAGGACTCGGGTTTATTGTGGACGGAGATTTTGTTCAGGATTGGGGTTTATCCTGCACGGAGATTTTGTTCAGGACTGGGGTTTATTGTGGACGGAGACGTTTGTTCAGAACTGGAGTTTATTGTGGACGGAGATTTGATTCAGGACTTGGGTTTATTCTGGACGGAGATTTTGTTCAGAACTGGAGTTTATTGTGGACGGAGATTTTGTTCAGAACTGGGGTTTATTGTGGACGGAGATTTGGTTCAGGACTCGGGTTTATTGTGGACGGAGATTTTGTTCAGAACTGGAGTTTATTGTGGACGGAGATTTGGTTCAGGACTGGAGTTTATTGTGGACGGAGATTTGGTTCAGGACTCGGGTTTATTGTGGACAGAGATTTTGTTCAGAACTGGAGTTAATTGTCGACGGAGATTTTGTTCAGGACACGGGTTTATTCTGGACGGAGATCTTGTTCAGGATTGTGGTTAATTCTGGACGGAGATTTTGTTCTGGACTGGGGTTTATTGTAGACGGAGATTTTGTTGAGGACTGGGGTTTATTGTGGACGGAGATTTTGTTCAGGATTGGGGTTAATTCTGGACGGAGATTTTGTTCAGGACTGGGATTTATTGAAGACGGAGATTTGGTTCAGGACTGGGATTTATTGAAGACGGAGATTTGGTTCAGGACTGGGGTTTATTGTGGACGGAGATTTTGTTCAGGACTGTGGTTTATTGTGGACGAAGATTTTGTTCAGGACTGGGGTTTATTGTAGACGGAGATTTTGTTGAGGACTGGGGTTTATTGTAGACGGAGATTTTGTTCAGGACTGGGGTTTATTGTGGACGGAGATTTTGTTTAGGACTTGGGTTTACTGTGGACGGAGATTTTGTTCAGGATTGGGGTTTATTGTAGACGGAGATTTTGTTGAGGACTGGGGTTTATTGTAGACGGAGATTTTGTTCAGGACTTAGGTTTATTGTAGAATGAGATTTTGTTGAGGACTGGGGTTTATTGTAGACGGAGATTTAGTTCAAGACTGTGGTTATTCTGGACGGTGACTTTGTTCCGGACTGGGGTTTATTGTGGACGGAGATTTTGTTGAGGACTGGGGTTATTCTGGACGGTGACTTTGTTTCGGACTGGGGTTTATTGTGGGCGGAGATTTTGTTGAGGATTGGGGTTTATTGTAGACGGAGATTTTGTTGAGGACTGGGGTTTATTGTAGACGGAGATATTGTTGAGGATTGGGGTTTATTGTAGAATGAGATTTTGTTGAGGATTGGGGTTTATTGTGGACGGAGATTTTGTTCAGGACTGGGGTTTATTGTAGAATGAGATTTTGTTGAGGACTGGGGTTATTCTGAACGATGACTTTGTTCCGGACTGAGGTTTATTGTGGACGGAGATTTTGTTGAGGACTGGAGTTTATTCTGGACGAAGATTTTGTTCAGGGCTGGGATTTATTGTGGACAGAGATTTTGTTCAGGACTGGGGCTTATTGTGGACAGAGATTTTGTTTAGGACTGGAGTTTATTGTGGACGGAGATTTTGTTTAGGACTGGAGTTTATTGTGAACGGAGATTTTGTTCAGGACTGGTGTTTATTGTGGATGGAGATTTTGTTCAGGACTGGAGTTTATTGTGGACGGAGATTTTGTTCAGGACTGGTGTTTATTGTGGACGGAGATTTTGTTCAGGACTGGAGTTTATTGTGGATGGAGATTTTGTTCAGGACTGGTGTTTATTGTGGATGGAGATTTTGTTCAGGACTGGAGTTTATTGTGGACGAAGATTTTGTTCAGGACTGGTGTTTATTGTGTGGACGGAGATTTTGTTCAGGACTGGTGTTTATTGTGGACGGAGATTTTGTTCAGGATTGGTGTTTATTGTGGATGGAGATTTTGTTCAGGACTGGAGTTTATTGTGGACGGAGATTTTGTTGAGGACTGGGATTTATTGTAGACGGAGATTTTGTTGAGGACTGGGGTTTATTCTGGACGAAGATTTTGTTCAGGGCTGGAATTTATTGTGGACGGAGATTTTGTTCAGGACTGGGGCTTATTGTGGACAGAGATTTTGTTTAGGACTGGAGTTTATTGTGGACGGAGATTTTGTTTAGGACTGGAGTTTATTGTGGACGGAGATTTTGTTTAGTACTGGAGTTTATTGTGGACGGAGATTTTGTTTAGGACTGGAGTTTATTCTGGATGGAGATTTTGTTCAAGACTGGAGTTTATTGTGGACGGAGATTTTGTTTAGGACTGGAGTTTATTGTGGACGGAGATTTTGTTTAGGACTGGAGTTTATTGTGGACGAAGATTTTGTTTAGGACTGGGGTTTATTGTGGACAGAGATTTTGTTCAGGACTGGGGCTTATTGTGGACAGAGATTTTGTTTAGGACTGGAGTTTATTGTGGACGGAGATTTTGTTTAGGACTAGAGTTTATTGTGGACGGAGATTTTGTTCAGGACTGGAGTTTATTGTGGACGGAGATTTTGTTTAAGACTGGTGTTTATTCTGGATGGAGATTTTGTTCAGGACTGGGGTTTATTGTGGATGGAGATTTTGTTCAGGACTGGAGTTTATTGTGGATGGAGATTTTGTTCAGGACTGAAGTTTATTGTGGATGGAGATTTTGTTCAGGACAGATGTATATTCTGGCCTTTTATTATAAGAAACTCCGTAAGAAGTTGTGTCGGTTATTTGCAAATTTGAATTTTAGGTCACGATTTGAAATTCCTTGGTGATACAATCTCCCAGCGGCACCATTACGCACTCACAATTTGATTTTCTGGCCATACTACAATCGTGAATATTGTGAGAATCTTTTACAAATTGTTTGTAGATTATTGAGTCCATTAAGGCGTTGATCGATCCACATTAGTCAATGGTGTTTGAAGCTAGTAATACTACTGAAAGAGAGGACCCAGCATACATGCCTTTTAGAAAACTGCACGTGGTTGCAAGAGACACGTACATTTGGGATTGGGATTAGGGATTAGCCGGCATTTTTGCCGATACTGCGCAGCGACATTTCTATCATTATAGCACAGGGGCACTTTTGAGGTGCCCAGGGACTGAACCCGGCCGTGTCCATTATACTGACACAGACGAGCCAGGCGTAATGCTGTCCCCTTAGCCCCGAGCGTTAGGAGGGAACCCACTACTACCAACTTTAAAGTCTTTGGTTAGACCCGGCCGGGGTTCGAACCCACGACCTCCCGATCCGCAAGCCGACGCTCTACCACCTGAGCTACATTTGGTAAACGAATTACCATATTATAGGTGTATAATGTGGCAAATGTATGTCAACAAATAAGTCACATAAAAACATGTTTTTAAACATAAAAAAAACATAAGACATATTATTATAGACGTCATGATATTATTAGAGCGTATATTATATACTCGTTGAGCAAATGTAGAACATATGAGAATCAAGATCCACGAAAACGATTGTTGTTATAAATATTAATAAACAGTATAATAAATACACAGTTTTAACCTTGTCAACCTTGCACTTTCGTGTTTTTGTTCTAAAATATGATCCAGTTAAAAATGCTTGGTATCAACACTCATATATTTACAGAAAAGCTACAATTTGGTAGTTATTAAAGTAGCTACAGAAAAGGCTGTTTTCATAAACCATATTGCAGTAATAAACAATAGTAAATATACCGTGCGTTTAAACATGACGATGTACAGTATTGCACGCTTAATGCATTCATTCATGTTTGTACAAGTAAATATTTAGATTCGATCTTTGTACATGACGAATGATGGTGGCTAAATTAAGCAGTACCGACATTTTCGATTTCTATAATTTAGACTTTGCAGAGATCAAATTCATCGTTAATATTGGGATGGGGTGGGGTGTGAGGTTGTGGGTACGGTTTAAATGCAGTCATATTAAAGGTCAAAATAAAACGTGTGTTGTATCTTTGTTGCATTGTCTGTAATCGCCGGCGGGTTTTTTTTTCACTTGTAGCGACACATAATGTGTATTTGATTTTAAGACGGTTTTGTGTTATACCTAGATAGAACTAGCCAATATACACTCTATAAGCAAATCCCTTCACTGACTATAAGACTTTTCTTTCTTTTTTCTTCTTTTTTTCTTTGTTTGTTTGCCTTTATATGTTGTTTGCTGCCTTTAAATGTCGCGATTGTATTCATGCGTTTATAAGCGTCTTAATTTATTTCGCCTTCTTTTCAAGTGGTCTAACTATATATGTTTTACAGTTTATTGAATACATGTATGTAGGCCACCAGCCCATGACACAATGGTAACAAATAAATAACAGTATAAGTACAAAAGTAAGTTTGTACATGACAAAATTTCATCATTGTAAAATATTGTACAAATTTTTCCTTTTCATCATAGAGTAATATATATACATTGCTGTGTTCTTTATAATTGTTTCGTTTCTTGGGGAAAGAAGAATAAATTTTTTGTTTGTTTGTTTGTTTGCCTTTATATGTTCTTTGCTGCCTTTAAATGTCGCGATTGCATTCATGCGTTTATAAGCGTCTTAATTTATTTCGCCTACTTTTCAAGTGGTCTAACTATATATGATACTGAATTAACGAAGCGTCGTAAAACGAAATTAATGGACTTAAAGTTGACAATGACATGACGTTGGCACTGGTTGATAGGTCCCACGCGATGCCATTGGGCACTCGGAATGATGACCGTATCATAAAACTTGGATTGGTCGGACAACAATTGTGTTAAGTAGATCCCATCCCATAACAGTATTTATTGATGAATATATGTCCCACCATGGACCCACAACATCCTATTGTGATACGATACGATACGATGCGAACGGAAAGTGATTGTCATTTTTTTCTAATGGCGCGCTTTGTATTATTTACATTGCTGAATAGGTCAGTAACATTGATATAGCAACTGTATTAAGTTTCAGTAGCTATACAATAAATATGTCGCTTCTTTCATTTTTCTGCTATACATATCCCTCTAACACGCCCTTGCGTGTACATACGACCTATTTGGGACAGTCCTTATTAGTAATTAACGATCCAAACTGTTCTCATGTAACATATATATTTAAAGTGACTGCCTGGTACTGGTTTAGTCGATTTAGCGATATTAGGCTTTAAAATGCTCTGTACTGTTTATACAGTGTAAAAATAGAATTCTTTGACAGAACAAAAGCAGGGTAAACAGATCGTTAAGCGTAATCAACACATTGAGTGCCATCGTCTTTTGTTCTCGTTATATAAAACAAACGATCGCAGTCGGATATGTGCACTCATTTAGTGACGTGAGTATAAGGTGATATTCGCTAGAGTTCACGGTCCTTACCTGACACACTTAATGCAGAAGATTTATTTAAGTTACAAGTACACATGACATTCGTCTCGGAACATTCGAGCACATCGATTACAAAACTCCAGTTCAATTTACCTTTACGCCTTGTAATGTTCTTTGTCAGTTTGTTTGTTAAACGTCGATGAGATCCAGATAATAACGGGAACTATGTTTATAATTTCAAAAATTGTCTACAAAGTTCCTTGGAAATATTTTTACCATACTGGTGCGATCTCTCGGATGTATGTAGGTAGTCGGATCACCTCGACAATTTACCTAAATGGGGCTACTTTTGAGACAGACGTCAAAACAAAGATGCAGCTCGGGTGACAGCTCACTACAGTACGATGCCTGTAAAGCTTCAATTTGTGGCGGCTTCAAATTTAAATCATCCAATTTTATTTTACCCAGCGCAGCAGACACACAATGGCATTGTCTATGTTTTGTGCGAACTACATTTTAGGCATGTTCTTCTTCCGACTTCCGGCGAACAAAACGATCGTGATTTCAGTACGTATCATTGCACCAGATACATCCGAGAGATAATCGACCCGAGGACGGAATTCAGATTGCTAAGGAAGCCGTTTAAACCATGTCGTTTAAAAGCTCACCCCAGACGCGAGGCTGGTTTGAAGTGCTTATAATTATTTGTACCTTTGCGGTCGATACACGGGTATAAGAAATACCGGTCCAGTTTCACGACAGATGACGACACTTTTAGCCTAAATATGGATACCATTTAAATGAAGATGCTGTATTGCACGTGCTTTATATTAAACTGGACCACTTTTTTAAAACCTTTTATGCTGTTAATTAGTCATGAACTGTTCAAAAAATGGAGCAGACATCATGTACACAATATAGAACGATATCTTTTAACACACGTTTAAATCTGACAAACTGATACTTTGTCTCACAAAGTTTAAAAAGCAAATAAATGACTTAAGCTTTTACTACTGTATGATATCAGATTTTATGTAGAGATAAAATGTATTTCAGTTTACTGTGTTTATCGACCCAACCGCAGTATTTCAGTAACTTGGAGACGGTGTCCACTTGAAACAGATATAGTGCTGCCTTCACTGTGTATAGCATGACGTGAACACCTGGCATGATACCACACCCAGTCACATTATCCTGACACTGGGTTAACCAGCCGTGGAACTACCCTTATATTTGCTTGAGCGTTAACTGGGGAGCTATACGACTACCATTTTTAACGACTTTGGTATGCCGCGGCCCGGGATCAAACCCGGGAGACTCCGTACCTGGATTGCGCTACCAGGTCCGGTGCAGAGACGAAATGATGAAATCTTTATTTATAGATAATTCAGCTCTTTAGAAAAAAAATCATTTAAGCCTCATTTATCATCGAAGTACATCCATGAAAGATGAAGTACTAGGGATGTTTTGCTTCGGTCAGATAAGTAGATAAGACTTCCATTTAGTCCTTATATACAGTGTTCAGTAGAGATTAAAGGATAAACACAGTGCCATTAAATATTAGGAATAAACGATTTGATAATTTGATAATCTCGAAGCTGTGAAGGTTATGTCCAATATAAGCCAGGTAATTGTATGTCTATAACACGGCATAGTTACGGTGTTGATCACAGCGAATCACAAACCTGATCGTGGTGTTCTCATTATAGCAACAACATAATACACGTCAACAAAACAACAAACTCTTGTAACG
This sequence comes from Sinonovacula constricta, assembly GCA_007844125.1. Taxonomy (NCBI): domain Eukaryota; kingdom Metazoa; phylum Mollusca; class Bivalvia; order Cardiida; family Solecurtidae; genus Sinonovacula; species Sinonovacula constricta. The sequence goes on from CM017564.1 coordinate 28,236,687, forward strand.
AATACACGCCCTCATAATAGCTTTGAAGTCAGAACACTTTAACAAAGGCCTTAAAAATCGATTACAATTACTGGGACCTATCAAGACAAGATGCGTTTTGGAGATTTGGAATTTCTCGTGGAAAAGAAACAATTCCGTTATGATTTATTATTAACGGGGTTATACAGTTACCATACAAATATTCTATGAAGAAGGGACGTTTCAAATGAATATAAAACGAATTGCAAGATAGCACTATATTTCTTTGGCAATTAATGGACTTGGGGACGCATGGGGTATGCCGGGTTTGGATGGCAGTACATTCGCCGACATGGTCAACCAACGTCCGTACGAATGCTGGTCAACCCGGCACCTGGTAAACTCTGCACTTGGTGAACTCGGCACCGAGAATAGTGAATTCGGCATCCGGTAAACTCGGCACCTGGTGAATTCGGCATCTAGTTAACTCGGCATTTGTATATTTTTATCTCTTTGCTTCTAGACAATTTGGCAATATTTATTGTTACACAATGTATGACCTATACTGTTATCTTGGAAATGTCTGTTTGTGAAGAAAGGTGAATTTTCAAAGTAACTTATTACGACCACATTTATCAACAGATACAAAATAATTCATTGGCTACTGGCTTAACATTTATTTTTGAATTGAATTAGTTGATAAAATTTTTGTAAGAATTTATCTTTCTATGAAAATTTTATGAACATTTGCACATTTGGTTGTTAGTTATCCATTCCAGATTTATCTTGGCTGGCGCAAGATCAAGTGACACAGGGAAGCCCATGTGGTGACAGGGTCTCTTCATTAACCTCCTCATAATTAGTGCCTCACCCCTTATATGTGTACGGGGAATACATTGTCTATTAGCACCTGGTACCCCTTCATGTATACTAGGAATACACCGCTGCCATCTTGTTGTTTTAGCAATTTGTGGTGACAGGGTCTCATCATTAACCTCATAATTAGTACCTCACCCCTTCTATGTGTACGGGGAATACATTGTCTAATAGCACCTGGTACCCCTTCCATGTATACTAGGAATACACCGCTGTCATCTTGTTATTTTAGCAATTTAAACAAGGTACACACTGAATAGCACATAATTAAGTACAGTACCTTTGATGTTGAGTATACGTAAATTTATTATAAATACAATGCAGATCTATAATATAAGGAATAAATTAATGTGTTTAATAATCTACCATATTTCTTCGTTAATTTTATATTTAATTATTATATTAATCATATATACTTTTTGTAGTTAGTTGTTTTAACTGCTTTTATACACGCATTAGACAATATGACATGTGAATTTTTTATTTTTATTTCTATTTTTTATCTTTTTTATTTTTATATATTATTTGCATAATGGTTTATATCTTTAAAAAAAACGAGGTGCCGAATTCACCAGATTCGTAATGCCGAATTTACCAGGTGCCGAGTTCACCAGGTGCCGAGTTGACTATTTACGCAGGTGCCGAATTCACCAGATGCCGAGTTGACTTGATTCCGTCCGTACGCATGCAATGGCATGGAAAATGTCGCTAGGCGGCTACCTCGACTGAGGCCGAACATTTAATTTACGGTTGTTTTTTCGATCGGGTGAGCCGGTGGTGGGCGTAAACATTCGTGTTTAAATATGCCAATAACACATGACATCCTTTAAAGCGATATGCTTAACTTTAATTTCCAGAACATTTAATATCACTTTTAATTAACCACATTGGTACCATTTGCATGCATGCATTACACATCCATTTCCAGGTAACCAGGAAACTTTAAACGGCGACTGCAGCTCGTGTTCTCAATTATTTGTTCTTCACTTAGAACTGTCTCGCCCTTATCAAGATCGTCAGTCAAACGAGCACTTAAACACTTAACCTGCTAAGCATAAATTAATAAGATGTATACTCCCGGTGGCAATTTCAAGGGGGGGGGGGGGGGGAGGGGGTAGGGATGTATAAGTCAAGATCCATCCAACTTTATCGCAGTAAATAGTATATATATATATATACACACAGTAAGGGACTCTAACTTCGACCTAAGCAGTCACCAGACAAACTTTACGAACAAAGCTTAGTATTTTAAGCTTACATATTTGTGTTTTCACAGCTCTACTTTTTTACCCGTTTGGTGTTGGTGGTGGTGGTGGTGTGTGTGTGTGTGGGGGGTTGAATCCCCCCCCCCCCATCCCACCCGGATCCATTACGGATTTATGACTAAAGCAAAACAGGTAAAAATAGACATAGCAATTCTCTGCTCCTATTCTATTCTTCTATTCTCTATTGCATGCACGTCTGCACTATTCTTGTTCTTGAGCTTAGCATTTTTAAGTTTACATGCATTCGTTTTCACAACTTCCTCCCCCTTCCCCCCCCCCCCCCCCCCCCCCCCCCAACACACACACACACACCCGCCCGGATCCATCAATGGGCAATATGGAAATATATTCAGCTGCATAGAGACAGAGTTATCACCTTATACAAACTTTCATTAAATACATTTAATTCGTTTTATGACATTATTTTAGTCGCGAATTTATACGATTTAAAAAAAATCTTTACAACAATACTTGGTGAAATTGTGGTATGAGACGATCTGCATTATGATGACACCAATGGCGTCAACATCCAAAAAGCTGTATTACACTAGTGTAATATAACACAAACATGTAATGGGTGTATTGAATCACGTGATCAATATTAACGAGCAACTAAGACCATGCCCGGGTTATGAACCAGTGAGAATGGTTTAAGGGTTTACACTAGGGACGAAAGTGAACAATTTCCAATTTCCAATCAACGACTCTTCAGGTATAAGATGTGTAATAGTGACTAAATTGAATCGTGACAAATGATATAATTGGAAAACTAAACACGGGTGATTTTATTCTCGGAAGGCCGAGTGTTTACGACAATGATCGAGCATGTAACATCGTTAAACGCTAAATGCCGACATTACACGAATATTCATAAGATTGATTACACATCTAATACCTTCAATAATCATTAACTGAATAAGGCCACTTCTCATATACGGCATATATAACGACAAATCACGCAATGGATATTTTTGATGATCCATCTGATAAATTAAATGTTTTAAAATGTCGTTGTTTGCACCCGACTTTCATTTTTTTATTATATTTATATCTAAGAAACCTTAAACGTCCGGTAATAAGAGTAAGAAAGAAACAAAATGTATAAAATTTTACGTACAAACAACATAATCACCAGCTTCAAAGAGAAAAATAAGAATATTTATACCGAACGAACCTTACTTATGTAACGATAAAACACAAAGTCCTGCAATCATTATGCGACAAGAAGCACGAGGCCTTTTAGACAATAAATGTACTTTGTTTCGGTCCATTTATCAAAACCGGCCGCAATAGCTCAGGTGGTAGAGCGTCGGCTTGCGGATCGGGAGGTCGTGGGTTCGAACCCCGGCCGGGTCAAACCAAAGACTTTAAAGTTGGTAGTAGTGGCTTCCCTCCTAACACTCAGGGCTAAGGGACAGCATTACGCCTGACTAGTCGGTGTCAGTATAATGGACCGGCCGGGTTCAGTCCCTGGGCACCTCATAAATGCCCCTGTGCTATAATGATAGAAATGTCGCTGCATCGGCAAAAATGCCGGCTAATCCCAATCCCATTTATCAAACAATACATATACTATTGTTCTTATCCGATATAAGAAGTGATTGAGAGGTTATATAAGACAAAACGTTCAACTTAAAGGTGGTATCCGACAGCGTGCATATATATCTTATATATGAGACAATATCTGTAAATTAGAACGACTGGGATTCCTGCTAAAAATAGACTTCGACGTCACAGCGGATGACGTTGATGAGCTAAAACATAAGTTGCCATGTGGCTTTCTTGGTTTAAAAATAGCTAACTGTGCAGCGTGGCTCAGATAGGAAATACATGTTTGAAATGACGATTGTGGCATTATGGTTCACTTTTCCAACAAGTGTAGAACACCAATAAGCAGAGAGATCTGTAGAGATAACAATGGTTTACTATGATGTTTAATGAAAATATTTTGGGTCCAAATTGTCGGATACCAACTTTACCTCTAAGCATCCTTAGGAAAATTATGTTGATGTAGAGCAGCCACCTTCCGGTCGGCGCTGCCCGATCCGTACTCACTGTATTTGCCGCGAAGTATTTATCATTATATTTTATTACTCTCGCTTGAAATGGTAAGCAAGTAGGTAAGAATTTTTTACTGGTCATTTATAAACATTGAATGACAAGGGTTCATCCGCACACCGATGGACAATCGACAGAAGTTCTGTTTCATTTATGTACTATTTAAACTATGCCTAATCCTAGTAGCGCACGTATCTACAAACCATTCTTAAGCATTAGTCATGACTTATAAGCACATGTCACAAATTTCATTCCAATAAAACTAAGCTTATTAATGAAATTTCGATGTCATTTTAAGCTAAAAGTAGCAAAGTTTAAGTGTCATGCAAACCCCCCCCCCCCCCCCCCCCCCAAAAAAAAAACAAAAAAAAAAACAAAAACAAAAAAAAAACAACAAAAAAACACCAAAAACACCAAAAAAAAAAAAGCACACACACAACAAAACAAAAAACAGACATGTAGGTAACTATATAATGAAGATATTGCGGATTAAAATCCATGACTTAAGCAATTCTTACTTAAGAATAGTTGGTGAATACTGGCCTTGATTTCAAGCACAGGGTATGTGAATACAATCATTAATAGTGTATATCTAATACGTGTTCTGATATACCACATATCTAAAGATTATCATGATTGTATTAAAAAGTGTTAAAAGTACAGCTCTTACCTCGATTAAGTCTGCTTGAATACCTGTCATCGATAAATGAAATAAAGCAACTAATCCACAAATAAGCACTACCGGTGTAATAGAGCACTTCTTGAAACTCCTACGAGTCGCGATTCCACTAACTGACAGCTCTCTTGAACTTGTGAGTGAACTCTACTGCCCGCTTGTTATAAACTAAGGTTTAAAATACGTTACCAGTACTGGAATCAATCTTGCAGAGCGACGTATGTTTGCCACACGATCACGCTTTCCCTGTCGATCGTAGCTACTGTTCGATCTTACAATATAGGATAGACCGCTAACTCAATGGACTGATTTCGTTCATGTGTGCCGTCGTGTGGCTAGGACAATAGACTAGAAGCGCATACCGTGTTACGTCATTCAGTTAATTATGGACTTGATCCCACTAAAACAATTTAATTAGGTGTGCCGCGAGTAATTGGAAAGTCCGAGTAACAAATGACATAAAGTACAATGTCTTAATTGCAATTGTGAAGTATGGAAAGAGGCAAATGGTAAGAAGAAGAAAAACAGAACCTTGCGTATATGAGCTACGGTGGAATCGTTAAAACAAAAGCCATGGGCTTTTAGAATCCAGTTATGGCTGTAACGCGCCAAGTCACAGCTATTTGTTGCATAACTAAGCAGGAATAACAGGAATTATTAACACTAAAACGTCCAATTAAATATTTCTAATCAGCGAATATTCGCCTCCAGGGATACAAGATTCTCGCTGCGACAACCATACACAAACATCAAACATCTATGCATGAAATGCACAATAAGTACTCACAGAGCGCAAGATCCTGGACAGCAAAACTGCAAAATGTGTTTCTAGTTTTTATGAATACTGAATATTATCGGAGATATTTTGCACATCCCTGGTACAAAATAATAACCACTGTCCCTAGTGAAGGAAGCTTAGCAGATATGCAAAAATGCAAACCCACACGTCTGGAAGTACAATTGATTCGAATAAATCCTAAAGGGCAAGTCCAGCATGCAACATCTACGCCTGAAGAGGTGGCACAGGGTTTTGGTATAATTGTCAAGTCAGAATTATGGCAAGTTCCCTGTTTGTATACATCAACATGGGCTGCATGGATGGATCCAGGGTGGGGTGGGGTTGATTGGGGGAAAACAGTAGAGTTGTGAAAATACATACATGTAAGCTTAAAAAATACTAAGTTTTTAAAAGTAAATTTTTGTTTGTTGACTGCTTAGGCCGAAGGGTCCCTTACTATATATATATATTATTTACCGCGATCAAGTTGAATAGATCTTCATTCATACACCCAATTCAAACAATAATTTATTGATCCGAACGTGATGAACTGCTCACGTGAATTTGTTAATTCGCCTCCATTCAATCTAAAAGTTGTCGAAAGCGTCTTTTGGCTTAAGTCAAAATATTCTTATAAAGATATCTTCTGTTGTTGTTTTTTTTGTGTATGTTTTAAGATAGAAATTATTTTGTTTTTAAGGGTTTTTCATTGAATTAAGTGCTCGGATTTTTTTTTTTTACTTTCTTTAATAAAGCCCACTGCAAACACAGTTCAAACATGAAACATTTAATTTATTATTTATTTACACACACACACACACACACACACACACACACACACACACACACACACACACACACACACACACACACGCACGCACACACACACACACACACAAATATTGTTATCAATAGTTGTGTTATCTTGTATCTTCAGACATTATACATTTTCATGTTCAGCTACTGACCTGACAATATTAATAAAAATAATGTTGCAATGATAAGACATAGCACTCACTTAAAACGCCCTCCAGAACAGATACATCATGTTCATTACCTGTTTATACGGGTTAACATAAAATGTGCCAGCAAGCTTCTTGGGGCGGCCGTTACATATGCTTAACTGTATATACCTTACTCTTTGTCGCCACTTATCCAGTATTAAACCTAATCTTATTTCTATAATTTATTTCAGCTAATACTAGCTTAGTATCGATTTGAATTTTGCTTAATTTGAAATAAATCTGCTGAAACAATACATTTTACAGAAAATCTGCCCTCCTCTGACAATGCAATGGAATCTCTAATGATGATTGCAACTTCTCAGGAAACTTTAAAAAATATTAACTCCTAAATAATTTAAATAAAAAGTACAAAAAATAGAAACATCAAATAAATTGACTCTACTGCCCTCTGATCAAATGTTCAATTAAATTTACCCCCCCCCCCCCCCCCCCAAAAAAAAAAAACACAAAAAAACACCCCATCTTACCAGCCAATCAATGATCGACACAACCTAATCCACACTACATAATCATTTACCTTTTAGACATAAATACCATCACATACCACAACATGTAACATATAAGGAAATCATTGTAGCGATGTGCACGTCTATTCTGACAGTCCGAAATACTGTTTAATAGGTATACGTGCCTGAACTTTGAATCCTTTTTTGACCTAGTTTTGAATTGGCCGGAAAAAAAGAAACGCCATTAGAACAAAATTGACCTGACGTTGACAATAACATGGCAATGGCATGGCAAGTTCACACAGGCTGACAATTCCTACGAGATGGCCATGAGCACTCCAAATGATGGCCCTCTCATTAAACTTGCATTGGCCGACCAGCATTTGCGTTGAGTAGAGTTCATCCTTTAACATTAAATTTTGATATGTGTCATAGGTCCGACCGCCGACTAACCCCATTCTGTTTTAATACAGTGCGAACGGAGTGGGGGTTGTCATTTTTTGTCATGACCCGTTTTGTATTTTTACAGTGCATTGCTGAATTAATCAAGCAACATTTACCCAATTGATAAAACTGCTATATAAAGGACAGCGGCTACACAACTGTCGCATCATCCTTCTTCGTCACATACGTGTGCTTTTAATATAATGTCTATACTAACAGAATTTGACAGTGTATTTTATTGAGTGTACTTTTTTGTAGTATTAGTTTATCAGTTTTTGTTGGCTGTAAGTTGTCTCCCTTATATGGGTTATCTTTATTTACGTTCCTGTTTATTATTAAAAAAAACTCCAGTAATTGCTACGTTGGAGCGCTCCACAAACAATTTTTTGCACCTCAATTGCTCTTTTTGCCGTCTAACCGTTCCATTGCGGTATTTTTTCTTTCTTTTTGTATGTAATGCCCCGTCTAAGAGTTTTTGTTTCTTTTACATTTACTCTGTGTTTTTGTGTGTAATAATAGTTCAAATGTTCATATATGTTGCAAATGTCATAGGCGCTTTTCTTCTTTCTTCAGTAGAATAATTTAATGAATAAGGTCTCAAATCGACACACTTGCTTTACTTTGAACAAGAACAAGAATAGTGCAGACGTACATGCCACAGAGAAGAGAAGAATAGGAGCAGAGATTTGTTATGTCTATTTTACCTATTTTACTTTAGACAGTCTAAAACCGGTAATGGATCCGGGTGGGATGGGGGGATTCCCCTACACACACACACCCCACACACACAGGTAAATGAGTAGAGTTGTTAAAACACATATAGTAAGCTTACGAAATGCTAAACTTTTAAAGTAAATTTTGTCTGTTGACCACTCAGGTCAAAGTTAATGTCCATTAATGCGTGTATATATAAATATTCATCATTCATCATACCCCACTTTTCCCCCACCAACATTTTTGGGATCCGCCCCTGTCTAAAATGTTGTCGTCTAAATTCGTAATTAATGATCAAACTGGCCCGCATGTAACATATAAATTGACAGTGCCTCCTGGAACTCGCATTCGGTCGATTTAGCAATAGAAGTGTTGATTGCATTATTATCGTTTATTTAGTGATAAAAATAAGTTCTTTGTCAGAACAAAAGCATAGCAAACAGGTCGTTAAATGTAACAATCACAATGAGAGTGGCATCGGCTTGTGTTCTCGGTTAGTTAAAAGAAATGATCAAAGTTGGACATATGAACTAACTGAGTAAAGTGAATTCACTTGAGTTAATTGTACAAACATTACACCTAAGGAGGAAAAGTTCTCGAATTTACAAGAAAATATGTCATTCGTCTCTACACTTACTGCCATAAACCGCATGTCAGTTTATATACTACTCAGAATATAAGGCAGCAACATAATAATTGGGAAAACCGCAAAATTGTACCTAATGTTAATGGTATAAGTACATGTTAGTTATAAGCATATGTATATCACAAAAGAAAAATGACGCCACAGTTGTGTTGTGTAACCTCTTTTAATTAAATAATTGGATCACTGGTATTGATAATCTAACAGAGGCTGTTTCATTAGATTTATCTAAAGCTTTCGACATGGTAGACCACCAAATACCTGTACATAACCTTAAATTGTATCATTTTGACATATTGACGGTCGATTGGTTTCGTTTATACATTTCCAACCGATCACAGATAGTTAAAGTAAACGGATGCAAGAATAAAGCCAGGACAATTCTTTCTGGAGTCCCTCAAGGTTTCATCCTAGGTCCGATATTGTTTTTAATCTATCAATTCTCAGTCAAACGTTATTGAGTTGTTTATGGACAGCAAAGCTATTGCTATCGTTGAAAAACAAAATGTACTTGGCATCTATAGAGGTAATACACGAAAGTGGTCTTAACAAAACAACATTACATCTAAATTCAATTCACATTTTTCAAGAATTTCAATTTATCTATCATTCGATTTAAAATGTGCTACAATTCACATCTACTACCAGTAATAGACTGCTGTTCGTCGGTGTGGGGGAAAAGTTCTAAAGAAGATGTAAGTACAATACAAAAACCGCGCTAATAGAGTAATTCAGAACCAGGCTCTTAAAACATCTCCTCATTTAGGTTTTATTCAACTTAATACTGTGGATTTAATCTGGCGTAGATTACCATATTAATATCTTAACTTATAAAGCTGTACGCGGACTTGTTCCAAAATACATTTCGGATATTATCATTTTTATTCAAAATGATAGATACTTACTGCTGAAAATCCGTCTCCTATCTGAGCATAGAACTCCAGAATTAATTGCCTTTAAAACAAATGTTACATATTCGCTGTATGGAAATGTAAAGTCGTAAAAAATAAGATCTTCATAGAAATGAAAATTTACTGTTACAATGACATATGCTTTAATATTATTTTTATTGTGTTTAATATACATTATCTATACATTTATATACACATCATTACATATGTAATATTAATGTTTTAGTTATTTTACTTGGTACTGATGGAAATGTCCGAATGAATACATTAGCTTCATGTACCGTGGCATCAGTATTCAAGTATTTGATTATTGTAAGCGTTGTTATGCATATGTAATATATTTACAGAATGTGTTCGTCTGCTCGTCAACCTTCACTGATATAAAAATCAGTATAAAGTCCGTCTTGGTATAACAATGTGTGCGCACTTAATACATAAATGGTCCGCAAATTCGCGATTGGTGTACAAGCTGATTCCCAAGCATATTGTATTGCAGTTAAACTTTTTCCATCTGTTTTGAATTTCCAGCGACTCATGTGACCTCGGTCACTCGGACTTTGTATATTGTGACAGGAGTTAGTCAACAAGATCAGTGGAAGTTGTAAACCTTATAAATATAGTTTACTGTTTTTTGAAAGGATATCCCGATCTTTGGTTTCAAGAGATGGAAACAAACCAGTTTTATACCTTACCGAAAGTCCAAATGAACTTTAAAATATATTTATACATGTATTTCTTACACCAACCCAATGACAGCAAAATGGTTGATTTGTACTCAGAGCAATGTGGGACTTCACGCACGTTTGTGCCCAATGCACCTTTGGCTCCGTCTCAAAATGGACTCTAAAGTGCGTTAATATATCATTCCATTCTGAAGCATTCAGAGGATTTAAACCGATGACACAATGCTTTAAACATCGACAGTTGTCAAGATTTCTCCAAATGACAAACTTCTAGAGTAACCCCTCCTCCTTACTATCATTACCATATGCAGCTAGAGCCAAAAAAAACCCCCGCAAAACCAACATATCTTAGCATTAGTTTTAAAAATCTTTAATATACAAGACTATGGGGAATATATTGCCATTGGTTTTGCCACGAGAAGCAATAACCATAGCGAAACAAATTTTAACAATAACTAGTGACATTTTCATTTCCAGAAAATACAATAGCTCAGGTGGTAGAGCGTCGGCTTGCGGGTCGGGAGGTCGTGGGTTCGAACCCCGGCCAAGTCAAACCAAAGACTTTAAAGTTGGTAGTAGTGGCTTCCCTCCTAACGCTCGGGGCTAAGGGGACAGCATTACGCCTGATTCGTCGGTGTCAGTATAATGGACCGGCCGGGTTCAGTCCCTGGGCACCTCATAAGTGCCCCTGTGCTATAATGATAGAAATGTCGCTGCGCAGTATCGGCAAAAATGCCGGCTAATCCCATCCCATCCCATCCCAGAAAATTCACGCCATGGTTTAAACTACATTTAGAATTAGAAGCACGATTCACACATCCTTTTTTCCAGGAAACCAGCAAACTTTTGATGGCGATTAGAAATGCAGCTCGTGTTCTCAATTATTTGTTCTTCACTTAGAACTGTCTCGTCCTTATCGAGATCGTCAGTCAAACGAGTACTTAAAACACTTAAAGGTGGTATCTAACAATTTGCCTTTACCAAATACATACAATAATATCGAATCACTCCTTTGGGAAATATGGTCATAATGTTCGTATGAACAAATACTTTAATCTTAATAAAAACCATTTTTGAACACTAACTGACTTGTTAAGACAGAACTAACCGCGAAATAAATCAATCTTAATATGTATTCTTTCCAACTTGTATTAAAAGCTCGATAGAGGTCTCTGCTAAAAAAAGATATCGACGTCAGAGCGGATTACCCGGATGACTACATGTATATTTATTGGTAAAATAATCGAAGTAATCTAACACTTCAAGAAGGCGATATTTACGAATACATTCAAAGTAGCGTAGGCGCAGTTGGTCAAATTTGCATTGTTAATATTTTAACAAAAGTGAACTATGTAGGTATGCTGAATCCGTCGCAGTAATGCGTGGAAAGCATTGCTGTGCTGTCAGCTAGACGTTAATAGCAACATAAAGTACAATAATCGAGTGTTCACTACAGGACTATGATATGCTTGGACTGCGCATTCGAATATAGAACAGAACAGAACTTTTTTTATTTCTATGTCAGTTAAAGGTGGAATCCGACAGTTTGCCAATAGCTAGTTTATGTTACAATATTTATCCTCTATTTGGCGCATTTGTACATAATTTCTGCAGAAAAAAATCGTACTTTTGTCAAAGTTTTGGCGATTTTCAACAGTATCTCATTTCTAGGGCAGTAAAACTCGTTCATCAACACTAAAATGTTCACTCTTTTCCAATCTATAAACAAGGACAATTGATCCCTGCTAAAAATAGACATCGACGTCACAGCGCATGCCCCTGATGAGCTAAAACAGAATTTGTCACGTGGTTTTCTTAGTTTTAAAATAGCTAACGGTGCAGCGTTGCTCAGATAGGAAATACATGATTGGATAGACGATTGTGGCTTTGTGATTCACTTTTCTGACAGGTGAAGGACATCAATAAACAGCATTTTGCAAAATCTGTTCAGAAATCAGTGGTTTATTATGATGTTAGTGAAAATACTTTTGTTCCAAACTGTCGGATACCACCTTTTAAAGCAATGATTGGTTAGATTGTGACGCAGTTAATTACATAATTATGAAGTGCGGATTATCAGGTTCTATGTGGCGTGTACGTATGCAAAATTGTGACCAAGTCGGTAACATGAATGACCTTAAATGTGGGATGCGTCCCTATATGGTGGAAGTAACGTACCTCTCGTCGCGACTCATGTTTTAAATCAATCTTATGTCTGGACCTGTTCTTATGTCAGGATGTATATATATATATATATATATATATATATATATATATATATATATATATATATATATATATATATATATATATCATCACCATCATCAAAACAAATGTCACGCACCACATACATCCTGACATAAGAACAGGTCTAGACATAAGATTGATTTAAAACATGAGTCGCGACGAGAGGTACGTTACTTCTGCCATATATATATATATATATATATATATATATATATATATATATATATATATATATATATATATATATTAAAACTTGTTTGAACTATGATTGGATTCAAATTTCTGTTGTTGCATTTCTAAAGTAACATTCAGAAACGTTAAGATGTACAGTTAATTAAATTGAAACGCATAACCGTTAAAAGTGGTAACCGACAGTTCGCCTATATCAAATACCATTAAAACTCATCCCTGTTTGGGGAGTGTGGGCATATTATTTGGAAAAGACTCAAGCACGAGTCTAGATCAAGACGGGTTTGAACACTGCATCAATTGTTATAGTGTACAAGTCGTGAAAAGTTCTCTCATATTTTCATTCTTTTCAAATCTATAAATAAGCACGATGGGCCTTTCTGCTGAAAATTGATGCCGACGTCATAGCAATTACCCGGATGACGATATAACGTGATCTCAAAAGTAAGTGACGTGGAAAATTTTCTTCGTTTAACATTAGTTATCTCTGCAGCGTGGCCCAGACAGGAAATACCTGTTTGCAATGACCAGTGGAGATGTATGCTTCACCGTTCGCACAGATCTAGAACATCAATAAACAGCATTTTGCAGGACCTTTCCAGGCAACAGCGATTTATATGGATATTAGGGGAAAACATTTGGTATAAACTGTCGGATACCACCTTTAACAGACCATGTGAATTTTTAAATGGAAAAAGCAACAACATATTTTAAATGCATGACAAATTGTACCTAAGTAAGCCTACCTAAACAAATACTTAGCCGCGCAAAATAAATGTAAAAAACAACAGCTGAATACTGAATTAACAACGTGCTTGTGACTAATGGACCTGGGGAGATTTCATAAAAGATATATCTTTGGTGCTTCATCTAAAGATAAGATAGCTTCTCTAAATGATCAATTTCATTTTCTAGGCATGAACTGGCGTTGTTCGGTGAAGTGTTGTTACTTGATAAGGAAATAACGATAGCTTATTAAGAATAGAGGATTTGATCATCAAGGGATGGGATGTGTCGGCATTTTTGCCGATACTGTGCAGCGACATTACTATCATTACAACACAGGGGCACTTATGAGGTGCCCAGGGAATGAACCCGGCCGGTCCATTATAACGACACCGACGATTCAGGCGTAATGCTGTCCCCTAAGCCCCTAGCGTTAGGATGGAAGCCAATACTAACAACTTTAAAGTCTTTGGTTTGGCCCGGCCGGGGTTTAAACCCGCGACCTCCCGATCCGCAAGCCGACGCTCTACCACTTGAGCTACTGCGGCCGGTCTTGATCATCAAGACTGTAAAGTTTATGTCCAATATATACCAGGCAACTGTATGTCAATATAACAAGTAATGTTAAAGATGTAATCGTGCAGTCATAAACCGTGCGTATCATCGTGCTGGTAGTGTAGCAACAACATAATACATGACAACAGACCAACCAAGCTTTGCTTTAATATACGCCCTCATAATTATTTAAGTAGAAATACTTTAACAAAATGCCTCAAAATCAATTTCCGTTGTTATGATCTATAAATATGGCGTTTTGAAGCCAGGAAAAAGGAAACACTTCTGTAACGATTTATTTAACAAGGTTATATCTTCACCACAAAAGTATTCTAGACTGGCGATTCAAGTACCTGCTAAAAAGCTGAAGTTGAAACCTAAGTTATATAATCGAAACTTAAAAAGGAACACCGGCGAATGCCGAATTAATCGATATTTTGGTTTTTGAGCAGTGAATCTTACGTCTAGAATTGAGAAAGATGAATTTCGGAAGCACGGAGGATTGACCATGTATGTCCTTGACAACCCGCTGCCAGTTAATGTCTGTGAAAATATGGTGCGTGTGCTGAAAAAAATATATGTCGAAGGAGATTAGACTTATTTAATATAATAAATAAATATGGCCATTATAGTATTCGTTAACATCATTTTGTGTATATGAATCCTGACAATAGTTAAGTCAATTAGTAAATTTAGGGCTTGTCATTCTCGTCTTAGCGCGAAGCACATGCACTCTGCCTCATCAAAGAATGCCACACATTATTGACCTTCCTTGATAATAATTGATCCAATATAAGCTGGCTGCAATTATCGTTCACACAGGCCACAGTGGCCGTGGGGTAATTTGTATATGTAATCATTATAATAAATGTTTCATGTTCAAAGAGTAAGGCATACCATAAAGTATAATTACAAAATTAAAAAAACACTTATCCTAATTGTGTTTGCCTGGAACAACTAAATTCAACACTTTCAATTACAGGCAGAAACAACATACGGTTTTCCTTGGTTAAAATATCGTTACATGATGCAGTTCAGCTTGACAGCTTATATGCCTGGACAAAACGGAAAGACCCCAGAAAACATTTTCAACTGGCAAGAAACCTTAGCTTTGAACCACTGCAATCAGATTTCTTCTTCGACCAGTTTATGATGTCAGTGACAAAACAGATGGCGACATGAACAAGTTAATCAGAATTGACTAGCATTCTAAATAGGAAACGGAAAAAAAGACAGACCTGTAGCGAAGAAGACTCCACTTTCATTCATTTCGTAAAGACAGCTTAAAAACCAAAATTATCGAAGACTACAACGGCGGCCATTTTTTCCATTCATAAAAATTGGGAGATGACACTTGACCTCGGCGGAAAAGCAGATATTTCCTAAAGACATGACGTACACTTTGTTTTGGCTAGGCATGGTTGTTTGGTCCAGAAAGCCAAAAGGGTAGTTCTTCTGATTGGTACCCTGGGACAAGGTCTACCAGTTAAAGAAGGATCAATACTAATCATTGGCAGAGACCTGCAAGGACACTGGGTGTGAGGTGGATGGGGTGGAGCAATGGGAGTATTTCTGTCACAAACCAAATGGATAATGTATGGAGATTTTGTATTTAAGGTAAGCCTCGAAAGGTCGCAGACCAAACCTTGTTGGCTCTGGCGACAGCATTTGCAGAAAACAACTACTAAGACTATCGGCTCCAAACATGAGGGCTGAAAGTGCTACCTTTTCAATGTGAATGAAGACAGAACGTTTATTTAGTTCGATTGTTTTATTGAATGATAATAAATCAACAAGTCACCAAAATTTTGTAACCTCCGCATTTGAAAAAACCTTAAATAAGTAATGAATACAAAGCCCTTTCTCGAAATTACTATGGACACTTTATTTCCAAAATATCAAGGATCGTGTTTTAAACCATAACTATAAAACTTTTTTTTTTCTTATTGCCAAGCCTTTTTTAATAGATACTTTCCATGTGATGTCATAGGCACTGATAAGACAGTTTAAGGCAGCCATCTTTGAAGGCAAAAGCTAATGCAGGCAGAAATCTGGAAATATGTGCTGTATTAAACTCATAACTGTTTCTTATATTTCAGTTTATTTTCCTGAATTTTATATCAATTTAACAGCTTTGATGAAGTATTCTAAATATCAAAACTATATTTTGATAGTTTAAAAGGTAAAATACAACCAAAAAAGATACACTGTTCTTTTTATTTAAGGATGAGCCAATCATTTTATTTATTTTTGTGTATTAATTCTTTGTGCGTTTATAATTTTTTTAAATATTGTATTCTAAAAATGTGAATTTCAAGAGCTTTCAAATGGTGTATTGCTTTTAATTTTTGGACCAAAAATGAAGAAATTATAAGAAAATAAAATTTACCCTTCTATACATCAGAAAATCCCTTAAAGTTGCCATCAAAGATGGCTGCCAAGATAAGGGATTTTCACTGATGTGGAAGCTATCTATGGCAGCTACCATTTGATCTGTTGCCTCCTATTATTATTGGGTGGCCCGTTCACTCACTGAGTGGCTTTCCTCCCAGGGGTGTCATGTGTGGCTTGTATAACAGTTTCATAGGCCATAGTGGATCTATAACCCCATGTTTATCATCCAGTTAATCACTGGGCACAATTAATTACAACAATGGGAATGTGTTTTTATATACAATTGTTGCTAAATTAAGAACAAATTGAGTGGCTATCATTTTATATGGTTAGGTTTTGTGATTAAACCGGGGCAGGAACATTCAGAAGAATGGCCAATGCCTAACTGCACAATATGATGTATGGACATCTTTCCATATTCCTTTTTTTAAATAAAGCATTTGACTTAAAAGTTAAACTAATTTATTACATTCAGTACTCTTTTATTTCACATAATGCATATATCGCTGTCAAAAATATTTTTTTTTAAATTAGGTTCAGCTTCACATTTAAAAAATTGGTGCAAAACTGCTTCTTGCAGAATGTTTCTTAACCATACATGTAATAGGTATTAAAGTTCAGAACAAGAGAAGATGAAGAAGTATAGGCATTCTATCCTGCCAAAGTTCCCACTCAATTTAATTCAATTCCTGTATGGTGTAAAAATCAATTTTACAAAAGCAATTTTATTACTGAAAGTGAAAAAAAAAAGGGCAAATATCCCTGGTGATAGTAAATAGCATTTAATTTCCTTTGAGAAGAAATGTCATTATCTCCAGGAATAATCAAACCAACAAGAGGCTGGGGATAGTTAAATATTTTTTTTGGCAATTTAAAAGATAAAAAGGAATGAGTATTTTTGAAGACAAAATTATTAAGCTAACTGGTTGTATCTTCAACCTGCCTTTGGTCTTGATTCTAAACAAATATCAATTTGAAAGGTTGTAGTTTTTTTATGTATCTTGATACAGTGTCCCATTAATGCAGATAAAGTGCTGCTTTCACTGTGTGTAACATGTGAACACCTGATGTGATCATACAACATGCAGTTACAAAGTTGGTGATGCTCTGAGTAGTGAGGTAAGTAAACACCAATTTTCACAAAAAAGCTGCAGTTTGTGTTAATTGTTTCTGTACAAAGACAATGGCACCCATTTATCTCCAATTAGGCTCTTGTTACTCTTTGTGGCTTGTGACTTCTTCAATGAATACCCTACATAGACTGACCAGATTCTGGCACAGGTCTTTGTCTGTAACATTTCTATAGCAACAGTGATTCCTCTGGCCTGTTTACCTCTATATGTATACCCTTCCTACATAGACCAAGATGTTAGAAATAAAAGAGTCAATTCTTGCATTCTTATTTTGTTTACTAGTAAGGGGGGAAGGGGGGGGGGGGGGTGCATATCTTGTTTTGGGGGCTCTATGGAAGTTAGAAAGTGATCTTCATGCACATTTAACTAATGTTGTGATGCTTAGTGTTAAATAAACAATTAACTGAGCCTGTCTTGCTGTTTAACACAGATATTTGAATGGACTGACTGACGCCTATAACATTACTACAATAACAATTACTCCTCTTGACGAGTGACCTCCTCGACGTATATCCGACGTAGACTGACCAGGTATTGCCTCAGACTGTCTATGTCCAGCTTGGAGCTATGGGCAGCCTGAGCCAGTCGTGTGGCCAGCTTAAACACAGCCCTCTGCTTGACAAGGTCCAGGTCTGATTCTTGGCTGTTCTGCAAAAAATATCATTTCAATAAGAAAATATGACAAAGTCTTATGAGCATTGCAACATATACCAAATTTTGAAAAGGACAAAGACAAAGGTTTTCACATGCAAGCCAAATTTAAATGTAGGAACAAATCTGTGATAAGTCATAAAATAAAAAGGGCAAACCCAACAGTTACCATTTTGGAATAATAAATACATGTATTCAAGTTGTGTGAATTTAGAAATCACTTCTTGGATATTGATTCAACAGTAATTTAGTTGTAGGATTTTTAGCTACAAATTAAATGATAAAGATTATGCTGGTATTTTAATAGCAATTAATAGATATAGCCTAATGTAAACAAGCCAATGAGATTACAGTAGGCTACAGCGGGAAAATATACCAATAATTCTTGTTTCAATACTACAGATAGGACAAATCCCAAAGTACACCTAAATAAAGTTCTGAAATACAAATAAGTAAGTCATTTACCTATTTTTACAAATATTTGCATAACATTGATCAGGGAAAGTATACACTTAAATTATTTAACAAGTCCTACAATAATCGTTATTTCACAAACATACACAAAATACTGAGAATACATTACCAATTAAAACACAACGTGGTTGACATGATGGCCACTCGACCTCAAACTATTAGTTAACCTTTTTCTAGCTAGACTCACTATAACAATGAAATAATAGCATGTCATACCAAAAGTGACGGCCACTCGACCTCAAACTGTTAGTTAAACCTTTTTTTTGCTAGACTCAAATAATAATGTAATAATAGCATGTCATACCAAAACTATCCATTGGTAGAGATACAAAGGTTAATTGTTCACTTTCTAGAACTACATCAAATTGCAGTTTCATGTTGTTTCATTCAAGCGATACAATGAAGTATTGATTAATGGTAGATTTTGTTCTGAATCAGAATAGAACAGAAAACTGTAAAATTAGATCACCAAACAATATATAAAAACTTGAACATATGCTCATTAATTACTCACAATGCTGCTAAAGCATTTATGATTGAATTAAAAGCAAACAAGTGTACAAACAATTTCTGGTCTTTATTCAGTTAGAAAACACTATTGCTGGCAGGACTGCGGTATGTGAATCTATCACAGCTTTGTAACTACATGATCTCACTGCTTATGAACATTGCTATCTTCTTTTAAAGTGATTCACATTTAATGGTCAAATATAAAAATTATTATACACATAGATAAAAAATATATGAAGAATTAATATACTTAATATATGATAAAATTATGTCCATAAAGATACGTAAAAAAGGAACAAACACACAGGAATTGAAAAAAATACATATTTATTGCACTGCTTAGGGTAAAAATTGTACTTGTAAAAGCTGCAACTTTTTAAAAAGTTGCTATGAACAAACAGGGACCAGTCGATCTACTTGTAACATCATTACATCATTAATGTATGAAGCAATCTATTTCACTGACTAAAGTTCATTTAAAATCCCTCACATTCTGTTTGTATTGGAATTTTTAATCATATATATGTACAATTTGAATGACAAATTAATGATACAAGATGTGTTTCTGCACTAAAAAATTTGAGTTCTGTGGATAATTCAAAGTGTAATAATAGTAGTGAAAGCAATTATTCATTGCTACTAATATAACAGCTGACTATAAAGCACAAGTTTACATCCTTCACTGGTTAAAACCTTGTCTTTTCTATAGTTTACAAAATACCTGAGGGAAATCACCACGCCAATTTTTACCTTGGCATAATGATATGTGATAAGGTCATGTGACTTTCAATATTTATAGATAAACAACAAAATGACTGACACTAGTGACAGTCCGAATAAGGTTTGTACTGACGATTCAGTAACAATCGTCACATGACGTTCCTAATACCCTTTGCAAAAATTGTGCGAAATCTAAAAATAGTATCAAAAGGCTATCTAGCCTTAAAATAATAATATTTTAATAAAATGGATTATTTACTGTTGCCTGTTGCCATATGCTAATATTGAATCAGTTTAATCGTAATATATATTTTTTTTTAAATATGATTAACACCTAGATTTGGTACCGACATATGCATATGTTCTATGTTCGTATGCATAAAACTACCACCTACTATCTGAGCTAGGCAGTCAACTATTTGGATCAATGGTTAAAGGTGATATCAAACAGTTTGGTCCAGATTTTTTTCTTTCTTGAAGAACCACATAAATTTTTGTGGCTTGAAAAAAATATCGCAAAATGCTGATCATTGATGTCTTACATCTATGTGAAAAGTGAAGAATAACACATCACTCGCCATTACAAATAGGTATTTCCTATCTAAGCCATGCTGCACTGTTAGCTATTTTTAAACTAAGAAAATTATGGTACCTGTTACTTTATATAATAATTTGGGTAATCTGCTTTGATGTTGATGCCTATTTTTAGAAGAAATCACAATCATGCTTATTTATAGTTTCAGAAAGAATGGGCATGTAGAGTGATTTAGTTCATGATTTCTACTGTCTTACAATTTGGACAATGTTCAAAATTGTCTTTTTTGAGACTTAGGCTTGAATTTTGCAGATATTATGTTCCAATTCCCCAAATCCAGGTTTTTGTGTATCTGATGAAGACAAACAGTTGGCTACCACCTTTAAGCTACTGGATGTCACTTAAACGAGGAAAAGAAAAAATCTCCACAATGCTGATTTTTTTTAATAATGCTACCACTTTAGTACCTTTAGTTATGAGGAGAAATGTTTCCCATAGAACATTGTTATAATTGTCTTACACACCTTGCTCAAGGACCACCTGTTGACGTTTAGGATTTTTTCACGCAGCACTTAGCAAGGTGGTTCTCTTAGTGTGAAAGCCAAATTGTTATAAAAATTCAACAGGAAATTATAATAGTTTTTGATATAAAAAGAAAATATTATGAGAATATTATGAAAAACAACATAAAACTATCAATAATAATAAAAAATAATATTTTTTTACAATAATAACATAAACTTTACCATGGCCCTTTTTAGGACCAACATAAGAAAAAAATGGTTCTGAAAAATGCCCCTTTTAGCAGGTTGCCCACTTAATAAAGTGTCCTATAATGAAGTTAAACTGTACTTTTGTATTTTGTATTTGTATGCTATGGTAAAGCTATCAGCTCATATGAGTGTGAATTTTTTATGTTTGTTTTGGTGAATTGTTTTACGTTCTATGTTTTTTAAGACCAATGACACGTGAATATGCTGAAATTCAATTAAAAGGGTGTTTGTTAAAGATCATATACAAAATCGTGTTTGATTTCAACAGTCATTCCATGCTTTTCAGTTAACCATCAACAGCTGGTACATTATTTATGTTTTTGAATTTGTAGCCGAAAACTTGTATGCACATCTCACGAGAAAATGTTTTCTTGCAATTATAGCTGAAGGCAATCTTTATTGACTGCCAGTACAAATTTGTATCGCTTGGAAGTTACAACTTCATATAAACATATGCCCAATATTTTTTAACCTTCGCATAAATGCAAATATCAGTTTGATCATCATTGGCATGTCCCAAGCAAAGCATTTTTAAGGAACGGAACAAAAAATACCTGCAAGGCAATTGAAAACAAGAAAAGTCGTTAATTTAAAGCATCAAAGGCGTGGATAAACTAGAACTGGTAAACAGGTTAAAGCAATATGGAAGCAATTGAGAAAGACTTTATTGAAAAGTTTTTATTTGAAGGTTTTGTATTTCAGTATGTTATAGAAAATCTAGAAAAAAAGTATGTATAACATATAGGCCTATTCCTGAGACCATAGGATTGTTTAAAACAAAATAAAAGTAAAACACAACACCCTTTAGAAGGTTTTCCAAGAGGTTACACATGTAGAAAAAAAAAAAGGTTTCCAAAATTATCATTATTACTAGACCCCACCTATAAGATGAGCCCCACGCTTTGAACATGAAATTTTGAGTAAAAATCCCCATCTTAAAAGTGAGAAAATACAGTAACAATGAAACTAAGGTGTACAAATAGAAATTGCATGTGTGCAGCAACCTCAAATTACACAAATAATTATCGTCAGATACTATTTTTCTGAAACATAGTTTTATGTATACAAAGAACAATAATCAATTCCAGCGCATCGCCAATAATTGTTCAATTGTTGCTTAGGCTAAAAACCAGACAATGTGAACTGTGGGTCACTGAAAGTTGAGCTATTTACAACCACTCTGTAAGCATAAAAGTTTAACCAGACTCTAATCATGCCACCAGCATCAATTAGATGGACTGAGATAAAACCTGGCATTGCCGCCAGCAAGAATGGTTTACAGTCAACCAGCAAAGATACAGGATCAGTAGACTTAATGTAATCTATTGAAATGGTAAGCACATGCAAGGTTACTGTGCTTAAGTAAGAATGGGACACACCAAACTTGTTTACATTTAACATACCTTGTGGCTTAATTTCAATACCTGTTGTTATTAACCTATTGTCCTAACTGCATTATTTATAATTAAATATAGGTAAAGATTAAACATAATTCTATAAATTTCAATACCTGTCGTTATTAATCTATAATCCTAATTGCATTATTTATAATTAAATATAGGAAATGATTAAACATTATTCTGTTAGTAATAAAAGGCTTCTACCAAAATGTCATTAAACTTGAACTTCAAAAAGAAGGCCAGTTGTCTAAAACCTACTGTGCCACTGTGCATATCAGGCAATGAATGCACTAAGTTTAAATTGAGAAATAGGTAAAAAAAAGGTCCTATCAGAATTACCACAGATATTTAAATCTTAATTACCTCTAGACAAAGGCAAACAGGTTAAATGTAGGTACTATCAGAGGTAAATGTAGATACTATAAGAATTACCACAGATATTTAAATCTAAACAACCTCTAGACAAAGGCAAACAGGTTAAATGTAGGTCCTATCAGAGGTAAATGTAGGTACTATCAGAATTACCACAGATATTTAAATCTAAACAACCTCTAGACAAAGGCAAACAGGTTAAATGTAGGTCCTATAAGAATTAGCACAGATATTTAAATCTAAACAACCTCTAGACAAAGGCAAACAGGGTAAATGTAGGTACTATCAGAATTACCATAGATATTTAAATCTAAACTACCTCTAGACAAAGTCAAACAGGTTAAATGTAGGTACTATCAGAATTACCATAGATATTTAAATCTAAACTATCTCTAGACAAAGTCAAACAGGTTAAATGTAGGTACTATCAGAATTACCATAGATATTTAAATCTAAACTATCTCTATACAAAGGCAAACAGGTTGAATGTAGGTCCTATAAGAATTACCACAGATATTAAAATCTAAACTATCTCTAGACAAAGGCCAACAGGGTAAATGTAAAAGTGACAAGAATTACAGAGATGAGACATAACACACAAAAAAGAAAAATCAGCAAAATATTACCAACAGCAACAACATTTATGATCATCACCACTTTATAGTGCGAAAAGAAGTGTCTTAGTGAAATTGGTACCTAAAGTCTATTGAACATCAGAAGCCATAACCTGTTGTGAAGGTATGTAAAAACATACATGGAGAATTGTTCCTACTTAAAAGAAGAAAACTTTGTTCTAAACAATTTCTTTAAAACTACACACCTTTTTCTCAGTGGACATTTTCTTTGCTAGTGTTTTAGCCTCTAGGACCACAGACTGGGGTATTGTAGAGATCTCTGCTAGCTGAATGCCTGAATAGAACGAAAAATAAGTTAAGCTGTCAACAGATTACATTATTTTACTGCCTCGGAATAAAACTCAAAAGTGCTTTCTAAATGTAATAATATGTTCAAATGAATAACGATATATTTTCAGCTCTTTTTTTTAATGCATAGTAGTCATAATATATCTGCTGTAATAAATACCTTAAGAAATACATTGTACACAAGAGCATGCTTTACAGTTAATAAATATGCATTGGATTTTGCTTTTCAAACAAGTGGTTGCTTTTGAGTCCAGCCATTAACAAGATCATAAAGGTTTTAAGTTTTATATACAATTTTAATATCTATTCCAAAACCATCTCCAGAATTATTCATTGTACATGTACATCCACAAGGCATTATAACCCTTATCATACATACATTTGGGATTGGGATTTGCCGGCATTTTGCCGATACTGTGCAGCGACATTTCTTTCATTGTTTAGACAGACTTGTCAAAATGGCGACTTCATTGTTATACTTCTAGTTTCCACGCTGAAGGGTATGGATTGTGTTAGCAGAATTATGATTGGCGAATTCTTTTCAGTTTGATAAGAAAATTTACCAACAAACCCATGGTCAACGAATGTAGTAAAACGGAATAGTCGAGCGTGGGTACATTGTGTCTGACAATGCTCTATGTATTGTTAAGAAATAAGCAGCAAATAGTTAAGATCCTGATCAGACAACTTCCAACAATATTTACTTGATATATTTTTACATCACAGGCTAAGAGTTCAATCGAGAAATACTGCGAAATAAATATTAACTCATAAGGCTGGGTGTGATACTTGGCTAGTGGTGTATTTATAATGCATCCATTGAATGGGTACCAACATATACATGGACCAACAGGAAATACATCGGGAGGTGGCATTGATTTTACTTCACATCTCATTTGCATCAGTAATGAGCCATTCTTATTTTATCTGTACACTATTGATCTCATCAGTTAACAAAAAAGGACAGATGGTATGGGCTTCTACATGTAAATGTAAGTAAATACATGGTGGTCTGATGAGGAAATGTATTATTTACAAGGTACACATTTCTGAACAGTACCAATAGATGGTAAATCAGATATTCTGCATTTAAAGAACGTTTTCACCAAAGTGTATATATAACATTAGTACAATATTGTTCATTTGCCAAGACAGCTAACACAACTTTTTAAAATTATCAACTACTTAGTTCAACTGGCTTTTTTATGCAAAATGGCTAAAAGACCTACGTACTGAAGAATGTTAAGTTTTTCACAAGGATAATAAACAATTCTGAGACTCACATTAGTAAAAAGAAATTAATTTGTCATTTTGTCCAAAAATGAAAATAAACTGAAACATCAGCTTCATCACCATAATGCTTTTCCTCTGTTTTGCCTTTTGACAGGACGTGGGTGTAATGGACCTTCTCACAATTGGCTTCTGTACTGAATGTGCGATGAATTTCAAAGAAATAACTGTAATAAACAGGAAATTAATGTTTTACAAAAGTAAAAATGGAATTTGTTTTGACAAATTCATTTTGTTTAGATAATTTATGGATAGTTGCGGAACTGCTTTTAACTCAACCTTGGACTTTTAAATAGCTAACACAAATAATTGAGAACAAACAAATGTATTAACCGAATCAAGTGTTTAAATAAATGTGAACATATTTAAATGCTTCTGCCAATTTCAGAGAAAATTACCCTATTATTTATATATTATAGTTATCTCTATAGTAAGGAGGTTTTGTCATATTCTTTGAAATTCGAAATATTCTTAATTTTGTTGAAAGTCTTCCTTTTTTTTCATCAGAAAGTACCATTATGACATCATTAAACAACATATAAATTAATATACATACATAGTCTGAGGCTATCTCAAGAGTTAAAATATTAGAAAAATATTGATTTTTCTGCAGTAACTAGATGCCCAATGCCTACCCACACGAGACATACATCATTTGCAAAACTTTCTTAATAAACAATAAGAGATATCCATATCAGCGTATTTGTAATTATACTGTTTACATTGATAACTGCATATTTGTAATTATTCTGTTATTCCAAGTTTTATTTCTAAACATGTAAAGCTAGACACATGTTAGTTGTAGATCAATTGATTTACATTAGCTCATGACATGGATCAACACTATATCTCACAGTTTTTTTTATAATTTCTTTGTTTTGGAACCATAAATTCGACTTTATGAAAATTTAAAATACTAGTAAAAACAGTAAATATCCAAACAATGCTTTCAATCAAACTTTCTGTCACATCCTATTTCTATTGAAAGTAGACCCATGCATTATTAAGTTTTTTTATTACCATTTCAAAAAGGGTAAAACTCAATTGTGAACATTTATTTTCACAGAATAATGTGCAGTATAAATATTTTATGTGTGTTATGTGTGTGTTTATGTGTTATTTTGAGACACAAAATAGTAGCAGCAGGACCAGTAGTTTTATATCTTTATGCTTGTATTCTGGTTTGGATGGTTGTCTATAGCTGTCCGTCATTTTTTCGATCTTGTGCAGTTTCTGCCATCAGTTTGTCAGGTCCTTCTTGATAGTGATGTGCCATGTTTACTGGGCTGACCCTGTCGCCTCTCCCCTGAGATATGTCAGTTGTCCCATATTGTTGGACAGTCAGTCGTCTCTTGTTGGACCATTTGTCCAAACCATCGTTTCCCTTTTCATGATGAAAGAATGTTGTTTACACTAATCAACACTGCCAGCAAACCAATGACTGCTCACTCAGCCAGAGTCCAACACTACTTCTAAGCATTCTGCTTTCTGTAGCTGCCATCCCCCGTTCATTTTCCAGATTAGTGGACAGCTGTTGCTGTCACATGATTTGCAGCTATGGATGCAGCTGTTGCTAAAACAACATCAAAAAACACCAACATTCTTTAATTTTCAGAGATCGTCTTTGAATGTAAGAAATGGAGTTTTCTCATTTGGATTTTTTTCCATCCTCTGCAGGTATGTGTTTTGACAGCAGGGTAAGCTCCACCTACACTGTCCAGCATGTCACCTAAGTAACAAAACTGGGAGACTCTCTCATATTCAATGTCATCTATCTCAGTTTTCTTTAAAGCACCTTAAGATGTTGATATACTGACTGTTTGACCAATTCTGAGCCTGCATGTGAAGTTGCTGACTGTAAAAAGGCTTCCGGTAACTCCCCTATATCTTTTGTCCAAAGATTGCACAGTGTGCAAAGAAAAGAAAATGAACTGTCTCTCAGACTGCACAGAGCACAAGGAAATTAACTACCATAAAGCGCTATAGAATGTGTGCAGTTTCTATAATGTTTTATTTAATAATATTTATATTAAAAGTTGCGAGAAGTCTATGAGCTATTAAAAATATGTGTTTTTTTTCTGCCAGGCATTATTTGACTGTGAGAGAGTATATTGCCTTTGGGGAGAATATGTACTTATTATTTTATCTCCAGTGTTGACCTTCAGTCCTTTGCAACATAGGCAGTTTGTCCCAACTTACAACTTTTGCTTTAGCTCTACGTTATTGTCAATCATTGTAAATAACTGAAGCTGTTGTAGATTGTCAGACAGACCAATAACAAGAAACACGAGAATACTGACTATTTAGTTCAGCCATGTGAAATGACCGCAGAAAATCAGATGGTACATGGCAGTGTGCAAATTCTATGAGCTATTAAAAAATCCATTTTTCCCCCCAAGCTTTATTTGACTGCGAGAGAGTATATTGCCTTTGCGGCACAAATGAACTTATTATTATACATCCAATGGTAATGTAAGTTGTATTGAATAATGAATTAAAGAATTCCTTTACTATTGACAAACATATTTTAAACTTTTTGTTATAGAAATGTAATATTTCATGAAATAAAATGAATGCGATCTTACTTCTCCACATTGGGATACAGGCTGTCTAAGGTAGTGAGGTCAGGGAAGTGTGTGACAAAGAAGGTAAATGCCTGAAATAAAATTTTAAATAATGCAACATCATCATGCAAGTTTCTTACACTCACTTATAACTTCTCTGATATTTATTCAAACAGATGATTGACACATTCAGACAAGTCTAAATACATATATGAATAAGAAAAACTAATTTTTAAACCAAATTTATTGAATTTACATAAAAATTATTTTTTTCAGTATATAGAATATTTCTTCAATCACAAACATGTATATTTAAATCTGTGGAAATTTCATCAAAAGGAACATAGATTTATTCTTGGATCAGGGAGGTGTTGTCTTATTTTCTTGTAAAAATTATAAGCATAACAATGATTAAAAGAATGTATATATTAATACACATATATACTCATACAGTTTTCTGTCATTTATTAAGTTTTCAGATAACATCTTTGTGTAAATTCAAATGAATTAACAAGATATGTCACTGGAATCAACATGTACTCCTAAACAAGAATTGACCATAAAAATGACCCTTGACCTTGAGGGTGGCACTTTAAACAGTATTTAGGACACACTTTCAAGTGCACTTTAGTAGATGGTGAAGTGTGAGTGAAATCCCAGACAAAAATGCAAGGTTATAGCCAAGCTACAAATATATAGCATAAGTAGCTATTGTAATGAACTGAAATTTTATATATTTGACATTTTATAAGCGTTAAACCCAAATGGTTTATTCTTAAGCTGGGAAAAATTTGACAAATATACAGATGGACATAAAAATGCACATACAAATGCAGGGAAGAAAAGAATGATTGTTACAGTGCTCCCTTTCTTCAGCAACATCGAGCGAAAGGAGAGAAATTGGTTGCTGAAGGTAGGTTGTTGCTTTACAGAGGTAACCCCTATTTATGCTTTAGGTAATTAAATAATTAAGTTAGTATTTTAGTATCAGTAGTATTCAGGGTTTTTAAGCTAGTTAATGTTATTGGCTGTCTTCTGCCATTTTCTTCGATAATAGTTTTATTACTTTTAATCTTAAATTTGATTATAACTAAAAAAAAGTAAATTATTTTTTTTTGAGATTTAATTATTTATTTGGTTCAGTTTGTTGACATGAACAGATATGGTTATGCATTGTGCGTTTAAGTATTTTTTTTCATCTTTTTTTATTTTTACTTATTGATATATGTGTATCTTGTTTTGTATAATTCTTTTTAACTTTTTAATTTAGTTAAATTTTTAGTCTTTGGTACTTTTTCTTTACATATTGTTATGATGTTCACAGCCAGCAACAAAACACATTCCCATTTTAATATGTTTAATCAAACTATAGCAATATTTATAAAATATGTGATCGGTATTTATAAAAAAAAATTGCCATTACCAATGTTCACACTGATGACAAATTCATTCCAGTAGTCAACTGTTCCCGAATTACCCCACTTACCAATGTATATGCCTTCCTTAGGGGGAAAAGAAACAGCTACATAACATTACCAACAAACCTTTAGCTTAAGCAGGTGTTCACAAATAGCAAAGCACAGACCCACACCTTCCTCAGCACTTGTTCCTGTTGAGAAATTGAAAAAATTCTTACATAATATAAATATAATCTAAAGAAAAATCCTCTCCTTGTAAACAATTTTAATAGTATAACATATATGTGAATTCTCCCACTTTTGGAGGGAGACTCCCACTTTTTAAGGTTCAAATTATTTGAAAATGAAGTGTGTCTTACACATTTTCAGAAATCTCCCTACTTGGAAACAGATAAATTCCTTCTTTGCTTATATGAAAATAACAAATCTCCCACTTTGCAAGTGAAAATCTCCCACCTTGGCCTCAGAAAAAGTTCATATGTATGGCATAAAACAATCCAATGCCTCAGCAAACAGTGCAAAATCATAGGTAGAAAGCAGAATAGTATTTTGTCATACTTTAGTCTAAGTTTTGATGATTTTCAACAGTATCTCAATTTAAGGACAGTAAATCTCGTTAATCAACACTTAAAATGTTCAATTCCTTTCATATCTATAAATAATCACGATTGTGATTCCTGCTAAAAAAAAAGACATAGACGTCACAGCAGATGGCATGGATGAACTAAAACATAAGTGGTCACATGGTTTTCTTAGTTTAAAAATAGCTAACTGTGCAGCGTGGCTCTGATAGGACATGCATGTTTGTAATGACGATTGTGACATTATTGTACAATTTTCAGACAGTTGTAGGACATCACTAAACATCATTTTGCGAGGTCTGTTCAGCTAACAATAGTTTATTAAGATGATGAAAATATTTTTGGTCCAAACTGTCAGATACTGCCTTAAAGATAAGTTTCAAAGAGCATTTAGGATTATTTATTTGAACACATGGAAGTTGAAAAATACATTTGGCATATGATATAATTAAATATTTACTAGTCAATACTGATAATAAGTATGTATATTTACATTTACTTGAGACAAATATTCCTAAAAACAATAAATATTGACATGTTTACCTCGTCCCAATTCATCAATGATGATAAGAGAGTTTGAGGTTGCTGTCTGGGTGATGTAAGAAATTTCTCGCATCTGAAAATCAGAGATTCAAAAACAAATTAAGAAATACTTAAGTAAATATACAATAAACCAGTCATCAAATAATATGATACAAATTGTGGCCACATAAATGTATTCAACAATTTGAAATAAGTAAAAATTAAAAAATAACAAAATTAAAAAGTTCCATGAAAACAAAACAGAAATGAAACTTGCAAGTTTAAGGATAGCAAAACATCTGTGAATTCATTGAATTCCACCAAAAGTGCAGCTTAAAATCAGTGTGTCATGTCACTAGAGAATTCTAATCTATCTGGAAAAAAGTGTGATACAGGGAGATATTTTAGTATATAAGTAAAATCAGATAAAATCAGAAAAGGGAATTTAGCCATATCCACTGAGCTATTAGTAAACTGGGATTTCAATGAGAAATACCTAAATTCGAATACGTAATGCATCAATGTTTAACACAATTCCATTCCTAATCTATATTCAGACATTCTAAAGGCAGTTGGCTCTGTATCTAATTTTATCTAATGCCTTTAGATTGATGCTAGAGAACTGCCTACAACAGGTAGATTTATTATCATACTCGACGGATCAATAGCGGATTTAAAAAATTCCATTAATACATCATCTTGCAATTCAATTTTAATATAAAACATAAGGAACAAAGGCTAACAGCTTTATCTTTTTAGAAATAAGTTAATATTCACAGCAAAATTGTTTCTCAAAGAATGCTTACTTACCTGCATAATTTAATAAGTCTGTGCAAACAGTACGTACCAACTAACTTTAAGCAACAGAGGGTATGTGTTGTTGTTTTTTCATCACAAAAATTTTTTTTTTATTAAGCTATGTTTTTCTTTATTTCCAATTGTGCTTCATGCTTTGTTTAAATGTGCATTGTGCTATAGTCAGTTTTGTTATTGTAAGTTTTGTTAATGTCGGGCAGCTCGTGATTTAAAGTCAGTGTGTCTTTCTGTAAGGTCCATGCATGTGGGCGTGGTTGTCTGCGTCTTGTCTGTGTGATGCACAGGACTTATCAAACCTGTTTTGAACTGGTTTTCGAATAATAATATGTAAGTTAATGGCTTGAATGTAACAACAGCTTTAATATGTACGTCTTATTGATCACCCTTCAAGTTTCAATTTTTATTGACAGTCTTCATGATAGAAAATTTAAAAACACTGGACCTCTGGTCCACCAAGCTGGCAATATCTGCTGGACCTGACCAAATTTTACTGGACCAGTATGATATTGGCATTTTGACGCAAAAGGTTGATAAGCTAACCGAGGTGTTACAAGTGGTTGGGTTCAGTACAAGGCTGTAAAGCGTTTAGTATATATGTTTTCATAATAATTCAGAATTTTTTAAATGATGTGCTTGAAAATTCTGGTGGACCAGTGGTCCATTTAACTTGTAAAATTTAATGGACCAACAGAGATTTTGGTGGACTTGTGCCACAATCCACTGGGTTTTGTCGAAGACTGCCTAAAGACTATACAATGAACTAAATAAATAATGGATCTGATGATTGCATGGTTGACGAATACACTAAAAAATTGGCTTTATTTTAATTGTTTATGCTCCCCTAATCTTCAAAATACCGGTACATTGATGTTAGTGCAACTAATAAATTTGAATACTGCAAAAAGTTAATGTAAGATTAAATCTTACAGTAAACATGTTTCTTCAGAATAATTTGCTGTTAATCTTACTTCAGGTTTATTGCAAATTTTAAACAAAAGAGACACTTAAGATGAGAAAAACAAGATATGTATGACCATGATTCTTATCAGGCATCAATATTTATTCTTGAATCAGTTATATCTTTGCATTTTTTGCTTGAACAGTTTAAGATCATACTTTCTCTGTAATTAAGTCCTCCCCAAAATACCTATAGGCCAGATTAATATACTTGTTTTCACCTCAAGCATAAACGAAGGTGAGTTTGTCTCAAGGGAAAGAATAATGCCCATCTTTAACTAAAGCATGATAGGGATTACATTACATTTATCTTTACCTCAATCAGGGAGGTAAGTGACTTTGTCTAAAAGGCACAGTAATGGTTTATGTTCACCTCAAGCATGCAGGAAGATGATTTTGTCTAAAGGGAACAATAAATTTAAATGTTCACCTCAAGCATGATGGAAGATGATTTTGTCTAAATGGAACATTAAATCCATATGTTAACCTCCAGCATGATGGAAGATGATTTTGTCTAAAGGGAACAATAAATCTGTATGTTCACCTCCAGCTTGACGGAAGATGATTTTGTCTAAAAGGGAACAATAAATCTGTATGTTCACCCTCCAGCAAGATGGAAGATGATTTTGTCTAAAGGGAACAATTAATCCATGTGTTCACCTCAAGCATGATGAAAGATGATTTTGTTAAAAGGGAACAATAAATCCATATGTTCACCTCCAGCATGATGGAAGATGATTTTGTCAAAAGGGAACAATAAATCCATATGTTCACCTCCAGCATGACGGAAGATGATTTTGTCGATTTTGTCTAAAGGGAACAATAAATCCATATGTTTACCTCAAGCATGAACGTAGATGAGTTTGTTTCCAGATCATCATCACTGCCTATACGAGAGAAGATCTGATTGGTAAGACGGAAGGAGGCATATTCTGCTGGCACAAACGATCCAATCTGAGCCATCACCTGCAGCAGGGCTATCTGTCTCAGGTATGTTGACTTGCCACTCTGGAGGGGGAAAATGTACCACTATGATTTATGTTAAGTACCCTCTATTTAATTGAATGTTCACTTAGCAATCAGGGTAAATAATTACAGTTAAGAAGTTTTTATTGCCTATGAATGTCCCTTCTCCTTAAGACAATATATTCAATTACAACAACAAACAATATGAATACCTTTTAAAAAGGGATAAATCCTAATTACACTGAACATCCCATCTGCCAGTCTGTTTGTACTTAATAAAAGTTTTCAAAATTCACAAATGGAAAGATTATTTTTAATTGTTAAATAAATCAAATAAGCTGAAATCTACTTGACAAAATTGACTTTTTACTAAAATATCAAAGATAAAATGAATAAAAATGACAACATGTAGAGCTGGAGTGCCCCAAATAAGTGTGGCAAGAATGCAAAACCCGACAGATTCGATGTTTCTGCCGTTTAACTTGATTTTATTGAAAAGCCTTGGCCATTTTAGTTGCAAGAAATGTCCAACTTGTTTTTCAACATTACTGCATTACACATGAAGTAATCATGAAAAAGATTTTAAAAAATCTAAATATACTAATATTAACAAAGTTAAAAGGTGCAACTTGTTTGTCAACATTACTGAATTACACATAAAGTAATGATCATTAAATAAAAAGATAAAAAAATCTATATATAAATACTAATATTAACAAAAATAAAAAGTGCAACTTGTTTTTCAACATTACTGAATTACACATGAAGTAATCATGAAAAAGATAAAAAAAAAATCTATATATAAATACTAATATTAACAAAAAAAAAAAGTGCATTAATTTTTCAGATTAACTGAACTAAATTCAGCAATTTCAGATGTACAGTGGGTTTTTTTCTTTTTAGATGAACCATTTTGCTTCAAGATCTTATACAGTATAATACATTTAGTCTTGTTTCATAAACGACACATACCATGTTTGGTCCAGTTATCACCATGAAGTTGCTGCCTTCAGACGCATACTGCAATGAAACAACATTTAGGATTGCTGATACATTACACACATATGTATACACACTTTGATTTAAACAAGAATAGAACTAATGAAAGCATCTAAAGAAGACACGTCAATCTGCTCAAAATAATTTTATCATCACCGAAAATTAAAATTTATCCCCAAAAGTCCATGGCATGCAGCTTTGTTAATACTTACAAAAAAAACTTTTATTCATGCCATTAAGACTTTTTGTAAAAATAGGCATACCTTATGGTTCAATATTGTTTGTTTCTCAGTTTTCAAGGAAATTTGGTAATAAGCAACTTTCCATTTATACTACAAAAATAAAATAAAATTGATTACAGAATGTCCACAAAATACCTGTCATTTTGGCAGGTTATTTATTGAAGACAATCACAAAGGACTTATTTGCTCTTTAAACACACCAGTGTCTTTTATCTATCTACAAATATATGTAACTTAAAATTGTACTAGTCTTTACAGACACATCAGCATGACTTTGACTTGGATTGACAAAGGGACTTTACTTTTGGGTTTTCCTGATACAACATTACAAAAAGAGAGGAAAAAAACCCAGATGCATTTGTTTACAGCCTATATAGATCTTCTTTTCTATCAAATTCATATGAGGGTTGTTCAAGAATTTTCAAGATGACTGGAAGGTAGACAATGCCAGGCTAATGGTTACACTGAGATATTCTTCAGATGATACAATCAGTGGAGCAGGAACTGACTGAGTGTCATACCACCTTCACAAACCTTTAATGTCACTTGAAGACAAACAATTGCTGCACATTTTTTTCTTTCCTGTTGCTTGTTCTATCAACTAAAAGTGTTGTTGAGGGCATTTCAACCATTCTACACAAATTTATTTGCTTTGTTTTTCTGTAAGATCTCTCATTAGCATTTTAACATTGCAAAGAAATTAACCACCACCAATCAATGTTGTTTTTGCAAATTTTAACATGCTGTTATCAATTAATGTCACTATTACATGATCAAATACTTTGGAGAATTTTTCGAAATTTTAAAGAAAGACGAGACTGCAGGTGTTAGTTAATGTAATGATCTATTATAACTGAGGACCAGCGGCATTAACATGTGCCTATGATTATGAAAGAATGATGCATGTCTTAATTGTGATATTTTATTGAAACTGACTTAAGGAAAAATAAAAACCCTAAGAGAATTTACAAAACAAATTGTAGCTTGGATCAGCAGAAATTAGGGACAAATTGACAGATGCTGACAGTGTTAATCCCAATCAGACATCTGTAGGAGCTGGCTAAATTGGTTCTATAGATTTTTGCATAGGCTTGTTAAATTTTTGCCAGAAGACAAAGAAATTTCCGAAAGGTTCGGGCGTCAGTTAACTGCCGTTATTATTTAAATATATACAGACTGATGGATGTATCTCACTGTGTTGTTGGCAACTGGCGGCTCTACAGTAATCCTCTCCAGGATGGGATGTCTGCCCTGCTTAATAGCCAGGGTGTCCGTGAACTCAGGTCTCACTGCATCAAACACATATGTATTATTTGCAATTATTCATGCCAACAAATACAGAAATTTCACAACATACACAAATATCTATTACTGTACACTTGCAGTTTTCTTGCCAACATGATGCACTGTTCTCACAAAATGGAAACAAAATAAAAAGCCTTACTTTCACCCACAAAAACCATTGAACAATCACAAATTGATTTCGACAATTCCAAATTTGCCAAAAGCATTGAAAGTCAAAACATTCTACACCAGGACATGCTTAGCCAATTATTTTTAACATAAGAAATGTAATGAATACAGGGGATTTTGGTAAGAAAATCAAAGGGCAATAAATTTAGAAAGGACACTGCAATCTGAGTTACCTTACCTCATTTTATCTGAGTTATATCCCCTTCATGTATCAGAGTTGTCTCACTATACATAAGTATTATTCAACCATTCAAGAAGGAAAACTCCAATTAATATTCATGTGGGTGCTATTTGTGTCTATTTATACAGTAAAATGTTGTTGTTTTTTTGTCTTTATAGCATATTTTAAAATGAAATCAATTAAAATGGAAAGGACAGTGATTTCACTTTTAAAATATTTGACAAACTAGTGAAATTCAAATATAAAAATTCTTCAATGTTATATTAAACATCTTTAAATATATTAAATATATATTTATATATATATAAATATAAACATAGCATTCCTATCGCTAAACATTAACACATATTTTGTATACATGTGAACATTTTCTAAGGCCAAAGTGGGAGATTTGTTACTTTCACATAAACAATTTAGAAAGTTATAGAAGTTTCCAAATAGGGAGATTTCTGAAAATAAGTAACACAACCTTCATTTTCAAGTAGTTTTGAACCTTAAAAGTGGGAGTCTCCTTTCCAAAGTGGGAGAGTTCATATGTATGATTTTGATAGATATGTGTACCAAAACCACAAATATCTACATATAAACATCAAGCATTAAAAACATTCAGATTTTATGATTATTTAGGTGTATTCTAGTCACTCTGTCGGTCTGTATGTGTGTTTTATTGACCTTTTTAAGTGTTACCCTATTTCTTGTCTTCATATTGTGTTCTCTCTGTTATTTCTTAAATTTGAACATGCATAAACTTGATTTTCATTTGTTTGTCTCAGTAAAGTTGCATGTTTTGTTCAGTTTGTAAACTTATATGTATATATTTCTTGTATCTTCTTAAATGGAGGAATAAACATATATACATGTATATATACAACAGTATATGGACTCAAACTTTAGCTGAATGTTAGCTTGTTCTCAGGGGACAACCTTACCAAAGTCTGAGATAGTGCAGGCATGGGCAAAAGCCAGCAGCATATCTATCATGGAGACGGTCTCTGTGAGCTTGTACAGACAGCCAATATCGTCCCGGATGCCATTCAACAGCTCCGTCATTACACTAGAGAAACACAAAATTACAGCTTCAAGAGATGGATGTCCCAAAACCAGTTAGAGTAAGCAATCAAGGAGAAAGCTATGCAAATCAGCAATTCACTTCACAGAGTGAATGCTAGGTAAATAAGTAACACAATGCAACATTACTCTCTACACAATATTTATACAATCAAATGCCTAAAACAGACTGGGGAGCTTAACCAAGTTAAAAGACTAATGTATTTTGGTATATGGTAAGTCAATAATGGATTTAAAAACACCAGACAGGATTTTAAAAATACCACAGTCTTAACATATTCTTCCACCTTTTTAACAAATAATCAATATGTTGTTTATTGATTAACAAATTACCAATATATTATTTACTGATAAACAAATTACCCATATATTGTTTATGGATTAAAAAATTATCAACATATTGTTCATTGATAAACAAATTATCTATATATTGTATATTGATTAACAAATTATCTAAATATTGTTTATTAATTAACAAATTATCTATATATTGTTTACTGATTAACAAATTATCTATATATTGTTTATTGATTAACAAATTATCAATATATTGTTTATTGAATAACAAATTATCCATGTACTTTTAATGATAAACAAATTATCCATATAGTGTTTATTGATTACCAAATTATCTATATATTGTTTATTGGTTAACAAATTATCCATATATTGTTTACTGATTAACAAATTATCAATATATTGTTTATTGATTAACAAATTATCAATATATTGTTTATTGATTAACAAATTATCCATATATTGGTTACTGATTAACAAATTACCCATACAATGTTTGATAATAAACAAATCATCTATATATTGTTTTTTGATCAACAAATGATTCTTATATTGTTTATTTTTTAACAAATTGTATACAGTTTAATGATTAACAAATTATCAATATATTGTTTAATGGTTAACAAATTATCAATATATCGTTAATTGATAATGCTGTATATCAATTAATTTAATAAAAAAACAACTTACATGCTAGTCATGAGAAATATTTCATGCAATGATTCATTCACTCTATCTGAAAACAAAAACAAAAACAAGTTACTATTTTACCAACAGAAAAAAAACACAACATGAAACAAATAGAAAATCTGAATAAATACCATTATATCTGTGGGTTGAAACAATCAATTTCTCACTGAAGATTCTAATAGTAGCTGTATAAAATTAAGGAAGATTTATCAGTCAGGTTTCAATAAATGGAAATCAGAAAATATATATAAATATTGACTGAAAAAGCTTACCATTCATCTTGATCTGAAATACGACCAAATACATAGATCAGACACACACTAATAAGCACTTTTTGGCAATAGACAATTTCGTTATTACCATTTGTAATTAAATGAGAAAAGTAATCAACAGTCTACAAACAAATGGTGGTAGATATTATGACAGTCATTTGATGCAATATCATTATATAAGGCTTAATATTATTCCCAAAGTTACAGTGTGTGATATTTTAGTCTGTCCACTGTCCACATAGTTGAATGAGACATTAAAGAATAGTCTCCCCTGAATAATCTCTAAATGAAAGTATGTCCTTTCATTTGTTTTACTCGGTTTTTATGCTTGTGCTCCTTGGAGTATATGTTGACTTTTCTGCCTTTCTTGTGATACCCAGTTCAACCATCATCAACAAAAACTTCCATTTTCTTTTTTAAATAACAAATCTCAGAAAGTATTTTTATAGGATTTTAAGCTTATATTTATGCAAAAGTAAGAAATTTGACTGTTTGTAATTGCAATAACAACAAAAGAACAGGCAATAAAGTCCAAGAAGTCCAACTAAAAGGACCTTACCTACTGTTTGGAATACCTTGAAAATTAACTAACAAGGGAAACAATTTCCATTTCACCAATGTACACCATTGCATTTTAATGTTTCTAGTAAAAAAACGTAAACATGAGGACCATGATGGCCCTTAATCACTCACCTGTGGACACAGGCTTTTAATAGGCTCATATTTGGCATCAAGTAATTAAGAATTATTTACTTAAGAAATATTTGGTGAAGACTTGACCATTAGT
This sequence comes from Sinonovacula constricta, assembly GCA_007844125.1. Taxonomy (NCBI): domain Eukaryota; kingdom Metazoa; phylum Mollusca; class Bivalvia; order Cardiida; family Solecurtidae; genus Sinonovacula; species Sinonovacula constricta. The sequence goes on from CM017564.1 coordinate 28,275,889, forward strand.
GTAGCCACTGGGCTGATAACATTATTAGAATTTTACCAAGTAACCTACTGAATCCAAATGACCCACTTCACAACATATGTAAGATTTCATACTGGCAAACATTCTGGCTAAGTCTGGTAAAGAATCGGCCATCAATGTGCCCTCTGAGTGTTTTCACAAGTTTTTCCTAAAATATCACCTAGTAACCTATTTTTTTAACCCGGGTGACCCAATAATAAACTCAACCAAGATTTCATGCAGACAAGGATTCTGGCTAAGTTTGATGAAGATTGGATAAAAACAGACAACTGTTGATGGACGAAGCATTATCAGAAAAGCTCACCTTAAGAATTTTGTGCTCAGGTGAGCTAACAAGAATAATAATAGTAATGATAATAATAATAATAAAAATAATACATTTGCTTTAACTCTATGGTTTTTATAAGTGACATTTACAGTTTTTAATTAAGCGGTTCCATATATCTCAATTAGAAAGGAAATACTTTAGGGCTTACAAAGACATTTCAAATAGAACATTATTATTTGTAATGAATATTGTTAGTTGTGTTTAAACGGAAGTCCATAGCATTTTTTAAGCAGTTTATCAATGATCACTAAATGCTTTTATGTATGCTTTTAGCATATATAGGCAGAAATATGGGCAAAGAAAAAATGTTTTTGACCCAAAAATTAGTTTTGATTATTTCAAACTAGTCAAGCACTAACCATATCAGCTGTGGTGAAGCTAAGAGTGTTTTTGTTCTTGGAGACCTTGATGAAGTTCCCTGGCAGGGAACTCTCCGTGTGTCCCTGGGCGGCCATCTGCATGTGGAAGGACCGCGAGGAGTTGTATGCTATCTTGATGGGCAGGCTGTAGGCCATGGCCATCTGGTTTACCACGTCTGAAATAGGGGATGCAAGATAACAATAATAACGGCTTCACTGAAAATGTAGAGACAAAATATGTTGAAGCAACTGCTATCTATGTTCATTCTTATTCGAACTCATGTTTGACAAAATGATCTATACATGATTGGGATTTCTGCTAATAATAGACATCGACATCAGAGTGGATTACCTAGATGTTGATGTTTGTTGGTTGGGTTTATCATTCCACCAACAGTATTTCAGTTATCGGGAGACGGTGTTCACTTGAAGCAGTGTTCACTTGAAGCAGTGCTGCCTTTAAATGTGTATAATATGCCGTGAACACCTGGCATGATACCACACCAGTCACATTATTCTGACACCAGGCCAACAGTTGTGGAACTACCATTAAATCTGCATGAGCGTTAGCAAGGGAGCTATACCACTACCATTTTTAACTTTGGTATGTGGGATCAAACCTGGGGCCTCCCGTACCTGGAGCCGTCACTCTGCCGATTGCACTACCAGGTCCGGTACAAGATAAAATGTGACCTCAAATTATAGAAACATGGCTATCTGAGCAGTGTTGCTCAAAAAGGAAAAACACTTTGATAATGACAATTGTGGTGTTATAGTTCACTTTTCACATAGGTGTAGGACATCAATAAACAGCCCTTCAGGGAATCTTTTCAGGTAACAAAGACTTTCAGGTAAAAGACTATGGTCCAGACTGTCAGATACCATCTTTTAATTGCCTTATATGTACATTTCATCTCTAAATAAAAAAAAGCTATATGTTTCTTTACTTGTCATAACATATTAAGTAAAAAAAAGGAAACAAAATTGTTTTAAGTTAAGTGTATCAGAAAGAAAAAAAACAAAAATGATTACATAAACGGTATTGTATAGTGTACCATTTTTTAAAATGAATGTCCCAAGATTGAATAAGAATGAAAAAGTAAATGTTTGTACCTGTTGCAAGTACTGGCTATCAGTTAAATACAAATTAATGGGGTACATTGGTGAAATGGAAATTGTCTCCCTTGTTAGTTAATATCCAAGGTATTCCAAACAGTAGGTAGGTCCTTTTAGTTGGAGTTCTTGGACTCTATCACCTGGTCATTTGTAGATTTTGCAATTACAAACAGTGAAATTTCTTACTCTTGCATATATATAAACTTAAAATCCATTTAAACACTTATAGCAGCATGTTATTAAAAAAAAATGGAAGTGTTTGTTGATGATGGGTAAGCTGGGTATCACAAGAAAGGCAGAAAAGCCAACATACTTGCCAAAGAGCACACACCTAAAAACCAAGTAAAACAAATGAAAGGACCTACTTGCATTTAGGGACTATCTAGAAATGTCTTACATTTAAGCAAATATTTTTTTCTAAAACAGTGCTTTTTTTCAGCATTACTTATATTGGAAATGCCATAACATTCTAAAAGATATTCTACATCTAAAGACATACAACAAAAACAGTTGTTGATAAACAAAATTCATCATTATCCTTACCTGTCATATCATCCACAATTTCTGTGTATGTTTTACGAGCTATGTCCAGCAAAGCTTGAAATAAGAAAGAATAGGTAACATGTTTAATAGAAGAATTCCAACTGCGAAATAAGTTGTTAAAATGAAATTTTTATTTTAAGTTCAAATGTATTTAATATCATAGGCCATGCCTGAAATCAACCTTTTTATAGCTACCATATACAAAATATATTATACTTACCGGTAAGTTGTACAATGAGCAGATGACAGAATTATAGCAATACAGTAAATATAAAATAAGCTAGATAATACAGTTATTATTTTAAGGTAAAGCAAGTGTAATAGAAAATATACAGAATTTGAAAATTAACACAACTGATGAATGAATGAGTTTTATACTTTTATGTTCATGTGTATGCCAAATCTTAAGAAAATTCTCCATCCAGTTTTGAATTTACGGATATTTTTGTTTTCTAAAGTTGGGGATAAAGGTGTCTCCTTTTTAGAAATAATAAAACTCTAAATATTACGTCATGTTCACTTTAGGAGAAGTGTTTTGTTATTGAGTATTGTTGGAAACAAGATATAGAATTAGAGAATTGGTTTGACTCAAATTTTAAAATATGTAATTAATTGTAAAAACAAACCCAAAACATTTAAGACTGATTTTCCCATTTTCTTCTGCTTACTGTGCATTAATAAAAAAAATCACCGAACCAAACTATTTACTTCAGAATTCACCAAAATGTTCTATAAAGAATGTTGGTTGATGCTGCAAAATAAAAATTATTTAATTCTTTATCTGGTAGAGTGTTGCAGAAATAATTGTCAAAGTAAAAAAGTAGAAAGAAAAAAGTTGACCATTCGTGTTTGTGTTCATACCGGGATTCGAACCCCCGCCTCCCCTTTTTAAGCATTGTAAACTAAATTTTGATACTCATCAATTGGAGGTGCAGCATTACATTTGCTCTACCTTAAGAGAGATTTGAACATTGAACAGTAACATACAAGGGCCTACATATCCCAAACATAAATTTTTAAGTCTTAGTAAGATCTATATGTTAACTTCACTTTGTTATCAGGCCTGCATAAAATGTGATTTATTTCACCTGTCACAGTGCAGTAGTTGTCATACCTGTATGGCAATTACCAGAAATGTATTTGGAACTCTCAATGAAATAAACATGACAAACTGGCTGTATGGAGTCAAAAATAATTATTTTGAAACACAAAAATGACAAACAGGATTGTCAGAAAAATTTGGATAAACATTTTATAAATATTAACTACTGGTATAATGGTTTGCACTGAATTGTGAATATACAATAAATTTCTTAAACAATAATGACAAGGTACTTATAAAAACAAGGCAAATTTATCAGTAGCATTCTAACCATTGCATTATTATGGCCATTTACAAGAAAAAAATGACTGAACTTCTTGATACCATTAATTCTGCATAATGCTTAAAGCAGGAAAAATAAGAAAAAATTAAGACTGAGAATCGCCAAAGCGGATAGTAAATCTTTTCATTTCTTTTACACTAAACTCATTTAAGATTTGAACATAGAAACATTTTTAATTCCAGTATACAGACCCTTTAGAACCAGAACTATTAAAACTGACAATAGAATTCAACATGCCTTATTTATTTAAACTTGAATGAACAATGAACATTCTTCATGCAAATAACAAATCAAATTAAAAATAAATACCATTTATTTTGGGCTGTTTGATAAGAAAATTATTCAAAACAAGTGTCAGTTAATGCAACATTATAGTAAAAAGCATTAAGTGGAAAAAGGCATTTCACCTAAATTGATGTCCCCAAAGATGCAATGATCTTAAATGTGACCTTGACCTGAATATGTCATAACCTGTCATGGTTGCACTTGGAAATGTAAGACAACTTATTTTAAGTACAGTAAAAAATATGGAAGTTAAGACTAAGGCATGGAATACTTATGTCATTACCATTCCTTCTCTATATTGGTCTATTAGCTACCTAAGAGAAAAACTGACATATAGGAGCTCATTTAACAAAAGACAATAAATAACAACTTTTGTACCCCTTAGTATTCTTGCATGTGCTCTTCTGGAAGGACAGAGTGCTGTTATATTATGCATTTCCTGGCATAAAATGGGCATAACTAAATATACAAAACATATGATTAATACATAAATACAAAAAATGTCACATTAAATACTGTTTCTCACAAGCTATAATTTTGTTCAACCAATTAGAAACAACATTTCTACCCAGCCCCCCCCACCCCCCCCCCAAAAAAAAAACACTAATCATTATCTTGCCTGTTGTTTTCAAACTGCCTATGATATACTAAGAAAGACTGATGAATTTTCCATAAGTTGTATAAATATGTCTGGTCAGTTATGACACTTTGCCCAATTCTATATTAATGTTGATGGCCAGGAAGATAAACGATGTGTAATTTTATCTGACAATGAAAGTAGGCAGACATTAGGGCTGACACATTGAGTCTTTTTCTCATATAAACCTGATGAGACTGTCAATAAGTTCCCATCTGTAATCCACATGATGACAGATCTTATACCGTGGAAATAATAGTGTTTATTACTGGCTGTTCAGAAACAGATTAAGAACCTTCCTTTATGTTAAAAACTCATACTATTAAATACATGCAACTATACGTTATTAGTCTTATAAAAAATTTCCTGCCACATTCAATTATACAATGGCCTGCTTTAAAACAGTGCCAATACCTATATTACTTTTCGGCCCGGGGGATAAAGATCGCATTCGAAGTATTTGATTGGCTAATAAGGCAGGGCCAAAAATGATATAGATTTCAGCAAGAAGCTCTGGGAAATGGCAGCCATTTTGTTATAACTCGGTCTTTGTGTAGATGCCAACAGGTTGCATAAATTTATGAAACAAAATATTCTCAGTTTTCAAATATTCATGGCCTGAATTGGTATTGTTTAACCGAAAGTGTTATAAATTTACAACGTGTAGATTTCACAAAAACTCAAACAAGCATTTATGACTTGGATTAATGCAAAAACTTACTAAGTATTAAATGTGAAATGATATAAGTACATGAAGTTATTGAATAAAATTGTCAATAAATAAGTGATTTGATATTGGCCCTGTTATTAGTTGTCGGGACATTCGTATTGGCCAAAGGCCGAAGGCTGCCCTCGAACAATTAACAGGGCCCCTATCATATCACATTTTTATTAACATATAATATCCTATAATATTTCTAAATATTGCAAAAGAAGAACGAAAAAAAATGAAACAATAGAATCTCATATATCATGATAATCAATAAGGTAATGTATAATTATACATGTTTATTGCTTTCATAACTTTGTATAGTGGACTTTTTTTGCAATTCATCTGTTGGATGAAATGTTTAAAAAAAAAAAAAAAAAAAAAAGCCAAAACAATGCCTGGACTAAAAGTGGCCAGTAATCGTATTAGCATCAATTGACTTTTAGAGCTAGCACCAAGACAAAATAAAGTGACATAAATCAACTTCTATAACATCACATTGGTAATAATTTAAAAGTTAATGACAAAGAATACTGGGTATAAAAATAAAAGTACTGTTGCCTGCAACTTTAAAGGTTGTATCCAACAATTAGGACCAAATTACCAAATAAGTCATTGTTACCTGAAAAGGTCCTGCAAAATGCTGTTCAGTGATGCCCTAGATCTGTGTGAACAGTGAAGAAAAATCCCCACTCACTACTGCAAACAGATATTTCCCATCTGAACCACGCTGCAGAGATAGCTATTTTTAAACTAGGCAAACCACATGACAACTTACATTTGAGATCGCATTATATCGTCATCCCGGTAGTCTGCTCTGACGTCAGTATCTTTTTTTAGCAGAGAACATTATCGTGCTTGTTTATAGATTTGAAATGAATTAACGTATGGAATGAATTTTTCGCAAGGTGTACTGTCTTACAATATAAGTAGTGTTCAAAATCATCTTTACTTAGACTAAAGTATTGGTTTATGCAGAAATTTTGCCCAAAGTCTCAGAAACGGTGAAAAAACCTTGTTACTTGCAAATAATATAGGTAAACTGTTGGTCACCACCTTTAAGGGATTGTTACTATCAACCATTGGCAATATTAACATCAAACTATCTTCACCATTTGCATTTACAGATATTATATGTTGTTGATTTTTACCTTGACAGCAAAACATTTCTGAGTCTTCATGTTGAGAGCCCCTTTCTGATATCTTGCATCTTCTTGCAGGATACAGTTAATCTTATTGAGGATGGTGGAGAACCTCGGGTCCTGAAGAACCTGTAGCCAAGACACTCATCAACCACTACCTGCTATTTTCAGTTATTTACTAACAAGTATGTGTGGTGGTAACAGAGGGAAAATGCTTAAAAAAAAACTCAGCAGAAAATAGAGCAGATACATGCATGTGAACTTTTTCTGAGGCCAAAGTGGGAGATTTTCACTTGAAAAGTGGGAGATTTGTTATTTTCATATAAGCAAAGAAGGAAGTTATCTTATCAAATAGGGAGATTTCTGAAAATGCGTCAAAACACCCCTCATTTTCAAGTAATTTTGAACCTTAAAAGTGCGAGTCTCCCTTCGAAAGTGAAAGAGTTCACGTGTATGCAGATCTTGGCTCATTGAAACTAACAATATTCATCTAAGCCTAATCTTTTCATATTCAGCAAGCTAACAGTATACATATACAAATGTTTGTAACATATGTAATCTGTATCGTACTATTGAATTTATTGTTTCAAGTCATAACTAGTTTAATTTTACAACACCAGTTTGTTTTTAATTGCCAATAGATAAAAGAAATATATATATATTTATTGTCTTAAAGCTTTTTACAAATTTAAGAATATTTTTTAATAACAAGAATATTCCAGTGACATGCATTTTTGTGAATGGCCTAAAGCATCACAAATGCTAAAGCATTTTATAATGACATCCCTAACTTGGACTCCCCAAGCTAAGGTACATATACTGGCGAGAATTCATGACCAGTTGAAGTACAATTTGAATTGCTTTTCTTTTGAAAGCAACACTAGATTTATTTACTGATAAGTCATTTTTAATTATTAAACAATTGGGCTGTCACGATACGCTTGAAGCGTACCACATTATATTTGCGATACATATGGAGCATATTGCAATACATACCACAATATCTTGCCATATTTGATCAAATTATTTTAAGGAGCTTTACACAACCTTATAATGAACAGAATGAACAACAAATGACAAAATGTAATACAGGGTAAAATGTAATATGACACTGCTTTATAAGCTTTGTAACAGGTAAACACAGAAACATGATAATAGGACTCAAGGTAGCAAAGTAAAAACAATCAAACAACAAATTAACTGCAATAAAAATTCACAACAGTGTAGTGCAATACACCAAGTTAATTCGGTGGATAATGACAATTCACAAATGTATTTAGGTTGGTTGTAATTCCACTGTATCATACAAGTGCATCTAAATGTCGACAAAATGCAACAACTGTAACAATTTTCTTGGTTGATTTGCATCGTTTACCTAGAAAAGGCCCACCACAATCGCTTTTTGCAATTTAATTCGGCGTTCTTTCGAAAAATCAATTGGCTCAGCCATATTCTGCAACAAATGATCCTATAATAATGTGTCTACTTTTAGTACATTTTAATTCCAATAAATTCAATTTTTAATATAACATTCTTTTATCTTAAGTCCTGAAATGAAAATGTCAATTAAAAGCCAAAATCTACTTTATAACTATCATTAAAAGGAATACCGCGAAGGCAAATCGAGTATGCCGCATTTCCCATGCATTTTAGAATTAACTCCCTTACCATGTATTTAACATCAGACTACAGTTTCAGTAGGTTATCGGCATTCGATTATCATTAATACGAGCAATGAGTTAGGATGCACAAAATGGTGGCAGCAAACAAAGTTTACAAAATATTGTAAAAACATTGTTCATTGTGTATCTAGGTACTGTACTGACTTTACCCCGTATTGCAATATACCGGTATAGTGGTATACCGCCACAGCCCTGTCAAAAAACATAAGAAGAGACTCTGTAGCTTTATTCACAATTGAAATAGCATATCTACACAATGATCATCCAGGAAGATATTCATACTAACCTTATAAGCCGCCACAAGGAGAGGATTCTCACAATCTCGCAGAGTCTCTCGGAGCTGAGGAACCAATTCCAGTGTGTGTTTTAGGAAGATCATGTTGGTGATCTTGCCCTCCGCAGTTCTGATGTTCTCCTGTTTGGGTACCTGCACACACAGAGACAAGAGGTGGTCTATGTCCAAGAAGCGGGAGATGACAGCCTGCAAGTTGTAGAAGATCTCTTCCTTCTCCGTCAACTCACTCACCACATTCTGGCGCATTGTGATTGTCTCTAGGTCTGCATTATGGGGAGAAAAAACAACAAACTTCAAAGCTTCTATTGTTTAAATGTATAAGATAAATTATCAAATATTAAAGACTTAACATTATAAACAATGAGAGAACACAGACGAAATACCAAAATTCAAATCTTGTTGCAAGTGTATCAACCTGGCAGGGCAATAAATCTTTGACTTAAAAAAACCCAGCCCAAACAAGGAATGGCTTCAAGTCCAGTCAGGGTGATAACTTTAATCCAGAGTCTCAGCAATCAGCTGACCTGAAGTCTGATGATGTTTCTACAAAAAAATTCTTAGGCTTTTTTCCATCTAAAATACCCAAATAGCCCACATAAGTGACATAACCAATAATATGTCAGTGTGACTGACTGAAAATGGCTATAGATTGTGCATGTTGTTTTTTTGCTAGATTTATAATCTAGAAGTGTTAATGTTAATGTCATGTTAAGGACCCCACTACAAAGTTTATGTTAGCCGTAACACCTGACAATAACACCTGACAATAATGTAATAAATGAACAAATCAACATTTTAGGCAATTTAAGTGAAATTTAACATAACAATCACTACTTAAATAGGGGTGACTACTACAATTTATTCACAATTAAGACTTAGTTATGTAAATAGGGGAGAGGTTACTCGACAGTACTGTTCGTATTGTTGCGAGTCTAAAGTCCACAAACTGGGAGGAAGTGCAGTTCGAGACCTCATTTAAATTAAAGTACATAATTATTGTCATTTCTTTTAACACACTGGCATAATATGAGACATAAAAAATTATATTTTTCTATGGGCCTTTGCTTGACAGTGTGTCATATCTGAGATCCAATCTGCCATTTACATTTGTATTTGACCAGTGTCCTTTTAATTTTTTAGTTTAATCATTTCACCTGCGTACAATATTAAATAACCCTTTTTATTGCTTAACTCTTTCACTCATGTATATGCCATTTTATGTCTTTGCAAAGCATACACACTTATCACTTATCTTAGAATCTGCACAAGTATGGTTTATTTGTAGACTGCCTAAACCTAGGATCTATCATTATATGCCGAACTTGAATGCTTAGAAATTACTTGAAACAATGAAAAAAAAAAATCAACAAATTTAGAAGAAATTTCAAAATCATATATTTTCACTATAAATAAAAGGGTTAAAGTGCAAAGAAGATAAGTTTTTTGGTTTATTTTCACTTTGAGATTCATTGCATGCCACCAAAATGTGATCTACTACAAGTAAACACTGTATCACAAACAGCATAATTTATTGACAATTCGATTGTATCAGCATCATTTCTATAGTGCATAGCTGTTGCATGTATTACCGAGAGAAAGTAAAAGAAAAAATTGTTCATGTTTGAAAAATAAGGGAATGTGTATTTTTATTAACTATGTAATTTAATTTTAATAAATAAATCTGTTACATAAAACTAAGTGAAACAATAATTATGCAGCTCTCGCACATTTCTGTTATTACTATTTGATTTACAGCTAATTATCTCATGGTTAACATCAAAATACTTTTCAAAACAAACTTCAGACTGATAGAAACACCAAGTTATAATTTACTTGGTGTTTCAGTGCAGATTTCCCTCATTTACATGTCAACTTGACCTGACCATCTGAGACAAATTGTTGTGTTGCTGTTCTTTCTTTGCTAAGCACAAATTGATGACACTAAGCAAAATAGTGATGATCCAGAACAACCAGCTCACATCAGCTGGGATCAGCAATATTTGTTGCAGAGTCTCTGACAATATGTCTTGTTATATTTCACATGTAGTTTGTAAGCAGATATATACATACATGTGAACTCTCCCACTTTTGAAGGGAGACTCCCACTTTTAAGGTTCAAAATTATTTGAAAATAAGGTGTGTTTTACTCATTTTCAGAAATCTCCCTACTTGAAAACAGATAACTTCTTTCTTTTATTTATATAAAAATTGCAAATCTCCCACTTTGCTAGTGAAAATCTCCCACTTCGGTCTCAGACAAAGTTCACATGTATGTATATACTTTGTTGTTGCTTAATAAAAATATGTAGAAAAACATGCATTAAACATAAAAAAAATCCTTTGAAGGACCTGACGGAGGTTGTAGGATGTTTGACCTCAGAAAGCGAGCCCCGCCAGCCGTCTTGGTGTAGTTCAGGATGCCGTACAAAGTGTGGTCACTCTGAGGATCTCTCTGGTTCTGTAACAACTCCAGGTTTCGTACAGTTGCAGCATCTACAAATAAAAAATACAAGAAGAACATTGATGCAATGCATCAAAGATGGCGCAAAAGTGTGTACTGTACCAATAATATGGCAAAAATAAAAAGAAACATAAATATATAGGAAGAAGGTTTAATTGTACATAAGCAGAATATAATCAAAATTATTTTACTATCATTATCTGATGACATTTTTTTATTCTGACAATCACAACAGTTTTTGATGTGATATTGGACTTTTAGGATATCTTTAATTGAGATTATTTCTTGATGATGAACCAAATTTCTGATTACAGCTTAGATCTTATCAGTAAACATCCTGGTCACATGACTCTCCTGTGGCAATCAGCAAACGTGATCACAGTAGACTCCGTACTTCAGCACGTTGTCAATTAACTGTATTAATACCATACATGTGAACTCACTTGGAGGAAAACTCCCACTTTTAAGGTTCAAATTTTTTTTAAAATGAGAGGTGTTATACACATTTTCAGAAATCTCCCTACATAAAAAAAAGATAATTTCCTTCTTTGTTTACATGAAATAACATATTTCCAACTTTGCAAGTGAAAATCCCCCACTTTGACCTCAGAAAAAGTTCACATGTATGCAATACAAGCATCATTTCAATACAGAAATAACAAAGAAAAAGTCAGGCTTATCATTAGCAAATGTCTGTGATATAATACATTCAATGCTAACTACAAAACAACAACACCTCACCCACTTGTCAAAATTTTAAATAATTTAGCACAATGATTGTGTGCAACTGACAACACTTTTAAATGGAGAATTTGGTATTGAATTTCAATGGACATGGTATCAAAAATAATTTGTTTTCGATTGACAGCTAATAATTGTTCTATGCAATCAGGCAATGTTTTCTAATAAAAAAAAAACATCATTTATCTTTTTGCTGGCAACCAACTTTGAGCATTTTTAATAGGACATATTAATATTTTATTTCTTGAAAAGAACATAAAGGGCACATAGTGATATAAAAAATAATATACATGACGACCATTTATTTCCAGTTTTGATAAGCCAATACACCTGCCTATCACAACCAGGAGTTGTATCTATTCATCTACATAAGAGAAACTACATTACCCTGACACATGAACAGTATCGTTTACCAAACTCAATACACTGAAGCATGAGCAAAACCTCAATTTGACAGCAAAGTCTCAATTTGACTGCAAGACCTCGATTTGACTGCAAGGCCTCAATTTGACAGCAAGTCCTCAATTTGACTGCAAGACCTCAATTTGACAGCAAGACCTCAATTTGACTGCAAGGCCTCAGTTTGACAGCAAGGCCTCAATTTGACAACAAGGCCTCAATTTGACTGCAAGGCCTCCATTTGACTGCACGGCCTCCATTTGACAGCAAGGCCTCAATTTGACAGCAAGGCCTCAATTTGACAGCAAGGCCTCAATTTGACTGCAAGGCCTCAATTTGACAGCCAGGCCTCAATTTGACAGCAAGGTCTCAATTTGACTGCAAGGCCTCAATTTGACAGCAAGACCTCAATTTGACTGCAAGGCCTCAATTTGACTGCAAGGCCTCAGTTTGACTGCAAGGCCTCACACTCTCTTGTTACAAGGAACAACCGGCGGCAATAGCTCAGGTGTTAGAGCGTCGGCTTGCAGATCGGGAGATCGCGAGTTCAAACCCCGGCCAGGTCAAACCAAAGACTTTAAAGTTGGTAGTAGTGGCTTCCCTCCTAACGCTCGGGGATAAGGGGACAGCATTTCGCCTGACTCGTCGATGTCAGTATAATGGACTGGCCAGGTTCAGTCCCTGGGCACCTCATAAGTGCCCCTGTGCTATAATGATAGATATGTCGCTGCACAGTATCGGCAAAAATGCCGGCAAATCCCATCCCTACAAGGAACAATGCAAGAATCGCAGCTGTAAAATAAGCCCTTTCCACATAGTTACTGCTATATGCTCAAATTCTAGATTGCAAATAGACATTTAATTGATATAGGATATCCATGATTTGTTTGCAAATGTTTAATAATTAAATGCAATGATGCCTGGTCATGTCCATTGAGTGAGGCCAAACGTTTTTTTTATAACTGTAGTTGCTGCTAGGATTTCATATGAATCAACCTTTTTATATTTTTTTGCATCAAAAGCTAAAATAGTTTTTTATCCATAGACCACAACAACAATATGCATGCACATTAATTCATCAGATGTAAAATAAAGGCTGTTTCTAAATGTTGTCTTTGATTGCCATACTGAAAAACAACAACAGCAACCATAGGTATCTATGCAAGTTTTTCACTTCTCACAAGTTCAACATTTAATCAAATGTTTTATTTTTATAGAATCATGTGTTTAAAATAACTATATAACCATCTTCTTGCACCACACACTTCCACAAACTTGCTATTTAATTTCGTAACTATGTTTATTATTTTAAAACATCAAAAGTGGTCTATTCAGTGTTTCAATTTAATGTGTTAATTATTTAACACATGTGGCATGCGCTTTTGTTCACATGTGAATGATCCGCAAATCAACAAAACCAGACACATATGAACCAGGAGAATTAAGAATTAGTCATTCCCATTATTATTAATGACGATATAGTGTAAAACGTGAACATGTTTTGTTTAATTAGATATCAATTGATGTTTGTTAGTAAATATTCCGATTGTAATGTAATCAAGTTTATAGCAGTCTAGTTATGGTAAGAATTACCTTTTGCAAAGTACCATACTACAAAGATCAGCTTTAGCCAATAGAAAGCAAATATACTATTATTTGGATAGTCTTCCAATACAAAACTACAGCACATACCTTTTACAATGTACAAAAACAAGACATATACATACATACAAAATATTTAAAAAAGGTTTGCTTTTTAAAAAAAACATATTGTTTTTGTAAGTTGAAAGTACCCATACAAAAATAGTAATGAAATAATTTAACAGTTAACCCATATCAATATACGCAATCATGAACTCAAATACGCCCGAAATAACGAATTTATATCTGTCATCAGATGACCTTAGTTACCTTCAAACCATTCCTCAACAAATAGGACTATGTACACACGGCCTTCACCAACGGCTGATCAACATATCAAATTTTTAGTAAAAATCATTATAAACTGACAAAGTCATTTATCAATTGGTCATTTTTACCCTCAAAATTATTGTTTTTTGCATTATGTGCTAACCAGAAGCATAATCTGGCACTCTCAAGGTTGCCATTTCTATACTGTGGGTTTCAATTTGGTAAAAGAAAAAAAAAATCACCCATCTGCAGGGTCTTCTTGAACTCCTCTATTGTACTACAGATTGTGCGGACAAGGGAATGCAGGAACTGTTATAAGTTCAAAACAATTGGCACTTATTAAAATGCTTTAAATTATCAATGTATATTCCAATCTCGTAAAGTATTTTTCACTTGAGGTACACATTTTAAAACTTTTCCATGCACTGTAGCATATTTATTTTATAAAATCATCATAATGCCTATTTTTCATTCATGCACACAAATGGTTATGTCAAAATTGCTATTGAGACAAAGATGGCAGCTGACCAAAGTGCACCTGACCTAAAATATAACATCCATAGGTTATTTTTAAAACATTTATATATATTGTATATCAATATATAATATAGTATCTACAGGTTATTTCTAAAATATTTATATATTATACATTAATATATACCATTTTCTTAGATCTCATCGACAACAACTAAAAAACAGTTTGGTTTTTTAAAATATCTCAACCACGTAAGAAGTTATGTCAAAATTAAATTCTCTAATTTTACAGAAAAATAGACATATTTTTAGTAAAATGACGTCAGAATTATGTCAAAATGACTGCACTGAAAATGATGTTGTAATTTATAATAAAAAGCACTTAAATTATGCTAACATCATAGGTAAAAGTGTGCAGTCTAGATGTTCAAAAGCAAATGCAATAGATAAGAACTGCTCCTGATTTCTTGTTACATAGATAAAAATTTTTTAGGAAACAATATACTTTCTTGTGCTGTATGAAAGATTTCTCTTTTAATACAAAGTTTTTAAAAAAATTGTGTCCAACTTTGCTATGACACATGTCTAATCCTAAATCAAACATTTTTGTTCAATACAAAGACTGACCTTTTCGCTATCTCAAGATATAACTTTCATTAAAATGTATGAGTGATAAAACCCTTGCAAATTGTTTCAAAAATAATCTTAATTAATCTTAAGTAATTTTAATCCAAAAAGGTGACGTCACCATAGCTAGAAAATAATGTCTATTTTAAACATTTTCTGGTCTTTCGAGTTACAAAACAAAAACTTCACTGCTTGCAAATGAGCAAAAATTTACATAGATGGAATGGAAATTTAATCACCTTTAAAGCAGTGTAGTTGTTGTGGGGATACTATGCCTTAATATTATGAAAATACAATAATAACCGCAATGACTACTCAAATTGGTCTCTCTTGTCTACACTTTTAACATCTTTCTGGAAATACTACTAAATACCTAGCTGATATGTGACTGAAATATGTCTAATTGATAGTGCCAATCTATGCATTCAAGACTCAGACCATCAAAATTGGATGACGATGAAAATGATAATTAGAAATAAATATCTGGAATGATGATGTTAAATTGGTGTTGCTACTAACCAATCATCATGGTGTTTTCACTGCCTTTGAAGACCACCTTTAGAGAGCAAGATGCATAAGTGGTGTTTTGTATAAACTCCACATAGCGCATGAGAGCTGCTGCAGCTGCCAAACAGTAGTACCTGGAAGAATGAGAAATAAAGTTTTTATCATCACAAATTGTGTAAAATTTGTGAAGCATTATACACCCAAAGGTGAAGCTACAAGCACACATTAATATGATTCAATGTGTCAAAACAGTCTGCTGCGAAATACATAATAAGTTATCTGCACAAGAAGTTTCTATGGTAAAATTTAATTGCATTCAAAGTGATCGCAAAATTACATATAACAAAACATCAATGTCAATCATCTTTGCTAAATGAAGAAATTTGAAAGAACAATAATGGAAAATTAAAAGGGAAAGAATATGCCAAGGTACATAACAAAGGGCAAAAACACCATAAAAAATCAATGCATACAAATATATATATCAAATCTAAATGCACAACTACACTCAATATCAATCATCTATGCAAGCATTAATGATTTCCAATGAACAACAAAGGAGGAGTTTTCCACATACAAATTTTCTATGAAAAATAATAAAGAGCAATAACTCTCAAAAAAACAGTACACCCCTAGTTATCTCACCTTGATACATAACTACACATTAATATCAATCATAGCTTTAAATATTGTCATCCATGCAAGTAAATAAAGTCAACATTTATCTGGACAGATGGATGCTCTTTTGCAGAGGGATTAACAAAGGATCATTTAAGATGAGTTATGGTTCTTGGACACTGTACTATACACTCTCACGGTACCCAGGTTCCAAGTTTGGCGTAATCCATGCAATGAGAGACATTAATAAATAGTGTCCCAGTGTTAGTTTTTGGAGTGTAATTTGCGATTTTAGCGCTATTGTTCAAGGAAAACGCATAATTTTAATACATCTACGCTTAAAAAATGCAATCAATAAACTAGCAATCATAACATCCGAAAAATATCATATCCATAATACAACGTCTTTGAGCAATTACTACGAGGTAAAAATTGTCTAGAACACTGATATATCAAGAGCACTTGTTCACGGGCACTTGTTTCCCGTTTATATTGGCAGTACAATATGATGCCGGTAACCAGACCGATATCCAGTCAATTCCGTTTTTATTTTGAGACTCTAACGTCATGCCTCCTAAAAAGAAACTTGTCCGTCGTCTGATCAATGACTTATCACCGTTTTTGGACAGGAATCGACCGGCAAAACTATCACAAATGAAAATAAGATATAATGTTTTTGTACAATGAATGTACATTGTTATTTGTTTTTATGCCAATAACTAAAAAATCTTATTAATTTTGAAAAAAATCTCATTGTTTTCAAAAATGTGCACTTTTTTATCTCATACTTTTCAAATGAAAAAATATCGCTGGTGTCCCCTGAATAATCCCTAAATGCAAGTAGGTCCCTTCATTTGTTTTACTTGGATTTTTATGCTTGTGCTCCATGGAGTGTATGTTGACTTTTCTGCTTTTCCTCTGATACCCAGGTTAACCATCTTCAACAAACACTTCCATTTTCTTTTTAAAATAACATACCGCTATAAGTATTTAAATGAATTTTAAGCTTATATTTATGCGGAAGTAAGAAATTTCACCGCTTATATTTGCAATATATACAAAAGAACAGGCAATAAAGTCCAAGAATTTCAACAAAAGGGACCTACCTACGGTTAAACTAACAAGGGAGACAATTTCCAGTTCACCAATGTACACCAATAGTGTTGAAGTACATACAAAAAATGTGACAATTTTGCTTGTGCTCTTTGGAGTGTATGTTGACTTTTCTGCTTTTCTTGTGATACCCAGGTTAACCATCTTCAACAAACACTTCCATTTTTTTAAATAACATACCTCTATAAATACTTAAATGAATTTTAAGCTTATATTTATGCGGAAGTAAGAAATTTCACTGTTTGTATTTGCAATATCTACAAAAGAACAGGCCATAAAGTCCAAGAATTCCAAAAAAAGGACCTACCTACTGTTTAACTAACAAGGGAGACAATTTCCAGTTCACCAATGTACACCAATAGTGTTGAAGTACATACAAAAAATGTGACAATTTTTCTGAAGACAGACATCGTAATCCCTATGCGTCTGCTATGCTGTGCAGGTTACACAAATGTCTTGCCATTTAAATGTGGTTTATTATCCTAAGACAATAATTATTTCATAAGGAGACAATTTTACAGTCTGGTTTTCCCTTCAGTTAAAAAGTAATTTACATCTAAGAACTTGTTGCCTTAAATTTAATAGAGATAAAGTTATAAAATAAAACACTTCCTTTTATTTACAGTATTACCAGTGAATTTTTTTTTGAAAAACAAATCTTAAGGTACCAACTTTGTTGAGACTTCCAATTCAACACTGTTGTATTCTGGCACACATAACTGCTTCACATACAGCAAGCCTGAAATGAAAGTAGTCGCTACAGCTGGTTTACAAGCACAACTGTCTATAGTCTGGTTATTATATTATTTTAGCCATTTTCAATATAATTGTATCTAGATAATATCAAAGGTTCTGTTTTTCAGAGATCTAAAATTTAAAATTGACCATAAAAGCCTGTAAAGTAAATCTTTGGATCAACTTGTGAGTGGTCATTCTTTTTTCTTGTATGCATGTCTTCATAGCATGACTTTATTTGAAACAGATGAATTCCCTGTCTGCATATTAGCAATAAAACTCTACATTTGTGCATGTCTTTAAACATAAAATTACTCTCTCTTTGTTAATATATTTCTAACATAAAACAAAGGGATGGTAATTTTCTGTGTAAAGACTTTCTATTCCATGGTAGTAAATTATGATCAGTTGCAGCTCATCATAGCAGCTTCAAGCTGGCAAATTACTCTCAGGTTTAACAAAATTCTATAGAGCTAAGAAACAAAAATGTCTCCACGGTGTACACTCATAAGGTTCATAAATGTTTTATATTAAAAACTTAGTTTTCTAAATAATATAGCAAGGCATAAAGTTTTTTGCAACCTCCCCGCCAACACCCCCACCCCCCCAAAAAACACATCCTTGTTCATGTCCACATTAAAAACTCTACATTTTTTTTTTCATTTATAAAAAGTGGCTTCTCAGCTTTATTTGTTCTCAATGACCAAGTCCAAGTACTGGTGCTCTATGCAATATTAGATGCAGTTTGAACTATCTCCCTTTCAAGTAGTGAAACAACAATAAAGTGTACATGAATACTCATTAATCACAAACCACAAGTTTAGATTTCAAAAGAACCTTAGTTGTTTCATCACTTTTTTAAAGCATATTCTATGTTAGATAAACTTTTCTCTTGAAGCCACAATCAGTTAATTGATCAATTATTCATTA
The DNA here is from genome assembly GCA_007844125.1 of Sinonovacula constricta. Taxonomy (NCBI): domain Eukaryota; kingdom Metazoa; phylum Mollusca; class Bivalvia; order Cardiida; family Solecurtidae; genus Sinonovacula; species Sinonovacula constricta. The sequence continues at coordinate 28,294,904 of CM017564.1, forward strand.
AAAGAAACAGCTGGAATGACATATAAAATTAGAAAAAAAGTTTCTCAGCTTTTTCAAGTAAACGTTTAAACATGAATTGAAGAAGAGTATCAACCTTTGGATTCATTAAAGTATTTCCTCTGAACTGTAGATATGCTGGTATTCACCAACTGCTCAGTGATTATTTTTGACAGTCCTGTCATTGACCCTCCTTCACATGCTGTGGTAGGCAAAACTATCTGGAAACAGAATTGCACCCGGTATTTAGGTAAACGGTGCCATTAACAGGCAAATTGTAACTTTTAACTGCATGTATTCTGATAAAACAACAGTGAGAAAGTTATACAGTGTTGTAAAAGGAAATTAAAAGTATTTTTTGTCTAGAAAAAAATTTGTCATGGTAGAAAGGCCTGTGTGTTGCCTGTGTTTATCTGTTGACAATGTGAGCTATGCCATTAAAAGTCATGAATGCCTGGTACAACCACGCAAAGGTGATGGTCACTGGTGAGGGTACCAGACTAAAAGCATCCAAACAACAACTGTAATGGGCAGACATGGCTTGTCAGTGTCTTTGAAGGCAAGACATGACGATGATGAGAAAACTCCGACATAACATAAGGCTGCGCATAAAAATAAGCATAAGGAATGAAGAATCAAGACGGATTACAAATTCTGTCAGTATGGATCAATCAAGATTTGCAACATATAACAAAGACTAGAACTCCACGAGTCAGATGTGTCGCCTGACGAAGATTTTGTTAGTCGACATAAAAAATGTTAATTAGTTTTTTGTTGTACAGATATTAGCAATGTTTTCGCACAAAATTCACATATAAAAAACCTTTTAATTGTCTCATTGCAAAAAACATGCACAACAAGTTATGCCTTTCGCAAGAAATGCACTAAAAATCAATCAAAGGGGAATAATTAAAAAACGGAACAAGGTAGAGTTATGGTTCTTGTGCCCTGCACTTCAATCATTGCCAGAAACATGCGTACCAAGGATTTAGTCATTTGAACATATGGTGACATTATTACGCTCCGGACAAGAAATGCTCTAAAAAAATCAAGGGGTTTAATTCAAAAATGGAACAAAGTAGAGTTATGGTTCTTGTGCACTGCACTATAAGTCATTGCAAGAAACATGTATACTAAGTTTGGAGTCACTTGGACTTATGGTAACAGAGTTATGCTCCGGACAAGAAATGCTCTATCAAAATCACTCAAAGGGGAATAACTAAAAAATGGAAGAAGGTAGAGTTACCGTTTTTGTGCACTGCACTTTCAGTCATTGCCAGAAACATGCATACCAAGTTTGGAGTCATTTGGACCTACGGTGACAAAGTAACACTCCGGTCAAGAAATGCTCTAAAAAAATCAAAGGGGAATAATTCAAAAATTGAACAAGGTAGTTACGGTTCTTGTGCACTGCATTTCGAGTCATTGCCAGAAACATGCATACCAAATTTGGAGTCATTTGGACCTACGGTGACAAAGTTAGGCTCCGGAGAAGAAATGCTCTATAAAAATCAATCAAAAGGGAATAACTGAAAAACAGAAGAAGCTAGAGTTACCGTTCTTATGCACTGCACTTTCAGTCATTGCCAGAAACATGCATACCAAGTTTGGAGTCATTTGGACCTACCGTGAAAAAGTTTCACTCTGGACAAGAAATGCTCTATAAAAATCAATCAAAGGGGAATAATTAAAAAAAACATACAAGGTAGAGTTATGGTTCTTGTGCGCTGCACTTCGAGTCATTGCCAGAAACATGCATACCAAGTTTGGAGTAATTTCGACCTACAGTGACAAAGTTAGGCTCCGGTCAAGGAAATCTGGACGCCGCGGACACCGCCGCCGACAAAGTAATCCCTATATGTCGCCTAGTCAGGCGACACAAAAACCAAATGCAGAACTAGCCATTTATAAGTGTGATGTAACAGAGACTAATTCTATCATATATGCAATGGTTTAAATTACAATGACCCACTTGTATCTGTAAGTTGCCTGGATGACAGGGGCAAAAGACCATGTGGCAGACAATTATTAAATCAAGTAATTTAGTTAACAAAATCAACTCTGGCAAATTAAACTACAAGTTTATCTAATTATAAGTGTTTTGAATATATTTATTTTTAAAACTATTATTCCAAAAAGATATAATGGTACACTTTATTTGTTCAACATTTACTACCTTATATTATACTCTTGGAATGATGGATTCTTCAGAATAACAGTTTACTTCTAGAGGTTTACTTATAAATTGCTTTTTCCAAATAGATTCCAGCTAGTTAAATGCATGAAACTTTGAAACAAAACAAGAATGACCTCGAGAGGGTTCAGTATCTGTAGCTTGGTGATGGTCTTGACATATGTTGACATATCTGAGAACTGGCACAGGATCAGCTCTGGTTTCTTAAGATCCAAACTTGCCATCCCAATCTCTCCCTTTGCTAGCCCTCTACCCTCTACCACAGCTAGAGAAGGAAGAAATTATTCAATGGCTTATTTGTAATATGAAAGGGATCAATTCAACCTGTCTTGATATGTTAATAAAACATCAATTCTATTCAACGGGTCAAAAATAAACAATAGCAAATGCTGTTTGTCTTTAGAATAAATATTTTATCAGCAAAACTTGATGTTCACTAAGTACTATTATAACAATTGGATTTCCCCCCCCCCACTTTTCTACAAAATTGTGATTAATGTTATGTTTCTGTCTTCGCTCATTAAAACTCAGTTAAAATAAATATTCTGTATGAAATACATCAGTGTTTTCTTTAAGTATGAGTCATTAATCTTTTCTGAAAAGCTGGCTACACCTTTGTAAACACATTATACCTGTATTTTGCCGTAAAATTCTACTTCTTGTGAGAAATGGAGAAAAAAAGAAGTAAGGAATACATACATACATGTATTTAAACATGTACATACTAGCGTACCATGTACAGACCGTTACTTATATTTACCAACAATAGTTGAGGAGCTGAAAATCCTTGGAGTAAGTGCTGGTGTGGCACTTGAATTAAGATAAGGAGTTCTTCTAGTTCCTGGAGTTTTAGTGCTGGCAATGCCAGGAGTGGTAAGGGAGTCAGGCGTCCTTGTGCTGGAGCGTGTCCCACTACTAAGATATGGTGTACTGTCATTCTGTTTTCTCTTCAGTGAGCTGAAAATCAATCATTTTCAGTTTCTGTTTTAGTGTGGAAATATTACAGATATTTATATGAAGGAATATTCTTCTGATCTAAGTACTGATGCATGTCAAAATGAACATTGTAAATGCTGCAAATAAAAATTGCAGATAATTTTGCAGTTGTTTGCAGCAGAAAGGATTAAATTTTAGAGCATGTTTTACCATTTAATATTATTAATGAACTTTATTATATATTTTATTAAACAATGATGTCATAAGCCATCTTTAAATGGGCTCGATTTAAATGATCCAACTACATATACATGATCAATTTATAGATAAGAAAATGAAAATATATCAATACAATCATTAAGTTAATTACTTAAGAAATGAACTGCTGCTAAAAGAGCTTGATCTTGAAGGGTTGGATGAAGACTGTTGTGTCTGTCCAGTAGCAGTGATACTTTTCCCCAGCTCTGTTGACAGTGAGCTAGAGTCAATCTCAGCAGTAGAGGTCTCCGACTCCCCAAACACACTGCTGTCTGGGCCCTCGTAGGTTAAAGGCGTATCAAGGCTACCAAAATCTGAAAATGTCATATGATGTTTTAAAATAGCATAACACATAGACACAACACTATATGTTTGTCTTCTGATTATTAGTAAATATACCATTTTAAAGATAAACATTTCTTTTTTTCTTTTGGATAATGTGTTTTTCTATTGCTTTCATTACCCAATGTAGATTTTAAAAAAAATAGTACAATGTGAGAAAAAAAAATCATCAATAGCTTTAATAGATAATTAAATATTTTTTATCTTCTACAGTCTATCAGAGTGAAATAGATCTAAAATAAAAACAATCACAACTCAACTGTATTTTGCCATTTCTGTCAACCTTGTTTGAAGTTGAAATTCGTCTGCTTTGTCGTTTCACGTAAACCGTTATTCCTTAAATTCTTGTGTTTCGTTTGATTTTTGATTAAACTATGTGCATCTTACTTTCGCGAAAATCAGTTAAAAATCTAAAAGTATATTTCTAAGAGGAGTTTCTGTTATCGAACAACTAAGCGTATTATTTGTTTGTTTGGAAGTACAGTAAATTTATCCATATTTATTTTAATGTTTATGTTTTAACGGATTTTCGCTAGCTAAATTCAACCTTTCAGGACTTCTGTTGTCTTCTTTTGCAGACGAAGTTTCTTGCGTGTCACTTGTGTTATTCGTACTTCTATACGTTTCTTTAAAATTAAACAGGTTGTTGGCTATTTCATAATTGACTTAATATTTAAAATTAAAAAAAAAAAAAACAGCAAATAAACATAGAAATATAATCACATAATCATTATATCTCTTTTTTTTATTAAAAAAAGAGGGTCACATCGACAAAGATGCAAAACGGTACCGCAGTAGAGGCTTGACATGAACTAATGCGGTCTGATATATACAAATGCGTAAGGTCCGTAGGCGTGATGGCCACGTCTCCTTATTATTACCAACAGGTCTAATAATTTTCGATAACCACACGTCCTTACATTTATTTATCAGTATGTATCCGTGACGATTTCGCATTTAATACGCTTAAAAGATGGATCAAAGACTGTAAATTTATATTTAAAAGGTCTTTACAATTTAGTATGTTTGTTGTTGTTGTTGTTTTAAAAACTAGCCATATTCATTAGAGGCTTTATAATTAAATTCATATTTTTAAAATGCACTATAAAAGCAAAGTTTAAAAGCTACCCGACAATAAGTCTAACCAACCCGAGTAAGGCCATGTAGGTTTATTTATTAAGTTGGATTATGTACGTTTTAAAAGCAAAACTAAACGAAATGTAAGTACAGTAGTTGATTTAATAGTAATTAAATATATATATATATCCCTCGAAATGTGCATTTTATGCATTAAATTTATCGTTGTTTTATTTTATTTTATTTTTTTTGTGAAATCCTGCGATTGTCTGCTAATTAATTCCGACAGAGTAGCCTCCCTTAAAATCGGTATGGCGGCGACAACTGCTAGGTCTCGGTAAGAATTGTTTATTTTTGTTCTTGAGGATATGTTGTGAAAGAGAAAATACAGCGTTAATCACAAACAAACTGTAATTATTGAACCTATCAAAGCACAAACGTAAATTAGATGTTAAATTGAGAACAAATGTTAAATTCAGATGACAGTAACATTACTCTGGTCATTTCCATCAAACAATTAAAAAAAATGACATCTCGCCTCTTCTCCCCCGCACCAACTCACTGTACACTGTGGTAAGTAATAGCTACTTGTAAATACTGAGACTTTCAGCTTCAAATAAGATTAATAAAATCTGTTAACACAAGTTTGTAAGTGACTCAATGTGCCATGGCAGTAATGTAGGTAGTTATACATGTATATGGTTTTCTTTAAGCAATCCTCACGCCCTCACGTAGGCTCTTGGGCAAAACAATAAATGTTTATATACAGTAAGAAACTGATGGCACTTGGGTGCCAAGTGAAAGGCTAAAAACTATTTTAAGTTTGTAGTTGGATGGAAATTATGACTGGCTTAGTGACAATGGCCTTGAAGGCTACAAATATATTGGCTTGATGGGCCACAGCAGGCAGCACATTCCATAGTTACTGTTCTGGGGTAAAAAGATATTGTTACTTTTGAAATACATGGCATTGACCAATTAAGAATGCTGTAGCAACATCCAGCCATTTTGGTGGTGGAACACAAACATCTGGGTAGAACCACCAGCGGACTGCAGGTCATCTGGAAGAAAATGCCATTCACTCTGAACGGAACTTTTGCAAAATAAGCTAATCAGAAAAGTTTTGATGAGATTTGTTATCACTATTGATACTAATTTAAATCAGCAGTGGCAAATCTTGGCTACGCAATTGAAATTATAAAGAATTGATAATTCAAATGCCTATTCATACATGAAATGCTTTTTCGTGTTCACTACCCTTTGGTGATAATGTCCAGTCAATGACATCTTAAGTAACTTTTGACAGAGAAAATCCTTTCTTGATTTTACGCGTTGTTGCAAAGCAACAAGTTTATAACATTAAATGCACATTGAATGCTGCCAGGAAAGGTAGTAAATGTGCTTCTTCTATTTATATCAAACACATTAAGTGATCACATTAAAAACAATCTACTGCCAATATATAGTATTAAAAGCAGACTTATACATATACCTGCCGTTTTTAAGCTACCATGTTACATTTTAGCATATGTTATACACTTCATATACAATATTGAGCCCATCAGTCATTCAGAGTACTGTTATGACTGACCTATATATTTATATATGTTGTGGCATGCATAGTATGAAGTTATGCTATGTTGTTCAGCAACAAGTGGCTAAAAATAGTGGGAAACCATTGCAATGCTTTTGGTTAATACATTCATTTGAATGAAGGCAAGTATGTTCACATAAAATCTAGTCACAAGTTATATATTTGAATGTGTTATTCATTTCATATTAAGAAAGTTGTAAAAAATAATGTAAATTTGACAATCTGTGACCAAGTCTCTTTGAATTTTAGAAAATTGGTTAGAGAATGCTTAGTTATGATCAGCCTGGTGTTAGGAAAATATGAGTGGATGATGTGTTATGTCAAGAAATTCTGTCAGTGAAGGCAACATTATTGATAAAATATCTTCTTCAAGTAAGCATCATATTAGGGTGTAAGTTTTGTTGGTGAAACATTTAACAACAACAAAAATATTTGGAAAATAAGCGGGCAAAGTTTTTAAGTAGTATGAATAGAAGCATGTAAATTTAAAGCAAAATAAAGTAAAGTTTAAGGCTGACTAAAATTTTACTTAGATGATGATATCTCCTACCTGGGCGGTCCAGGTGTCGTAGTTTAGTAGTACCCACCCTGTTAGAGAGGGTCCCCGGTTCGAGTCGTATGCTGGCCACACTTTTCGGTAATGCATTTTTTATTAAACTTTTTTTACACTTTACTTATAATTAGATATCGCACTCCTTTAATGAAACCCATAAAAAAACAAGAAACCCCTAAAATGTAAGTGTCTGATATTATATCCACAGGTTTTTAATTTATTTTTTTTACGTTTAATATTTTCTATTTTCAGTCCAGGGGGGCCAACAGAGTATATTGTTATCAATGTGATTGAAGATGGTGAAGTAACAGATGAAGACTATGAGAGGGAACTAGATAGAGCCTTAGAGGATGGTGCTGAGATGATAGTCATAGAACCTGCAACATTAGGAGATGAGACTGCTCGCTGGATTAAAGTTGGAAACTGCTTGCACAAGACCTGTGTTGTAAGTGGTACACTTGCCCTTGTTGGCCAGGCCTTCGACAGTAAACGACCAATACTTTACATAAGCTTAGGTGTTGTCAGTGTAATTTGTGCCAGTGTCTACGCTGTATCCTGGCAACACGACCCGTGCTGCAAATATCAGGTAGAAATGAATGTGCCAAAACTTGAGAAGATTCTTCCTAGTTTGAACAGTGCCACACCAGTTGTTTTGGTGAAAAAAGATGATGGTCGAAGAAAGAAACTTCACAATATCATAGCCATGTGGTCAGGACTTCTCTGTGCATGGAAATTATACAAGTGGGTTAAAAGTTAACTGTTGCCATTAAAATTAGTTTGAGATCTTGTGATCAGTTGAATTCAAACCTTGTGTTTACCGGTCAATAAAAGACTATTTCCGTTTCAATATGTTACGTTTTGTGATATTAGAAATCACCTTAATTCTGTCTAAGTTTGTTTTATTTAAACATGATGCTTTAATGTATGTGTTACCTTGTATCTGTAAGTATTGCATTTCAATATCACCATCTCATTTACATGTAACTTTGTTGCTAATAATCACGAATATTGAATGGCTGATAAGTTTTAATGATGCACAATATACTGTACTTTATATCATCAACGAACCATTGAACTCGACATAGTTGAGATGTTGCATTATTGAACGTGACGAAGTAATGTGCTCAATGTTAAATGTTTGTCATGCCCTAGAAACTGCCAGTCTAAAGACTGCCAGTCTATATAGGTTGTATTCAGGACAAACCTGACATTAATGTCTTTAAAAGAAATATGTATGTATGTTTTAAGGAGTCAGAATATGTTTTTTACTGAAGGTCTTAAAAATAGATCTGAAATTTCATGTTGTTTATTGGAATCAATAAACTAGAATACATTTTACTGCTTTATTGTCATTTATTGATCTTAATTCAAGGTTCTTTAATGGAACAGATATAATTTACACATACAATAATAAAGGAGAATGTAATGATTGGATTGCTAAAACAGTTAATTACATTATATTTGTAATCATAAAATTAATAATGGTAATAAAAAATACATATTATGATGATTATACAAATGTAATCTGGTCAGTAGCAATATTAATGACATTGCAAAGTGGTTAATTATAATGTACTGGTAATTAATTTATTAATAACTTATTACAGACAAATGCTTATTCCTTTTTTAATTGAAGTTTTCTTTCTTTCAATGCTCGTTTTCTCATTAACCAGAAGAAGAAAGAGGGTGCAACTGCCCTAAGTAAGATAGAAGCTTGTAGGACTATATTAGCTGGAATGATCTCTGGTGCACGTCTTTCTACTGCTTTCAAAATTTGATCTGCAACATCAGAAGGTTCCATGCCCGACTCTGTGTTCTTGTCCATCACTGAAAAAATAGAGACATACTCATGAAAACAACATTAGCAATGCCATATAAGTGAAGCATCTTTAATGACCAGTACTATACACTTTATCTCGAATTTCTAACCAGATTTTGTAATTTTAGTAATTGTTACGAACATTCCCAGTTTTATTAAATTTTAATCAGTAAAGCAATATAGGCTTGACTGAAATCTCCCCTTAATTTGCTGTCCTTTTAGAGAGAGTGCCCTTATTTATTCATTAATTGGATAACTTAAAATAATTGTTTTACATCATTTTTCTTTTCTTTTTTCAAAATTGCAGGACCTTTTCAGGTGACAATGACTTATTTTGTTATTAGAAATAAAAAATTTTTAGTCCAAACTGTTGTAACCACCCTTTAAGTTCTAGTTATAAAATCCACAGAACTATAACCAGTAACAAAACATAAAAAATACTACCGGTACTTTCGATAACCATTCTGTAAAATAAAATTAAACTTACACCAGAAAAACAACACAAATATCCTCTACATGTCTGTCGCTAGAAAACCTGTTTGTTGACATTAAACCCAATAAAGACATAACATCACAATAAAAACCCTCTTAAAGGTGGTGTTTTGCCTATATGTAACAATATCTGGCCTCTGTTTGGGGTAATAGTACATAATTACTGCAGAAAAAATAAATTTTAGTCTAAGCTTTGATGATTTTCAAGAGTATCTCAATTTTAAGGCAGTAAAACTCTTTAATCAAAACTGAAACGTTCATTCTTTTCAAATCTATTAATAAGAACGATAGGGATTCCTACTAAAAATAGACGTCGAACATTGCAGCAGATGAGACAAAACATAAGTGGTCATGCTGTGTCCTTAGTTTATAATTACATAACTGCGCAGCATGGCTCAGATAGGAAATGCATGTTTGAAATGACAATTGTGAAATGGTTCACTTTTAGAAGTAGGACATCAATAAACAGCATTTTACAAGATCTGTTCAGGTAAAAATGGTTTATTATTATGTTAAATGAAAATATTTTTTGTCCAAACTATTGGATACCACCTTATAGGGGGCACTCGTGGCGTAGTGGTAGAGTCACAGATTTGTAACTCCTCTCACTGCTTAGCCTCTCACTGTGTGGGTTTGAGTCCCATTCAGAGCTTAGGACTTAATGTGGGAAGGTCTTCCATCTGACTTGTGCTGTGCTGGTGGTTCTACCCCGACAGTTGTCTAGAGACTTCCTCCACCAAAAAGCTGAAAGTTGCTAATGATCATAATTGGTCGCTGCAATGTACTTCATAAAGAAAACAAAAAAAATTACTTACCTCCATAAGATGAACCATCAGCACACACAGCATTATGTGACAGATTAGTTTTGATATATCCTGGACTAACTACACACACATGGACACCTGTACCACTAAGCTCCGCTCGTAGACTGTCGAAGAATGCTTGCAAGGCGTGTTTAGATGCAGCATCTGAAGAAAGAACCAACTTTAAGGCTTCTTCTCATGTTTATGTTTATTGGGTTTATCTTCCCACCAATAATATTTCAGTTATGTGGAGACAGTGTCCAAATTGAAGCAAGCGGTAGAGCATTGGCTTGCAGATCGTGTGGTCACGAGTTCAAACCCCGGCCGGGTCAAACCAAAGACTTTAAAGTTGGTAGTAGTGGCTTCCCTTCTAACACTTGGGGCTAAGGGGACTGCATTACGCCTGACTCGCCGGTGTCAGTATAATGGACTGGCCAGGAGTCCCTGAGCACCTCATAAGTGCCCCTGTGCTATAATGATAGAAATATTGCTGCACAGTATAGGCAAATATGCCGGCAAGTCCCACATGAAGCAGATATAGTGCTGCCTTCATTGTGTATAGCATGCTGTGAACACCTGGCATGATACCACACCAAGTCACATTATCCTGACACTGGGCCAAGCTGTTCTCCAACTACCCGTATATTTGCTTAAGCCTTAGCAAGGGAGATATACCACTACCATTTTTAACGACTCTGGTATATAGCAGTCGGGGTGAGAACCCGAGGCCTCCCATACCTGGAACCGACACTCTACCGTTTCCGCTACCAGGTCTGGTAATCTTCTTCTTAACTTTAGTCCATAAGGATATCTGACTTCAGTTTATAATACCACAATTTAAAAAGCAGTAAAACTAAAAAAAATATTTTCCCAAGATATATCATTAAAATGCAATAAGCTCTGACATTCATGGGTTCGAACCCCATTTCAACATATTCTACATATGAACAAGGCTTGTTCAGAAGATACTGAAATATTTCAAAGTAAAAATACTAGAAATATAGGCAAGACTCATGTACCTTATAACTCACTACATGTGAAATATCAACTTGTTGGTGTCACTTCAGTGATGTATGAAAATCATAACTTTGCTCATCCTAGAAAATGCAGACACCATGGGCATGATTTATCTGACATCCAAGATTATTCTCAATCTGCTACCTTTCTCAAAGCTATCCATACAAGTTTACTTTATGTAGGATCTTAATACAAATGTGCAAGGCACAATTGTGTCACTGTATGATACTATCCTTTCCAAAATGGTTTCTTTTGCTACCAGCAGCTTTCTCAACACAAAACATGGTTTTCTTCATTATTGCTGCTCTGCATTATGTTGAATTTCATTCTGATATATGACTGTTATTACAAAGACTTCTGTCGAACTGCCATAACTTAATGAATTATTGTACGCATTTTCAAAACTTGAATATTATCAAGTCAAGCTGACATTGTTTATAAAACATTTCATACGACAATTTTCTTTTTATTTACTTATTTTCCGTTACATTCGGATTTACCAAGTTTAACACAGTGCTCCATGTGACCTTTCCTTTCTAGTGCTTTTACATGGACTATTACAACATAGTATAATATTTAGAATAACATGTATCTTATTGTCCATTTACATTAATTATAATACATTAGAAGTTTATGTTTGTAGAAAATTACAATTCAGGGCATTATTTATTATCTACAAAATGACAAAGTCTCAATTATTCCCAAACAAGCCATGTATGTAATTTTAGCTACATATATATATATGTTTGTTGCTTACTTATACATATAATTCATCAGTCTAATCATAGTTTTTACACATCTTGAAATGGGCCTAAAGGAGGCTTCCAAATATTTCAACATAAGAAGTTTTATTCAGTTTTTGTACTGAAACTTTGTATGAACATCATTATTGTGTACGTACAGGCTGATCGGTTGGGTATAGCCACCCTCCCTTGCAGGGAACTAATAGCCACAATATGTCCCTGCTTCAACTGGACCATGTGTGGCAACAGTGCTGAAATAGATAAATTAATGAATAAAGATAATTTGTTTGTCTTTTTGTTACATTGCACCAACACAATTATGGTCGATGTCCAGCTAATTATAGGAGGAGGAAGACCCCAGACTTATGCCTGGGTAGAACCATTGGCTCACCGCAGGTTAGCTGGAAAACCTCCCCACATAAAAGTTCTCACCCCAACAGGGACTTGAACCCACGCGGTGAGGGGCTGAGGAGTTACAAGTCAACAACTCTTACTGCTCAACCTCGGGCACCCCATGTAAAGGCAGTTGTTAAGCATATAAATTGAAAAATAGGCATGACAGTAAACAATAGGATAAGTAGGTCAGAGTTTTGCATAGGTACGTGTTGCATAGAAATACACAATTTGAAATTCCGACATCATGTTTGTATATTATCTACTGAACAGAAGAAATATTTTATTTCATTATTTATTACCATACAAAAAGGTTTTGCTCTTAAAAAAATGCAAATGTGACCAACCAAGTCACTTCAATAACAAATAAACCATAAATTATAACATGGTTCAACTGATTATGTTTTGTAATAACAAATATAAATTTATACAGGTGTAAACTTTATTCACAATTTGAAGTAGCAACCTCTTTACATTGCCTAGGAGTGGAAATAAAGGTCCATTAGATAGCAACAACCAGGAAGTTATAATATATATTGCTTAGTTTGTTAGGTTCTGACTTCAACACGCATTTAATATTTTTTGTTTTGTTTTTTAAATACATCACAGCGCCCAATTATGATCATTATATGTCCAGTTGTTTTGGTAAAGAAAGACCCCAGAAAAATGTAAGGGTAGAACCACCGGTGCACTGCAGGTCAGCTGGAGGACGTTCCCACATTAAATCCTTTGCCCCAAACAGGAATCGAAACCACACAGTGAGAGACTAACAGTCAATGGAGTTACAAATCTGCAACCACCACTATGCCATGGGCACCTCCTCTATTTCATATTAAAAGAGTGAAACAAGTAAATGATGAGAAAGTACCGCTATCACTGATGACATTCTAGGAATGAATACCATGATATGACACCACATGAAGACTACATATATTTACTTTATACAAACCAGTCCTGCAAAACTGTTTCCAACATAACATTTTAAACAAACTTGCATTTAAATACATGATAGTCTCACTCAAGGAAGGGCATTATATGGCAGAACAAATCGTACAGGTACATTGTTTTTTGGTGGTTTATTGTCCCACCAACAGTATTTCAGTTATCTGGAGACAGTGTCCACTTGAAGCAGATGTAGTGCTGCCTTCACTGTGTATAGCATGCCAGGAGCACCTGGCATGATACCATACCCAGTCACATTATTCTGACACCAGGCCAACCAGTCGTTGAACTACCCTTATATTTGCTTGACCGTAAGCAAGGGAGCTATACCACTACCATTTTTAACGACTTCAGTTTGTTGTGGCCCGGGATCAAACCCAGGGACTCCTGTACCTGAAGCCAATGCTCTACTGACAGGTACATTGTTTATCATGGATAAGGAAGTTACCTTGTGTGAGAGCCACTTGCCCAAAATAGTTGACTGTCATGAGTTTTTGATGTACGCTCATATCTGTATCCTGAATCAAGCCTCTGTAACTGATGCCTGCATTATTGATGAGAATATCCACATGTCCAAACATTGATACAGCTTCCGACATTTTGGACTCCATACATGCCAGATCACCCAGATCAAGCTGCAGCACCGAGGCTTTGTTCCCCTTTGAAGCAACAAGAACAGAACAGTGGAGGCACATTGCAAAATATTAATTGTTAGTTTTTTTCCTTATTACTTCGTGTATGGGTCAAGAGAAATCTCTAGAGTCTGAGCAGTATATCATATGAACAGAATCCTCACCCAATCTTGAATTTTCCAAGGCAGACAAAATCCCCCCCCTCCCCACAACCCCCACCAAAAATCCACTAAAAATAGCTTTGTAATGCAACATTTTCTTTTTTGCTTAGTTGCATCATGCAGTGAAACATAATCACACAACATACCATATGTCTTTAATTTATTTTCAAGTCCAAGTTTTAGAGAAACCCAAGTATCATGGAGTGGGGTTCTGGCCACCGATGCCACAATAACCAGTAGGAGGTTCTGTACAATATGGCTATTGGGGTTTCCACATGGACATATGTTGCAGACTTTACTAGCCTTGCACATACAACAACTACCAAGTACACATAACTACATGCTGTTCTTGTTGAATGCAATATGAATTCAACTGAGACCAATACAGTAGTAACTTCAATCAATCACTGTCAGTTACTGTGTAACTGCATAAATTTAATATAACATAAAAATAAGGAATAATTTGCAAATAATTTCCTTTACATGTATTATGTTTATAAGGAAAGCAAATGATCTATTCAGAGTCAAGTGCATCAAAAATGAAGACAGTGATTAGGATCAAATCTTAAAGCTGGATACATACAATCAGAGTGAATTTGTACTAAAGTATTACCAGTTTGCTATTTTGGAGTAAATCATACTGCACTTCTGTCAGTTGTTTTAGGTTTCTCCCTGCAAGTATCACATTACAGCCAGCTTTGAAGAATGTTCTGGCACATTCTGGAAAATTAAATAAAATTCAACTTTAGTTGAATATAATACATGTGTTATCCAGGTATAACATTAGCACTGTGTCTCCTTATAAGCACTTTCTTGCCAACCGAAGGGTCAACATCTGTCAGCAATAACCTTAGTAGTGATGGAAGTGGTTGGTCCTTTATTTAAGGACTATTTTACCTACCAGTGATGTTAAAAAATTGTAAATAAAAATTGTAATACCTGAAACGTTAGCACCTGGCATGATATCACACTTAGTCATATCATCCTGACAATTGGCCAACCAGTTGTAGAACTACTGTTACATTTGCTTGAGCATTAGCAAGGGAGCTATACCTCTACCATTTTTAACAACTGTGGTATGTTGCAGCCCTTGATCGAACCCGGGGCCTCCCATACCTGGAGCCAATGCTCTACTGATTGGGCTATCAGGTCTGGTCTATATAATAATGAATCAAAAACCAAATAATGCTCTAATAATAACTCTTCAGCACCACATTGCATGGGTTCAATTACCACTCAGATCAAGATCTTTCATGGGGAGGTCTCCAAAGGGCAACTGAGGATCAGAGAGTCCTTCCTCCACTTATAATACCTGTATTTCATCAATATATCCATACTTTTCAATGTAAGTCTGATGTATCTAAAAATTGAAATCTCTCTGATTATTAATTTAACCTTTTTGCTCAGTATTTAAGTCATGACCACAGTCCCAGCTCCTACTGAAATACATTGTTATTAAAGCCACAATCTCTAATTAACCATTTTCTATAATATATAATAAAATATATATATATTATTATTATTATATTACTATTGGTAATATAGGTAATACCAACATATTGTCTACTTTCAAGCTACTGCTCGTTCAGCCGACCCTTAGTCACTGGGTGTATTTGTCAATCCTGTACTATGGCAGCCAACACATGGCGCTGGGAAGTCATAATACACACTGGCGCTGGGAAGTCATAATACACACCCGAATAACCCTCGCAGATACCCATTTATACACCTGGCTGACGTGGAACAATTTGAGGTAAATTGCTCCAGGTAATTAAACCTTAGTTGGGTCACACCACAGACCCTTGTGACCCGGAGTGGTGTGTCCTACCACTGGACTATTCTGCTTCTCAAATCTATAAAATGAAGATATAAATAACTGGTATTTTTACGATTATTTTGAGCAACTACTCCCACTTCTTGTTAGAAAAAAACTCACACAAAAACATTTTGTTACCTCTTCCTAACCCAGAGTTTGCTCCTGTTATAAGCACAACTTTTCCCCTGACATCTGTTCTTCTCCTTCTAGAATGAAGCCAGCTGATGAGCGCAAGTAAACCTGCTATTCCACCTACAGCAGCTAGAAGAGCCTGGTACATTGTCTCTGCAAAAGAAGATGACACTTAAGAAAATATTATTTCAGTCCATGCTAGATTTACCTTACAAACAATGTATTCAATTAGTGCAGTCCATGTTTAAATCGTTTGTTAAGGTGTTGGACATGACCAGACGTCAAAGTTATATCTTACGCATGATGTTAGCAATTTGGAAAAACTTTTCACTAGGCAGGTGCACTACCAACTTAGCTTCCCGAGAAGGAAGCAAAAGATAGAGTGATATATATTAACTTGGTTTATTTCACATTGCAACAAACACTTCTTATGTTTGTACTGTATCTACCCTGGAAGTGGAATGTTAAGAGAGTATGTTTCCAAATTTAAACAGAAGCATCAGTTAAATGGATGGATGCTCCCAGGATGTCAAATGATTCTAAAATTCTACCTGAATATTGCAAGCTACATGTCCTCTTGAAAAGTTGGTTATTTGACGAAACTATTGTAAAATCATATTTTAAAACCCCCAAAATAAACCTAGTGAAGGAGTTAAAATAACTTTGCTTTGCTGCACTTTCACCTTGACCTTCAAGGTAGCAACCAGAATTATGCACACATCATGTAATCTTGATGTGATGATCCATGGTGCCCTATTAAATCAAAATCCATCAATGAACATAATTTGTCTAAGCTGGACATGCATTTGTTTCAATGCCACCATGCAACTAAAACATTGGGCCAGACAATGGCAAGACACTATTTTGCTTTAATGCCGCTCAGTGACATTGCCTTTAAAAGTAGCGACCTAAATGATGATTGTTTGTGCCATATTATTTGAAAAATCTGTAAATAAATGACAAAATTATGTGATTTTGACATGTATTATGAATATGCTTCAATAACACTATGTGATTTTGACATGTATTATGCATATGCTTCAATAACACTATGTGATTTTGACAGGTATTATGCATATTCTTCAATAACACTATGTGATTTTGACAGGTAATATGCATATTCTTCAATAACACTATGTGATTTTGACAGGTATTATGCATATTCTTCAATAACACTATGTGATTTTGACAGGTATTATGCATATTCTTCAATAACACTATGTGATTTTGACAGGTATTATGCATATGCTTCAATAACACTATGTGATTTTGACAGGTAATATGCATATTCTTCAATAACACTATGTGATTTTGACATGTATTATGCATATTCAATAACATGTATGGTAGTGAACAGAATGTTGGACTCAACACAGCCTCTTGATAGGATGATTACTTGTAAAAATAAGTTTAAAATCCATCCATAAACTACTAAGATATGGACCATACATGGATTTGCCTAAATGCCACCTCTTAGGAAGCATCCTGAATTTTGCATATGGCACAATGTCCAAAAGCATTTCATTGTTGTTTCACACAACACTCACAGAAACCAATGTTGCTTTTCATTAGGACAAAATGCAATTTACCAATGATATTTTTAGAGACTTTCTCAAAGTAAACATGTTTGACCATTCAATTCTGATTGTAGTAAAATGTTAAGTTTGTGTTAAACATGTTTCAAAATAGCTATCTATATGTAACTTTGAAAGACTGTTTATCAGACTGAGTGGTCAGCCTACAATGTTCCCTGTTCACGTTCATTTGATTCACTGGCTGTTCCAGTTGGTTTCTTATTAGATCTACAACAATCAGACCCTGGCCAGACCCCAGCCCCCCAGGAGTCCTGCTCTCTCTGGCCTGCTCTGGCCACTCGTATTTATAAACAGTCTTTTATTCCTATATATGCTGGGAGACTGAAATGACATTTCCTACTTTATGACGCAACAAAGAAAGAAAAGTATTTAAGAGTATTCATGTTTACAGACCACAATAAACACACCATCAGATGTTAGCATAACATTCATACAGTATTTAAGTATATATGTGATAGGAACCATATTACTTTATTGCATCCTTTCTTGTGCAATGTATCTGCAGAACGATACACCATAACGTATTAAATGTTACCTTATCTATGTTTAAATCAACAAGATCTTTGTCATGATCAATGGTACAATACTAAAAATCTCTTTACGGTATTCTTATGTATTACATGACAGTTTTGAACAATTTGGTCTGTTGTCTGTACAACTGACCTTTTCAAAATTGTCGGATATGTCAGCCCGGAGTGGGGGTAAGCTACAAGGATTTGATGTATTTGCATGCCGAACGCCTTTGTTATTTTGAACATTGTAGCATCTTAATTATTTCCAAAATATTTTTTGAAATTTTAGCTAGGTTTAGAAGAGGTGTTTTTGCATTTGTGCATAAATGTTATACACTAAGCACTAAGTACAGAGTAATTAACCAATTTTCCCCCATTTAAGTATTAAAACATCATCATTGCCAACTAGTTAATTTTATTGACTGTAATGTTTTGCAAAGGAATAGTAAAAATTTATAAGTATCATATTTAACAAATGACAAGTTATTATATTTAACAAATGACAAGGTGTTATTTTGGCATTATATTATACAAAAACACAAAAACAGTTCAATCATAGTCCAAGAACTCATTACTCAACCAATTTGCCTATCTTTCTTGTTACTGTACACAGAATTTCAAAAAACAAACATTATTTGGCAATTAAATATAATTAAACTTATCATTTTCCAAAGAAAGTATAAAACAAAACATACTAAAAGCATTGTGTAACATAAGGAGAAAAATGTGCAGCCAGTCCAGGACTCAAACCCAGCACCCATCGCTAACAGGGCGATTGCTCTATCGACTGAGCCATCTGGACTGCTTACACATTCTCTGCCTATCAACTGGCTACAATTATACAATAAAAAATGTCTAACCCAGACTGTTTTCTGATATATCTAATAAGTGTATGAGGACCGCAATGAACATAAGTGCTGGCACTTTTTTTTTCATCATCCTTGGTATTGGAAGCATTCCATGGTTACTCATGTTTCAAATTTCACTATTGTTTTTAGAGCAATGTTTACTTTTATGCTGTAAAAATGAGGTGTCTGTTAACCACTGTATGTTTCCTATGCAGTCTATCTATCTACCAGACATGGGTAATTAAGTTTAATATTAATTCCTTAAACAAACAAGAAATATAATTCAGAATCTTTTATTCTAAATGTCTGGTACATTGACATCCCTAGCACCAATTAAGCCCCTAATTAGCCAGGATGGCCTGCGTAGTTTTTCATTATCCTTCCTTCAGGGCAATAAAACTCCTGGTGCACTGAAATAAGATGACATCTGACTAGTGTGTGTGTTTTCTTTCCAATGTTTATCCCTCTCCAATCACTTGTAGCCCCAAATAGTTGTCTATTCTAAAAGTTCTTCATAAAATGAATTATGAAAATCAACAAACATAATTTTTGGCTAAATATTTTAAATACTCAAATTTAAATATTCAAGTTTGGTGGCCCCATCTTCACTCTTAGATCACACTTTGTATAATTATTACATTAAAAGAATTAGTGTTATGAACCATATGATATTTAACACTTATATGAAAATATAATTAAGAGTTTATAAGCATTTATCATCAAAATATTATCAGTGTATCTAATTTATGTTTCTGTCATGCCTTGATTGTAACACACAGTGACACTAGTACAGTATGTAGGCTCTCTACCTATGCCTATTCAAATGTATAGGTTTTTCTTTGTCAGGAAATAAAATCAAACAAGAGGTCCATAATGGCCAAGAATCACTCACCTGAGAACCCTAGCTCGCAGTATGCTTTAAACTCTAACCACAAGACAAAATGAACAAAACTGTGCCTTTAGCCTCTAGTGATCACAAGTTTATTTGTTTATCAAATCCATGCACACATCAACCTATTAAGATGTCCATGCAGACAAAGATTCTGATAAAAATTTGTGAAGATGAGGCCCAAAAAGCTCATTTATGGTGACCACAGTGCCATTTGGCCTACTTCTTAAGACTACAAGACCCAGTTAAAAACTCATCAAAGATTTCATGAAGACAAATATTTTGATCAAGTGTGGTGAATACTGGGCCTCTAGGATGTTTACAAGAGTTTTCTATGATTTGACAAAGTGACCTATTATTTTTCCCCACTGGGCCAAGTTACAAACTCCTTCAAGACTTCATTCAGATAAATGTTCAGACGAAGTTCTGGGAAGATTAGAACAATATTGTCAGCTTGAGACAGCACATTGTTGACACTGCATGATAGAAAAAAGATATCAGGAAAGCTCGCCTGAGCAAGTTGTGCTGAGGGGAGCTAGAAATCAGCATTACATGCATTCAGGCTGTATAAGATGTTGAAAAAGATGACCCTCTGTCATTGCAAGTGTTCACATTATCTTGCTGCTAAGTATAATATAAAATCAAATGTTTAGAAGTCTGTGGTGCACAACCTTGCCTGCGGCCACACTGAATTTCAAGACAGATATGAATGAAATGCAGTTCAGATTTAGGCATAGGCGGGGCACCACAGATGTAATATTCGTCATTAGACAACTAACTGAGCATCACGCCACCCTCGAGAACAAGTTTTATCTATGTTTCATTGACCTGGACAGGGCCTTTGACAGAGAGCCTCACAAAGTCATCTGGTTGGCCATGAGACATCTTGGCATATCGAGTTGCATATTCTTCTTATGCAGGAGATGTACTCCAATGTCTCTACCAGTCTCCCAAAGATCTTCTTTGTGTTAATTATTCCCAGTGAATGTTGGATTGCCCTTAGTTAACTGTTCTTAAAGCAATCTTGAGAAAAATATATGTCTCCCCAGGCTCCCCATGGGAAGAGCTATATGAAGCGACATTACTTTGGCCTTGTCAGACATAACTGAGCAACAAGTCAGATTTGTTAGTTGGAAAACCTTATTGGAAGAATGTGGCCTGAGAATATACTTGAGAATAGCAAGATCATGATTACATTAGGGATCCAATTGGAAAGCCAAAGTTCCTGTGGAGTCTGCAGGTAGGGATGGGACATGTCAGTGCAACTGGGGCTCACCCTGGCTCCTGCTCTTGTCTTCTTCATTGACAGCTAGTCAACACAAACTTGTGCTCACAAGAGTTACAGTGAGCAGATTTCCAAGTTCACCTACTTGGGAGATTCTTTAGACCATTCTGCCAACGCTATCGCAGCCCAAATCCACTGTGCATGGGTTGCATTCAATACCTTCTCTGAACTTTTGCACAAGTTTCAATCGCCATCAGAACTCAACTGTTCTTCACCCGCATAAGGTCGGTGCTACTGTAGAACTCTGAGACCTGGGCATTGAGCCTGCACAGCCACTCCTGTCTAGTTAGCACAGAGTCTACCATGTTTACTTGGAGGGAGTCCAATATTGGTAAGCTAAACAGTGACCTGACTAATGTCTGAAAAAGACATGTCCGTTAGTTAATCCATGTGTCTCCTCTTCCGGAATCAGATACAGACTAATTAAAATTTACAGGGGTGGCACCCAGGCAGTAAGACAACTGAGAACAGGGCTGATTAGAGAAGAGCCATTCAAATTTGACCCCATCACTAAATTTGGGACAACAGTTTATATGTGAAAAGCAAAGGACTGACAAATTTAACTTCCTTGTATAAAATTCAAATATAGTATAAGTAATAAAAATTAAGAAATCATATGATTGGTTACACAGTCTAACGTACTGATGTTGAATTTTTAAGTATTCATTGAATACTGGTCTACGTTTTATCCTAACCTAACTCTTAATGTTGGCCATTAAGGTTTATTTAGTTGTCTAAAAAATCAATGCTTTAATGTTGTTGTGTTGTTTTTTAATTAATAACTGTATTTTTCTAAGATTTAATAAAATGCTCTTAAAGATGTGTTCATCTTTTATCAAGAATAACAATTGTAGTGCATATAGGCACTTCCAACAGCCTTGTTGTCGGGTTAAACCCTTTAGCGACGTGGTTGAGTGTCAGCCTACTGATCTGAAGGTCCCAGGTTCGAATCCCCTTTAGGGACAGAATTATTATCTCCTCACAGATTTACTTTAATGGTGTCAGAAGTAAAACGAAAGTCTGTTGTGGCTGTCCTGAGATGGACTTGGGCCCAGAAAAAGTAAAGGGGGCGGAGTGTAGTGCATATAGGCACTTCCAACAGCCTTGCTGTCAGGTTAACCCTTTAGCGACGTGGTTGAGTGTCAGCCTACTGATCTGAAGGTCCCGGGTTCTAAATCCCCGTTAGGGACAGAATTATTTTCTCCTCTCAGATTTACTTTACAGTCATAAAAAAGTTGCAAATCAAGAAATTTCCTGTGGGCCATAAGATTTCCACCAAAGGATTTTTGACCGCTACCCAGCATAGGTTTCTGACAATTTTCCTTCTCTGCATGAAGCATATATCAGTGGTTACCGATGGCATTGCCAGACATCAAGACCCCTTTCTTCCTCAATTTTTAGAATACAGAAATGCATTTGACCTGATTATCTTAAGTCATAGCACTATGTGTATATAATTGTTTATCCGAATTTATTCTAATCCGATTATATATCAACCTATTACTGAAGCCCTAAACTACCAATAAGATACATGTTCTATAGAGTACATAATAAACCTCTCATAAACAATTATATCGAAATATGGAACCCCAAATTCATTTGATAAAAGTCATGACACTTTATAATAGTTACCAAAATAGGAATCACTTCATGTATGGCTTGAAAACGAAAGTAACCGGAAGGAAATGCCAAATTCACAATATGCGCGAAAGAGGACTTTTTGTGTCAAGTTTGCGCATAATCTTTGTTGGGATTATCTTGATTTGAAACAGCACTGTCTCGAGATGAAAATTCAAAGGACAAGAGCAGCAAGTCCTTTAAGATGACGTTCGATGGCTGCCCTCACCTTCAAGCATTTAAGTCTGAGAAAGGCATAGAATCATACAAAATACTTCATGCTTGTTTCATAAGCTGTAAATCATCAGATGCCAGGCGTCGCAAGGTGAACAATGTTTAGATTGTTTTGACAGCTGACAGCAAGAATACATGCTTACATGAAAACAAATGTTGAAACATCGCAGTTATATTTATTCCTTTGAAAGATGGATGAAACCCTATGATTGTTAATTGATACCTTCCATTGTTATTTTTTTTAAGTTTATTTTTTTAAAAACATGTGACATGCCCACATTACTTTGTCCCACTCCCTGGACTAGGCTGGAGATTGAGTCACTTTCTACACATAATTTCTTTTGTCTACGACTAAGTGTATGTGATTGTAAAGTATAACAGCAATTGCGTTGTTATTTTCTTTTATAAGGTGATTGTCTTGTCTCAGAAATAAGGAAAAATATAGGCTTACTGTTTTTTATTTTCAGGCAAAACACAGTGTGTGTCATACATGTCGGTCATCTGAGTTGAGACTCCATGCATGTTTGTCATGTGTTTATTTTGGGTGCTATCAAGATAAACATATACACCAACATGCCTATAAAAACAGCCATTGGTTAGGTAAATTGTTAATTCACCTGTCATAATCGAATTGTTATCTTACTATTCCATTCATTTTACCGTAAATATCCTATGCCATATTTGGCAAATAAATGAATAAAACAGTGAACACACATGTAAGTAATTGAAATTATTGTGTTCTAATTTCATAGTTTAGAGCTAGAAAGAGAAAAAATTCCAGTTCAGTAAATGTACATTCAGCACAGGTGCATGCTTGCTTCAATCATTTATAAATATTGTGCAGCAATCATTTACTAACATATTTTAGAAGTAACTGGAATTATGTTAGTTAAATATAGATCAGTAGTCATAACAGATGGATGTTTTAAATGTCAATAAAGTTTGATGAAATATTTGTTATTTTGCCATATCTTTTCTCTTTCTTTTGTAACCTATTCATAAAAAATCTATCATTATTCATTTATGTTTGAAGATTGTTTGAAAAAAAAGTTGTAGTTTGATCTTTTTTATTTGCAGCTGTCGACCTTATCTATGGTGCTGTCAACTGTTTTGCCTGTGAAGATTATGTGTATGACAAAGAGCTGGACAACATTGCCAGGATGATGTACCAGAAATATTCACAGCAAGGTTGACTATTTTTTGATTAACTTCAAAGTTTCAAGTGTTAAACCTGTGACTTAAACATATAACGTTGAATAATCATTTGATAAAAGGCTGTTTTAACTGTACCTTTAAGAAGTGATGATATAAAATGTGACCAACTTGTAACTCCTTAGCCCATCACAATGTGGGTTTGAGCCCCAGTAGGAGCAAGAACTTTCATATGAGGTCTTCAAACTGGCTGCCCTGCGGTGTGCCGTTGAATCTACCTAGACATATGTTGTTGTTGTTTTTTCTCCACTAACAATTAGTTTGATGTCGCCAATAAGACCATAATTGTGTCAATGCGATGTTACAAAAAGGAAAAAAAACACAATAATTTAAAAAACAAGTATTTGCAGGTGTTTTTTTCATTTGATGTACTTGGCAGTATGTTGATATAAATGTTGTTTAAAGATAGAAATATTTTAATCTCATTCATTGTTAACCCACATGTACATGGTAGTGTGGTCTTTCTAAAATTTTAAATACATTTCAGGTGCTCTTAATCAGTTTGCTGTCTGGCAACCAAATCATAGAGAGCTGGATCTTCTGAAGAAAAATGCCAAACGAAGACGGGTTGAGGAAACTTCAACCATAGGTTTATTCGTTTACTCTTTTTTTTAGCAAATTATTTCTGAATTTTGGGTGTTCATAGTAAATTCTTCTATTTTATGCACCCTTTCAAAGAACAGGGGCTATGTTGTCCGTCAGTAGACCACTTTTTTTATGATAATTGTCTAAAGAATGCCATTATTATCAATTCTCAAACTTGTTACACGGAACATAGATAGTTTCCACATAAGTGAAGATCCCTTATCTTGACAGCCATCTTTGATCATAACTTCAAGGGATTTTCAGATGAATTATATAGAAGCATATATTTTATTTTCTTGTAATTTCTTCATTTGTGGTCCAAAAATTAAAAAGCTATACACCATTGGAAAACTCTTGAAATTCATATTTTTAGAATGCAATATTTTTAAAATTGATAAATGCACAAAGAATTAATACACTGAAATAAATAAAATTATTGGCTCATCCTTAAACAAAATGGTGTTACTTTTTTGGTTGTATTTTTTTTACCTTTGAAACTATCAAAATATAGTTTTGATATTAAAAATACTTTATAAAAAGCTGTTAAATTTGATATAAAATTCAGTAAAATAGTCTGAAAAATAAAAACACTGGTGAGTTTAATGCAGCACATAATTCCAGATTTCTGCCTTCATTAGTTCTGCCTTCAAAGATGGCTGCCTTAAACTGTCTTATCAGTGCCTATGACTTCACACGGAAACTATCTATTGATCATGATGAGTAGATGACCCCAATTAGTTTTGGAGGCAGTGTTGCAAATGTCAACATCACAGCGACCTTGAGCATGATAATTGTTTTGGTTTTGGGGGTCAGTGGGTGATACCAGGTAACAAAGGGTACATACATATTGTACAATTATCTTTTGTTACATTCTGATTCACTTAATGAAAATAATATATACACATTTCTTTTAGAATTTAGACTAGACCATTAAAAGAAAACAACTTTGGCTGTTTACATATTTTCTTATATTTCATGCGCTTAAAAAATAAGATTTGATATCTAACAGGTAAACAGAAATCACACGTTTCTGAGACGTTCCTTTTCTTGTTTCGTGTTTTTTTATAAATAATATAACATATTTTTACTTTCATTTATTTCCAGGTTTACGGGGTTTAATCAACTTAGGAAACACCTGCTTCATGAATACCATAGTTCAGGCACTGATCCACACCCCTGTGTTGCGAGACTATTTCCTGGCTGACAAGCATGTGTGTCACATCTCTAAGTTGGGTCATGAACAGTGTCTTGTCTGTGAATTGTCTACCATATTCCAGGAGGTATGTCCCTGATATACATGCAATCTTAAGTCCATGGTATAACAGTTCAAATTGTTGACTTAGTACCTAACCCGACCTGAAAGGGCAATCGGTAGAGTGTCGGCTTCATGTATGGGAGACCCCAGGTGTGATCCTGGGCCACAACATTGTTAAAAATGGTAGTGGTTTTGCTTCCTTGCCAACGCTCAAGTAAATGTAAGAGAAGTTCCTCGACTGCTTGGCCCAGTGTCAGGATTATGTAGCTGGGGGTAATATCATGCCAGGTGTTATACACAGTGTAGGCAGCACTATATCTGCTTAAAGTGGACACTATCTCCAGATAACTGAAATACTGTTTATGGGACAATTAACCTAGAAGAGAAGTTATGTAGGTAAATTAACTAAATTGGTAATTTTTGTTAAAATGTATGTATCAAGTTAAAGCCAGTGATCTCTTAAAGTCAACATTTCAAATTTGATAAAAATAGATAAGAATTTAATTTAGAAAAAAAAATATAAACATACTGTTGCTTTCAGTTCTACTCTGGAATCAGTTCGACATACATTCCGTACCGCCTGCTACACCTAGTGTGGACCAGTGCCCGACACCTAGCAGGCTACGAGCAGCAGGACGCTCATGAGTTCCTAATTGCTGCTCTGGATCTGCTTCACAGACATTGTATTGGTACACAGTCTATATTTGGAAATAAAGTGTCTAAATAGCTGGCTAATAAATATCATGGATGATCATTTTATCTTTAAATTTGATGATTTGTGGCTAAAAAATAAATTTTACTCAGTTTTTGAAACATCATAGTTTACTTTTGTAAACATCAAAGTATTTTTGTTTTAAATAAAATATAAGAAAATAGATGTCTTAAAACTATGTAAAATATGTGAATAATTAGGCAATAAAATTAATGGTTTCAGCGCCATATGACCTATCAAGTGTCGGTGTGCCTTAATGCCCCACCCCAAAAAATAAAAAATAATAATGGTAAATGTGTTAACCCCTGAGCTTAGCTTTTTCCTACATATCAGACGATGTATCTCCTATGCTATAGGACACATATGTACCTATATTTGTCTGTGTGCGCCAAACATGTTTTCCACATTGTATAGCTGGCTCTTCCAATGGTCGAAGTACAAGTAGTCCCCACAACTGCCACTGTATCATAGACCAGATCTTCACAGGAGGCCTCCAGTCGGATGTTACGTGTCAACAGTGCAAGTAAGTTCAGTATCTCATTATACTGGAGCTGATAGCGCAATCGGTAGAGTATCTGCTCCAGGTACTGTAGGCTCCAGGTTAGATCCCTGGCCGTGACATACCAAAGTTGTTAAAAATGGTAGTGGTATAGCTAGCTCCCTTGTTAACGCTCAAGCAAATATAAGGGTAGTTTCACAACTGTTTGGCCCAGTGTCAGGATAATGTGACTGGGTGTGATATCTGCTTCAAGTTGACACCATCTCCAGATAACTGAAATACTGTGGGTGGGACGATAAACCCAACAAACAGACAAAGACCTACCCAGGTGGATGTGTGTGTTTACTCAACAAATAATAGCTGGACTTACCCAGACACTTTTGTGCGACTTTCTCCGAAAATAATAATTAGCTGGACCTACCCAGATACTTGTGTTGGGACTTTCTCCGTAATTAATAGTTGGACTTACCCAGATACTTGTGTAAGGACTTTCTTCGCAAATGATAGTTGGACTTAGCCAAATACATGTGTGGTCTTCCTCCACAAATAATAGCTGGACGTACCCAGATATTTGTTTGAAAGCTTTTTCTTCCAATGAAAGTTGACTTAGCCATCATGGACGTAATTTAGTCTGTCTGACCTAGATATCAAAACTATTTATTAAAGCAGCTAGGAATGTGCGGCAAAATATTTTTTTTAAATTTCAGTAACGTGTCCACCACCATTGATCCAATCTGGGATATATCACTAGACCTGGGGCCGGGCCTGCCAGCCACGCACTCCAGTAACAACAACAACAACAACAATGGCTCAAACTCATCCCCTGGCTCAGGTATAACACCAGCCTGTCTTGTGAGGTAGTAGGTTGAGGGGTAACACTTACACTTAGGATCAATCACAGACATTTCATTGTCAATTAGAGATAAACCTGAAAAGAATTAATTGTAGATATCCATGTGTTTCACTGTCAAAATGAAATTAGTTCTCAAGACAAAATTATCAGAAGGGTATGTACAGTTACTTTTTTTTTCTACAGTGTGTCACAATTTTACATTTAAATGGACAAAACAAAATCAGAAAATACATTAATGATAAATGCTTGTCCTTCATTGCAAACACTAAGAATGATAGCAGTTTACATATTGCTGACTGGCCATTCCAAGGCGGTAACTGTCGGGTTTGCTCTTTTAGTTAAATGTCTAATAAAAAATTTGTTCTTACTTTTCACTTAGCTTGCACATGAAATACTTTTGTCCTGTGCCTTTTCAGAGTTTGATATATGTTGCAATGCTCATGGGACTTTGTCATATATTCTTATTATTGAGCAATACTTAGACAACGCTTGAATGTCTAAATTCTTATATGAATAGAAAAAAACACCTTCATAAACCTGATATGTTATTTAAAAAATATCTGTAAAGTTAATTCATTACTTGCCCACATTGATTTCACTGGCAAATAATAACAATAACAGACTTCTAACAAATGCTATGATACAGTGTAGCATTAGGGGCAATTTTTTTCTGTGTGCAAATACAGTAAATAAAATTCCTTTTTACCTGCATACATTTTATCCTTGGTGCAGTTTTAACATTCCTAAGCATTATGAATTTAAAAATTAATTACATCATTTTCTTGTTTTTATTCCATTTTACTACCCAGGTTTATCACTTAAAACAGAAATGTAGACACTTTTCATTTGTGTTTTTATTGGCAAATGTTTAGCTTCTGTAGGAACTATTCCTCCTCAAAACTATTCAATGGCTACAATGTGTTTGTAGAGGGGGGTAGTTGGCCCCTTTCAATAATTCCTGGATGGAACACTATGATAGTAATGAGAAACATATAAGTTCTTAGCTTCATGGTTACACATCTAAATATTACCAATTGGTTGAAATTAAAAAAAAAGTGACTAATATTAATGCATAAATTAAAAAGATGTTTTAATGTGTAGTTTGGATACTACATTTATATCAAAAGCAAGGTGCATGTACAACCCCCTACTTTATATATGGCCCAGGTCCGTGCCGACGCTCGTCGGAAAATGGCCATGTTTCAAAAGGAAAGGCATCTGGATCAAGCAATGGTAAAGAGTGGCAGAGTTCTTGCTGTTAACACATGCCCTGTTTGAACTAAACCTTGTACACTTGTTAGCTGAGATGTAGTCACACACCAGTTTTGCTAATTATATTTTTTTTTGCCACTGTTATCTATAGAGAGTATGAGTGGTTGAATGTTGAGGTGATTGGATTAACTGTTATTTGTAATAGACCTTCTTTTTTTCCAGCATTTCATGTTGATGATGTCTGTTTCTGTATGATTAAAAGCTATTTAGAAATGCCAGGGTTATTTTGCAAGTAGGCAGATAGTTTAGTTAACCTGTATACATGTATGTTTTTGCATTTCAGATGCCAAGTAGCTGAAATATGTTTTTTATAATATAGATAAGCGCATCCATGTAATTACTGACTCCTCCCACAAAAGCCCTTCATGCAAGGTTTGAGGAATGTTAAAGCATCTATATTGGCCTAGGAATTCACAGTTACAGACAAAGAAACACTTAGCCCACCGCCACTTAGATTGAATTTTCAGACTGGGTGACAGGTTTTCAATCTGATCTGTGCGGGACTTAGCTGATTAACCAGACATTCGATGAGCGTCTCCCTCAGCCAAACGTATCTGAGCATTGTCGTTATTATGTCAGCGCTATGTACATGTCTACACAGTTTTCGGGGACATAGAATGAATCTTAATATATATGCTTGCTCCATTTGCATATTTAATTATCATGCCTGCTGTTTAGATGTAACCTTTGTAAAAAGAAAAAAAAAAGGTTAAAATGCTACTCTCATTAAAACTTGATCTAAAGCACAAGTATAGTGTTGTACAATTATTTGTCTGCTTGCAATTACAAGTATTTACGATGAAAACTTATAATAATGTTTAAGTTCTTGTATTGTTACTTGTCATTTTCAATTTCTGCAGAAATATTTTTTTTCAACAGTTGAATAGATGAAATGCGTGTCTGAATATGAAACACTCTATATTCAAACCAATTCAAATTGCGTTTCACTTGAAATATTTTTCACTTTTTATGACCTGTTGACTTTCACTTGTAATGTTATTTCACTTTTTTCTGTACTGGTATTTATCTTTCATTTTTGTATAATTTACCATATGGATTGCTCACTTTTTCGTTTGGTTATTTTTATTGGGGTGGCATTTTCTGTGCTAAATATGTTAAATCTTTCTTTTATTGTCTTATAGGATATTCAAACAGCCCAGGAACTTACGATCCTACCTCTCTAGTTGATTGTCTGAAAAGGTGAGTTCTCTGAAATTAAGCATTATAAATGTCATTTTGTTGGGTTTTCTTAATACTTTTCACTGACACAATTATGATAACTGCACATTATTTGTCGAAAAATGCTGCTAACAAAAGTCTTAAATCATCACTGTGGGACCAGCCGTAATAGCTCAGGTAATAGAGCGTCGGCTTGCGGATCGGGAGGTTGTGGGTTCAAACTCTGGCCGGCTCAAACCAAAGACTTAAAAGTTGGTAGTAGTGGCTTCGCTCCTAAGGGGACAGCATTACGCCTGACTCGTCAGTGTCCGTATAATGGACCAGCCTGGTTCAGTCCCTGGGCACCTCATAAGTGCCCCTTTGCTATAATGATAGAAATGTCGCTGCACAGTATCAGCAAAAATGCCGGCAAATCCCAATCCCCCTCATTACTGCGGGACAGATTGGCAACCTTCCTGATTATAGGTGCTGTCTGACATTTTCAGCCAGAAAAAAACATGGAAAATGCACACAATTTATGGATGACTGGTTGACTTACTTAAAGCTACTTGTTGATCTCCTAGAGTTGTCTTGGGGTCTTCCTCCACCAAAACAGCTGGACGTCGCTATAATGATCATAATAGGTCGCTGCCAAGTATCTTAAAAAAAAACAACAAATAAAACAAAACAAAATCCTTTCCCACAAAGTCTAATAAAAACATGCTAAATTTTGTTTCAGATTCACCAAGCCAGAACACCTAGGGAGCCTGGCAAAGATCAAGTGCAGTAATTGTGGTTGTTACCAGGAGTCTACCAAACAGCTCACCATGAAGAAACTTCCCATTGTGGCCTGTTTTCACTTAAAAGTAGGCAAACTTTATGGGCATTACATGTTAAACATCTGCTGTATAATCAATTAATTGGCCTTGACTATGTAGGCAAGTAAATACATATAAAATTTTGATCATTGGCTATATCAGTTAGCAATAATAAGTAATCAGTGTCTGTCCATCTTTCATTTGCTGGCTGTTAAGGCCATGGATTGACGTCTGGCATACATATGATGATACTTATGTCAGGCAACTAAATGTAATAAACAAGAATGGTGAAAACAATTGACTTTCAGGCATCTGACTTTGTAATACAAATGCAAAAAAAGAGCGAGAAAACCAATGCTTACGATGAGCTTACATTCATTTCAGCGATTTGAGCATTCTACGGGTTATCACAAGAAGATCTCAACGTATGTGTCATTTCCAGAGGAGCTAGACATGACCCCTTTCATGTCATCTTCCCTGGACAAACATACCTCGAGAAATGGCACTGACCATTCTATTGGGCTTTCATGTAAAAACAAGTAAGATTCTTTTACATACTTTTTATACTTATTTATGTACATACTAGCTGTCAGCAGTTTACTTACCTTTGTTTAGTTGCTGAAATGATGTGATAAACATTCTAAACTGGTAGTCAAGAGCCAATCAAGATCTTTGCAGTCAATTCTTGACTAGTCTCTCGTTTTCCTGTGGGGGCTTGTACAGTCATTTTTAGTGTGTCTTTTCTTTAAATATGGTGAGCTTTCCCACTCATCTCAGTGTTAGCTGTATATAATGCTCAGATTAAAGTTTTGCATGCATTGTTTATTTGATTTACTGGCCCACCAACAATTTTTCAGCTTGACTGTGTCCACTTTAAGCAGATATATTGACATTAAGTCTTGGCATTTAACCTCACCTGGTCACATTATGCTGAGACCCTAGGGTTAACCTGTTGTGAAACTATATTTTCTTGAGCGTTAGCTAGAGAGCTTAACAACTATCATTTTATACAACTTCTGTATGTTTGAACCCAGTATCTACTGTACTTGGAGCTGATGCTTAGCTATTAGTGGTGCTAGGTCCAGTTAATATGTCAGCTCACTGTTAAGCTTGTACTTGTACAGATTGCAAGAAAACTGAACATATATATATTTATAGTGATCTTATATACAATTATAAAAATCCAGTTTCTTAGGTTTAGATTATTTTTATTAGAATTCTAACCCTGATTTAACCTACAAAATTAGGAGCACATACTTGCATGCTTTCATTGTGCTGACTGGACCTGGTAGAGCAATCGGTAGACTGTCTGTTCCAGGTACAGGAGGCCCCAGGTTCGATCCCAGGTCGCGACATACCAAAGTCGTTAAAAATGGTAGTGGTGTAGCTCCCTTGCTAACACTCAAGCAATTATAAGGGTAGTTCCACGACTGGTTGGCCCAGTGTCAGGTTAATATGACTGGGTGTGGTATCATGCCAGGTGTTTATGGCATGCTTTACATAGTGAAGGCAGCACTATATCTTACTTCAAGTAGACACAGTCTCCAAATAACTGAAATACTGTTGGTGGACAGATAAATCCCTAAAACATAAACATTTCATTGTGCTAGTACTGTCAACCTAACATACTACCATGGACTTGAAGTGTACAGTCATGTGACAGCTCTTGTTCCCTTTGTTATTGTTTGAACATTAAGATAAGGTAAACATAAAAGGATTTTATGGTAAAATGTTTAATATGCTCTTCTGCTGAAAATAAGAGAGGTTAACTTAATTACTTGAGTTTTTGATCAAACGCCAATATTCAGGTATTGAAAATAAAATTCAAGCACTCTAGGGAAAAAATGAAATATTATTACATTGAAAAATAAAATGCTAATTAAGTCTGTTAAATGTTGGCGCAAATTTTGCAACTAGTGTTTGTCCAGCAAAAAACTGCAATGTACCGCTCTCCATTGCTTCCATAATTATATAACTCTACAGCACTTACCAGAACAACAATTGCATTGCCAGTCAGACCCTATCATCTTGCACCTGCTCAGCCACCACCAGATATTTTTTTAAATAATACACGTAGTGTCTTTTTTATATTGCTTTAATTTTTTTACATGACAGTAGGCTAAATTTATCTTCTCGTAAGTTAATTAATGTTATACAATAATAATGAAAGATGCCATTTGAAAGCACGAAGGCATTTCAGGAACTCATCTTGCAAGATAATAATGTATATCATATTCAGGTGTTTAAAATCGAAATCTTCAGGTATTCTCTGTTTGCTGTTGTGAACCACAGTGGAACAATAGAGTGTGGACACTACACCTGTTTTATACGACAGCATAAAAATCAGTGGTTCAAATGTGATGATCATCTCATTACAAAAGCTCTGCCTCAAGAAGTGCTCAATAGTGAAGGGTAAGTTCCACATAGTTTAGATGTTCACATAGCTAAATATTACAGCCTTATCCCCCACGATACCGGTGCAGTTAATGAATATGTAAATAAATCATAAGAACTAAAACTCACCTGATGAAAACTCAAAGTCAACTTATTTACCAACATCTCATCTTCTAATGACTTTCAAAAAAAAGTTCTATCACTTTTACAATTTATTGTTCGTGGATGTAAACAATGGCATCCATATTGAATATAAGTAAACTAGGTCACTCCTTGTGATCGGTGTAATGGTAAAATTGTCCAAACAATTGGATGCCAGAATCGCCACTGAATTCAGTGTTCAATTTAAATATGTCAATAGTCACACTTAGCTTATATGAACAGTTAAATGTTATTTTCTGACATAGAAAATTCAACTGTAACAATGAAACTGTTGATAACATGAACTAATTACTGATCTCTTAAGGTGGCGCTTCGGAAAAAAAAACACGCAATATTGTGTTTACACTGGTACCATGGGATTCGAGTATACATCTGGTCCTCTCCTCAGCTTCTCCTTGGGAGATATATCAGAATGCAGACTTTCATGTGGCAATACATCAATTATCTAATTAGATATGCATGTGAGGTCTGCCTACACCAATATTAGTTAGAAATTTGTTCTTCAAATACTTGTTTTGTCTCTGCAATTTGCCAAGCAAAACAGTAAATTTGTTATATTTGAGTTTTGATTTTTTTTTATGCCCCTGCCATATGATTTGCAGAATAATGAATTGTGTATGAAGAGTTACCCCAGTCACCCATCTGTGTGTTGGAAGTCTAACTTGTTAAGGACTCTAAACATATAATCCATATTTAGTATATGGTGTCAGACTACTGGTTATGGGGCGCCTGTGTTATAGTGGTAGAGTTGCCGATTTGCAACTCTTCTAACCACTTGGCCTCTCACCGCGTGGGTTCGAGTCCCGTTCAGGCTGTAGGACTTAATGTGGGAAGATCTTCCAGCTCACCTGTGGTGGGCCGGTGGTTCTACCTAGACATTTGTTTGGGGTCTTTCTCCACCAAAATAGCAGGACGTTGCTATAATGATGTATTTCAAAATAAAAAAATATAAAAAAACATCAGACTACTGGTTAAGATTGTTTTTGTTTCCACTAATTAAAAAAGTTATAGCCCTTTCTACAGATATTTTAATCAAAAGTACAAATGGGTGAAACCTGCTATGATATAAGGACTTTTTAAAATGTAATATACTTTTGATACCATATGATTTTTTCATCCGTGTAAATGATATAAATTGGTTCATTATTAACTAGGTCACTTTAATTTTTCTTTTAGGTATTTGCTGTTTTACCACAAACAGATACTGGAGTATGAGTAGTTGAGACAACTCAGACAGTATGAGACTGTCGACTGTACGAGAACTTACATGATTAGGAAACTTACATGGTAAGGTGCACCTCAAGGGAGGTAGCAGTGCAGTTCAGCGTGATGTGATGTTGGATAAATTTGTCAGTGGCTGGTCCTGTTAATATGAGTAATGCTTTAATAAAGATAAGGATGTAACAAATGCTGCAATTTTCAAATGTAGGAAAAATAAGCAAAAATTGTTGCATACAATCGACACATTGATGTTACTAGGTTGAAATTACCTATTAAGAGGTCTTTGTTAAACTTATAGAAGAACACTTGTAAAAATTGTAACTGGCAAGGTCTTGCTCGGGATCTTTGATATGGCATCGCATTTAGATACTTTCGATGTCACTTAAATGGGGCGCCCGTGGCGTAGTTGCAGAGTCGCCGATTTGTAACTCTGACTGCTTAGCCTCTCACCAAGTGGGTTCGAGTCCCAGTAGTAAGTCTCTTCCCTTTTATGTTATGAGTTCTGTAACCAGTTAATCACTAGGATAAATATAAACAGAATCTACTGGATAACATTTTACATACTTTAGTGAGTGCTGTTTATCAAATCAGTGTATAATGGCATTCCCATCCCCTGATCACCTGACCTGGTAGCACAATCAGTAGAGCATATGCTGCAGGTATGGAAGGGCCCGGGTTCGATCCCAGGCCGCGACATACCAAAGTTGTAAAAAATGGTAATGGTATAGCTCCCTTGCTTACACTCGAGCAAACATAAGGGTAGTTCCACGACTGGTTGGCCCAGTGTCTGGATAATGTGACTGGCTGATATAATGCCAGGTGTTCACGGCTAGACACATTGAAGGCAGCACACTATCTGCTTCAAGTAGACACCTTCTCCAGATAACTGGAATACTGTAGGTGGGACGATAAACCCAACGAACTAACGTCCTCTGATCTGGTAATTATTGTCAGCTCAAGGTTTAGTCTTTTGTAAAAACACAACCCATGCGAGTCTTAATTCATTCTTCCTTCCCATCTGAAAGCTTCTTCTCCACTTAAAAGTTTTCTTGCAAGTAGTATTTGAAACATTGATCTAGTTGACATTTTTACACCAAAACTGTATACCAAAGTGTACCGTTTTGAAGTAATGTTGTTACATTTTAATATTTTTAAGATCCATATAGATTGTCATTTATTATTTTAGGAATTACAAATTTTAACTTGGTTACATCCATTTGTCGATTGTGTGAAAAACATATCAATAATATTGAATATTGATATTTTACATCACTATTACAATTTTAATACATTGCATATTGATGTGGTATCAGATCCTAGCAGCAGATTCATAAATATTGCAATAGTCGGATGTAAGTAATTTAAAGTACCGAATAAAGTGGTGGTATTTTCAGGTTAACCTGTCTTATGTTTAAAAAGATTAACAAGTTACTGATATGTAAATTTGCCATCTTCAATTAAATACATCCTTAAGATAAAGCTAACAATGCCAGTCATCTTTCTGTGGATCATTATATACCGGTACTTTTTTGCTGCATATGTTACAGCTTGGAGTTGGTGTAGCATTGCCCAACAACCATTGTGTTCATTTTGTCCCTGTTGTATTAATTGTAGTAAAGTGAAAAATTCAACAGTGATTTTGTGATTAACTTAAAGCATACCTGATTTAAGTGATTGAACATTTAAAGGACAGTTTAACTGAGTAAGGGCTAGAAATTTAGATATTGGAATGAATTCTAGAAGTCGGATATTTCAGATTTGCAGGCATATTCAGTGTAATATACTTAACATCACTAGCATTAAGAACACAAATATATACATATATCTTAATTGTATAGCTGCATAGTGTAAATCAAAATTTAAACAACTAAGCTGTATTTTACTAATATAACAAGTTATCTTTTATGAATGGGCATACATTGGTAAAATTGACATTGTCTCCCTTGTTACTTAATATCCAAGGTATTCCAAACAGAAGGTAGGTCCTTGTAGTTGGAATTCTTGGACTTAATTGCCTGTTCTTTTGTAGATATTGCAATTACAACAGTGAAAGTTCTTACTTTTGAATAAATATAAGCATCAATATAAGCTTAAAATCCATTTAAATACTTTTTGAGATTTGTTATAGAAAAAAAAAAATGGAAGTGTTTGTTGATGATGGTGAACCTGGGTATCACAAGAAAGGCAGACATGTCAACATACACTCCAAACAGCACAAGCATAAAAACTGAGTTAATCAAATGAAAGGACTTACTGGCATTGAGGGATTATTCAGGGGAGACTTATCATTTATGTCTCATTGTATTGCACCTTTAAGTTGAATGTTATGATAGTTCTTTGAGTTTTTGATAAATGCTGTAGTGTGTCACTTTATTTGTTAAATATGTGAAACAGTGTTAGTGGAAAGGCATCTTATATTATGTGCTTTATCTTTACAATGAATGAACAAATATATGGAAGTTACGGAATATAGGCTTAAAAGCTGGGCATTTATTTAAAACATCATAATGCTTATTAGACATATACACAGTCACTTCATCATGTCATAGATGCTTTAATAAAAGTTAATAAACATATCACATTGCCATAAAAACAAGCAGACATGAAACCCACGTGGTCTTTGTCTGCATGCGTCTACACAATAAAACCTTGTTAGTGCAAATAGTATTAAAGTATTACTTGATATAGTGTATGTTGTATATTATAAATTTTAAAGGTTATTTTATGAAGATGAATGACAAATGTTAGTGATTGGATCTATTCTGCTTACTTATATGACTAAATGTATTTTTCTCTTTTT
Source organism: Sinonovacula constricta (assembly GCA_007844125.1). NCBI lineage: Eukaryota > Metazoa > Mollusca > Bivalvia > Cardiida > Solecurtidae > Sinonovacula > Sinonovacula constricta. The sequence continues at coordinate 28,332,726 of CM017564.1, forward strand.
TTCTGTTATTTCTTGAACTGTATTGAAGTAACTTGTGTTGAAAAGTTTTCTCAAAAAGGATACTTTTTTAATGACTGCCAAGCGCTTTATACTGATGGGTGTGGATTCAATTTTAAGAAGTGTCGGCTTTTTTTTTTTCTCTTTTTTTTCATTTTGACCATTATTTCTCTATCACTCAGACCAAATATTAAAACAGGCTATTATTTTTATGTCTATTTTATTAGAAGTATTCATTGGCTACATCATGCTAAATTAGGTACCAAGTAAGGTAACTGGTATATTCAATGTCTAAACAAAATAAAAACCGCATGGTAACAATAACTGTTTATGTTAGGCAATAACATTAAAAAAAATTTGTTCAAGATTTTGGTAACTTTAACATGATTGTCTCAGTTGTGTAGAGCTCAGTGAGTTTGATGTAAATGATTTTTTTTTAAAACATTTCAGATATTTGGAGGCAAAACAATTATTTTATTTTATTAGTCTGGTTTATTAGCACTGTGCTTTTATTTGTTTCTAAATGAAACTAAATTGCAAAACCTTTTTGTATAGAGAATATGACAATATTTGAAATTTTCTTTTTATCTGATTTAGAGATAAAAAAAAATAACAACAAGGAACAGTGTAAGTAAAGAAACCCGACCAGTTAATTTGTTTAGATTTTATATTCAAATGTCTTTTTAGAAATACAAAACAACATTGTTGTTGATTTTTATTTACTACATAATGTTACTTACAGTGTCAGAGCCTTACAAGAATATTTGTTTATGTTTAATATCAGTAATGAAAGTACTTAACCCTTTTCTGCATGTATACACCATTTTACGCCTTCACAATCATATTCCATTTTACGCCTTTACAAACCATTCACAATTATTAGCAAAATCTGCATGAACAAGTGTTTATCTGTAGACTGGTTCAGCCTTAAATCTATTATTGCAAATTGAACATATATTTATTAAAATCATTTTATTAAAATAATTTTTATCTCTTTTAAAGAAAAACAACAAAGTCAGGTGAATTTTCAAAATTATAGATGAACTATGAATGAGAGGATTGACCTAGTTAATGTTAGTCAGTTATTTTAAAAACAAGGTGCCTTTTCTCCAACGCTGCTTCTGTTGCCATGGTGTTGTTTTGTTTTCTAAGAAATTGTAATTTTTCTGTGATAAGTCTGGTAATGGGAAACATGTTTTACAGGTTTTCATTATTTTTGTAACAACATTTTCATAGAAAGCATAAAAAAATGCATTTATTTTGTATGTTAAATGAATCTATTCTTTGTTGGGTGGTTAGTTTGTATTGTTTTATAGTAGTTTGTTTTGTTAAAAGATTTTGCATGCAAGTGCTCTGTGTTACATAATTTGTTAGAACATTAATTATCATTAATGGAAGCTTACAAAACATGGAATTAATATAAAATATATCATTCTACTACCAGACTGCCAGTTTGTATGTTATACTAAAGGCCAAGTTTTTTTTTGTAATTTTCAGTACTTAATGATTTTACACAGGTAACTACTGGTACTAACATTTCAATTTTACAACCAACTCTTCAATGCTTTTTCATTTTTGTCTAGTTGGATACAAAATTGTATAAGGTACTTTAGGACAATATATTAATGATTAATCAGTTTCAAATCTTGTGACTACACCATTAACGAGTTTCTTAAAATGATAAAAACAATAAAAAAAATATTAACACATCACGTTGTCATAACAATATATAGCACCTCGAACTTGATTTAGAAAGAAAAGAATTCATAAGAATTTTATTTTGATTCTCTGTGTTCTCCTTGTTGTTATTGCCTTTTTGTATGTGTAGATATTTGAAATATAATAAATATGCTTCTATAATTATTTAATGTGTATTTGTGAGTGATGTTACCTCATTAGCATATGATATTATATTTCATGTACCCAGTACAGTTAAATAATAGTTATAATAAAATCCATTTTAAACTTACTGTTGAAACTTTTTCTTTTTTTTATTGTTTAATGCAGGTACTTTTTTGGCATTTTGAGGTCTAGATTGAATGTTGTTGCTTTTGATGCATTTTTTTTTCAGAAAAAGAAATGCTTGATGTTTGAAAACATCTTCTATGTCAATAATCAAGGTTATTGAGAAAATATTTGTGTGCTTCATATTACAATTATAGTAGCAAGAATCTGAATGAAATTATACATGTAAGTTCTTCATTTTTTTTTATTACAGGGGCATATAACTATTAGAATTCTAACCTTTTAGCTTGATTTTCTATTCCAAGAAATACTTTTTACATTTACTAGTATTGTTGTCTATGAGATGCAAGATTGTTAGTTTTGTATGTGTTCATTTTGTAAAAAAGCTTCAAGCTTACTGACCCTGTATACTAGTTGTGTAAAAATTTGTAGCTTTTTTTTTTTTCTTCAAATTTACAAAGAGAGTATCTCTTTTTGTAGGCCCTCATTTTGTACTCTTTTTGTCATGTTTTACTGTGATATCTAATTTATACGAAACATAATCACTTTTATGTGCAAAAATGTACTTTGCGTATTGAGAGCTGTCTTGTGACTGGTAAAGAACATATTTTGGGTGGCTGAGGTGCATGCTTGTTTCATTGGCTTGGTAGATAGAAATTATTCACACCGTTATAACATTTTTCAACTTTTCTTCTTAACAGGTTCTGTCCAACAGGAGGTCAAATTACAAATACTAAAATTAGAACATAAATTTTGAATCATTATAATTTATGCATTTAGTTCAGCTAAACTTTACAAATTATATACTAGTTAAATTCCAAAAACAACAGACTTCATTGATGTATTTTTAGTAAATAAAATATTCTATGTTAGTACCCATGTGGAGTTGAAAACTGACTCCTAGGGCATTTCTTCTTAACAAAACTGATTGAGGCATTCTGATTCAATAATTACATTAAACCCTTTCCTGCATTTTATATGCCATTTTATGCCTTTACAAACCATTCACAATTATATGCTACTTTACGCCTTTACAAACCATTCACACTAATTAGCAGAATTTGCACGACTTTAGGTTTGTGTGTAGACTGGTTCAGCCTTAAATATATTATTACAAGTCGAACATGTATTTATTAAAGTCCTTTTATCTCTTTTGAAGAAAAACAACAAAGTCAAGTGAATTTTCAAAATTATAGATGAACTATGAATGGAATGGTTAAACATACAATATAAATAATTAGCTGACAACACAACTGGGTCATGACTGGGTTTAAAAGTGCTCGACTCTCATATCAGACATAGGTGGTTAGTAATCAATATCTGGCATGTTTTTGATGCTAAAATTTTTTTATTAGAAAGAAAATGTTGTTTATTATTTTCTTTTATAACTTCATGTTTTGTTTCACCAAAAAGATTATCTTGTCCATTTGAGAATATATAGGACAGAACAAAAAATGAGGACAATCCTTTGGACATCTTCGGAGACCATGGCTACTGAATACGCTTCAATCCATTCATACACGATGGGATAATTATTTGTCCTTTCATCGTTATATCTAAAAGCCAAAGCAGTTAAATCATTGGCTGCAGAACGAAATTGTCCTGCACCTACTTTCCAATCAGATGGCTGTGTAGCTTTCAGCTATCCTTCCAAAATGGTGTCATCAATGCAAAGAGAATTCAAGTTGGCTTGTGGGCACAGCCATTTTGTTTCCAGATACTTAGATACCTCCACACTTATGAGTAGCAGAAATGTAAGCATTGTTTTGATTGGCTGATATCTATTCATATTTATCTCTCAACATGGTGATATCATAGACAAAAATCCCACGGTGTATGGAATGAAACGTATTCAATAGCCCTGGGCTCCGACGATGTCTTTTGGACAGAACCCTTAACATAATAACTGTTGCCATATGAAAATATTACTATGGAATTAATTTAAGTGGAAAGTTTTTTGACTGTTAAACAATTAGCTTGTCAAATTGTGTATGAAACTGTATGACATAGTGACATGTGAGCATAGTGTAGAATTTTTATGTTGGGTAACACCAAGCAAAAAATGACGTAAATGTTTGTACTGAGCAGACAATGGGCATTTTATGTTGCAATTAGAACAAAAGGTCTATTGTTATTGAATGAGTGAGTCTTTAAAGTTGCCAATGTAACTAGAAGTACAAGTATAAATATAATACAAAGTTTTTTAACACCTCAAAATATAAATAAGTAACACAATGCAATGTAATTGTTGTTGTTGTTTTGCCAAATGAAGTTTCTTTGATATCCTAAGCATGTACATGTGTTTTTTTTCAAAGCAGTTTTCTTTTTTTGTTTCCTGAATTCAAAAATTTAATTACAGAATATTAAGGTGGTGTCTGACAGTTTTCCTATATCAGATTCATGTGAATATATCTAAACTCTGTTTTGAGGAATTTGGGCATTGTCTCTGCATAAACTCAAAATTTAGTCTTAGTGAACACGAGTTTGAACACTACCTTAGTTGTAAGTACAACTCATGAAAATATGGCTGTAAATTTTCATTTTTTCCAAATAAACAAAAAGAAACAATTAAGATTTCTGCTAAACAGGTATCTACCTCAGAAAAGTACCCATCTGACGATATGATGTTATCTCTGAGTAAGTGATCACATGGTTTTTGCTGTTTAAATATAGACATTGTGCATAGTGGCTTAGATAGAAAACACATGTATGTAATGATGAGTGGGGTGTAGTGCTTCACTTTTCACATAGATGTAGCACATCAGTAAATAGCATTTGGCTGTATCTGTTCAGGTGACACTTACTGATTTGGTTGGTTGAGATTGTTTTTTGTTTTTTTAGTCCAAATTTTCAGACACCACCTTTAAGGCAATTTGCTTGGATTTAAAATATGAGAAAAACACACTTTTTTGTTTGTTTACGTGTTTGTTGTCTGTATGTAAATGTGGCACCAAATTGTTTTAGATTCTCTTTGCTCAAGTATGCATGATGTCAGACTGGAGTTTGAAGTGAATGGGCCTTGTGTGTTTACACATGGAAATAAGTTGATACTTAAAACTGAATTTGACAGAACATTGTATTTTGAATTAGAATCGTTTAGTACTTTATAAAGTAGCAAATTTAAACTTGTTAAGATGTAAATGTATTTTCATATTGAAGATGCAATATAAAGTTGAAACAAGCCAAAAGTTATATATATGTTTAAGGAAAAATTTTTTTTTTTGCTAAAAAATAAAGTTTGGTGCAAAAGATAAAGAAGTTATGAAACAATAATGGTCATAAAATTTGTATAATTTTGATCAACATGCCTGGTTGTTTTTGCTCCATTGTCATTACTAACAGGTGAGCCTAATCTGACCAGACCTTTTGTGTCTTTTTAAATTAGTGGAAGGGTGTAGGTTATATATTTTTCATATGATTGAAATAAAAGGATCAATTAAGTAACTATAAATGGGTGCACCATTCTGTTTACCCAAGAGTCCAGTGCAGTGAGAACTGTTGCCAGTTTGATTTTCGTTCTAGTAATGTCACTAATAACTTCCTATAACAAAATGATTAATTATGCCTTTGTATGCTTGGATGTTTTACAATCTTCTATATTGCTGTTGTATAACATATACATATAACCCCATGTAGTGCAGTACAAAGTATTAATATCATGTTACTATGACATACTGTAACACACATAACATTGTATAAGGGAAAATGGGGATGGGGGGCGCCTGTAACGTAGTGGTGAGTTGCCGATTTGTAACTCCTCTGACTGCTTAGCCTCCCACCGTATGAGTTCTAGTCCTGTTCAGGGTTAAGGACCTGCAGTGCACATAGGTGATTCTACCCAGACATTTGTCTGAATTTCTGGGGGTCTTCCTCCACCAAAACAGCTAGAAGTCGCTATAATGATCATAATTGGTCACAGTAGTTTATCTCAAAACAAAACATAAGGGGAAGTAACATCATAAAAAGTCTTCACCTACTCCCGCAACAGTTTTTTAATAAATGGATATATATGCAGGTAAAATATAGTGCTGTAGTGTGTGTTTGTTAAGCTAATTGTAATTGTATGATATGTATGCAGATGTTGGTGATTTTTTCATTCAGTTTTGTACGGTTGTAGATCTTTGATATTAATTTGTAATGAAGTAATAAAAAAAGTTTTAAAATATGTTTGTCTTTTTCATTACTTACACTAAATAATACCATTTACTTGTTCTGGAATTAATATAAATAGGTAATTAAAGATCTGATCATTGGATTGACAGTCATAAAATAATGAAACAGTTACACACAGTAAAGTTCATGACAGAGACATTGTCTCACTATTTAGCTATTTGGTGTACTATTAAGGATTGACATATATAAACATGAATGGCTTTTTAACTGAGTGGTACCCTAACCTTAAGATAAAATATTAAGAACAACATGTAAACATAATAAAAAAAGTCACCTAAGGTGATATTTTAAACAGGTATAGATAGTTTCCATGTGATGTCATAGGCACTGATAAGACAGTTTTAGGCAGCCATCTTTGAAGGCAGAAGCTAATGCAGGCCAAAATATGTGCTGTATTAAACTCACTACTGTGTTTTTATTTTTTGGCCCATTTAACTGAATTTTTTATCAAATTTAACAGCTTTTATTAAGTATTTTAAATATCGAACCTATATTTTGATGGTTTAAAAGACAATTTAAAAGGTAATTTTATTTCTGTGTATTAATTCTTTCTGCATTTATCAATTTTAAAAATATTGCATTCTAAAAATATGAATTTCAACAGCTTTCCAATGGTGTATTGCTTTTAATTTTTGGACCAAAAATGAAACTAAAATAAAATTTAAGCTTCTGTACGATTTCTCCAAAAATCCTTGAAGCTGCCAAGATAAGGGATCTTCACTGATGTGGAAACTATCTATTTTTCCTGGGCAAAGATAAACATGTACATATTGTCTCCAACATTGTTTCCTTTTATTTGATTGTGGCTCAAACTAACATTTATTACTGGAAAACAGGCGCGTGTCTGCCATTATGCACTTTACACACGTGCGTAACCTCCGTTCGAAACGTCAAAAATCTAAAAGTAACAAAAACACTAAGAAAGTCACGGGTTAGACGTGATGTATTTTATTTCCTAAGTCTATATTTATAAAATCTGAATATCGCGTTTTAAAGATGTTTTTTCAGTCAATACCAGGAAAAAGTCAAGTATTTTGTTTTCTATTTTCTTCTCAAATTTTGGGGCAAAAAAGGCACTAAAATGCCCCTGAGCCAATGTAAAAAAAATCTGGGGGGTTTGTCCCCAGACTCCCCACCACACACACACGCACGCACACACGCAAGCACACACACACACACACACACGTATACTTATAATAATTGTGCGTAACTGAAAAAACGATCCAGATATGCGCCTGCTGGAAAAACAGTAGTTATATAGGTTATCATAAACAAAGTATCTGATGAATTTATCTGATGACCTCACACATTGGTATTCTTAAATAATTTACCAGCATTTCTGTTTTCCTTATGCACAATTGTTATCTTGCTAAGCTGTAACCTAATCTATGAGATTTCTGGATGACAAATTCCCAATATATACATGCAAATAGTGCAGTGATCCATGCAGGTAAGTGTAATATTATATGAAAATATGTTTTAACAGGCTCCTGTAGACAGCAAGCAGGCATTACTGAAGATATACCTTAACAAATTGAGGTATCTTATTTATTTTGGGTCGTCTAGCTTGACCAGTATGTGTGAAGCAGACTTTGCCTTGTCCGTTACTCATAATCCCTTCATAACAATTCCTAAAATATAAAATGTTTATAGAGTTCCTTCTGATACAATGTAATTATGTTAAAGCAAATGGAATAGAAAAAAAAGTTTTGACAAAGAAAAAAAGAATGAGATGTAATTTAGCCATTTAATATTAAACAATAACTATGATCAAAGGTTATTGCTTTGTCACATTACTGTGACCATGTCAAAGAAAGTCTTGACATTCCATGTACGCCATGCCCTGCTTGATTTTCTTTTGGAACCTTGGCTTTCTTAAAAGTTAAATGAGCAACCTTAAATGAATTACCAAAATAGTAATGCACTTTTACCGTTTAAATCTAATATACTTTGTATACATTAATCTCACAGTATTCTCGGATTGTCAGAAGGTAGTGACATTCCAATCCATTTTTATCAAAGATTACAGTTACTAACTGTATTTTTCTTTTTCATTTTCATCTTGCTGTTAAAAAAACACAACAACAACAACATTCTCCACATATTTAGTAAAAACTTGAAATTCCATTCTTATAAATCTGTAACTATGTTTATAGAATTTTTTATCACATGTCTCGATTTGTTGCGTGTTTGCCATTAAATGTTGCTTTTCTTGATGTCAGATGCTCTTGTGGAGCCATGACTTTCTTGAATAAAATGTAAAACTGTTACGTGGGTTATGGCCCTTTGGTAAATTTTAGTTAGAGCTACTGTGGCAAAGCTATAATTGGGAAAATTCATCATCTTAAATTATAATTATGTTTTACTCATTCGTATTTCTTTCCTAAAAAGCAAGCTATCCTTAATGCTCTTTATTTAATGTTGATTTATTGTAGATACACAATGAGGTTTATTTATATAGACTGTCACATTGTATAAAAAAAGTTCCACATTATAAGTAGTGGTTTTATTTATTTATACACAATGAAGTTTTCTTTATATAAAATGTCAATTTGTATTAAACAATATTGTTTCACATTGTAAGTAGAGGTCTTATTTTCCATTAAATCATTGTTTTAAATAACAGCCAAATGGGCCGCTTACCCTATATGGTACGACAAGACAGTAGACCGCGATTGCTGTTCAAGCGTGGGGTGGGGGAAGTTGCTGTATCCCGTTCTCGACTTGTCAAAGCTTACAGAAAGCCGGGAAGCATTTCACGTTGCAGGGACTTGTTGCGAATCAACAACATGGCGGCCACTGATCAAAATGCCAATGCTGTTCTTCAAGGAATGGCACGACACTTGAACTGTCTGACTGAGGAAAACAAAATGGCCCGGCGAAAAGCTTTAGAAAACATTCGAAAAGACACTGTGGGGCGAAATCCGCCTCTTGGTAGTGAGGAAATGAAGCCTATTTTACATGAAATTTTGAAACCAATATTGAAAGAATTTTCAGATTCAGTGGAAAAATGTCGAGAGTTATCGATTGACATATTTCGAGGATTTCTGAAAACAGTTGAGTGTCCAGTCGATTATTTGCCTTATGTGATTCCAATTATGGTTCAGAGGCTGGGACAACAAGACATGGTGGAGCCGTCTGAAGAAATCCGACTCTCATTAGTGGAACTTTTAATGGAACTTTTAGAACGTTCTGGAAAGATAATTGCTGCGTATTTAGATGATTTGATAAAGATACTACAGAGAACGATTGTCGATCCCTATCCGGAAGTAAAGAAAATCAGCTGTCAGTGTTCATCCTTGCTAGCAAAGACCATCCCAGAGTATTTCCACGCCCAGTCAGAATCTCTCATCAAGCCACTGTTACTCTCTATCTCACACCAGCATTCAAAAGTCAGGACAATTGTTGTCTATACAATAGGTAAAGTATACACGTGTTAATTTTTAATAATTCATGATAAGTGACAAGTTTCAGATCTTAAATATGTCCAGCATCCTTATAAGTACCATCACTTTGTTAATCCTTTACAGAGACTTTTTAACCATCCTTTATAAACTCAGGTATGTTTTGAATTGGTTTACGGTCGCTTCGGTAAATTACCATTTCAGTAAATTGATCTTATATAGGGATTAGTCCTGTCGTTTCGGTAAATAGGTAAACATATAGTATAATGCTTGATTGTGATGGAGGATTGGGTATGTCCACTTGTGAACAGATTTACACACCTCAGCCTGAGACAGATAATTTAATCATTTATTTATTAATGTATGATCAATTGAACTCTAATGCCTTATATGGTGGTGTATATTTATGTAATATTGTTCTTATTTTGTTGAGCTATATTTTTTCCTTTTTTTATATTTGTTTATATTTTCAATATTTGATCTTTAGTGCAATTTGCATCCTGTTCCTCTATTTAAAGAGTATATATGTTCATAGTTAAAATCTTATTAATTAATCTTTACTATCTGTCTCGGTAAATCATTTCACACATGGACAAACCCAATTTTCTTTCTCAATCAAGCATTATACTATATGTTTACCTATTTACCGAAATGACCGGACTAATCCCTATATAAGGTCAATTTAACGAAATGATAGTTTACAGAAGTGACCGGTACCCTTTGAATTTTACCCACACCAACATTTCTTAAGTTTAAATCTTAGTATTACCTAAATTTAGCATTTTAAGACCAGCTGTCTTTGGTTTTTCTTATATGTAACTCTAGCCATTTAACACTAGCAGTAACAATCTTTGTTTTTAAGCTGTTTAACAGGAAACACCTAAAAACTTGAAAATATTTGCATTAAAATTAAAGAAAACTGCTGAATTTAGGATGACATCAAATTCTGCTGACATAATAATATATACATGTGATGTAAAATTATTAAAGCATTCCATTATCTTCAAACATTGAACCAACAAACTAAACAGGGGAGACCACAGGTTCGATCCCAGACTGAGACATACCAGTCATTAAAGATGGTAATGCTATAGCTCCCTTGTAATGCTCAAGCTAATGTAAGGGTAGTTCCATTATTGCTTGGCCTTATTTAAAGATAATGTGACAGGGTGTGGAATCATGCCAGGTGTTCATGGCAAGCTTTATAAAGTAAAGGTAGGACATACCTGCTTCAAGTGGATACCATCTCTAAATAACTGAAATACTGTTGGTGGGAAGATAAACTCACTAAACAATGAATTAGAATTAATCTGTAAAATTACAATGTTGACATTCGCTAAACTTGCTTACAGCACATATAGTGATAAATGTTAATTGTTGGTTATAAGATTTATTTAAGTTTATAATCTTTTTTATTAGGTGATGTTATACAGTATGGAAACAACAAGTCAGTTGAAACAGTGGTCTCACACTTGGCACAGAGACTATTTGATCAAACGCCAGCCGTGCGGATGGCCGTCACAAAGGTTGTTGGTAACTGGATGTTAGATCTGTGTGATCGTTACTCATTCTGGCACAAATTGATGCCTCTACTGCTGACCAGTTTGTCTGATGAACAGCCAGAAATAGTTGAAGTAGCAGATTCCCTTTGGCATGACATAGGTATGTACTAAATGATCTTTAATTTGTTGTATTTATTAATTATAGGCATGTGCAGTTTTAGCAAACTATAAGTTAAGATACTTTATTAACATTTACATAAAATAATGAGTATTTTTATTAAAGGAATAATTGGATTTTTTTTTTTCATTGCGTTTTTTTAGTTTTCATTACATTATCAGGATTTAAAATTCACTAACATCTGTTTGTTGATACAGGTAGAGGTTAATTTTACCTAACTTTATGTTTGTATGCTATTTATAGTAAGTCACAGGACCTGTTGATTAAGACAGTACATGTAACCGATCCTTTTAATCACATTGAAATTTCTTGGAATGCCAACCACTGATAGGTTACATTTGCTGATCGATAGTCACAGACTGCTGTGCGACTAACTGTAGGCAGTTTAAACTGTATATACAGATTGTTTGTATTAAAAATCAATTGGAAGTTCACTGCAGTGAATTCATTAGCAGATGCTTCTTTGGATAATAACTTCTGTTGCTCTCTTTTGGCTTTGTTTTATATCACAGCGGAATAAAGGAAGTTTTAGCACTTAAACCAACCCTTATTTAATTCACTTTCACATGCCATTTGGAAGAAAAAACACATTCAGAATTTATTTAAAACATTGCAATATGCATTAACAATAAACGTCTTGTATATTGCAATATGTATATAAGAAACATTCTTATGATACCCATCCCTAATTAAAAGCCAAATCTCATTTTGAAATGTTATAGTTTAAAGTTTTCTTAGAAAGCGTTTCCTAATTTCTTGCTTAATAAAAACACGCTACTTTACATGTTATTATTTTGTTAACTTAAATATTTGTAAATTTCTCACGATGGTACAATTATTTCAGGACTACGTTTTGAAAAAGAGAATGAAGATGACCTGAAAGACAAAATGGACTTTGACAAGGGGAAGCCAGATCACTATCCAGAAGGAGGTAAGCTCTAGAGGCAAAGCTACCATTCTTTATCAAGCAAATTTCTTAAAGTGTCTCAATTGCTCTTCAGTTGTAAGATATCGGCAGCTGTGACTGAGTGGTTAGAGTCGCTAACTTGTAATACCTCAGCCCCTCACTGCTTTGGTTTGAGACCCTGTCATTGTGAGAACTTTCATGTTTTCCAGCTAACCTGAGGTGTGCCAGTGGTTCTACCCAGGCATAAGTGTGGGGTCTTCCTCCACCAACAAATAATTAGCTTGATGTTGCCAGTATCACCATAATTGTGTCGGCGAGATGTAACAAAAACACACAGAAAATGGATTGTAAGATATACAAATCTTAGAATATAGATCAAGAATACGCTAATAATTGCCTATTGCAAAACTGGCTATATTTTCAAAAATTTAATTCTATTAGTAGGTACAGTTCTACTTACAGGTGAAGGGGCTTTAATGACATTAATAAAAAACTGTTACTTTGGTCCAAGGCGGAACTTGAATTTATGATGGTTGGGAACATCCTGGCTATTGGTCATAGTCCTAAACCTGCATTCTTTACGCTGAGTAAGAATACTTAGACTAAATTTCACAAAGACAGGACAAATACTGGTATTTAATGCCACATAAGCAGATCTATGTATATGTTCATGCATGAAAGTTTTATCACCAATGTAACATTGAAACAAATAAACTATGTAAAGCTTGCATATCTTTGTGTTTTCAAAATGGCTCTCTTCTCTTGTGAGATATTTTCTTATTTCTTTCACTCCCTTTTCACTGTTTTAACTGACTTATTAGTGGAGAGGCCCAATCTTGGCTGCCGTACTCTGATGTTCAGAAACATGTCCAAGTTCCTGCCGGGGTTGTTACGAGACATTCTTGACTGGGTGGCTGACAACAGGAAGAAGTCTGCAGCATTGCTGTACCATGTCCTCCTCAATGCTGAAGAGTACATCACCCAGCATATGGAGACACTTGTCACAGGGATGGTCAAGGCAGCAGCGGACGAGGAGAAATCTGTGGTACAGGACGTGAGTGATTCCACTTTCTTTGTTTATTCAGTAATAAATTGGCTTATACTGGGAACTGTGCATGTTTTTTTGTTGTTTTTATTCCACTGCAGATAGATATAATTTTAGCGGTCCCACTGTCCATCCATCTGTTCATGTGTCAAATCATCTATCAGTAAAACTGTCCATCCATCTGTTCATGTGTATCCATCAATCAGTAAATCTGTCTATCCATCTGATTATGTGTATCCATCTATCAGTAAATCTGTCTATCCACCTAATTATGTGTATCCATCTATCAGTAAATCTGTCCATCCATCTGTTCATGTGTATCCATCTATCAGTATATCTGTCCATCCATCTGTTCATAAATCTACCCATCTATCAGTAAATCTGTCTATCCATCTGTCTATAAATCTGTTTATCTATCAGTAAATCTGTCCATCCATCTGTCTATAAATCTGTTTATCTATCAGTAAATCTGTCCATCCATCTGTCTATAAATCTGTTCATCTATCAGTAAATCTGTCTATCCATCTGTTCATGTGTATCCATCTATCAGTAAATCTGTCCATCCATCTGTTCATGTGTATCCATCCATCTGTTCATGTATATCCATCTATCAGTAAATCTATCTATCCATCTGTTCATGTGTATCCATCAATCAGTAAATCTGTCCATCCATCTGTTCATAAATCTGTCCATCTATCAGTAAATCTATCCATCCATCTGTTCATGTATATCCATCTATCAGTAAATCTGTCTATCCATCTGTTCATGTGTATCCATCAATCAGTAAATCTGTCCATCCATCTGTTCATGTATATCCATCTATCAGTAAAACTGTCCATTCATCTGTTCATGTGTATCCATCAATCAGTAAAACTGTCCATCCATCTGTTCATGTGTATCTATCTATCAGTAAATCTATCCATCCATCTGTTCATAAATCTATCCATCTGTCAGTACACCTGTTTCTTTTTATCATAGCATATATTGGAAAAACCAGGCATGATTCAAAGTGGTATGTTCTTTACCATCTGTGTAACATTAAAGAATTTTAATGGAATTATTATTACAGATAAATGTTTTTTATTGTGTTTATTTTTACTTTTTAAAACTCTTCAGTGTAATACTACATTCAGTCTTACACTTATGAAAGTTGAAAACGCAACATTACTTTCAGTATCCTTCTGCACATAAATATGACCAGACCTGGTAGCGCAATCAGTAGAGTGTCAGCTCCAGGTATGAGAGGCCCTAGGATGAACTCAGACCGCAACATACCAAAGTCGCTAAAAATGGTAGGGGTATAGCTCCCTTGCTAATGCTCAAGCAGATATAACTAGTTCCACAACTGGTTGACCCAGTGTCAGGATAATGTGACCAGGTGCAGGTTCATGCCAGGTGTTCACGTCATGCTATACACAGTGAAGGCAGCACTATATCTGCTTCAAGTGGACACCATCTCCAGTTAACTGAAAATACTGTTGATGGGATGATAAAACCAGTAAACAAACATAATTATGAAGTAGCCAGCTTTTGTTTTTCTTTAAGCACACAGGGTTAAGCTAGCATATGGGTTAATCATTTTACACAAATGGTCTTATTTGCTATTTTTACCTTACCAGATTCAGAAAGCAGCTGTGCTGATTGGTTATTTTGTTGAGGCTGATGTTTGGAGCAAGTTGATCCTACACAAGGTGCAGACCACCCAGTCCTACACCAGCATCCTGGTCCTGTCTGCTGTGATCAAAGGCACGCATGCCTCGAACCTCAAACCTCATCTACAGAAAATTCTGGATGTGCTTAACAACCCAGAGGTCTGCCAGACAATCCAGGTTTGTAAGATGTTAAGTCTTTTTGGTCGATTGCTTTATTAATTGTGTTGTTTTTAGAATATGAAAGCTATCCAGTTGATACCTTTTTTTAAAATGTTGGTAATCAGGATGATGGCTTTTACAGACTGCATGTTTGTATTATGAAATGTTGTAAAAAATGTTCAATATTTCTTGTTCTTATCTGTTTTGCAATCCATCATTTGCTGGTTTGTTATGTTTTGGACAGTTTAAACTAAAATATATGCCAAGGTTGTCCAGACCATTTATAATAAGTAACAAGTGTCAGTTCTTAAATATATCCCTACTTTGTTAATCCTGGACAGAGACTTTTTAAACATCCTTATTAAACTCCAGTATGTTTTAAATTTCATTTGCACCAACATCTCTACAGTGTATATCCTTGTGTTACCTAAACTCAGCATTTTAAGACCATTTTTCTTTGGTGCTTTTATGTAAAGTTCATAAAGCCTTACGAAAATTGAACACAAGAGAGCTTAAGACTATATATGCAATCATTAACTAGTATATTCGTACATCTCCAATAGCATGTTTGTTTTTTTCTGTAACAGATACCAGTCCAGCAGCAGCTGTTGCTGTGTGTCGAGTCCATGATGTCAGTGGCCCAGTCTGACTTAACTGGGGATCGAGCAATCAGCCAGAGGGTGTTTAACCTGTTGCATACAGTGCTAGCCCTGCAACAGGGGGAGCCTATTGTAGACAAGGTAGTGATGATAGATTATCAGTAAAAGCATTGATAATTAACAAGTTATTTGCTGTGAATTTAAGTCATTTCCATATTGTTAAATATTTTTTACTGATAGAAAGCCAAATATAGACACGGCAATGCAAGAAAACATTCCATTTTACCAGTCCTGCAAATTAACTATTATTAAAGTTATAATAACGTTCGCAGACAAATTGTATTACATTCTTCATAAAGGTTTAAAAATAGTTCTAGAAAAGTTGTGTGTTGATCAGTGTTTATGAAACCCCAGAAATATTTCAGAATACAAGGTCCCGAAACTGGGAATTTAAACGACCTTGTTCTAAGTTACAGGATATTTCAGGTCACAGTTATTAATGGAACATAAAATATTGAAAGTTTTTCAAATAATAATAAAACTTCCGGTATAAATGTTCATGTTTTTTAACAAACAAGTTTACTGTTTAGTCTTCAATACAGTCAAGAGTCAGTAGTGAATTTTTTTTAACTTTTTCTTTTATTATTTTATTCTATTAAACTTTTATAGAAATATAAAAACAGATTATTTTTGTCAGACATGGGACCCGGTAATCTGGACACATTTAAGACCCTGCTGATTCAGTAACTATTAACTTTAGAAAACTAAAAAATCTGAGGTCTTGAATCTTCTACATGCCCTAGTCAGTAAATTTAGGAATTATAAATAAACTAGTTAGTGAAAAAGAAATGAAAAAAAGATGTAAAAAAAAGAATAAATTATTGAATTTAATATGATTCACACTCAGGACTTCCTGTATGGCAGTAGTGTTCAAAATTGTTTTTACTTAGACTTAAAAAACAAGTTTATAAAGAAATGATGCCAAAATTTCTAAAACTGGGATAAGATATTATTTCATGTTTCTGTTATATGCAATTTGTTGGATACGACCATTAAAAAACTTATCCTGACAGAACTAAATTTCAGATATACGTTTTTTTATTAAAAACAATAAAATCGAAAGCTTTTATTAAAAACAATAAAATCTAAAGCTTTAAAGGTGACCATCTACTCAAGAAGTACATTATTCTTAAATAATGTTTATTTTGTGTCTTTCTTCTACAGGTGTATCAGTTACTGGATGAGCTCTCCAGACTAGATGGCTTGTCAAGTCGTCGAGAACTGTACAAGACATACACCAAACCTCTTCTGGACTTGTTCCAGGATAGCTACCAGCTTTGGACAACCCACTCAGTGGAGCGACTCATCTTTGACACACTCATTATTGAAGCAGGTCGGTCATAAGGCTTAAATCTTAAATTTCAAATCAACAAGAGGAAGGCCTTGTCCCTAATTGTCTGATAAGCTTGTGTTTTCCATAGGCATGACACCAATACCCAGTATAGTACAGTGCAGAGCTGGTATCTAATATTTTGTAAATACTACAAAAGTATATCATAGTTCATAGTATATCATATTTATAACTTTTAAATATAGGACACTATAGTTACTGTCTCTTAGTTCTCACACTTTTTAGCCAGAAAGCACTCATTACCTTTTTAGCTTTTGTTTTAGGGAGTTCATTGTTTTGTGTTGTTTTTTTGTTACATCGCACCAACACAGTTATGGTCATATTGGCGATGTCCAGGTAATTATTGGTGGAGGAAGACTCCCTCAGACTTATATCTGGGTAGAATCACCTCCTCTCATGAAAGTTCTTGCCCCTAACAGGACTCGAACCCACACGGTGAAGGGCAGAGGAATTTCAAATCAGCAACTCTAACCGCTCGGCCCTATTGTAAAGGGTTAAAATGAGTTGTATAGCAATTAGGCATATAATAAAATAAAAATGTTTTCCAATTTTCTGTCTACAAGTTTACAAGTTTATGCTTAATATGTAATCTGCGACTTGATTAAATCCAGTTAAATAATTAATTAAATCACTAATTTATGATTGGCTGCAATTTTACATTACGCAAGTACATCAACAGATTTAATGTCTCTTTGATTGAAAAAAAAAATTGTGGATGGTTTGATTATGTTAACATTCAAAATTAAAAAGATACCAAATGTACTTATAGAAAGAATATCAGAATTTATTGCAAGTTACACCTTTATACCGCTTAATGCTGAAAAAACAATGAATTACCAACAATAGACTGGGTATTGTATAGCCACACTTATGCACAGCATTCAATATATTCTATATTATTTGCAAGGTTTACCAAAGTAACATCTCTGCAGCCAGATAATTCTTCCAATATATCGTGATAATTCTAAACTTAGTTTTCAAGAATTGAAATCATTTTGAATTCTCATAACGGGCAAGCATTTCGACAAGTCAAGTGGACTTTACCGGACCTGGTAGCGCAATAGGTAGAGCGTCGGCTCCAGGTACGGGAGGCCCCGGGTTCGATCCCGGGCTGCAACATACCAAAGTCGTTAAAAATGGTAGTGGTATAGCTCCCTTGCTAACACTCAAGCAAATATAAGGGTAGTTCCATGACTGGTTGACCTGGTGTCAGGATAATGGGACTGGGTGTTGTATCATGCCAGGTGTTCACGGCATGCTATACACAGTGAAGGGTGGGTAAAGCTTGTATAGGTTGCAACGTAAGTTGTCAAAGCTGAAACTATCAGCCAAATAGTCAAACTTGAATTTGTTATATTTCAAAACATCATATATTAATTTCTGTCCTATTTATTTGCGAAGTTCAACTCGCCTAAATTGTACATCTTCTGGCTAGGAACATGCATTTATAAAAACCTTCGTCACTAGATGTAAACTGTAAGTTCCTTTTCAATCAAAAGAGAAAGCATTAAAATGAGGTAATTAAAAGTTGGAACTTTTCAATTCAGTGCATTTTCTAAAACCTTTTATTTAATATCTTTAGTAAAATAAAAACTATTCATTCTTATTATTTGCAGTTTGTTGCATTGTCAAAAATTGGGACAATGTAGGGTAATATAAGAATAAAAATACAAATACTTTTTATTCAACAGATTGATTGGAATAGAATGATAGTTCATGATAACTTGACACTCGCTTGTGTAAGCTACTAAAATGTCTTTTTTCTTGATAAAGGTATTGAAAACATTTAAATATCACTATTGTTGTGTCCACATTGGATCAGTTTGGGTCTAACAATAGCCAACCCTCTTTTCCTAAGATCTTTTGCAAAAGTATCTATGCAGAGAAGTGGCTTGATGCAAGAAAGCATCAATAATTATTTCTTAGCACAAGTTTAAGCGGGTCTCTTTTCTAATGACCATCATTGTTTGTGATAAAAGAAATAGGATACCAATAAAGCACAGGTAGAATTTCATTCATATATAATAGTGTAATCCTGGTGAGGTCTTTGAGCTGGAAGCTGTAGGTGTTATTCCTAACCAATGCTTACTCTACCTTACTTACAGGTCCAGTGGTAGGAGAACTGCTGGATGATGTTATGCCTGTACTTACTGCTAACTTCCACCCGGACAAGGACCCTGACGTGCGTTTGAAGTTCTTCTCTCTTCTGTCTCGGCTCATGATGAACAGCAAGGACACTTTGGACTCCAGTGACAAGTTTGCTGACTTTGCCGAGTTAGTGGTGACAGAGATGATTCTGCCTAACTGTGTATGGAAGGCAGGGCGAGTGGCTGCAGCCATCAGAACCACAGCTGTCTCCTGTGCTTGGGCCCTGCTTCAGAGTGGAGTACTCACAGCTGAGAAGGTGATGATGTGTGCGAGTTTGATGCGTTTTGTTGAATAATATGCAAGATGTTAGATGTTTGCTCCTGCACCAATCATTATACTCCACTACGACAGGGGCTATGAAACATTAACATTAGGAATCTTAAAAAGCTAACTTGCTATGCCATGTTGGTATATCCAGGTACAGTCCAGTCAAGATACTTTGAATCACCATCGAACGAAAATATGGTCGACCATGGATACATTCGCTTTTCCCATCAATATTTCTATATATCAAATGTAGAAAATGTTTCAATACTTCCGAATACTATGCAAGATCAGATGATTGTTGCGTTCCCTTGAACCAATTATGCACATAATTAAGTCACAGCTTTACAAATCTAGAAGTCATTGCCATGTTTTTGCACCTTCGTTAGTGAAAGTAGCTCCACTAATTGGCTCGCGATAATGATTTCGATAAACAATAAGCATTGACTGTCTGGTGTAGACAACATGAGTAAACCAATTAAGGGAAAAACCCTGTATATTGATAGGCAGCTTAGTTTGTTGCTTGCCGTATGTGGAAAGGTGAATGGCAAGGGTAAATAATGCCATTTGGTCGACAAATCTGTATCTGTCTACTGTGCTTTACAAGCTTTTACCATACTATCACCTAAGTACTGTCATCCTTTTATGTAGTAAACACGTCACCTGTTATGACAATAAAAAGCGATTACTGTCTGATTTATAATAATTATCATTACATGTTATTTTATTAATAACAATAACAACAACCATATTATGTCAAAAAGAAATTGGTTTCTGGTAAAAACACTTGCTGACAGCTGCAATCAACAATGTAGCTGAGGTAAGTTACTTTGGAGCCTATGATTGAACGAATAATTTTGCCTCTCCTATGGACTTTTGTAGTTTTGTGATTGGACTGTATTTTGCTTTGGTGCTATAGTCGTCAACTACTGGGTTTGAGTGTAGTGAATTGGTGTTTTTTGTGATTGTGTGTGCCTTGTGCATGCCTTTATTTCTTCAGTAGAGTGTACTATTTTTGGCAAGCTTTCACTCAATCATGGGCAGTTTGTAGATTTTTTAAGTAAATGATCTAACTTTAGCTACACAGTAGGCATGTCACTGTCTTTTACTTATTCCACAGATATAAAATGAGTCTTAAGAATACAGATGCTCTTCCATGAGATGTGACACACATGCTTGTCAGCTAGAAAAAAGTCTCACAAAACAGGTGTAGACCAGTGCCTGGATTATGGCTTTCTTATAAAATTTGAGCATAACAAAAGTTATAGTTGTTTGTTAATTTTTGGTTATTATGACACCTTCATTAACACATTTTATTTTCACAATCTGATAGCTGGAGCCAATCCTGGACAAATTCCTGACCCAGATGTTGGCCTGTATGGATGATGACAACAAGAACACCCGGCTTGTTGCATGTCGGGTCATGACTCGAACCTTTGACCTGGCAGGCACCAAGGCAGACCAGGACCGTCTGCACAACATGTATGTAGACCTCCTGAAACGACTGGATGACAGCAGTGATGAGATCCGGGTGACCGTGGCACGAACCTTCCTTGCCTACCTGAGCTGCTTCCAGGAGAAATATGATGCTAGCCTGTACCGGGCCCACCTGGAGGCCATGTATAAGGGACTCCTGGTACATTTGGATGATCCTGAGGAGAAGATACAGGAGGCCATCCTTGGTGAGTCAGCAACTTGTGCAAGAGTGCATTTATTAACTAAGATTATATATGGAACTTTGACGAGGGCTGTCCCAGAAGTTCACTGACTTTACCTCTACATTAACTACTCTGCAACTGGTATCCAATTTGTAACCGATATCAAAGTGCTCGATTTTTTACCCATTGTTCTTTATTATAAAGCAAGTATACAAACTTATTTCAAATACAAAAGCAGAACAAGCAATTATACATAACCACAGCATTACTATTCTGTCTAACAAATGATGACTGATTATAAAGTCATCTTTGTCCATTTATATTCTGTAGAATGTTAAACTAAGCCAATTTGTATGTTGATGGAATTGTGACATTGTGTGGAAAATTAAAGTTAATTTCTATTTAGGGAATATTAAAGAATTGGTGTCTGTGTAATCTAGGTAAAGACAACACAATGTTAACCATACAAAAGTATGAACTAATACTAAAAATATACACACATTCAATGGAAATGCAGAAATTTGTTAGCTCATTTTGTTTGTTTTGTTTGAATATGTTCAAATAGATGAAATTGGTAATTGGTGGATGTTTGTTTAGTCATTAGTTTGTGATGATAAGTGACACATAGAGTGCCTAATCCAAGCGGACATCAATCTTGACATCAGTGACACAAGACCTTAAATGTTAAGGAACTGGCCTAGAGCACCAAAGCATACTATCGGACCATTCATAGTATTATAACTTGCATGAATGGGTGTTAAAGCAAGAAGTCAAAAGTTCTAGCAGAGCTTAGTTTGTGGAGAAAGTTGTTTGTTTCAGTGAAACTTAGTATTTATTGATGTTGACATCATTTTTTGTAAATGCCATGTGGAAATAAATTGAACATGTTGTGTTTGTGACAAATGGCATTTTATTACAGCTTGTCATTTTTAATTTTGTTTATTAATAATGTAATTTAAACCAGGTTTACAAACTTCTGTGATAGAATCAGTCACATGATGACATTGTGTGGGTGGGGAACCAACTCTGGCTAAGTGGTGTTACATCTTCCTCCACCAACAACAGCTGGACAACTACATTATGTCATAATTTTATACATGTTATAAAACTAACTTAAAACAAGAATTGCCAACATTTGACAAATGAACAAAACACTGCAACATGTGAAGACTTGCTACATAGAGTATACACTGTAAATGGTCTTTCTGTTGCAGCATACTACGATACATGATTGATTGTATAGATTGGTTGCACACATGGTATTGTAGAAAATGTGTTTTTATGAGGTAAACAAAATCACAGAAGAATTATTTTTAGTAGTTTCTTTCTCTTTTTTTTTGGAGGAAGGAGATTCAACAATTATAAGCAAGTCACCATGCTTGTTACTTAAACCTGATTGAGATAAGTTGAAGGGGGAAAAACGTTTTCTAACCTAAAAATAAAGCTGCTGCTGCTTTTTTATGATTTGATATTTGCTTATTCACAGAGGTGCTGAAGAAGGCAGGCAGCCTGATGCCAGGGATGATGATACAAGAGGTGGAGACAGCCAAACATAAACACCGCTCCAGGAAATACTGTGAAGATTTGGTCAACTACCTTGAAAAACTGTCAACCACTTCCTCGTGACATGATAGATCTAGCCAATTAAAACCATATTTCATCATTGTAATTAGGTCAGATTAATTTGTTTTCTTTAATCAAGATTTGAAATGGATTTTTTGTCGAGCCTGCTTGCAATAAGCACAACTTAGCTTTCACAATAATGGTATGTTGTATGTATATTCATCCAGATTTCCAGGACTGTATTTTATCCTCCTTATGTTCTAAAGGTCAAAGAGCTTTGAAGCCTTGTCTGGGCGGTATTTGACTGATCAGTGAGATTTTTAAAAACTTACCATATTTTATCATAAGACAAGGTGTTCACACAATAACAACTTTGCTAGGTAAAGGTTACTCTTAGAAGTCAATGGAAAAATGTACTACTATTGAGCTTGTCAGGGATGTATCTTAACCAAGGGTCATATGATTTTCCAAGAAACTTGGCACAAGTGTTTTCCATGATCTGTGTAGCACATTGCTTTCCCAAAGGTCAAGGTCACACTTTGAGGTCAAAGGTAAAAAAATAAATGCTCTGAGAGTATGGTTCAAATACACGCAACTTTGCACAAGAGTTTATAATAATGAGTTGTGTGTCATGTCAAACAACATTACTTGCCTAAAGGTCAAGGTCACACTCATGCTTTTGGGCATGTTTAGGCAGTTGTTCAACCATAGATTAAAGACTGACGTAAAAAAGGAAGAAAAAAAGTGCAGAGTTGTCATTGCGGGCTTGATATGTTGACCTTGGATGCAATAGATTGTGTTATAATATAAATTATGAGTGGATTATTTGTTTTGTGTTAATGTGTAGATGATCTAATTAAACATTTTTGAAAACAATTTAAGTCTATATATTATATTTACATTTCCTTATTTCATTATGAATAATTAATGACCTCTCTGACTCTTGTGACATTTGAATAAAGTCACATGTATGAATGAATTAAGTTGTTTAATCCTGGCTTAATTTTGTTTTTGATATTCTGTTTGCATTGTAAGTAGATTATGTAAACAATAATTGGGAATTATTTTTGTGAAAAAAAAACAACAACAAAAACATTCTGTGGGCAGCTGTACCTTAATAACTTAACACCATGCTACTTATTCACAAAATCATCCTTTTGTCAACAACAAACCTTTGGGTAAATAAAAATCACAAACTTTTTCATGCTAATAAATATTTTATTTTTAAATCAACAAGGCAGGGTGATAAGCTTATAAAATAATACTGGTGTGGTAAGAGTAGCAGTGTCTAGCAAGAGGTCTTGCACATTTTCCAGGGAAAATACAAAAATGCCAACATAAAGAATAGACATATTATAAAAGAACACAATTGCATAATATTAAGAACAATCATTACCATTAAAAAGCAGCATTTAAATGCAGACAGGTACATTAACACAAGGTATAAATGCACGCATACATTTTAGCGCTATTAAAAGCAAAAAAAGAACGAATTTGATCACTGATCTGAACAAGTAAACATTTACCAGAAAAATATCCACTGATACAACCTTCCTATTTTTCAATTTAAAATTGTCATTTTCTTTTAGATTTAAAAAACAACTTAATACAAGATATTTTTGAAACATTTTGATGGATTTATTGCATCATCCCATAATTTAGCAGATATTAGTAAGAGAAGAGTCTCACAAAGTCCATTTCATCTTGTACCTGCAAGAGAGAGAAAGATTCTTGAACTCAATTGCAATCGATCTTCAAGAATGTAAATCTTGACTAAACAAAACTATGATTTGAAAAGTTTATACATAATTTGTAACTTTATTCAGAGCTGGTTATTTATGTTAACATATATTCATTTTCTTATATTTAGGTGGTAATTGTTTTCAATTAATCAGTTTATGTTTAGCATCAATAGTTTTTATTTGAAAATGAAGTATTTTACACTTTAAAGCTTGTGTTCATAAAAAGTATAGTACACAAGCCAAAGTCTATGAAAGTATACAAATAAAAAGGAGCAATTTACTTCAAGCATACAACTTATTTACATCTCATAGTACCTTCAAAATAAATAGTAAATGGGCGTTCACACAAGTTTGTCTAAAGAAATACATTTCAGTGATACAATTACGGTCATAATTGCGATGACAATCCAAGTAGGAGGAGGAAAACACCAGATAATGTAAAAAATTTCGAACACAATAGGTCAGCTAGACTTTCTCACAATAAGTCCATTTCCTCGAGCTGACCTTTAACCTATTCCAAGAGAGACAAAGCACTCAGAGATGCCAAGCAATCTGAAGAGTTACAAGTCTAGATGCATAAATAAGACCAGTGGTAGCTTTAGTGGGTTTTTTTTCAGCATTCATTTTCACAAATTACTTTGACATTTGACCAGCAACTATTTGGTATGACCGTGTTTGTAAATTGTCCACATTCCATGCCAGCTACATGTCTTCCATGTGACTATTAATAAACTTAAGGGACACCAAATACTTATAATGGCAATCAAACATTATTTAAATGTGATCCTTAATATATTTAATTGTGTTTACATCAATATACTTTCATTTCAATTATTCAGATGAGAATTGTTAAACATATTACCAAAATCATTTGATTTGTACAATTAAAACATTTAAAACACATGATTTACACTACTTTTGATGAAGACTGATTGTCTAAAATCTTGTCTGGCTTTTTAAATATGTATCTAAGACAAACCAAAATGGAGGCATTTATATCCGACAATATCTGAGTCATCAAAAGACAACTAGATATCAAACTTTACACTACAGCAAATAAAATTTGGAATTCCATAACAGTTAGAAAATTTTTGATAAATATGAAGGAAAATCTTGTGTGAATGCCTTTATAGGAAAAACATCTGTAGAATTTAAATATCTGTAGAATTTAAATCATTATTTCAAAATTAAGTTATCAGGGGTTAAATTTATTGTTAAATTTAATAACTTCCTATCTTTCAAGTAGAATGATGAATTATTGTTAACCACAGAAATAAGTTATAAGGGGCATAATTTATTGTTAAATTCAGTAATTTCCTATCTTCCAAGTAGAAATAATAAATTATTGTTTAAAACAGAATAAGTTATAAGGGGTTCAGTTTATTGTTAAATTGAATAATTTCGCACCTTTCAAGTAGAATGATAAATTATTATTTACCACAAAAATAAGTTATCAGAGGTTCAATTTTATTTAGAGTTGAATACTCTATTTTCTCCTTCATTGTATTACAAAATGTTTTGAATGCCTACACTAAAGGTTAAACTTGATCCACTAATAATCCTTTGAAGGCATGTGGTTTTGAGTCCGCTGACCAGGACTGACAGTACTAGACGACTCGGAGGATCCATCATTGGTCGCCCTAGGGCCTGGATAAACATACAAAAATAAAATTTAATTACAGTTATACAAGACCCAATTTATTTTCCTCCCCAAAAAATTAAACCATTGTAAAATTATTCAGGTTAAACTGAATATAATACACACAGGGCCGAGTGACTAAGTTGTGGTCTAATAATACCTAATAGTCATACATGTGACCTTTTCGGAGGCCAAAGTGGGAGATTTTCACCTGTAAAGTGGGAGATTTGTTATTTTCATATAAACAAAGAAGGAAGTTTTCTGTTTCGAAATGGGGAAATTTCTGAAAATGTGTAAAACACCCCTTATTTTCAAGTAATTTGGAACTTTAAAAGTGGCAGTCTTCACTCAGAAATGGGAGAGTTCTCATGTAAGCTCAGTGTGCTCAAGTCCCAGTTAAGGTGAACTTAATGTGGGGAAATTTTCCCTGAAATTTGCAAGAGGTTTTTCTCCATAAATGTTTTGTGATAGATTTTGAAACATGGTTTAGGTGATAATTGTTTCTGAAGATTGACCTCTACATACCAGCAGACTGGCTCGAGTTCTTGTTCCTGTATACATTCATCACCATGGCGGCATCCGACTCTGGCGGGAACTTGTCATTGGGACCTGGGTACCTGCAGACACATGGGATATGTTATCGTGAGGAAAGATTACAAAAACAGTTTTTGTAAAAGCCTGGAAAATAAAAATATAACTGCTGTGAGTTTTAAATTATTAGATCTGAGAATTTGTCAATGATTTTTCAGCAAATATTTCAAATCCCATTACCATGGAAAGCAACAATCTGGGAAAGTTTCAGGAAAATCCGTGACTATGCATGCCACATCCTGTACTGATTTTTCTGGTGGTTACAGAGAACTGCTCTTCAATTCTTACTAAGCTTAAACAGATTAGGCATGGGGCAAATATTGTAGATCCAGACTGATCGTGATCTGTACTTTTTGCTTATGAATTTTGCAATCTCTTTTTACTTTTGCATATAGTTGTTAGAAAATAATTCTTTAACATAAAAATAATAAGATGGGCAAAATATTGCATAATAAGAGGTAACTTCTAGCTTGTCTAGTGACTTACCAGGGGTTCTGGTACAGGTGAGAGTGTCTGTCTTCAGCTTCTTGTCGGAAGTGACCCAACTGAAACATACAAATACATGTCATTTTCTTAACTCTTAGTCTACTGCCTGAGTGATTAGGTGGCACCATGGCCGAGAAGTCAGCGCCGCTGGCTTGTAACACCTCAGCCCCTTACTGTGTCAGTTCAAGTCCCGATCAGGGCAAGAACTTTCATGTGGGAAGGTTTTCCAGCAAACGTGTGGTGCGTCAGTGGTTCTACCTGGGCATACGTCAGGGATCTTCCTCCACCATCAATTAGCTGGATGTCACCAATATGATCATACTTGTGTCGGTGGGATGTAACAAAAAACAAAACAAAACAATTTGTTTGTTTGTTTGTTTGTTTATTGAGTTTATCGTCCCACCAACAGTATTTCAGTTATCTGGAGACGGTGTCCACTTGAAGCAGATATAGTGCTGCCTTCACTGTGTATAGCATGCCGTGAATACCTGGCATGATACCACACCCAGTCACATTATCCTGACACCAGACCAACCAGTCGTGGAACTACCCTTATATTTGCTTGAGCGTTAGCAAGGGAGCTATACCACTACCATTTTTACTGACTTTGGTATGTAACGGCCTGGGATCGAACCCAGGGTCTCCCGTACCTGTAGCCGACGCTCTACCGATTGCGCTACCAGGTCCGGTTATAGTGTGAAGCGAATGATACACTGACAAAACTGACCAAATAAACTTTACTATTCAGTCCATGTGTTGTTATTTGTCTCTTTCTTCTTTTAAACAACTGCTGAGCATTTCTTCAAGATTTGTTGTATGACTCATATTTTACAATTTAAGAAAAAAAGAATCGCTCAGACATATTTGACTAATTCTTTTTTTTTCTTATATGACAAAAAATCTGTTTTTCGAGTATAACCTGTACATCCCATATTCTATGAAGACTTTATGACTGCATTGGGTATTTTATCTGAAATATGGCAGAATTAAAGATAAAAATTTTAATTTATTAACTGCTGGGTTTTTTTCCCCAGACTATCTATTTATCAGACATACAATTAAAATTGCATTTTATACACAGTAGAAACATTGATATGGGGATACAGGACTTGGGGATACAGGACATGGGGATAAATATCAAAATAATATCATATCAGCTTGCTCTGTAGCCAGGAGTAGTGAACACAATGATAAATATAGACTAGCATTTTTAATACTCGACAGAAAAGATGAAGTCCGATTTTCGCATTTTCACAATGGAATCTTAAATTTTATTGTAGGGGAACTTTCATTATTAGCAGAAAAACTAGAATTTTTTACCGAGGGGAAGTGGCATTTAAATGGGCCCCTTCTATATAAGATAAAAAACAAAACAAAACTGGCAGGTCGAGTACTTCATTTTGCATCTTTCTAAAAGAATATAAATTATCCTCATATGCTTACCATGATCTGTCTGGCAGTGTTGGGGTAGGTCCAGTCCTGATAACTTGGGACAGACCAACCAATCTCTCCCACTTTGCTGGTCTTTGGTCTGTGGAAGGAGGTGCTGGGTGCTGCCCTCCATAGGTAGTCTGCCTCACTAGTCCCCTCTGGAGACATAGTGCCAATGCCAACATAGCGGTGTTCTGGCTCTATTGCTACACGATGGTCACAATTGCCATCTGGACCTGTTGGAAAATGATGATGTATTTTCTTGACCTCTGCTCAGTGATTAGCTAAATTTAAAATTGTAGTACAGTGCATTAACATATCTCTTACAATAACATAAGGTTACATAGTACATGATAGCAATTATTTCACAGTGAAATATATTCCTGCACTATGGGACAACTTTTAAATGCCTTATTATAGTGTGGTCTCCAGATTATAACATTGATATGGACTCAAATTTTATCCCACTCTGTGTTAAAGATTTTTAACACTTAGTGTATTTGAGCTTATTGCTTGCCTAAATATATTATAAAGGCAAACATTATTTTCAAAAGTCATAGATAATTTATATTTACTTCATCTGAAAATGTGAATTTTAACTACCAAATAGATTACTGTTATCTGAAAATATCCAAGGAAATGTTGCATCTATATGAAAAGTGAAACATAAGACCCCAGTAAAAGGCACTTAACATTACAAACATGTATTTCATATCTGTGCCAGGGTGCAAGAACATGAAAAGGTAAAAGTGAACAAAGATTCCTAGTGCTGTAAATATGCTGTCTGAAGCTGTCTGCCCAGATAGCTCAGCAGTTAGAGCATCTGACTCCAGAGCAGGACATCATGGGTTCAAACCCCATCATTGGTAAATGGTTATTGCAGCTTTGTTTACAACACAATCATCCAGTAACTTAATTTGATGCTCACCTATTTCAATGATTTTTGTATTCATTTTAAATTTTGTCATGTATTTCCTCTGACACAAGTTTTTGCAATATTTGTAAACCAATCATTAAAAAGTAATACTGCTTGTAAATAAGGAATTACTATACTGTAGATGATGTTGTATATAAACTGTGATTGTAATATTGTTTACTATACAAGAAGACACATTAATGGGTTCTAAATTATTGATACTAGGCATTAAAGTGTGTCGAAACTAGTGATGCAAGGATATCAGTAAC
Organism: Sinonovacula constricta; assembly: GCA_007844125.1. Classification (NCBI taxonomy): domain Eukaryota; kingdom Metazoa; phylum Mollusca; class Bivalvia; order Cardiida; family Solecurtidae; genus Sinonovacula; species Sinonovacula constricta. The sequence goes on from CM017564.1 coordinate 28,362,425, forward strand.
AGTCAACTGTCGCTATTGTAGTGCATGCATATAGGCACTTCTTACAGCCTTGCTGCTGGGTTAACCCTTTAGCAATATGGTTGAGTGTCAGCCTACTAATCTGAAGGTCAAGGGTTCAAATCCCCTTTAGAGACCCGATTATTTTCTCCTCTCAGATTTACTTTAATGGTGTCAGAAGTCAACGGAAGCCTGGTATGGCTGTCCTGAGATGGGCTCTGGCCCAGAAAAAGTAAAGGGGGAGGAGTTACATAGTGCATATTGGCACTTCCAACAGCTTCGCTGTTAGGTTAACACTTCAGCAACGTGGTTGAGTGTCAGCCTACTGATCTGAAGGTCCCGCGTTCGAATCCCCGTTAGGGACAGGATTATTTTCTCCTCTCAGATTTACTTTACTATTATGATCAACTGAACAAGTTTCAATGCAGTCCCTTTAGAGGGCCATTTATTCTTCAGAGTGAATTTTTGACAAATTGCCGTTTTGATGATGTATGTGAGGCACTTATGTATGCATAGAAATGGAAAGGAAAAAGAAAGGCCGAAAGTGCATAAAACTTGATATTAACACACCTGTGTATAGAACCCGACCCCTCCATGGTTCGTCTGTCCACAATATGTTTGTTGGGTGACACGGTTCTTGCGAAATTCCAATGTATTCAACATTGCCTCCTTTGTTATATTGTCCACTCATTATGTCTGTAGCATAATCCAGTTGATTGTTTTCGGTTCAGTGATCTGTGTAGAGTCTAGTTTCAGTTTGAGCGACGCATGACAACGGATTAGAAGGCTGGATCCCAGCTTAGTCATCGTCTGCGCCTTTGCATTAAGAGAACGCCCGGACACCAGTCGAATTCTGCAGAAACGGAAGTAGTTACGAAATACGCAATGTCTCGGATTCTTTATTTCGTTCTTGTTTAAGCTAGAAAACCAAGGCTTTCGAAGTCCGTCGTGAAGGAAAACAATTGTCATAGTGTAGAAGATTGTCAACGAAATAGGTAAAAATCATTAAATTAATGGTTGCTTTTAATATAAATAAGGATATAATATAATAGCCCAGAGGTTACAACACTGTAAATTTATAACTATGTTGAAGCAAATATAATATATGGATGTACTTATTTTTACATTTTCTTTTGCTGTGTCTGACATTCTGTTTCACTCACTGTTTCAACTCATGGAATGGCTTTAATTGTAACCGGCTTATCTCTCTCTTCTTCCCAAGTTTAATTGCACAAACATCTTCACCACACCAGAACATTATTTTTTTCGTTTTATGATCATGATACACATACAATATAAAATTTCCTCAATTTATCGTCTATCTAAATGTAAGCCGGTTAGAATTAAAGCTATTGGGTTGGAAGGGTGAAACAGAATGTCAGAAACACCAAAAAGATAGATTCTTCTATTTAGCCGAACCTCTAGCTATCCTAGCTTGATAAAACATTTGTATCAGATTAATTCAAATGTCTTTCCAGGCTGCTATGGAGTAGCTTTTCAATAGTACTCTATTGTTCCAATAAAGCATGGAATATAAATTATATATTTAGCATGTAAGAATTTTCTTTTACATTTGTAATTTTATTGTTATGACAACTTATTTGTTATTATCTTATTGGCTATGGCCTGATGGTTTCAACTAGCCAAAACAGAATGCTTATTTAGCTGGCTGCTCAGTACTTTTTCTTCCATAAATGTATATATCTTTAAAGATTGTAATTGTAAACACAAATAAACTGGTAAATGAGTAAAAATTGTGTCATCAGATTAGTTAAGGAATTTACTGACTTAAGTCTGGCATTAGTCAATTATTAGCTTTAACAAGTTTTTTTCTTCAATTTTTCATAATGTGGTGCTACTAGGAACGAGGGAATCTTAAACATTTTACATGGGATGCTTTTGGCATAAATTTAAGAGAATTCCTGAGTGTGGTACAAGGGACTTGCTTTCTATAAAATGTATAAAATGAAGTCTATGCGTATGGATGCACTTCCACAGAATTATGAATCTTGGTGGAGGTATCCCAAACTGTAGAAGCATATGCAACATGTGGTCATACAAGAAACTTGTACGTAGCGTCTCTTACATTACTTGGGCATGAATCACTGTTTCTGTTAGACAGACCAAGGTGTTATTGGCTTTCTTACAGACTTTTCTAATGTAAGAATTCCGTGAGATTTTAGGATCTAGTGTAATATTTATTGGTGTGACACTAGATTGTTTAGTTTAAGGACTTGCCCAAGCACCTTATAAGACACACTTTTGAAGTTCATTTTGTTTGTAATTGTTATTGCCTCACATATGTTTGAATTAAAGCTTACCTGTATTAGCCAATCTGATGAGTCATTGCTGGCTGTGACATCACTCCATCTATAATGATCTGCTGCTGATTATTACTGAGGAAGTTTCAAATCCATTCCAGTATGCAATCCACTTAGTTTCTCATTCTGATTATAGTGAGTTTTATAATGGCTTACCTTTGGGCCCACAAGTTTAGCCTCTCCTGGAAAATTGAGCATACATGCATAATTTGTTCCAGTTATTTCATAATATTATAGTATGTTTAATTATCTTATTTTTTGTTATTTATGTATATCAGGGACACATGCCCAAGAACCATGCTCTTTGAATTCAAAGCCACAGTGCTTCATTTTAGAACACTATAATTTTTTATAAGAGGCAACATTGTCATCAGAGGACTGATGTTCATTGATGAGATTTTCCTATCATTTACTTTATTTGGATCTACACTATTAATGATATTTGCATAATTCTTGTAAAGTCAAATGAAGCAAGCTATGGTTTAACAAAACTAAAAATAAAAATTAACAGGTGCATGCAGTTTCTATGTTCAGTTTGTTCTATTGTTATTTTTCTAACTTAGGTTACAGCTTCTGTTGTATGTTATTCAGTTGTGTTAATTAATCAAAATGTCAAGCTTTAGAACTGTTCACTGTCATAAGTTATTTGCTTTGTACACATTTTTTATGTGATTTGTAGCCAAAAATTACCCATAATTAGAAATAAATAATTTTAATGGCAAACAGTTTCCACTTATGCCTGCTAATCAACACTTATTGAATTTCATATATTTAATTGTTTGACAGATCAACATCAAGATGGATACAATGTACTTAAAGAATGGCCTTGGTGATTGCCTCACCAGATGTTTGTCGGAGGTGTCTGAAAAGAGACCAAGGGATCCAATCGAGTACATGGCTCAGTGGCTGTACAAATATGTTGAAAACAAAAACTACATAGAGGCGGTAAGTTGCCAGTGTTGATTGATAACCTTAAATCTAATATTTGAAGAGAAATTTGCTGTCAAAAGCACGATGTTGATGATCCTGTTTTACTGATTGAGCTTCCTAGGCAGTTTACATGTTATCTCGCTTTCACCTGGCTACATTATAAAGTGGTAGTTAGAATTTTTTATTTTATTATTACTGCATTGACAAAATTAACTTAAAAAGTATTATGAAATCATTCATAACATATTTGCCATTTTAAAAGTATCAAATTCCACTAAAACTTGAAGAACAATATAAAAAAGAGATGCATTCTGCAAGCCCATCTTTAACTTTATAGTCATTTATCTGAAATCATGTTTGCAATTCACTTTGTCTGTCTTGACTTTTCATAAATATTTTTTTATAATAAATGAATTTTCACATTTCCTTTCCTAAAAAAAAATCTACTCTTTCTGAGAAATACTCTTTTTCATTTACATGTAATTAAAGTGTTAATATAATACTTTATATCAAAGACAGGGAGTCTGTTTTTTGCCCCACAACAGGGTTAGTAAAGAGTTTCTATATTAAAAGTTTAGATTATTCAAATTCCAAAAACCCACAGTAGCCATTAATTTTATCATATAAACTGTTTGCATTCATCATGAGCACATTCTTATTTTAGAAAAAGAAGGAAGCACAAGATTTAGAGAAACAACAGCAAGACTTTGAAAAGGAACTGATGCTGAAAGAAAAGAGACGAGAAGAAGCAAAAAAGATTGCTGAAAAAGAGGCGGAGAAAAAAAAGGTTAGTTATATTTTTATCAATTTTATAGGAGGGTTGTTATAAATTGTGTGTATGACATTATATTAACTTGAACCATATATATATATGTATATATATATCTTTGTTTTCTTCTGTACAAAGTTTAGTAGTATAATGATAACAATAAAAAAAACTAATGAAACATGATGTGTTGTTTCTTTTCTAGTTGGAAGAGGAAAGAGCGAAAAAAGAGAACGTGTCACCTACAAAGCTGCCAGTAGTAATAGAAGCACAAGAACCATCAGACGAGTCCAAGTCTGATAAAAGCCCCAAAACAGATGAGAAGGTAAGTATGTGAACAGGGTTTGTAATTGATCAGCAAAGCACTGGACAAAAATGGGTCATGATACAGGTTTGTCATTATCAGTATTGATGGGTCTTTATAATTCATATCATTACTTGCCAGCAATGAGCATACATGTGAACCTTCGTTGAGGCCAAAGTAGGAGATTTTCACTTGCAAAGTGGGAGATTTGTTATTTTCATATAAACAAAGAAGGAAGTTTTTGTTTCCATGTAGGGAGATTTCTGAAAATGTGTAAAACATCCCTTGTTTATAAATAATTTTGAACCTTAAAGGTGGGGGTCTCCCTCCGAAAGTGAGAGAGTTCACAAATATGAATGTGACAATCAGAAAAACATTTACCCATCTATGTATTTGTTCTTTCTTGTCCTCTAAGACTAACATGACCTTTGACCCCACTGACCCTAACAAATGGGTTTGAGGGCAAGTCTGGCCGAAAGATTCATCCTAGGTGGTTGGCCAACCAATCTGCGATGTGTCAAGTGTTCAATCCAAATATCAATTTCTTGGGCTTCACTCCATGATGTCAGCTAGAAAATACCAACAAGGCCAGACATTATACCCATGCAAGATACACATTAAAACACATGACTTCAAAATCTGAGAAAAGGGAAGAGAACAAAATAAAAGACAAAACCATTTAAATACATGGCTGACCTCATTGAGTTGCTTTTACTATCAAACATGTGTTGGTTTCCTCAGAAATTTGAAAGAAAACTAAAACCATATTTTGTCTGTAAGTTTCCACTTAACAATACTTTTGACTAGATTGCCTTTTATTATTTTTTTTTCATTTTAATCTTCAAATTTTACTTAAACACTAACTTCAGTAGTGTCTATTATTCTGTTATGATTTGAAAGCAGTCATAAAATACATATTGAAAGAGTAGTAATCAATAATGTAATGAATGAAGAAATTATAGCTTGCAGTTTTTCTCTTCATTTCTTTTGAATGCAGATCGACTAGAGTTGAGTAAGTACAGATATTTGCAAGGCTGATCAGTGCTCAGCACAGAAGTTTTCATGTGCACTTAGATGTTTTTGTGAATGGTTACTGGCTGTTTAGTGGGTTCTGGAAATTGGTTTGGTTTTAATCTTGGTCTTGGTTAAAGAGTGCAGTTATGTATCAATGTTTATGTTGTTATTTGTCAGGGGGTATTATTATTACTTTTTATCAAAAATTTTGCAACACACTTTCACTTTTATCTGGCTTACTCTGATATGCCAAACATTAAATCAAAAGCTAAATGCATTTAGAATTAAAAAAAAAAATAATGCATAACAAAGGGATTAAAAATAGGTCATCAGCATGAAAACAACTACCAGTATCTTATTTCTTAATTGAAGTATGATAGAAAAAAAACAACATTAAATGGTCACTTTATAAGTTACATTTTCATATTCACTAGCACATTAGTATAATCAGTTTCTTGCATGTTACTAAATTTTGGACATCATTTTTCACCAATAAATGTACACATTGTTATAAAACATTTGCTGTTTTTATAAATTATTGCCATCATTTAATCCCTAATGTTAAGTCATTGGTGTCAGTATTTTATATTGGTAATCAACTTTTTTTCTTGTTTGTCATATATTTTAATTATTATTATCCTCTTCATTGTCCATTTTTCTGGACACATCTCTTCATTATTCATAAAACATTTATCAAGCTTGAACTTTATTTGTTAATTGGGTTGATCATCCCACCAACAGTATTTCAGTTATCTGGAGACAGTGTCAATTTGAAGCAGATAAAGTACTGCCTTCACTGTGTATAACATGCCGTGAACACCCGACATGATACCACACCAAGTCACATTATCCTGACACCAGCTTGAGCTTTAACTGAAATACCTATCTATACTTTTGGATATATCTACTATTAGGGATAAAAGTTTACTTGTTATTTACTGTAAGCCTGCCCAGGCTTATGCTAATAGTGTAGATCCAGATCAGTTCACAGAAACAGCGAGCTGTCTGATCAAGAACTGCACTATTTGCTGCCAAGTATCATAGAACATCACACATTGACTTTGCATTAGGTTTTTAGCATATAACTAAGTGTTTAGATTGAGTTATTAACAAATGTAGTTGGCAACAGGCTAATAATGAACAATGAGAATACACTAACATCAAACTACTGACTGTCTTTATTGTAAATTAATCATAATTTATGTTTTATTAAAAAAAAACGCTCTCACTCAAATTTGCTGAAAATAATGTAATTAATACAAGTTCCCTTTGGAACAATTGACAACATTGTGTTAATTAATCTGTCATTCTCTTGTCCAGGGTGATGATGACAAGTTAAAGGAAGAGGATGAAGAGAAGGATGAGGAGGGGAAGGAGGAGGAAGGGAAGGAAGATGAAAAGGAGGAAGACAAAGGAGAGGAAGAAGAGAGTAAGCCTGATGCGGAACCAGAATCACAGCCAGATGCAGAAGAAGCTTCTTAGTGTGTCTGTTTTTCATCCATCAGTCTTATGCACATGTATATATCATCATTGCTGTTGTAAACCTTCTGTTTGTCAAACTGGTTGTGTTGTTGTTTTCCCTCCTGACAAGATTTTTTTTTATTTTTAATTACATATAAAATGGTTATCAGGTTCATACATGATCTGTTGTTGTTTTGTAATCAATAAAAACATGTTTATTATCCCAATGTAAATCAAATATATCCATGTTATTATAATCTTAACATGAACCATTTTCTTACAATTTAAATCAACATAATTATAAATAGACATAATTGATGTTTTTTGAAGATTCAACTTCAACAACCTTTTCAGTATTGGAAATGTATTGGTGCTTTACTAATCAATTTGTATCTTTTAAGAAAAATATTGTCCAATTTATATCACAAGTCATTTTAATTAGTTTTTTTTAGTTTGTCAAGATCAGTATGGACTAATGAATGAAAACTTTGCCTTGTTTAAAAAAAATATTGAAAAATGGACATGAATAATTGGAACATTGATGCAATAATCTGAGCATAGAAACGTAGCTTAGTTAAATTATTTCTCTCTAGCACATAGAAACTTTCAAGTCAAACTTGCCTAGAATTTGCCTCTCACACTAGCCATACATTTGTTGTTTGTTGTTGATATGAAATTAAACTGAATTACCAAAATAGATTATTTTGTTGTTGTTTTTTTACTTCCACCAGTTTTAAGATGAATTTCTACACCTTGTGTAATGTTATAATAGACAACCTATGATGCAATACTGGCATATACAGTTCCCCATTTCAGAAATGTTTAAGTTATCTCCCTTGTGGGAAGGTATTTTCATATACTTTATGTAAGAAATATAATAAATTCTATTTTTAATTTGCTTATTTTTTTAAAAGTGCTCTTCCTTTTTTATAAATTCTTATCTCAATCAATAAGATTCTTTGTTTAGCACATGCTTCAGTAATAAGTGTTTTTCAAAATTCTGCAGTAACCATACACCTACCCACAAGGTTTTTCCAATGGTTAGAGTTAAGTCCACTTACATACAAAAAAACAGAGGGAATACACTTTGGTCATGCTGAAAACAAGATGTTAGTCCTGGGACAACAAAATATACAGTCAGTTGCCCAAGATAGTTACTGCCCATGTACTGGTTCTGTTCAGGAAGTGGGCAGTCAATAGAGATTAATATAAGCAAAATGAATTTGTTTCCCAATCATCAATAAATAAATAAGATTATGTATTTGATTATTGTCCCTCAATTAATAATAGGTTTATTTTATAAGTACAGAGAAAGAATAAAGCAACTCAGTAATTTTAACACTTTTATTTAGTATAACAAATTTAAAAAAAACAACAGTAAAAATACATAAAAAGAATGACCAGAAACTCTACTGATGTCAAATATAGGTAGTGGTAGGATGAAAATGAGAACAGATTCACCAAGAAGAAAAAACAACAACCAAAAAAACAATTTAAATACAGATAATTAACTTGACAAAAAACATGTGAAAAAACATCCTAACTTACCTACCTGTTTTAGTACTGAAAGACAGCAATCAACATAGTTAAAAAAGAAGGAAACTTGTAACTTACAACAGTAACTCTATACCAGATACCACCAACAAGGGAGATAACACAAAGCCAATTAAATAGTTTGAGTTATGTTCCCTTCCAAACAGTAGAGGGAACTGAGAAATAGTGCATATTAAGGAGACTTGTTCAAAAGTTACAGTGATAAATACTTCAATTCCCAAATAACACAAAATTAACTTATTTTATAAAAATATTTATATTGCATATTAAATTAATCAATCTGTGTAACTTAGTGATACTTTAGTGATAAAGAATAAGAAAATGCCCAGTCATGATGAATCTTCCATGTTCAATCAAAGGGTAGCTAGATTAGTTCAAAAACGTTTTGTGGCTAGAGAAGATATGAACATTACTCCAAGTTACACACTTTGAAACATGGGCTTTTTTAGGGCCCAAAACAGCTGAAGATCTGTCAGCTATTCTAGTTCTAATTTTAGGTACAAGAAATCATTTAACGTCTTAGATTGTATTTCTCATGAGCAGGTGTGAACAAATCTTTTAAAATATGTGGGTGTATTGGGTTGATCGTCCCACTGACAATATTTCAGTTATCTGTCCACTTGAAGCAGATATAGTGCAGCCTTCACTATATATAGCATGCCGTGAACACCTGGCATGATACCAGTCACATTATCCTGACACCAGGCCAACCAGTCGTGGAACTGCCCTTATATTTGTTTGAGCGTTAGCAATGGAGTTATATCACTACCATTTTTATCAACTTTGGTACGTCGCATTCCAGGATCAAACCTGGTGCCTCATTACCTGCAGGGGATGCTTTACCGATTGCTCTACCAGGTCTGCTTTCCAAGATATGATAGAGCCCTTCCATGCAGGCCCATAAAGATGATGATGAGCACATTAAACATAATTCTAGTCCATGCCGGATACTAATGCCGACTTTTCAGACTTTTTGCACTAGGCGGGTCATATGCAGCACCTGTGACAACTCTTGTGGCATGATATTGAACTTTCTGAGTTTGTCAATCTAATAAGCTGTGATGTCAGTAATCAGTCCATTACAAAAATCAATATTTTAAATGTTAAAGACATGAACAAGAAAATCTCTAGTAATTGTTGTGTTAGACGTTTTCTTATTCCTTCAAATTTCTCAATTTTGAAATGTGCAATTTTACTCTTTTAAAGAATGTGCATGTTCAAGTTTAAAGTACTTGTCATATTAATTTTATGAACACAACAGTCTGGCTCTTGATCTACACATGCTAAAAGTAGTGCTGTTATTTACCAAATAATCACCATCATACTATGATTCTTTTATTGTAATGTAATTTTCTTCTCCACTGTTTTTGTCACTATTTTTTTTAATCTATCAATCTAAACATCAGGTACCGTATATATTTGCATATATATCTCATCATTATCATTTATGTGTATATTTTTATATGTATATTTAAAAACTGATATATAGATATTGTTATTTTTTTAAGCTGTTTGCAACCTAGTTGACTGCAATGTTTTCTTGCCTGAGTGATTTAATGAGTTGTGTTTGTATTTTGGGGTTTTACAGAACACTGGAGTTGTGTTTGTGTGAACCATTATGAAGTGAAGTTACAACTCAGTTCCCTGGGATCTATACGCTAAGCTATTAATTATTGGACAGATAGTGCAGGTACTGTATATTGACATCGGACTAGAAACTCTCCCAAACAGCAGATCATTGATCTATGAAGTCATGCCCAAATTGCGTAACAGGTACAGCCAAAAGAAAGGGTTCATAAAACGTCCTCAATAAATTTACTGTAAAACCTTTCTAGTGTTAAACTTTTCTAGTACAAGAAAAAGTCACACTTAATTTGAAGTACATAAAAGTCAGATTGTTTGTTATTATTTCAACTTACAGAAGCAGAACCCTTTAATGTTAAAGTTTGGTAAAAAGATAAATTATGATGTGAAACTTTGGTGAAAAAAGGGATAAATTGATGTTAAACTTTAATAAAAAGGATAAATTGTGATGCTGAACTTTGGTAAAATAAATGTTGTTCTTTGGTAAAAAGATAAATTAAGTTAAACTTTGGTAATGACCCATCTTGATGTTTAACTTTGGTAAAAATATACATTTTGATTTTTAAAATTTGGCATATCATAAAATCAATCCTAATTTTTTTAAAAATGTGCTAAAATGAATCAGTAACATATAAGTAGTAACAATAAATAAGAGAGCATAGTGTTCCTATATTGCTCACCTGATTGCCAAAAATGTTAAGAAATAGCAAGCAAAGCAATATAAGCAATAATTACTCAGACTGCAATAATTGCAACATTGTTGATCTGAAAGTATTCAAAACGATTAATTTTGTACAATCTGTTTCAATTGATCCATGTGTTTTTGCCATGCCCCTAGCTGCCATAAGTTTAGACCAATCCTATTTTTAGAATCAGCTATGTCCCTAGCTGCCATAGGTTTGGACCAATTCTATTTTAAGAATTGGCCATGCCCCTAGCTGCCATAGGTTTGGACCAATCCTTTTTTTAGAAAAGGCCATGCCCCTAGCTGCCATAGGTTTGGACCAATCCTATTTTTAGAAGTGGCCATGTCCATAACTGCCTTGGGTTTGGACCAATCCTATTTTTAGAAATGGCCATGCCCATAACTGCCTTGGGTTTGGACCAATCCTATTTTTAGAAATGGCCATACTCCTAGCTGCTTTAGGTTTGGACCAATCCTATTTTTAGAAATGGCCATGCCCCTAGCTGCCATAGGTTTGGACCAATCCTATTTTTAGAAATGGCCATGCCCCAGCTGCCATAGGTTTGGACCAATCCTATTTTTAGAAATGGCCATGCCCCAGCTGCCATAGGTTTGGACCAATCCTATTTTTAGAAATGGCCATGCCCCTAGCTACCATAGGTTTGGACCAATCCTATTTTTAGAATGGCCATGCCCTAGCTGCCATGGGTTTGGACCAATCATATTTTTAGAATGGCCATGCCCCAGCTGCCATAGGTTTGGACCAATCCTATTTTTAGAATGGCCATGCCCCAGCTGCCATAGGTTTGGACCAATCCTATTTTTAGAAATGGCCATGCCCCAGCTGCCATAGGTTTGGACCAATCCTATTTTTAGAATGGCCATGCCCCTAGCTGCCATGGGTTTGGACCAATCATATTTTTAGAATGGCCATGCCCCTAGCTGCCATGGGTTTGGACCAATCCTATTTTTAGAATGGTCATGCCCCTAGCTGCCATAGGTTTGGACCAATCCTATTTTTAGAATGGCCATGCCCCTAGCTGCCATGGGTTTGGACAAATACTATTTTTGGAATTGGCCATGCCGCCAGCTACCATAGGTTTGGACCAATCCTATTTTAGAATGGCCATGTCCCTTGCTGAAATGGGTTTGGACCAATCATAACTTTTAACAATCTGAATAAGTGGACTTCTCACAAATACCAATACCATATATCAAGACTAGCTCTGGTAGCTTTTGACAAGAACATTTTACTATATAGCCATATATGGAAAAAAGCCATGCCCTGGCAGCCATGTAGACAATACATTAAACAAGTCATTAAACAACTTTTTATTGCCACTGCTAACGATGCTAGCTGTTTTATTGGCATATGCTCCATTGAGCTTACAGTAACAACAATAAAAAATCAATTAAGGCATGTAAAACAAAACTTAACAGATTTGTTTACAATAAGCACTTATGCATGTTATAAACATTGTACAAATTATGCTTGGAAAATAAAAATAAATGTACGATATTTATGTGAAAGAAAACCAGATTTACAGAACAATTGACAGAAAAAACAAGCTCAGTAATGTTGTTTTTATCAATGTGTAACAAGAACTGGGAACTGACTATGTCTCAATATCCTCAATGTTCAGAACTATTTTTCTCCCAAAGTCCAGTTTGATGAGCGTTTCCTCCGATTGATTGGTAAGTGGTTGCCGTGGATATGACCTTGACAGTGTGAATTTCTTCTGTGAAAATCCCAGAGTTGTCATGTAATCAAAGACAACCTGAAACAAACAATACATCAGTACATGTGCAGCAATCTAAGCCCATAATTGGTGGTTTTCTTACTACATGTACGAATCATACATGTGAACTTTTTCTGAGGCCAAAATGGGAGATTTTCACTTGCAAAGTGGGACATTTGTTATTTTCATATAAACAAAGAAGGAAGTTATCTGTTTCCAAGTAGGAAGATTTCTGAAAATATGTTCAAACAACACCCCTCATTTTCAAATAGTTTTGAACCTTAGAAGAGGGAGTCTTCCTCAAAAGGCAGGAGAGTTCATATGTATGGTACAGATCATAACAATGTTTTTTAGAAAACACAGCTCACAAATAATTACATTTCTATTTAAATTACAGAGACAAAATTATGTTCCTTGTTTCATTCTCTGTAAACCCATATACTTCATATTTTGGAGAGTTTAACCCTTAAATGTAAATCCTTATGTTCTACATTGACTTTTCTTTTATATAAAGTTATACATTGTTATAAATAAAAGTAACTTGTACCAATATTCTGCCATAAAATCCTTTTACTGTATCAAATATTTGTAACCTTCTGTTTTTACTTTATTTAAAACAATAGTAGTAGTCTGACAATGTCCAGCAGTTTTCACCTCAAAATGTTTTAAACATCAATATTAATTATGCATTAACTCCTGTTTTTTTGTTATACAACATAATCGAATAAGATTAAGCAAACATAGCCCTTCAAATGAAGTAGTTTGACAAAATCATATATATAAAAACAATACTATTGTTCATATAAAAGTAATACTGTTCTTCAAATAAAAACAATGATGTTGTATACAAGATGCCAAAAATCAACACATCAAGAGTTATCTGCCTTGTCCGCCATTACATGGCTGTTTCAGCCCTGCCAATCTAGAAGAAGTTGTAAGTTACTGCCCACGTCCAACTGTTACAATTGTCACACCATACAATAATTAAATCTAGTATAAGAACATGGAACCGTTGATTTGAAAAGGACTTTAATTTGCTCCAATCTAGCCGAATACAGTCAATCTGCAGCCTACAGCCATCATGCTACAATATTTAAATGAACTAAGTAGACATAATGAATGTATTATATATTTTCACTTGGGTATTTTATTTTCACTTGGGAATTTTATTTCAATCAACATGTTTTCTTATATATGTGACTGAGCGTGTCATGCATTAACAATTTTCTGAACTAGATCTTCTTTATGCTTTATTTGAAATCAAGCCACCCCTACAACTCATACTATGCTGTTGTTTTTTAAGCAACCTTTCATTATAAAAAGTGATGAAGGACAAATCAAATATCTCTGTAGAACCAGTGACACACAGCAGCTTAGCTGAAAGGCCTCTCCACATGAAAGTTTGTTTATTGGGTTTATCGTCTCACCAAAAGTATTTTAGTTATCTGGAGACAGTGTCCACTTGATGCAGATGTAGTGCTGCCTGCACTGTGTATAGCATGCCATGAACACCTGGCATGATACCACACCCAGTCACATTATCCTGACACCAGGCCAACCAGTCATGGAACTAATGTTATATTTGCTTGAGCGTAAGCAAGGGAGCTTTACCACTACCATTTTTTACGACTTTGGTTTGAACCCAGGGCCTCCCATACCTGGAGCCGATGCTCTACAGATTATGCAACCAGGTCCGGTCCCTTTCATTGTAAATGGGGATGAAAGATCTAGACAAATTTTCTAGGTAGAACCACCTACACACTGTTAGCTGAAAGGTCTTTCCACATGTTAGGAGTTGAGGAGCAAGAGGAGTTACAAGCTGATAACTCTATTTACTCTGCCACTGGCGTCCCTGAATCTACCGATTGTGGCAACACCTAGATACAGGTGAGTCAATATATAAGGGAAGTCAGCTTTACTTTTATTACACTTTTGTACTCTTCATCAAAGAGATAACATGCTGATATTAAGCATGAAGAGAGGTGGGCCCTCAGTTGAGGTCACAATCTAGAACATGACCGACTTTATCTGAGCTATATTTACCCATATTCTTAAACAGCTTAGCATTTATTTATTAGGCATAGGTGAACAACCAGTTTCTGCTGAAGAACATATGATCAGAACTATTTGCTGCTAATTTAGTAGCAGGAAGTATTGGGTACATTTGCATGTAGCTGTTAATAAATAATTTAACAGTGTTGTATTGGTGGATTAACCAATGCAATCATTTAGCTATTAAAAATGTTCACATAAAAAAAGATACAGTGCTGTCTTCAGTGAAATAACACTGTGACAAGTAACATCAATTCAGCCCATCTTAGAATCTACAGTACTTATGCTGGGAGCTGTATGATTAGGATCAACCCTTCCTGCTCAGTCTTTATAAAAAATACCTTTTTCAGTATATTCATGATTGATGGTATTGAGATGGAAACCAAAATGACACAGGGTTTGAAGGGAAGTTGTTCCAACTTTTAAACTCAACAGTGAGGCATAAGACTTTCTTCTATCGCTTTCAGTTCTGTTAAAAAGAACTATCTAGTAGTGGTCTAATGGAGGATTCCAATTTGTTTATCAATACATGTACAAATATTAAATCAGAACAACCTCCATGAGTATACAGTCACACAAAGGAGTTTTAATAAACAGATACCTCTACAGGAGAAACTGGCTCAATCAAGTTGTTCAATTAACTTTAATTTGGTAAAGTAAAAAGTTTTTAAACTGATGAAATAACAATTTATAAACTTACACCAAATGTGTTCCCATTTTTACTTTTCCCATAATCAAATGGTCCTAATTCAATTTGTGGAGGTTATTTATTTATTTATGACATGTTAGAACCATATATTTAGCACTTCTGTTTCTTAATATCAATCACTGTTTGAGAACATAAAAAACAAAAAGTTGCAACTATGGCAAAGTCATAGAAATGGGATAAATGACCATTATATGATTCCCTTTGGGTTCATAAAAAACATCAAAAAGTTTCAAAAAAGCATTGAAACCCAGAAATATTTGACAAATATATACATGCACTTAAACAAAAATATACTTAAAAGATCCACATTTTGCACTTGTATACACAAACATGCAGGCACGCATGCACACACGCACACATACACACAACCAGGGGACAAGTTATTGACCTAGCACATATATGAGACAGACATACATCTATTTATGCAATGGTCATCATCTTTATAGAAACACAACCAATCCAGCACATCAAACTCTCACAAAAGTTTCCATTATCAACAAGGTCATTGTTTATTTTGACAACTTTGGAACTGACTCAACCTTGAAGATTAAGTTAATCTGATCAATATTTAATGTTCAAACAGGATGGGAAAATATCTTTGTACCGGCCTGCAAGAAATGTTTGTGTCACTGCCAGTTAGACCAAGAATTTCAAGGTTAATGTTGACACAATTTTTTTTATTAAAAGGATCAATGCGTACCTTAAATTTTGTTCATTGTTCACAATATTTAGTCCGAACAGAGCAGATACTTTCATGTGTGGAGATCTTCCAGCTTATCTATTGTGTGCCAGTGGCTCTACTCAGACAGAGGCTGGGATCTTCCTCCACCAACCATTAGCTGGACTTTGTATGTAAGACCATCATTGTGTCAGTGTGTTGTAAAAAAAATACAAAACAAAACAAAACAAAACAAGACTGTCACAGAAAGTTTATCCCCCCGAACAGGTGTTTGTTTGAAGAAAGGGTAAAGTGATAATTTGTATAAAGAAAATTGGAAGAAATCAGTTATAATTTTTTCAATAAATAACTTTGTGGTTATCATTTTGACGAAAGAAAAAAATTATGCAATGGCAAAAAGTGATATGTGCTGGGTTAGTCAGCCATAACTCTGTGTTAAATGGTCAGACCAGAACATGCCAACCATATGCACATCTTCTTTGGTATTGATTGTTCCCATAAAGTTTAATTGAAATCCAGTAAGCTGTTGCTGAGAAATAGCATAGAAATGGACGTTACTCTGTATACACACTATATAACTTCAAGGGCCATAACTCTGTGATGAAGGGTCCAACTGGAAAATGCTGAGGATATGTTCATCTCTTTTTGGTATTGAAAGTTTCTACAAAGTTTCATTGAAATCCAGTCAGTAGTTGCTGAGAAGTAGCGTGGCATAGAAACAAAACTCGGACAAACGGATGGACAATGCGCAAACAATATCCCCTCTCCTGATTCAATCGTTGGGGAATAACAAAGAACACTCATGCTCAAAGACAAATTGGATGATTATATCGGAAATTATTTATTCAGATTTAGGTCAGTGAGATTGGCATCTAGTTCATATATTAATTGCATACTACAAACAACATTTAGCATGGAATTGAAGTGAAGATTGTGCTTATAATTTTAAATCCTGGCCACATGAGTGTTAGTGATTAACCTGGGGAGTAACATAGGGGGTATGAGTCCTGGCCACACAACAGTAAGTGTTTAACCTGGGTTGTAACAGACAGGGTGTGAGTCCTGACCACACAACAGTTAGTGGTTAACCTGAGGAGTAACATAGGGGGTATGAGTCCTGGCCACACAACAGTTAGTGGTTAACCTGGGGAGTAACATAGGGGTATGAGTCCTGACCACACAACAGTTAGTGGTTAACCTGAGGAGTAACATAGGGGGTATGAGTCCTGGCCACACAACAGTTAGTGGTTAACCTGAGGAGTAACATAGGGGGTATGAGTCCTGACCACACAACAGTTAGTGGTTAACCTGAGGAGTAACATAGGGGGTATGAGTCCTGACCACACAACAGTTAGTGGTTAACCTGAGGAGTAACATAGGGGGTATGAGTCCTGGCCACACAACAGTTAGTGGTTAACCTGAGGAGTAACATAGGGGGTATGAGTCCTGGCCAAACAACAGTTAGTGGTTAACCTGAGGAGTAACATAGGGGGTATGAGTCCTGGCCACACAACAGTTAGTGGTTAACCTGAGGAGTAACATAGGGGGTATGAGTCCTGGCCACACAACAGTTAGTGGTTAACCTGAGGAGTAACATAGGGGGTATGAGTCCTGACCACACAACAGTTAGTGGTTAACCTGAGGAGTAACATAGGGGGTATGAGTCCTGGCCACACAACAGTTAGTGGTTAACCTGAGGAGTAACATAGGGGGTATGAGTCCTGGCCACACAACAGTTAGTGGTTAACCTGAGGAGTAACATAGGGGGTATGAGTCCTGACCACACAACAGTTAGTGGTTAACCTGGGGAGTAACATAGGGGGTATGAGTCCTGACCACACAACAGTTAGTGGTTAACCTGAGGAGTAAC
This sequence comes from Sinonovacula constricta, assembly GCA_007844125.1. Classification (NCBI taxonomy): domain Eukaryota; kingdom Metazoa; phylum Mollusca; class Bivalvia; order Cardiida; family Solecurtidae; genus Sinonovacula; species Sinonovacula constricta. The sequence continues at coordinate 28,380,090 of CM017564.1, forward strand.
ATAGGGGGTATGAGTCCTGACCACACAACAGTTAGTGTTTAACCTGGGGTGTAACAGACTGGGTGTGAGTCCTGACCACACAACAGTTAGTGTTTAACCTGGGGTGTAACAGACAGGGTGTGAGTCCTGACCACACAACAGTTAGTGTTTAACCTGGGGTGTAACAGACAGGGTGTGAGTCCTGACCACACAACAGTTAGTGTTTAATCTGGGGTGTAACAGACAGGGTGTGAGTCCTGACCACACAACAGTTAGTGTTTAACCTGGGGTGTAACAGACAGGGTGTGAGTCCTGACCACACAACAGTTAGTGTTTAACCTGGGGTGTAACAGACAGGGTGTGAGTCCTGACCACACAACAGTTAGTGTTTAATCTGGGGTGTAACAGACAGGGTGTGAGTCCTGACCACACAACAGTTAGTGTTTAACCTGGGGTGTAACAGACAGGGTGTGAGTCCTGACCACACAACAGTTAGTGTTTAATCTGGGGTGTAACAGACAGGGTGTGAGTCCTGACCACACAACAGTTAGTAGTTAACCTTGGGAGTAACATAGGGGGTATGAGTCCTGACCACACAACAGTTAGTGATTAACCTGGGTGTAACAGACTGGGTGTGAGTCCTGACCACACAACAGTTAGTGATTAACCTGGGGTGTAACAGACTGGGTGTGAGTCCTGGCCACACAACAGTTAGTGGTTAACCTGGATAATAACAGACTGGGTGTGAGACCTGACCACACAACAGTTAGTGATTAACCTGGGTGTAACAGACAGGGTGTGAGTCCTGACCACACAACAGTTAGTGATTAACCTGGGTGTAACAGACTGGGTGTGAGTCCTGGCCACACAACAGTTAGTGATTAACCTGGGTGTAACAGACTGGGTGTGAGTCCTGACCACACAACAGTTAGTGATTAACCTGGGTGTAACAGACTGGGTGTGAGTCCTGACCACACAACAGTTAGTGATTAACCTGGGTGTAACAGACTGGGTGTGAGTCCTGACCACACAACAGTTAGTGATTAACCTGGGTGTAACAGACTGGGTGTGAGTCCTGACCACACAACAGTTAGTGAATAACCTGGGGTGTAACAGACTGGGTGTGAGTCCTGGCCACACAACAGTTAGTGGTTCATTAGGGGAGTAACAAAGTGGGTGTGAGTCCTGGCCACACAACAGTTAGTGGTTAACCTGGGTAGTAACAGAGTGGGTGTGAGTCCTGACCACACAACAGTTAGTGGTTAACCTGGGTGTAACTGACTGGGTGTGAGTCCTGACCACACAACAGTTAGTGATTAACCTGGGGTGTAACAGACTGGGTGTGAGTCCTGACCACACAACAGTTAGTGATTAACCAGGGGTGTAACAGACTGGGTGTGAGTCCTGGCCACACAACAGTTAGTGGTTTATCTGGGGAGTAACAAAGTGGGTGTGAGTCCTGACCACACAACAGTTAGTGGTTAACCTGGGTGTAACAGAGCGGGTGTGAGTCCTGGCCACACAACAGTTAGTGGTTAACCTGAGGAGTAACAGAGTGGGTGTGAGTCCTGGCCACACAACAGTTAGTGGTTAACCTGGGTAGTAACAGACTGGGTGTGAGTCCTGGCCACACAACAGTTAGTGATTAACCTGGGTGTAACTGACTGGGTGTGAGTCCTGACCACACAACAGTTAGTGATTAACCTGGGGTGTAACAGACTGGGTGTGAGTCCTGACCACACAACAGTTAGTGATTAACCAGGGGTGTAACAGACTGGGTGTGAGTCCTGGCCACACAACAGTTAGTGGTTTATCTGGGGAGTAACAAAGTGGGTGTGAGTCCTGACCACACAACAGTTAGTGGTTAACCTGGGTGTAACAGAGCGGGTGTGAGTCCTGGCCACACAACAGTTAGTGGTTAACCTGAGGAGTAACAGAGTGGGTGTGAGTCCTGGCCACACAACAGTTAGTGGTTAACCTGGGTAGTAACAGAGAAGGTGTGAGTCCTGGCCACACAACAGTTAGTGGTTAACCTGGGTGTAACAGAGTGGGTGTGAGTCCTGGTCACACAACAGTTAGTGGTTAATCTGGGGAGTAACAGAGTGGGTGTGAGTCCTGACCACACAACAGTTAGTGGTTAACCTGAGGAGTAACAGACTGGGTGTGTGTCCTGGCCACACAACAGTTAGTGGTTAACCTGGAGAGTAACAGAGTGGGTGTGAGTCCTGGCCACACAACAGTTAGTGGTTAACCTGGGGAGTAACAGAGTGGGTGTGAGTCCTGGCCACACAACAGTTAGCAGGTTATCTTGGGCATAACAGAGAGGGTGTGAATACCTGTAGTTGTGATTGGTTCAAGAACCTGCGACTGTGAGACATGCCCAGCGGGGACCTCAGGATGACCAGCGTCACATCTGGCGTATCAACACTTGGCTCCTGAGGAAGCTGGATTCTCTGCAATAAATAAGTGGCCATGATTTATCAAATAGATTAAATCTCTTTCAATTTATAAAAAATGTTATCAATAATAATTTCTTAGGATCTTTGATTAATAAAGAAGTCTTAAGTGGAATGGTTAATCTGTAATCTTGTTGTATATATGGATGGGGGCTGTGTAAGTTGAAGATGGTTGTTGTCAGGGATGTAAATCAAATCATTAAACGTTATATTCAAATGTTAAGTATATTCGAATCATATTTGAGAATAGTTCCTTTTAATGTTAACGTATCAATGTAATAAGACAACATAATAAGTTCATTAGATGAAATTGTACAACAAATACAAAATAGCTCACAATTTTAATATTTCACTGTACTAAACACAAACAATATATAAACACACACAGTCAATTATGTTCTGTGAACTAATCTTATAAATTACAATATGAGGCATTTTCAAACAGACTAGACACAGGTGGTCAACAGTCTTGATTGGTTGGTGGTTGGATTAATGTTAAATTGTGATTGGCTGATTATAAGAGTATCGCTTGGACTTATTTCCGAAGCCACAACATGTTGATTAGGTGCATTTAGTTACCAATACACAGGTGACCCTACTGAACTGTGATTGGCTCGTGTCAAGATTACCTGACTGATTATAAACTGATAAAATACCAACCAATATATAGAAAGACTGTTTGAAAGTTGTAAGCTCGTGACATTAAAATGTGTTAAGTAAACCAGTGATGAACAATTAAAAAGTCTGTAGATTTAAATTTTTGTTATTCAGAAAGAACGTAGCAAAAACACAGACCAGAAAATCATGGTGACAGAAAATAGCAGATGTCACGGTATTTTAAAGGAATAAAAAAAAACTATGAAGTAGAGTGACAAAAACAGATAATTATTACAATTAATGTTTGCATTACAGAGATCTAGTTGTGTTTTCCAAAAATAAAAGAAGTTGTGGTGGACTGTTAACAAATGGTATAGCCTTATACGATATTCTGCATTTATTACACACAGTCCAGGTCAAAGCTGGGTAGAGTCAGTATTATGGTACTTTTGAAATTTCACTGAGTAAGATCTGTGCTAACTACTATCCCCATGAGCAATTAAGTCAGATCTCCCTTACTGCTGCTAAATTTATCAGGGCAATAATACTTTTTAGGGTCCATAAGTTCAGTGGCACATGGCAACTGACCGATTGTCTTATCATTACATTTACCAAGACCTTTTCAATGATCACACATATCTGGCAGACACTTTGATACATAAACAATGCAGGTTTCGCGCACTCGCCAAAACTCACTATTAAGACCAACTCACTATAAAGATCACTTTGAGTCAGAACGGAAGGTGGTCTAAATAGAGGGAATTTACTTTATAGCCGAACAGCCAAACAGAACAAGAGCTGTCCATAGACAGTGTGCTCAACTGTTCTCAGTGCTGGATTGTTTAATGTTAGCTGTGAATAACCTTAACAAAAAAACAGAAAGAGGTGCATACCTGTGCTAAAATTATTATGTTACCTGGCCTACTGAAATTGGTCCAATATTTGAACAATTATGTCAAACTTGCATTTAAATATGTATGATGGTTTTTGCAAAAGAAACCTTAACAAAAAACTTCACAAACTCAGAAAAAGTATACGACAAAAAGGGGGCATATCTGTGTCAAAATGAATGTTATCGTTTCCTGCCCTGTTGATTTAGGTTCTGCTTTTGATAGTGAACAAGCATTGCAAGTTGGAAGTGAATATGTATGACAATTCTGGGGAAACGGACAGGTGAGACATGACAATAACATATCAGAAAATGCCATGGCCCTGGCAGACATGTTTCTTTTTGATGGATCAAAATTCTTTTTAACAACTTTTGTTCCCCCTGCCTACTAAAATTTCTGGTGTTATTTGATTAATTTGACCCAAAAGTTCTCGAGCAAAATGTTTAATAGAGGCGTAACATGTGATACTGGACAACGAACAACATACTGGACAGAGGTTGATCACAACTGCTCAATCAAAACACATGGTCAGGTTGTCTAAGTAATATTGGTTAATAAATGGTTGATGTTCAATGCATCAAGACCTATCTTACTTTAGAGTTTCAAAATAATCTCCGCTACCAAACTATGACAGATGGAGTGTCAGAATGAGGGGTGAATGGAAGGACAGTCAGATAGATGGACATTAGATGCTCCACCCTTCAGTGTATGTAACAGTATTCTTCTAGTGTCCATAGCAACCTGTTTATGCTCACGCAAGGCAGGGAACATTTTTAGCATTGTCATAGTGCAGTCTCTGCACTGTGACACATTTATTTTGACAAAAATGCAGACACACTAACTGACATCATTTAAGTCATCTCCTGGTCTTATAAAGAAGAGAACTCTTTTTAATCATGCCATATATGTTACTTATTTCCTCATTACTCTTTGTACAGCTGACAAGACGTACTGATATTGATAAAGTCTCAATTCAAGTGAGTAAACCTACAGTATGATGCAATAACATGATACTTCAACAACATAAGGTTAACCTGAATATGATGTTGTTTTTTTATTGGTACCTGTAATCAGCGTACCATCATGGTGCAGACTTATGTAAGTCCTGACCAAATGGTTCTGCTGTTCATTTGTTAAATGGTTCAATGGATGGCAGATCACAATGTTATTATACAACATGCTTTATGCTTTGATACACAAAATTAACCCATCCACATTTAAAGAGTAAGTAATATGTTTACAGAACTGAATAACCTGAGAGAATAATTATGTTGGTTTATTGGGTTTATAGGAGTCCCACCAACAGTAATGCAGTTATCTGGAGATGGTGTGCACTTGAAGCAGATATAGTGCTGTCTTCACTGTGTATAAGTATGTTATTATTGATTTATCCCAGGTTAATGTGTGTGACAAAATTATGTTTTTTTTTAAATACATTGCAGCAACCAATTATGATCATTATTGAGATGCCCAGCTATTTGGTGGAGGAAGACCCCAGACAAATGTTTGGGTGGAACCACCAGCACACCACTAGTTAGGTGGAAGATGTTCCCACAGTCAATCGAGCCAAGCAAGACTTGAACCCATGCAGTGAGAGGCTAAGCATTCAGAAGAGTTACGAATCGGTGACTCTACCACTAGGCCACAGCTCTACCCTTAATTATTGAATTTAACCTAAGTTGTATATGTAGAACAAATGAACTAACAAAAAATAATACGATTTTGTTCATAGAGTCCCCACTCTGGATGAATCACCGCATGCTCCGATCCTAGGCCCCAAATTTAAAAAAAATGTGGTATAAGCCGCAGAAGTTATTTAATTTTTGTTTACATAGATGTATTTATATTTCCATTGTTTGCAGATAGAACAGTTTTGTTAGACTATAAGTTTAATATTTTCAGTATCTAATGAACACAAATATTAGATTCTATTTATCACATAATGCAAAACATCAGCTGTTTTTTGTTTATAATGCATCACCTTTATATAGTATGAACAGTCGGTATTGACATTGTGAAATTTGGTATGGGAGAATCTGCACAAAAATAGTTCCACTCTTTACTCGACCATTTTCCATCAAAAGGAAAAAGATTTATTTATAACATGACTAAAATGTTATTTTTTTAATAATTAAAATGAAAATGTCCAACAAAATTCATGAAATGGTGATAACCAAGTGACCAGGAAATGACATATACACTACACATTCTGAATGACGCCACATTACGATAACTAACTAGTGTGTTACCAAAAATAACACATGAGTGTTAACTCACGCTCGCAAGATAGGTTAAGTGGTAAAAAGATGTATTGCAATTGTTTGCAGATAGAATAGTTTGTCTCTGAATTAAGTTAGACTAGTCTTCCACTGACCTATTTTTAAATTATTATAACGAATTGTGGGATAAATTCTACAAGAACCAGATGTATGAACAGCAAGGTTTCATTGTACATGTAAACGAAAGAGTCTAGGTCAAATAAGGTCTACATGAGTGTAAATTTATTAGCAAATATTGCCATTTTAAATTCTTAATTATGTACATCAATTGAAATAACTACATACTTTAATTAAAAATTGATATAATACTTGAAATATATTTAATTAAAAGCTGCCAATTTGCAAGCATAATAATGAGAATAATTTGAATACTTGAATATCTCATTGAAAAAAAATCATTGCAACCTAGAGGAAACCTTATTCTTTTAACTTAACTTTTAATTACAACATATAAAAAAGTTAAAGGTTGTATCGTATATATTGTTTGTGTTTAGTACAATAAAATATTAAAATTTTTGAGCTATTTTGCATTTGTAAGGGGCGCCCGTGGCGAAGAGGTCACGTCGCCGACTTGTAACTCCTTTGACCTCTTAGTCTCTCACCAACCGCGTGGGTTCGAGTCCCGTTCGGGGCGAAGGACTTAATGTGGGAAGGTCTTCCAGATGACCCGTAGTGCCCTAATGGTTCTACCCAGACATTTGTTTGGGATTTTCCTCCACCAAAATATAGCTGGACGTCGCTATAATGATCATAATTAGTTGCTGCGATTTATTTCAAAAACAAAAACAAAGGATGTTTTATTTGGCAACATTGATAAAGTTCTAAATGAAAAGTCAGTATTAATGCTGAGGTCGATATGTAGTTTTGCGACCTGGGTAGTGTGATATCAACCGAGGACCACACTACCCAGCTCTGAAAAACTACATATTGACCTCAACATTAGTATTTATTTGTTATATTCCCTTTGAATTTGATGGTTTGATAATATTGACCTCAACTAAACATATTCTCGCCTGCTTGCTACGTGAAGTCATGTTTGTTTACAATGTGCATGAAAAATAAACATGTCATGATATTAGCAAAGGCATAAATTAACTCACGGAGTAGTTATCACTTTTTTCGGACTCGAGCCTGCAAAACTCTCGACTACTTAGTGTGACAATTGTTATTTTTTTAAAGGCTGCTAGTTTAAAATCAGTTCTAAGCTTTTATTTATTACACATTTCATTTTGAGTATGTGAAAGTGTCCGCCTCATATATCTTTGAAGTTAAGTGTTTTTTTTTACACATTTTGATCTGAATCAGAAAGCGCTTGAATGTTTCTCCATACTGGTCAATAAGCTTCTATATGACTAAGATCAGGACCTCATGTGACCCGGTGTCTTAGATTGTAAATTGAAAACATGCTGGAGGGCATTATTTTACCTACAGACAAATGCAAATCACAAAATGGTGCTCCAGTCAAGATGGTCGCAATTGAGGTCTGTGTTTATATACGAAATACACAATACAGTCTAGAAGACCTGGTTGTTATGAAGGATTAGAGTTGTGCCCGTTATTGTGATTTGGTTTCTCAATGAATAAAGAAGTCCAATAGCACATACTTATGAAAATTGGCCTTAATAGAGATTTGGTCACTGTAGTGGTGTGGACGTTATGTGGCATTTGACTGTATATGAAGCTACCTTCCAAATGAAATCTTGCTGCAAATTTTGTGTGTAGGTATTTTCTGACCTTCCCGTTTCTGTATAATTTGAGAGTATGTGATAACATTTATATTCCTTAGAATAGCTTAACTGTTTCTATCATTTCAGAGTTTCATAACATCATTTAAAGAACAATGTGAACTTATAACTAAATTGTAATTTTTTATAGAGAAACTTCAAAACATAACAAAAATAAAAACATGCCAAACAATATAAAAAAAACAACAAAGAAAATACTGGATAAAATATTATTTAGAAGCATTTTTTAATAACATGATCATATTTAAAATGGATCTTTGAAAATGTTTTCAAACATGATCAGGACATTTACTGGGCACGTGCAAAGGATTTTTTTCACATGAAGGTTAATAAACTGTTTGTAATGAATATATTAAATACCATGTTTTAAATATTGCATTTAACCATGTCATATTTCAGCCCTATGCTACATTAGGTTGAGTGTTAACATGCATTAACATGCATGAATTAGCCTGAGCGTATACTGCAAACTTAAGTAGTACACTAGAGTGACTCCAGCCCTACTGGCACACTATGCCATTATTTGGAACATAATCTGTAACATAGAAGTATGACCAGTGTATCAAGTTATATAATATTAGCAAACCTTCCAAATGACCAAGTGTGTGAGGTTAAATGGAGCCTCACCCATTTAAGTGTACTGGACAATATACTGGCATGTTGTTTAATGCTAGGATTAGTTACATAGCCCTTGTTATGCTTCGATTTCTTACACTTACGCTTAGTTTTCTTTTACATCTACTTATAAAGTTGTTTTTTTTTTGTATATTGATACTGACCCTGCAACCAACATCTTGGTTAGACAGCTCCTGGGGGAATGGGCCGATCTGGGTCTAACTTTTTGCTGGAGCCTTATTCATACTGACCCTGCAACCAACATCTTGGTTAGACAGCTCCTGGGGGAATGGGCCGATCTGGGTCTAACTTTTTGCTGGAGCCTTATTCATACTGACCCTGCAACCAACATCTTGGTTAGACAGCTCCTGGGGGAATGGGCTGATCTGGGTCTGACTTTTTGCCTAAGCCTAATTCATACTGACCCTGCAACCAACATTTTGGTTAGACAGCTCCTGGGGGAATGGGCTGATCTGGGTCTGACTTTTTGCTTGAGCCTAATTCATACTGACCCTGCAACCAACATCTTGATTTGACAGCTCCTGGGGGAATGGGCTGATCTGGGTCTGACTTTTTGCCTCAGCCTAATTCATACTGACCCTGCAACCAACATCTTGAATAGACAGCTACTGAGGGAATGGGCTGATCTAGGTTTGACTTTTTGCCTAAGCCTAATTCATACTGACCCTGCAACCAACATCTTGGTTAGACAGCTCCTGGGGGAATGGGCTGATCTGGGTCTGACTTTTTGCCTCAGTCTAATTCATACTGACCCTGCAACCAACATCTTGGTTAGACAGCTCCTGGGGGAATGGGCTGATCTGGGTCTGACTTTTTGTCTCAGCCTAATTCATACTGACCCTGCAACCAACATCTTGGTTAGACAGCTCCTGGGGGAATGGGCTGATCTGGGTCTGACTTTTTGCCTCAGCCTAATTCATACTGACCCTGCAACCAACATCTTGGTTAGACAGCTCCTGGGGGAATGGGCTGATCTGAGTCTGACTTTTTGCTTGAGCCTAATTCATACTGCCCCTGTAACCAACATCTTGGTTAGACAGCTCCTGGTGGAATGGGCTGATCTGGGTCTGACTTTTTGCCTGAGCCTAATTCATACTGACCCTGCAACCAACATCTTGGTAAGACAGCTCCTGAGGGAATGGGCTGATCTGGGTCTGACTTTTTGCCTCAGTCTTATTCATACTAACCCTGCAACCAACATCTTGGTTAGACAGCTCCTGGGGAAATGGGCTGATCTGGGTCTGACTTTTTGCCTCAGTCTAATTCATACTGACCCTGCAACCAACATTTTGGTTAGACAGCTACTGAGGGAATGGGCTGATCTAGGTTTGACTTTTTGCCTAAGCCTAATTCATACTGACCCTGCAACCAACATCTTGGTTAGACAGCTCCTGGGGGAATGGGCTGATCTGGGTCTGACTTTTTGTCTCAGCCTAATTCATACTGACCCTGCAACCAACATCTTGGTTAGACAGCTCCTGGGGGAATGGGCTGATCTGGGTCTGACTTTTTGCCTCAGCCTAATTCATACTGACCCTGCAACCAACATCTTGGTTAGACAGCTCCTGGGGGAATTGGCTGATCTGGGTCTGACTTTTTGTCTCAGCCTAATTCATACTGACCCTGCAACCAACATCTTGGTTAGACAGCTCCTGGGGGAATGGGCTGATCTGAGTCTGACTTTTTGCTTGAGCCTAATTCATACTGACCCCGTAACCAACATCTTGGTTAGACAGCTCCTGGTGGAATGGGCTGATCTGGGTCTGACTTTTTGCCTGAGCCTAATTCATACTGACCCTGCAGCCAACATCTTGGTTAGACAGCTCCTGAGGGAATGGGCTGATCTGGGTCTGACTTTTTGCCTCAGTCTTATTCATACTAACCCTGCAACCAACATCTTGGTTAGACAGCTCCTGGGGAAATGGGCTGATCTGGGTCTGACTTTTTGCCTCAGTCTAATTCATACTGACCCTGCAACCAACATCTTGGTTAGACAGCTACTGAGGGAATGGGCTGATCTGGGTCTGACTTTTTGCCTCAGCCTAATTCATACTGACCCTGCAACCAACATCTTAGTTAGACAGCTCCTCGGGGAATGGGCTGATCTGGGTCTGACTTTTTGCTGGAGCCTAATTCATACTGACCCTGCAACCAACATCTTGGTTAGACAGCTCCTGAGGGAATGGGCTGATCTGGGTCTGACTTTTTGCCTCAGCCTAATTCATACTGACCCTGCAACCAACATCTTGGTTAGACAGCTCCTGAGGGAATGAGCTGATCTGGGTCTGACTTTTTGCTGGAGCCTAATTCATACTGACCCTGCAACCAACATCTTGGTTAGACAGCTCCTGAGGGAATGGGCTGATCTGGGTCTGACTTTTTGCCTCAGTCTTATTCATACTAACCCTGCAACCAACATCTTGGTTAGACAGCTCCTGGGGGAATGGGCTGATCTGGGTCTGACTTTTTGCTGGAGCCTAATTCATACTGACCCTGCAACCAACATCTTGGTTAGACAGCTCTTGAGGGAATGGGCTGATTTGGGTCTGACTTTTTGCCTCAGCCTAATTCATACTGACCCTGCAACCAACATTTTGGTTAGACAGCTCCTGGGGGAATGGGCTGATCTGGGTCTGACTTTTTGCCTCAGTCTAATTCATACTGACCCTGCAACCAACATCTTGGTTAGACAGCTCCTGAGGGAATGGTCTGATCTGGGTCTGACTTTTTGCCTCAGCCTAATTCATACTGACCCTGCAACCAACATCTTGGTTAGACAGCTCCTGGGGAATGGGCTGATCTGGGTCTGACTTTTTGCTGGAGCCTAATTCATACTGACCCTGCAACCAACATCTTGGTTAGACAGCTCCTGAGGGAACGGGCTGATCTGGGTCTGACTTTTTGCTGGAGCCTAATTCATACTGACCCTGCAACCAACATCTTGGTTAGACAGCTCCTGGGGAATGGGCTGATCTGGGTCTGACTTTTTGCCTCAGCCTAATTCATACTGACCCTGCAACCAACATCTTGGTTAGACAGCTCCTGAGGGAATGGGCTAATCTGGGTCTGACTTTTTGCCTCAGCCTAATTCATACTGACCCTGCAACCAACATCTTGGTTAGACAGCTCCTGAGGGAATGGGCTAATCTGGGTCTGACTTTTTGCCTCAGCCTAATTCATACTGACCCTGCAACCAACATCTTGGTTAGACAGCTCCTGGGGAAATGGGCTGATCTGGGTCTGACTTTTTGCCTCAGTCTAATTCATACTGACCCTGCAACCAACATCTTGGTTAGACAGCTCCTGAGGGAATAGGCTGATCTGGGTCTGACTTTTTGCCTGAGCCTAATGCATATAAATGTGAACTTTTATTTACCAATGTTCCACCCTAATCTGGTGATTAAGAAACAATCTTGATCCTACTGTAAATAAACTACCATTCTTCACTCTTTTTCTTAACATTATCTCTTTTTGATACATCACACTGACACAATCAAAGTCAAACTGGCAACATCAAACTATTATTGGTAGCAGAAAAAACACCAGACGGATGTCTGGGTAGAACATCCCCCAAGATCTCACCATATGAACCTTCACTACTGGGATTAAACCCATATGGAGAAGTGTCCAGGAGTTATAAGACAGCATTTTTAACTACCAGGCATGGGTGGCCCCTGTCAGCAGCAAAAATGGTAAAGGCTGATCAGACAGCCCCCAGCAGGAGGTAGCTCATCTAAATTTAATCTATTTAACAAATTCATGCAGAGCAGGTTCAGAAGTGTTTTTATATCAGAATATATTACCAAAAAAAAGGATTTGAATATATGATGATGAAAATAAATCTGTATCTAAGGACATTTAATTTATTCAAAAACAATAAAAAAAGTGAATTGTAAAGAATTATGATGAAGGGCTTGAATGTTATGTCAGGGGAAATTTTTTTTTTTAATTTACATGTAAGTATATTTAATGTATGAAAAAAGCAATAAAAAATAATTATGACGTATTAACTTATAAATAAAAATGTAAAACCTGTGTCTATTGACATGACTTTTCTTTTCATTAAGAAGGTCTTGATAGTTTTATATTTGAAAATATCCTTATTTATTAGCATACAATACAATGTTTATGTTGTATTTTTCTGTTGTTTATATATTTTTTAATGACTCAAGATGACATGTCTAAGACAGTACCAAATATCAAGTGTTACATCTTCATCAAAGGTGTATAATATATTCTAAAATACTGACATTTCATAAAAGTTTAACATAGCATCCTCTTTCAATGCCCATATCTAAGTATAGGATAGAGTTTATTAGGATGTTTCTATAGAAAATAGAAGCCAAAACAAGCACAGCGAGTGCAGGTTTCTATTTTCTATGGTAATGCCTAAATAGACTCTATCTGACTTAGAAGTCCCTGCCTCACTTTTACCTGTTCTACCAAAGTGACATGTAATCCGCATCATAATATTGTCAATCAAACTGTCAATTGTCTTGACGTGTTCAAATTTGTCGTCACAAAAGGAGGAGTCAAGCCAGAATGCATGGTTTGTTGCACATGCGCAGTTAAAATCGATCTATTTTGTTCATTGTAAAATAGAAAATAGAAAGGAGTTCTATTGAAATAAATCGCTGAGGAATTTAATTTTTCATAGCTTCTGATTAGCTACAAATGAGGGATTGGGATTTGCCAGCATTTTTGCTGAAACTGTGCAGCGACATTTCTATCATTATAGCACAGGGGCACTTATGAGGTGCCCAGAGACTGAACCCGGCTGGTCAATTATACTGATACGAGCAAAGCGTAATGCTGTCCCCTAGCCCTGAGCAGTAGCAGGGAAGCCACTACTACCAATTTTAAAGTCTTTGGTTTGACCCGGCCAGGGTTTGAACCCGCGACCTCCCGATCCGCAAGCAGACACTCTACCAGTTGAGTTATTGAGGCCGGTTGGCTGCAAATGAAAGGCGACTTCTAAGAAAAGCATGAGTTACTTTTTCTTCTTGAACAATTTACTTATATCAAGGATATGAATACATTATATTATATTTATAAGACTAAGAGATTGCCTTAAATGATCAGACACAGAAACAATCCTTCAGAAACAGGATGTTTGTTCAGTAAACCATTGTCATTTAAGGGATTGCTATAAATGTTCAGAAACAGAAAAAAATCCTTCAGAAACAGGATGTTTTGTTTGGTAATCCATTGTTATTCTTATATTTAAGTCTGTATCACTGTATACCAATATTGAAATACATCACTGTCACTCCTTTTATTAGGGCAGTGTCACCATGTACCAGTTAATATAAAAAGTGTAAGTTTGTAACAGGACCTAATGATTTCTATTACACATATATGAATGACGCAAGAAATACTTTAATAGTGTTTAATTAGTTCTTTAATTGTGTTTAATTAGAACATTGTCACATGTCTTAATTAATCTTAAACCTTTCAAGATTGTCTCAGGAATAACCTTTATGTAATACATAAATATGATTGATGTACACATACATGAATATACATTCATTTACTTAAACTTTCTTCCCAAGTCAACAACAATAGTGCTGTATAACCTGTATAATTAACCTTATTATTCTGCCAGCTCATTTTTTGTAAATCTCACTACAGAAAGATAAACTTGGTAACAAAAGACACAATCCCAGCAAGTACACCATATTTTATTCTTATTTCTACTCTTATACATTTTAGTGCACATCAATCAAGATTTGTCATGCAAGCGAGCTCCACATCAGCCAATTCCTGCTGTGAGATTTGCTGATCAGTATCGGCACTACTTGCTGCTGAGTCTCTAGCAGTATTTCTAGTTACAACTGGTAGAAGATTATAAGCAGATGACTGGAAATTTGTTTATGTAATTGCCAAAATATGGCATGTTTCAATAAACCAATCATAAATAAGTATTATTATATAAATATATAATATATAACTACCTTAATTGCCCAGTACACTTTCATAGATAGCATGATAGAACTCTCTTAATTGCCCAGTACACTTCCATAGATAGCATGATAGAACTACCTTATTTGCCACGTACACTTATATAGATAGCATGATATAAATACCTTAACTGCCCAGTACACTTTCATGGCATGATAGAACTACCTTAATTGCCCAGTACACTTCCATAGATAGCATGATAGAACTACCTTAATTGCCCAGTACACTTCCATAGATTGCATGATTAGAACTACTTTAATTGCCCAGTACACTTCCATAGAAAGCATGATAAAACTACCTTAATTGCCCAGTACACTTCCATAGATAGCATGATAGAACTACCTTAATTGCCCAGTACACTTCCATAGATAGCATGATAGAACTACCTTAATTGCCCAGTACACTTCCATAGATAGCATGATAGAACTCTCTTAATTGCCCAGTACACTTCCATAGATAGCATGATAAAACTACTCTAACTGCCCAGTACACATTCATAGCATGATAGAACTACCTTAACTGCCAAGGACACTTTCCATTGATAGCATATTACTACCTGAAGTACACAGTACATTTCCAAATGTAACATGATATTATTACCTGAAGTACACAGTACATTTCCAAATGTATCATGATATTACTACCTGAAGTAGACAGTACATTTCCAAATGTATCATGATCTTACTACCTGAAGTACACAGTACATTTCCAAATGTATCATGATATTACTACCTGAAGTACACATTACATTTCCAAATGAATCATGATATTATTACCTGAAGTACACAATACATTTCCAAATGTATCATGATATTATTACCTGAAGTACACAGTACATTTCTTTAGACAATATTACTACCTAAAATACAATAAATCTAGTAATATCTTTAAATTCTTAAAAAAAAAAAAAGAGGAAAATTATAATATAACTTTAACACAAACAAAATATAATTCGCATAGTACTCATTTAAAACAATACAGCTTGCAAGAAAGATGCAGTGTCCACTTGTGTATAAGGAGCAATGTGTGCATTTACATTTTAAACATCCAGTTTGAATGGCAACAACATCAAAGTTTTTGTATCATTATCCAAAAAGTTTCCTTACCAAAGATGATTATATCAAACTTTGAAGTAAATGTGGCAATTTTAAGTAAAAGAATACCCAAACCCGGAAAGATTAAATTAGAAGAAAATATCATGTTTTGTCTATAGGTATTTTTTAAATTGTCCAATACGCATGCTCAGGGACGTGCTAAAAGACCCTAAATGCATTTAATCCACTGTAAGAGCTGATGTTTGTAGCATAATACACAACCTATTTAAACACTGAAAAAATATATAGTATTCTTTAAATATTTCTTTATATTTAATCCAAATTTTACATTAGTATGCATTACACTGAAAACAGTGAAATCAACCAATTTTTCTCCGGATTTACGTATTACTGCAACCTTGTTTGTCAAGTAGATTATCACATTGATTTATTCCTAACTGTATAACACTTTTGTACAAAAAAATTTCCCAACTATCTCACTCGGGTTTTTAGCACCTTTTAGATTTGTTTAGATAACAGATTATAGTCTTTTTCCTACTTTGCCTGGCAATGATGTAGGTTTAGGAGGATTGAAAAATAACACACCTTAAAACAAGGAATTGATATATTGGTTAAATTACTGGTGAAACAAATGGTAATAGTTTTATGGTTATATATATATAAAGTATCAGTATACATATTACATCAATAACTTTTTTTCTGCTATTTTTATAGTGTGTAATGACTTATTTATATATAAATATACCTTTATTTGTAATTTGTTCTCGATTGCATGCAAATAGTCATGTGATTAATAAAAATTATCAGTTCTGTTGTTAAATGGTAAATAAAATTATAAAAATCTGTTGACTTTTTTTATGATTTCAGCAGAATTCAGAAGAATAAAAGGTCCAAATATAACATCACCACTTCCTATGTGTATAGCATGCTACCACACCCAGTCACATTATTCTGACACTGGGCCAACCAGTCGTGGAACTAACCTTATATTTGTTTAAGCATTAGCAAGGGAGCTATATCACTACCATTTTTAACAACTTTGGTATGTTGAGACAAGGGATCAAACCAGGGGCCTATAGTACCTGGAGCGGATGCTCTACCAATTGCACTACCAGGTCCAGTACTTGAAACCAAACTTGTATGGAAGCCATTTATGGAACACTGAATGAACAAAAAATTTTAAACCTTCATACAGCACAGCATGTGAGTAAAACCTGTTTAACTGTCATTGTTCAGATTTGCCAAAACCACTAATTTATATAAATAGTACAAAGTCAATAAGGTTCAACATCTGTAACACCTATATTAGATAAACACTTGGAACACCTCAGTCATTTTCACCAACTGAACTTGTCCTGATACAGCCAAGAAGTTACCAATGACCTTATAGCTGCAATAACAGCCCACAAAACAAACACACTCAATAAAGGTGCCACTCTTCAACGAAGATGCCAATCATACTAGAAATACTTAATGATATATAAAGGAAAATATATGCAAGTATAAAAATTAAAGAGCACTTAAAACCTTTATCAATTGTCAAAGATTTCTTTTGTCATTTTACTTAAATATATCTCTAGGGTCATATTCAGAGTAAAGAGTGGAACTATTTCTTGTGCGGATTCTCCCAAATCGAATTACACTTGTCAAACTGTTCATACTTTAAAAAGATGATGCATTGTAAAGAGAAAACAGCTGATGTTTTGGTTATGTGATAAATAGAATCTAATATTTGTGTTCATTAGATACTGAAAATATTAGCCTCTTTTCGTATCATTTCATCCAACTCGTTTAACATTGTCATACATGTGGACTCTCCCACTTTTGGAGGGAGACTCCCTCTTTTAATGTTCAAAATTATTTGAAAATGAGAGGTGTTTTACACATTTTTAGAAATCTCTCTACTTGGAAAGATATAACTACCTTCTTTGTTTTTATGAAAAAAAAAGCAAATCTCCCACTTTGCAAGTGAAAATCTCCCACTTTGGCCTCAGAAAAAGTTCACATGCATGTATTGTCAGTATCTAATGACCACTTATATTAGATCCTCTATTAATAAAACCACTCAATCTAAGAAGTTTCTCAATATTTTTCAAAATTTATGGCAATTTCTTAAGTTTAAGTAAGAAAAAATAAGTAAAATTCTTTATAAATACAACCCCTGATCTTTTAACACAATATTGAGTAGGGACTGCACCCAGTAACCTCTACAAACAGCCAAATATTGCTCTTGCTGAGTGAAGGAGTTGACCATTTCAAATTGCTTATAGGAAAATATAACTATTTTGTAATTGGTAATTAATCCCTTGCCTCTAAACACAAAGTGATCAGGCAGATTCAGATCAGCCAGACCCTGATGGGAGTTACACCTTGAGTTCTATTTCTTGTACCTGATACAAATACATGTAAACTTCTTTGAGGCCAAAGTAGGAGATTTTCACTTGCAAAGTGGGAGATTTTTTATTTCCATATAGACAAAGAAGGAAGTTATCTACCTCCAAGTAGGGCTATTTCTGAAAATGTGTAACACAGACCTCATTTTCAAATAATTCTGAACCTTAAAAGTGGGAGTCTCCCTCCATAAGTGGGAGAGTTCACACGCATGGTAGGATATGTGCATCTTTAAGAACAAGTTTATGAATGAATATGGGTAATAAACAACTATCGATAGTTAAGGGGTTGCTCTAATCTGTCCCAGTTTGACGACAAGACTTCTATGTACAAGTTAGAAGGCCATCTAACCTAAGGTAAGGTTGTACCTGCTATATGAAGAACTGTAACTCACTGATAGCACAGTAGATAAAGTATCATTCCTCCTACATGCATTACAGTTGTGAAGACTGACCCAGACATAAAATCAGTACATGAAGTGAACTTATTTGTTTAATCGCCAAAAGAAATGTGTTCTTTCTACTAATATACATCCCTCTTGACTGCTGACTTCCTGGGTAGAACCAACAAGGAGACAAGTGAGCTCTTTCTAAGGCAAAAGTGGAAGATTTTCACTAACAAAGTGTGAGATTTGTTATTTTCACATAAACAAAGAAAGAAGTCATATGTTTTACTAAAGAATCAAAAACAAATAGTGCAGAACCTGATAGCTTTCATAGTCTTTATGCAAGAAATTTAAAAACACTGTACCTTCTGTCCACAAATCTGGCAATATCTATTTGACTGAACCAATTGTTAATCAACCAATATGATTTTGGCATTTCAACACAAAAGGTATGTAAGCTAACCAAGTTGTTATGAGTGGCTGGATTCAGTAAAAAGCTGTAAAGTGTTGTTTAGTATATCTGTTTTCATAATAATTCAAAATTTTGAAAATGGTGTGGCTGAAAATTCTGGTTGATCATCACCATTTATCTTATAAAATTTAATGGACTGACTGAGATTTTGGTGGACTCTGGCCACGGTCCATGGAGTTTTGTGGAAGACTTCTTTCAGCCTTTTCCCCCTAGTCTGATCAATCTGAGCTAAGAGAGATAAGGTTTTGATGGGACACAAAGATCCATTGGTGCTTAGCTGGCTTAAAGTGCATACTTATATCTCATTAGTTGGTGTTGTTAGACCTCTTCAAGTCACGATGTCACAAGTTAACAATAAGTCATCTGACAATAATTAAATGACTTCATTAATCATACATATAAAGTATATAAACTGAAGGTTAATTAAGGGATTTTCCTTACGTTCAAGGGAATTAACATGATATAACAGTTATTTATATATACTGATATAACAGTTATTGTGTTTGATGTAAAGTGTTTTACCACTCAATACCATAGCTTATGGACATACAATAGCTTATGAGATATAAAAACAGTTAATGTTTATGTTTATTGGGTTTATAGTCCCACCAACAGTATTTCAGTTGAAGACGGTGTCCACTTGAAGCAGATGCAGTGTGTAAAGCATGAACACCTAGATGATACCACACCCAGTCACATTATCCTGACACCTGGCTAACCAGTCGTGGAACTATCCTTATATATGCTTGAGCTTAAGCAATGGAGCTATACCACTACCACTTTTAACAACTTTGGTATGTCTAAGCCCAGGATCGAACCCGGGGCCTCCCATATCTGGAGCCGATGCTCTACCGATTGCGCTACCAGGCCGGTCAAACAGTTTATGATAAGGTTTATAAATAAACTGTCTATAAATAGCATCACAGTCATGGCACTGAAGATTAAAATAATAATGTTTAGGCTAAGCATGAGTTTGATGTAATACAGTGTTAATTTTGGAAGTGCATTATTATGTTAATCCTTGATCTTTTTAGAATTTACCAATAAACATTTATGGGCTAGGTTCATGAAAGCTTAAAAATGGCCCCATTCTGAAAACTGAAAAAACAACAACTGAAAAGTGTCTTTTACTATTTCTATCATACTTTAAGAGTAAATGCGATATTTATGCTTTTGATTATATTCATATTATTTTACAACTGGTGTGGCTATTTACTGTTGTAATGGAGAATGTTGTTTATAACAATGAACAACTGTTCCAAGGCAATTTCGAACCTTTGAACCAGAAATTAGATTGAACAAAATGCAAACACCTTATACTTTACTTAAAAAGTCTTGCTAAGTGCTGCTTCATAAAAGAGTGGGTTTTTTTTAAAGAATTGTTTCATAACACCACAAACAGAAATTCCCATGGGGTAAATCTTATCTCTGCGTACAAAGCAGAGAAATTTGTTTCTCCATTAGGTATTATAAGATTTACTCTCTAGCACTAGAAGACAGAGATCAAACATAAAAACAAGGCTTGCTAGCTGACAAGTTTTAATCTTCACTTTTAAATCGGTTATCACGAAAAAATCCTAGCCAATCAGTGTAGCTCCAGATCAGCCAGCTCCTGTTATCAGCTTTCTGGTCAGATTCTGCAATATTTGCTGCTGGCTCCTTAGCAATATACCTTGTTTGTTTTGCTTGTCTTTTGTTACATCGCACCGACACAATTATGGTTTTATTGGTGATGTCCAGTTAATTATTGGTGAAGGAAGACCCCAGACTTACATCTGAGTAGAACCACCGGCGCACCGCAGGTTAGCTGGAAAACCTCCCCACATGGTAGTTCTCGCCCTGATCGGGACTTGAACCCACACAGTGAGGGGTTGAGAAATTTCAAGTCGGCGACTTTAACGGCTCCGCCACAGACAGCCCCAATATGTCTTGTGTCCACTGCTTTGCAGTTGTCAGCAAATGGCTAGGTTTTACATTGTTTATTTTTTTAACAATGACTAGGGTTTAAACATTGTGACATTAAACAGAAGCAGGCATCACACCACTATAACTGTCCATGAGTTAACTGATAGGATACAAACATGCCATGGTCTCACCACGTGTTTGATCCCCAGCCAACTACATAAGGTAACCTTCTACGTGTATATTCTCAATATATTTGTTTTGTTCGTTTACTGGGATTTTCGTTCCACCAACAGTATTTCAGTTATCTGGAGACGGTATCCACCTGAAGCAGATATAGTGCTGCATTCACTGTGTATAGCATGCCATGAACACCTGGCATGATACCACACCGTCTCATTATCCTGACACCGGGCCAACCAGTTGTGGAACTTCCCTTATATTCACTTGAGCATTAGCAAGGGAGCTATACCACTACCATCTTTAACGACTTTGGTATGTCACAGCCCAGGATTGACCCCGAGTCCACCCGTACCTGGAGCCGACCTTCTTCCGAATTGCGCCTAAGCAGCATAAAGTATAGATCCTGATCAGACAGCTGCCACCTGGAGCGGGCTGATTAGGACCTACACTAGTCGCCTAAGCCTGATCAAGTTCTGCTTAGCGGGCTAAGATTTGGAACTTACAACATGCCTCTGTTCACTCTATCATACCCAAGGACTTTTTACAATGAATACAGATACCAATTAAAATACATATACTACTATTATTACAGGATTAGATTTGCTCTCTATGGCTCAATATGGCTTAAGAATAGTACAACAAGCATGTAGCAGCCTGTTTGCAGAATACACAGCTGTGTACACATTGTCCCCAAAACAATGGAAACATACCCAAATTAAATCTGCAATAAAAATCTTATCCTTTCAGTGGTTAGGTGTATTTTTATTGCAGTCAACTAGTATCGCAATTTGCACCATAAACATATGCTAAATTGATTCTGTAACTTTTCTGTAGCTCCTGGTATGAGACAAGTTTTGTCTTCTGATTATTTCAAATCAGAACTTATCAGTTATTTCTGTACTCAGGATGATCACACTTTGGTAGTATCTGGTGGAGGGATATGTACAGAACTGCAACTTTGTTTGTAATTCACCACTTTACCTTTCATTGCTTTGTTAAATATACAATGGTTACTACATTTAACTGAACAACAAAAATTTATCTTTGTTGTTAGTAGGACATGCTTGTCGCTACGTCAAAGGCACTGACTTTTGTTTAATCGAGGAATTGACTTACTGATGTAAGTCTATAAATCCAAGAGAAAATTTGTGGTTAAATTATCCTCAGGTTTCCTTAGGTTTTATATTAATTTGACTTATTCCACTTGCACCATTCTTTTGTTATGATTTCTACAAAATGGTTTAAATGCAATTTTTATTTTCTCCATACAATGACATTTTCCCTGGAGACAGGATAAGAAAAATGCATCTGCATGAATAAGCTATTTATTTCTTGTATTGATTGTGGTAAAATTTTACATAAATGATCATAACCAGAAAATTGGTCTGGTGTTTGAGAATCATCTCTACTGGAAATAAACAACCATATCATGATGAAATAAAATTCTTGTGTTAAAACTTAAATATAAAATCTATTTTTATCTTAAAACAGCATTCTTCTAAGAAGCCACCATGTATGACCTAGAAACATAATTTTGAGGAAGCATGCCTCTAGACCCCCAAATGACCATGCGATGAGGTGGATGTACTAGGTTGTGCAAGATACAACTCAGAATGTGTCTTCCAGGTTTGACCTTTAATTTGACTCATCATAAAACATATATAATGGAAGTGACATAAAAATATAGATACATGGAAGTGACATCAATCACGTCACCAAAACTATGTAAGCGTAGACGCGCCAAATTACGTCTGTCCTAACGTTATGACGTAATTGCATGACACATACACAGCATATCATGACTAGCTACCTGTCTGCACACACGTATAAAATGCAAAACAAAGCTTTATGTCATCAAATGCTGACAAATGTCAACATACCTTTGTCACATATGGTATACCATAATACATGGGCATATTTGTTATTATCAGGAACATTTTGAAATCAACTACTTTTATCTAATTTTAAATTATTTTGTTTTAAGTAATGCATACAAAAAACAACCCCAATTATAAATATATATTTTGAACAAAGGATTTACTCATGCAAGACTTTGCACACAAACAGAAGTGAAACTAACATCATCAAACCATGGCTTAGGTCTGTAAATAGCATGTCTACTTTGAGACATTGAGGTCACAGGTTCAAATCTCATAAAAGGATGTTAAATGATTATCTTTTTGCCATAATATACAAATACATATATGCAAAGAAAAGAACACATGGCCAATAGCATGCGTCATTATTGACTTAAAAAAAATGTTAATATATTAGTGAATAATCTACCTCAGCATCCTATGTGCATAAAATATGCCACGGAACCGTAGTTTTTAAAAGATAAGCGTCCTTTTGGACACATCATCACTAGGGAGTGCCATCTAGGGTCCCATATTTGTATGATGACATATAAATGCCCACAGATGCTAGAGTGCGTTTATGTAAGAGTCATGATTACCTTAATGTGCAATGTTTGTAAATGTCATAGCACATATGCAACAATGGCAAGCATAAAATGTCAACAGGTGTTCAATTTTATTTAAACTTACTGAAAAAAAAGTGGGGCCTATACATTTTGACATGAGACCCATCGTTATCAAAGCTATGCATTCCAAAGACCCATGTTTTCAATTATTAGATTATTCCCTGTTATATTTTACACACCCCAACTCATAATTTGCCATTTCATAACAATGGGTCATAACAGAATATAATATTTACTTATTTCTTGCTTCATGATGAATGTTAATTTTGGAACATGGTTTGTGTATGTAAAATAAAATAAAATAAAAAATAAAATAAAATGAATGAAAACATTAAATTGTGATCTTTTATACAAAAGGGTAATACAAACTATGGTCATTTAAGGACATGTTGTTTACAACCCTGAATGACCTAGACTACCAGCATTCAGTAAATGCCAGGGAAAAAGTTAAGCATGTACAGAAACAAATATGTATGTCGAAGGAGACTTGATGCTTCAATAGCATCCTGGCATGCTTTGAATGTTAATGTTAATATTGCAAGCGGTCTAAACTAGAAGTTCAAGTGATTATATTGAGTATTGCAAATATACATGAAATGAAGATTTATGAATGAACAATGCCATGCTGGGAATATCATTCAGTGACTATATGGAAGGGTCAATACTGAGATCATACTGTTATTAAAATTAAATGTTCCACTGACTATAAAATATCTACTAGGCCCAGAAATTTGCGACATTCCATGGAGGGCTTTCTGGGGCTCTGTGCCAGGTTATAAATGACAGAGGCCATTGGTATCATCTCAGTATCTCAGTCTATAACAACCACAAGTGTTTGGAAAAGAATTGCACACTCAGGGCTTTTTAAGAATCAGTTCACAAATCGTGTTGTGTTGAAGAAAAAAATAACTGGGGGTTAGTCTGGAACTCAGTGTATTTTGGATGCATCCAGCAGCATTTATAGTGCCAGTCTGAAGGAAAAAGTGCACATTCTAATCAGACCGGAAGCAGTCTGTTTGGTGCTGGTGCTGGCTGACTGGAACTGTCATATCAGTGCTGTTTGATTGGAGTTATCAGATCTGTGCTGTTAGATTGGAGCCATCTGATCAGAGCTGTCTAATTGGAGCTGTCATATCAGAGCTGTTTGATTAAAGCTGTCAGACTAGAGCTTCTTGTTTGGAGCTGTCATATCAGAGCTGTTTGATTGGAGCTGTCAGATCAGTGCTGTTTTATTGGTGCTGTCAGTTCAGAGCTGTTTGATTGAAGAGGTAAGATCAGCACATTAAATCATTAAATAATATCTGTCTGATTAAAACTACAAGATGCTGTCTAATTGGAACTGTCTGATTGGGGCAGTCAGATAGGAGCTGATTTGGACTTTTTGCCTTGCTAAGATAAAGTCACCCAAAACCAACAAATAGTTTAATATATAGCTAAGCCTTGGTACAGTTTAAGGTCAATACAACACTGATTAGAAGTCCTGTGGAAAGTTTAGTCATGTAACAGGTAAATCCACATTCCAGTGTGACATAACTTATTCACCTAGTTTATATACACTTGAAAACAGCTATGACACTGGTTTTTCAACTCTTATTGTTTTAGGTGTTGGGTCCATATAGACTATTGCTGTACTTAAAGGGCATGTCCTCCAGATTGAAACCATTTGTGTTCTCTTTATCACTCAAGGTTGCTTTCATTTGTGTTCTCTTCTCAATTAAAAAAAAAAGACCCAACAAATTCATTAAAAAAATCAGATCTTGTAAACATCAAAGTGAATTTAAAGGTGGTTAAATAGTACTAATCATGAAATTTACTGCTTTAAATATCAATAATTTACAAATCCAGGCTTTCAAGTGACCACAAAGAAAAAAGCAGGGAGAAAAGTAGGGATTTTTTCCTAAAAAAGTAGGGAAAAGTAGGGATTTTTCAGCTGCGAAAAAACACCTACTAACATGTTCATGGCACCTGTAAAGTGGTCTTCAGTGTCTCAACAGGGATTCCACAAGGATGAGTTGGGCGATAAACCTTGTCTGGCTTAATGTCTTGTCAGCTCCAACCATCCTCATAATGGAATCTCCCTGCACCACTGAAGACCAACTACCGGTACCATCCTTTGTGTCCTTGAAATATACTAGCAACTAGTTTTTAAAAGAAAAATGCAGAAAAATGTATTAACTTTTATTTTAAAACAAATTTATATTCATGTAAGATCATGTAAAAAAATTAAATATGACTTTTTTTCTGAAAAAGTAGGGATAGTAGGGCTCTAAAAAAATAAAGTAGGGAAAAGTAGGGCCAAACCCAAAAAAGTAGGGAAAAGTATGAAAAGTAGGAAAAGTAGGGCCCGCTTGAAAGCCTGCAAATCTATAAACAAGCACAATGGGGATTTCTGCTAACAACAGATATTGACGCCAGAGCTGATTATTTTGATGGCCCTGAATTGTGATCTCTTAAGTAAGTGGACAATCTCACTAAAGTCCGATCTTGCGAAATGTAAGATCTGATTATGGCCCGCAAATACCGTCTATAAACGAGAATGGTTTTCCCCAATTACTATTTTCAGAACTGACAATCAGACAGCGTAATGCTTAACTCTTTCGGTAAGAGTCGCAAAATGACCGCTATTGATGATGCAGTAGAAAAGTCGCTCAGTTTAAGTTTGTTCTGCAACTTCTTGTTAGTTAACTTTTGACCTGAAGATTGAACTGATGTTGAAACAAATGGGATATAGCATACAACGCATACAATGCACCTGTCTTCAGTGACATAAGTCTTGTGCGGAGTGTCTATGTTTACATTACATTTGATACATTCGGAATGCTGTGGATCATCATTTACTTTTGCGATTCTGTAGGCGAAAATTATGATTGGTTGGGAAGGTTTTATTGACTCGCTGTCAGATCCTGATCGTGCAGCAGTTTTCAGGATATGATTTTAATTAGATTGGTAAGTGGACACACTGATTTCTTAATTTAAAAATAGGTAACTTCATGTGGCTTGGATAGGAAATATGTTTTTGTGTTAACAAGTGGGATTTGGGATTTGGAATTTTCCGGCATTTTTGCAGATACTATGCAGCGTCATTTCTATCATCATAGCACAAGGGCACTTATGAGGTGCCCAGGGACTTAACCCGGCCAGTCTATTATACTGACACTGACGAGTCTGCGTTATGCTGTCCCCTTAGCCCTTAGCTTATTAGGAGGGAAGCCACTACTACTAACTTTAAAGTCTTTGGTTTGACCCGGCCGGGGTTTGAACCCACGACCTCCCGATCGGCAAGCTGACGCTCTACCACCTGAGCTACTGTGGGCCGGTATTGTGGGTGTTATGCTCTACTTTTGACATGAAATGTAGGACACCAATAAACAGCATTTGTCAGAATGTTTTCAGGTATCTTTAATTTATTTGGATGCATGACAGTAAAAAAATTATCCCAATTTTTTAATACTGCCTTTAACAGAACAAAAAATTACACCAAAAAAAGATGCAACATTTGATTTTAATCCACTCTCATCTGAAGAATTTTGAAGATGTTTTTTTTTTTTTAATCTGACCAGTCAGTTAAGAGATGATTATTTTGTTAAATTACAAATTTGTTGCTTGAAAAAAAAATCCTTTTAACCCCTCCCTCAAAAGACAATGTTACATCTTTATGTTTCACCTTCCTTCCGATGCCTCAGGTGAAGTTTGGTTGCATTTTGGACAAAGGTTTAAGAGATGTTTAAAGAACTTGGACAGGTGCCAGGCGAAAATTGCTGGACGCGGGGGTGACCAAATTGCTCAGATGAGCTAAAAAACAAAAAGACTTTTAAATGAAGAAAACTTTTACCCCTATCTTCTACAACAAAAAATGCAATACTTTTGATTATATTCTCTTAAATGTACATGAAGCAATGTATTATTAGAATACACTAAACAATATAAAATATATTCCAACACTCTGTTACCTGCTTAACTGCTGGAGTCTTTTCTTCCCTGGGAACATGTAACCTGACATGTTCTGGAAGTTTCCGCACTTCCCTGGCCTTACTACCATCTTCTTCCTGGCTACCGTGCCTCTGCTTCATATCCTCCTTCAAGAAAAAGCAATTTGTTTCACCTTCTTTAAAAATATTCAGTCCATGGTAAACTTATCTACAAGTCAACTATTATCCTTTCAATTCTGCATAAAGTAACACATAAAACTCAGTACTCTGTTATTTGCTGATCAGTTCATCAATGTTAACAAGATCTATAGTTTGTATGTTTTAGAAATACATCGAAGCGACCAAATATGATTATTATAGCAACATCCAGCTATTTTGGTGGAGGAAGAATCCAGACCAATGTTGAGGTAGAACCATCACAAGTCAGCTGAAAGAACCTTCCACATTAAGTCTTTTGCCCTGCATGGGCCTCGAATCGATGTGGTGGGAGACTGGGCAGTCAGAGGAGTTACAAATCGGCACATTTACCACTATGCCATGGGCACCCCCTCAAGTTCTATATATTAAGCAGCAACATGTGCTAATCAGTAAGCTCCAAGCTGCAGTTGTCTATATGAATCTACACCGATCAGTCCTATAGTCCATGTCAGGGTTAGAAATGTATCTGGGGAGGTCTTCCAGCTAACTCAAGTGCACTGGTGATTTTACATGGACAATTAAAAGTTTGTTTTGTTTTTGTTACATTGCACTGACATAATTACGGTTATAGTGGCAATGTCCAGCTAAATATTGGTAGAGGAAGACCCCCAGACCCATGACTGGGTAGAACAACCGGTGCACCGCAGGTAAGCTGGAAAACCTCCCCACATGGAAGTTCTCGCTCTGACTGGGCAATTATCAGTGGCTTTCCTTCCCTAATAATCATGACCAATATGACCCATAATTGTGTAGGTGCTATTTTACATAAAGAAAAATATGTTAAAGTTATAACATAAACTTTCTTATGGGCAATAGCTTATTGCTACTGATAATTACATACATGCAAACATTTTCTGTGGCCAAAATGGGAGATTTTCTCTTACAAAGTGGGAGATTTGTTATTTTCATATAAACAATGAAGTAAGTTATCTGTTTCCAAGTAGGGAGATTTCTGATAAAGTGTAAAACATCCCTCAATTTTAAATAATTTTGGATCTTAAATGTGGTAGTCTCCCTCCAAAAGTGGGAAAGTTCACATGTATGTAATTAGTGTAATTAAAATAATTACTTTGGGAAGAAAAAAAAGGTTTCAAAATGTATTAAACAACTGCTCATCTCAGTTTTGAAATAATCATAATACCTACCCCACCTAACATTGTTCCCTTGCCTTTCCATAATGGTCCAAGAAATTTATAATATTCTTCCTCCTTTTTCTTCTGTTTGGCCTCCTCCTTGGGATCAATGATTCTTTCTTTGTACTCCTCTGCCTGGAAAACAACAATAACAACATCACAAAAACAAGAACCAGCCTGATATATTGGTTAAATAAACATACTTAATTCTTATTTTCTTAAGGGTGGTATTCAACAGTTTTTCTATGTCAAATTCATGTAACAAAACCTTACCAGTGCTTTGGGGAATTAAGCATAATATCTGCATAAACCCATACTTTTGTATATATAAAGAGGGATAAGCCGGCATTTTCGCCGATACTGCGCAGCGACATTTCTATCATTATAGCACAGGGGCACTTATGAGGTGCCCAGGGACTGAACCCGGCCAGTCCATTATACTGACACCGACGAGTCAGGCGTAATGCTGTCCCCTTAGCCCCGAGCGTTAGGAGGGAAGCCACTACTACCAACTTTAAAGTCTTTGGTTTGACCCGGCCAGGGTTCGAACCCACGACCTCCCGATCCACAAGCCGACGCTCTACCACCTGAGCTATTGCGGTCGGTATTTATATAAAGACGTTTTTGAACACAGTCAATATTGTAAAACAGTTCAAGTCACGATAAAAACACTCTAAAAGTTAAATAATTCCAAATCTATAAATAAGCACGATAGTCATCTCTGCTAAAAATAGAAACTGACATCAGGGCAGATTACGTGAATGATGATATAACATAATCTCAGAAGTGACTTGCCACGTGGTTTTCCTAGTTAAAAATAGCTATCTCTGCAGCATGGCTAAGATAGGAAATACCTGTTTGCAATGAGAAATGGGGGTTTATAAACATTGACCAAGCAGCAAAATATTGATCTAGATCCTGATTGTATAATTAAAGATAATTTTCGAAATACATCCTTCTAACCTAAATCCACAGTGTAACAATTGTGTATAACTAAAAGTCTATCTCCTTTTAATAAAAAAACAACATATCTCCTTTTAATAAAGAATAACATATTTCCTTTTAAAAAACAACAACATATATCTTTTTAATAAAGAACAAAGTATCTCCTTTATATAAAGAACAACAAATCTCCTTTTAATAAAGAACAACATATCTCCTTTTAATAAAGAATAACATATCTACTTTTAATAAAGAATAACATATCTACTTTTAATAAAAAACAACATATATCTTTTTAATAAAGAACAAAGTATCTCCTTTATATAAAGAACAACAAAACTCCTTTTAATAAAGAACAACATATCTCATTTTATTAAAAAACAACATATCTCCTTTTAATAAAAAAAAAACAACATATCTCCTTTTCATAAAGAACAACATATCTCCTTTTAATAAAAAAAACAACATATCTTCTTTTCATAAAGAACAATATATCTGGTTTTAATAAAAACAACATATCATTTAAAACCTCAGTAGCTAAGGTAGAGAAATAAGCCTTAAATTAGTGTTACAGTAAACAGGTGAGACTGCATCATTTTTTTTAAATATATTTTTTATTGGTTACTATATGTTTTTATAAATCTGTAATAAATTTTACATATTGTAAAAACATAGTAGCTTTTAGTGAGTCCTGAATAACTAGCTCTTTGGCCAAGACCTAGGAATGATAAGACTTCGGTCGATCAGTAAACGGTTGTAAGGTGTGATTCATGGTTGAGGATGTATTCTTAAATTGTCAGTAAAATGGATTATACATTTTTAATACAGTTCAAAGTGTTTATGTATAATATATTATAGTTTATCTTCATGTAAAAGTTTCTATAACACTTAATGAAACATTTTTAAGTACTATTTTTTGTCTACTGGCTTCGTTCCTTTTTGTAGAGATCTATGTGGAAAACACACAGAGCAATGTACAACTTTTGATTAATCATGTAAAAAAATGAAATCAAGTGTTGATGTTTTCCACATGTTATTCAGTCATATACTTGTTATACTCTGTAATCCATGATAAACAATTTGAACCAAGAGAGATCATAATACAGGGTGCTTCATAATATTTGTCCTTATTTTATCAAACTCTTATTTCTATAAAAGTTGTGTAAAACCATAAAACCTTGTAGTAGACATAATAACATTTACTTTGGTACATAAAACATACATAAATGAGTCATGGCAATTATGTATCAGCCAACTTAAAAATTTACCATATTTACAAAATGTGCGCGATTGACATCTATTTAGGGCAATCATGACGTCAAGTCTGCATTTGAAATTGTCAATCCCATTGCTGCATGTCTCTGGTGAAATTTTGTTGAGATCTCTCTTAATCGCTTGTCTGAGGTCATAATGTTTATGTAAACAGCATGTTTTTTGCCTTTAAAATGATATATAATTTGTTTGTTTATTTGTTTGTTTATTGGGTTTATCGTCCAACCAGTGTTTCAGTTATCCGGAGACAGTCACTTGAAGCAGATATAGTGCTGCCTTCACTGTGTATAGCATGCCATGAACATCTGACAGGATACCACACCCAGTCAAATTATCCTGACACCAGTCATGGAACTGCCCTTATATTTGCTCGAGCGTTAGCAAGGGAGCTAAACCCCTACCATTTTTAACGACTTTGGAATGTCGCAGCCCGAGTTTGAACCAAGGGGCCTCCCGAACCTGGAGCCGACGCTCTACCAATTGTGCTACAAGGTCTGGTGAAATATAATTAGATATTATAGATAAACAAATATACCAAATATATAACTTTCTTATAAGGACAGATATTATGAAACACCTTGTTTTCTCTACCAGGAATGATAAGACTTCAGTAACCGGACCTGGTAGCGCAATCGGTAGAGCGTCGGCTCCAGGTAAGGGAGGCTCTGGGTTCGATCCTGGGCGGCGGCATACCAAAATCGTTAAAAATGGTTGTGGTAAAGCTCCCTTGCTAACGCTCAAGCAAATATAAGGGTAGTTTCACTGGTTTGCCCAGTGTCAGGATAATGTGACCGGGTGTGGTATCATGCCAGGTTCATGGCATGCTATACACAGTGAAGGCAGCACTATATTTGCTTCAAGTGTACATTGTCTCCAGATAACTGAGTTAAACTGTTGGTGGGCTGATAAACCCAATAAACATAAGACTTCAGTCGATCACTAAAGAGTTGTAAGGTGTGATTCATGGTCGAGGATTTATGAGTAAATTATCAGTAAAAAGCATTTAACATATTTAATACAGTTACTGCTCAGATTTGGCTAACTTGTGGAAAATGTGCTGTTAAACACTTGATTTCATTCTTCTACACAATTAATCCAAAGGTGTACATTTCTACATAAAGTATAAAACCAGAAGATAACAAATAGTACTTAAAGCTTGCACCCACTTGCTTGTAAGTTGAGCATTTAACACGTGCCCTAGGCTCATATACTTGATGTTGTCAGACAAATTACTGATTGAATGGAAAGCCACAGAAAAGTGTCGTACCAGTCTTCATGAATGTAGACATGAAATTATGCTATCAGTTTTGTTTTGATTTTGTACCTTTACAGTGGCCAAGTTTTACCTGTTATGACATGCTCTAATTCACTACCTGCATTATGCTTACTGTGTTGTTGAGAGATAGGAACTTCTTAACACAGTTTAACTCTTGCATGGTAAATGTTTATTATCAGGTTTAAGCAGACACAATGTAGTTTAGCTCCTGATCAGTCCTCTCCCTGCTGGGAACTGTCTGATCAGGATCTCCCTGCTGGTAACTGTCTGATCAGGATCTCCCTGCTGGGAACTGTCTGATCAGGATCTCCCTGCTGGGAACTCTCTGATCAGGATCTCCCTGCTGGGAACTGTCTGATCAGGATCTCCCTGCTGGGAACTGTCTGATCAGGATCTCCCTGCTGGGAACTCTCTGATCACTATATCCCTGCTGGGAAATGTCTGATCAGGAACTCCCTGCTGGAAACTGTCTGATTAGGATCTCCCTGACTGGGAACTCTCTGATCAGGAACTCCCTGCTGGGAACTGTCTGATCAGGATCTCCCTGCTGGTAACTGTCTGATCAGGATCTCCCTGCTGGGAACTGTCTGATCAGGATCTCCCTGCTGGGAACTGTCTAATCAGGATCTCCCTGCTGGGAACTCTCTGATCACTATATCCCTGCTGGGAAATGTCTGATCAGGAACTCCCTGCTGGAAACTGTCTGATTAGGATCTCCCTGACTGGGAACTCTCTGATCAGGAACTCCCTGACTGGGAACTGTCTGATCAGAATCTCCCTGACTGTCTGATCAGGAACTCCCTGACTGTCTGATCAGGAACTTCCTGCTGGGAATTGTCTGATCAGGATCTCCCTGCTGGGAATGGTCTGATCAGAATCTCCCTGACTGTCTGATCAGGAACTCCCTGCTGGGAACTGTCTGATCAGGATCTCCCTGACTGGGAACTCTCTGATCAGGAACTCCCTGCTGGGAACTGTCTGATCAGGAACTCCCTGCTGGGAATTGTCTGATCACTATATCCCTGCTGGGAACTGTCTGATCAGGAACTCCCTGACTGGGAACTGTCTGATCACTATGTCCCTGCTGGGAACTGTCTGATCAGGAACTCCCTGACTGGGAACTCTCTGATCAGGAACTCCCTGCTGGGAACTCTCTGATCACTTTATCCCTGCTGGGAAATGTCTGATCAGGAACTCCCTGCTGGAAACTGTCTGATTAGGATCTCCCTGACTGGGAACTCTCTGATCAGGAACTCCCTGCTGGGAACTGTCTGATTAGAATCTCCCTGACTGTCTGATCAGAATCGCCCTGACTGTCTGATCAGGAACTCCCTGCTAGGAATTGTCTGATCAGGATCTCCCTGCTGGGAATTGTCTGATCAGAATCTCCCTGACTGTCTGATCAGGAACTCCCTGCTGGGAACTGTCTGATCAGGATCTCCCTGACTGGGAACTCTCTGATCAGGAACTCCCTGCTGGGAATTGTCTGATCACTATATCCCTGCTGGGAACTGTCTGATCAGGAACTCCCTGACTGGGAACTGTCTGATCACTATGTCCCTGCTGGGAACTGTCTGATTAGGAACTCCCTGCTGGGAATTGTCTGATCACTATATCCCTGCTGGGAATTGTCTGATCAGGAACTCCCTGACT
Organism: Sinonovacula constricta; assembly: GCA_007844125.1. Classification (NCBI taxonomy): domain Eukaryota; kingdom Metazoa; phylum Mollusca; class Bivalvia; order Cardiida; family Solecurtidae; genus Sinonovacula; species Sinonovacula constricta. The sequence continues at coordinate 28,413,906 of CM017564.1, forward strand.
GGGAACTGTCTGATCACTATGTCCCTGCTGGAAACTCTCTGATCAGGAACTCCCTGCTGGGAACTGTCTGATCAGGAACTCCCTGCTAGGAATTGTCTGATCAGGAACTCCCTGCTGGAAACTGTCTGATCAGGATCTCCCTGACTGGGAACTGTCTGATCAGGAACTCCCTGCTGGGAACCGTCTGATCACTATATCTCTGCTGGGAACTGTCTGATCACTATATCCCTGCTGGGAACTGTCTGATCACTATATCCCTGCTGGGAACTGTCTGATCAGGAACTCCTTGCTGGGAACTGTCTGATCAGGAACTCCCTGCTGGGAACTGTCTGATCAGGAACTCACTGCTGGGAACTGTCTAATCAGAATCTCCCTGCTGGGAACTGTCTGATCAGGAACTCCCTGCTGGGAACCATCTGATCAGGAACTCCCTGCTGGGAACTGTCTGATCAGGAACTCCCTGCTGGGAACTGTCTGATCACTATATCCCTGCTGGGAACTGTCTGATCACTATATCCCTGCTGGAAACTGTCTGATCAGGATATCCCTGCTGGGAACTGTCTGGTCAGGATCTGCCTGCTGGGAACTGTCTGATCACTATGTCCCTGTTGGAAACTGTCTGATCAGGAACTCCCTGCTGGGAACTGTCTGATCAGGATCTGCCTGCTGGGAACAGTCTGATCACTATATCCCTGCTGGAAACTGTCTGATCAGGATCTGCCTGCTGGGAACAGTCTGATCACTATATCCCTGCTGGGAACTGTCTGATCACTATATCCCTGCTGGGAACTGTCTGATCAGAAACTCCTTGCTGTGAACTGTCTGATCAGGAACTCCCTGCTGGGAACTGTCTGATCAGGAACTCCCTGCTGGGAACTGTCTGATCAGGAACTCACTGCTGGGAACCGTCTGATCAGGATCTCCCTGCTGGGAACTGTCTGATCAGGAACTCCCTGCTGGGAACCGTCTGATCAGGAACTCCCTGCTGGGAACTGGCTGATCAGGAACTCCCTGCTGGGAACTGTCTGATCACTATATCCCTGCTGGGAACTGTCTGATCACTATATCCCTGCTGGAAACTGTCTGATCGGGATATCCCTGCTGGGAACTGTCTGGTCAGGATCTGCCTGCTGGGAACTCTCTGATCAGGAACTCCCTGCTGGGAACTGTCTGATCACTATATCCCTGCTGGGAACTGTCTGATCACTATATCCCTGCTGGAAACTGTCTGATCGGGATATCCCTGCTGGGAACTGTCTGGTCAGGATCTGCCTGCTGGGAACTCTCTGATCAGGAACTCCCTGCTGGGAATTGTCTGATCACTATATCCCTGCTGGAAACTGTCTGATCAGGAACTCCCTGCTGGGAACTGTCTGATCAGGAACTCCCTGCTGGAAACTGTCTGATCAGGAATTCCCTGCTGGGAACCGTCTGATCAGGAACTCCCTGCTGGGAACTGGCTGATCAGGAACTCCCTGCTGGGAACTGTCTGATCACTATATCCCTGCTGGAAACTGTCTGATCGGGATATCCCTGCTGGGAACTGTCTGGTCAGGAACTCCCTGCTGGGAATTGTCTGATCACTATATCCCTGTTGGAAACTGTCTGATCTAGATCTCCCTGCTGGGAACTGTCTGATCACTATATCCCTGCTGGGAACTGTCTGATCACTTAATCCCTGCTGGGAACTGTCTGATAAGGATCTCCCTGCTGGGAACTGTCTAATCAGGATCTCCCTGCTGGGAACTGTCTGATCAGGATCTCTCACCTGGATACTGCCTGATCAGGATCTCTCTGCATCTGTCCGATCAGGATCTTCCTGTTTGAACAGTGCGATCAGGATCTCTGATATTGGTAACTGAATCTTTTACAATATGTCTTGCTATCTTTGCATGTAGATGTTTGAAAATAACATGAGTCACGGCAATGTGTCTTGCTATCTTTGCATATAGATGTTTGAAAATAACATGAGTCCCAGCGATATGTCTTGCTATCTTTGCATTAGATGTTTGAAAATAACATGAGTCCCAGCAATATGTCTTGCTATCTTTGCATGTAGATGTTTGAAAATAACAAGAGTCCCAGCAATATGTCTTGCTATCTTTGCATGTAGATGTTTGAAAATAACATGAGTCACGGCAATGTGTCTTGCTATCTTTGCATATAGATGTTTGAAAATAACATGAGTCCCAGCAATATGTCTTGCTATCTTTGCATTAGATGTTTGAAAATAACATGAGTCCCAGCAATATGTCCTGCTATATTTGCATATAGATGTTTGAAAATAACAAGAGTCCCAGCAATATGTCTTGCTATCTTTGCATGTAGATGTTTGAAAATAACAAGAGTCCCAGCAATATGTCTTGCTATCTTTGCATGTAGATGTTTGAAAATAACATGAGTCCCAGCAATATGTCCTGCTATTTTTGCATGTAGATGTTTGAAAACAGCAAATATTTTGTGTTATGAATAAATGTATCATGTTACGGGTTATTGAAATGCACCTCCTTGGTCCAAAGAGTCTACCTGAATGTAAACCAGAAGGTTACCTGACTGATTTAAAATCAACAGTACAATACAAGCCTTTTAAATACAACCATCTAAAATAAATGCTTTAACCCTTTTTCGTCATAGTAAATGTTTAGGGTTTTAAAAATTCATTTGATTTTGTTGATTTTCCTTTGAAAGAGTTTTAAATATTTTTTAAACACATGCATTTTTGGCATATAATTATATAACCTAGATTAAACTAGTCAACCAATAAGCCCTTAGTTGAGTTGATGCAGCTGAAGATAAACGAAATAATTTGTGAATGCTTTACAAAGGTGTAAAATGGCGTATGCATGAGCTAATGGGTTAAATACTGCTATATGCTAAAAAGGTAACGTCACCTGTTTTTACTGACTTGATGTTTTATACTAAAATGCATCTTATTATGTACTAGTAAATTTCCATTCTTAAACCATAATAAGACATAGGACTTTGTACAAGTGGGGAAAAAAATATTTCCAAGTACTCTATAGATTGTTCTTTTCTGTCCTTGAAATCAAAGAGCAACATTGTGATTAAAATGAGTACTGTTCAAAAGGTTATTGATACCAGTATAGATTTAAAGATAAACATTTCAACCAATTATTTGTTAACCTGGAAAGATTTCTTCCATATCTTTAATCACTGAAATTAATCTTGGAAAGTTTGACGCTGAAATAAGAAGCACCTATGGCACGTTGTACATAAAAACATCACAATGACTGTGTGATTTATTAGGGTACCGGTATGTAATATATCAAGTAAAGATTTATGTTTCGGTGAATGTATCATTTTGCGGAACTGGGTAATGTGATATTGACCTTAGACTCAACTATATATTGACCTCAACGAAAGTCTTTATTTGTGTAATAAATAGTTAATAAACCTGTTGGATCTTATCACTATATTATGAAAAAAATGTACTTCAAAAAACTTTCTTGTCTTAAGGTTGTAACAGTCAAAGGCATCGTAACAATTTTCACCTATCAGAAGCTCTTCAAACTATGCAATCGAGAATATTCACAAAAAAAATACAAAAATCTAAAGTCTGAAAGCTTAATCTAGTTTCAACATTTCTCACCTGTTTGTCATATTTAGCCTGAATTCCGTTTCTTGACTGTTTTATTTTTGTATCTTTAGATGGGTTCTGGTACTGCTGGGCTAGAACAGAAAATATCTATGATTTCATAAAACATGCCTATTGTTATGAAATAATTTCACCACGACCTTTTTGCTAAATTAATTGGGTCAATAATAGGCTATAAAACTAGACATCTTTTTATGTTTTCACTGTCTGTGAGCTGATTTGTCATTGAATTGATGAGAAAGTGCTAAAAATATAAAGAAAACACAATGCATTATAAAAATGTAATAAAATTTTGAAGCATTTGAGTCAAAAACAATTATAAACACCTGTAAATTTAATGCCTAAGGAATTTTTGAATTTTGTTTTAAATTTATTATTTCTTGTTTAATATCCAGTTTTCGTACTCATTTATTCATAATATACAATTTACCTAAAGTAACACTTATAAATTTGTCCTCCAGTATATTAACCCAGCATATATGACCAATAGTCTTAAAAGATGTGATAAAATGTGTTTTGCACTTGCTATTGACAGTATTATTCCTCACACCTGTTACGACTTGCTGCGCTACAGTAACTGCTGCTGATTTCAATTCATATAATCATTGAAGAAAGCATGCTTGTATTTTGAAATCTGTTTCAATGTAAACAAGTTCCTATTGTTCCAGATGTATAGCACTACTCTGGATAGCACAAATGCAAGATCAATTTATAGAACCTGTTTATAATCTGTATTATCAGTTTAAGACTATATGACAAAGTCCAATGAGCATTGCAACAAATACAAAACACTAAACACACAGGACAAAGGTATTTACACGCAAGTCAGTCAGTGGGCAAAAAGGACCGACTGGGGTGCTTAAACTGATTTCATAGAGCTCTAACCTTTCACTTCCTTAGGGATTTCTCAAATGCAAGCAATGAAAACCGATCTATTTAAATAAAAAATGTCCAAGCACTGACATTTTCAAATGATATGTCATGTCGAAAGTAATGATGTCATTGAAAAATAATGTTCACATAGAATATAGAAGAGAGAGAAGCTGTCTATATTTCTATAAGAAGAACTACCGTAAAGTTTTATTGATAAGATGCACCCACTCTTTGAGATCTAGAGTCAAGGAAAAAAGCAAATTCTCAAAGACAAGACGCATCCCCTATTCACTAATCCATCTGGCCGCCATTAAGCAATTCCCAATTAAGCAATTGATAGACCATCTATTAACATCAAAAGAGGTGTTAAAATTCTTCTGCACAAATAGCCAATGCACATTTTATTGTTGTTGTTAAGTGGGTTTTTAATTTCAACTTAAAAATTATTCATAGTTAACATTCAAAATAAAACAAATTTCAAATCAAAATTGATCAATTGAATAATACCATATTACTAAGACGATGATAACAGTGTCGTCAATGAATATGCCCGTTTCATTAAAACTCAAAAACTGTTTCCGGATTATGTTATATTAGTATTTGTTAGAATAAAGTGATATTTATGCAAATATTTATTGCATATTGTTGTTTTTTTTTTTTATACAGAAACAAATTTAAATGTCTCTTTTTATGTTAAATGTCAAATTTTAGGTAAAAACAACGTAAGTTTTCCCTTAAAATAGCACAATACAGTTGTCTATGGCTGATACTATCGGCGCTAGTCTCTGCGGTTGGATAAGTCTTAGGGTCAATTTTGGTCTGGGGAAAAAAGGGGAAAACTTTATTTAGCATGGAAAAGACGCACCTCCAATTTTTTATCATAATTTGGGGCAAAAAAACGCGTCTTATCTATAAAACTTTACGGTACACAAAATTGTTGATTGTAAGTGAAATTAATTTGTTGACTCAAGAAAAGAAAATGACCAGACAAGAAATGTCTTTTTCTCCACATGCAAAGCTTTTTATTGTTAGTAAATAACAGCTGGATATAGTATCAAATTACTAACCTGTTCAAAACTTGGAAATGATATTTTCAAACATATTTACATAACTTGAATTGTGAACTAATTCACATATGGTATTTACGTTACACTCATAGCATTTTGTTTATATCTCATTTGTTCTATGTGATTTTGTAAGCACAAAATTCCTTCCCTAATATTTTGTTTTCTTAAAGTTGCACATCATTGAACTTGTGCATTTAATGGATAATTGTTTTTTCATATAAAGAAGCACTAAAATAAAATACTGAACAGATTTCTTTTACATTTTTGGCACAGAAACATTTAATGTAAAGTACACGTTTATTTGATCTGGTACGTACAGTAAAACCTCTCTATTTAGACCACCTTCCATTCTGACTCAAAGTGGTTGTAACAGTGAGTTGGTCTTAATAGTGAGTTTGGATGAGCGTGTGAAACTGTGTCATTGTTTATGCATCAAAGTGTTTGCCTCATGTGTCTCTAACCAGAGGAAAGGGGTGTAAAACAAAAAACAAACAATAACAAACTACACCACCTCTTTTCAAAATGTTTTTAACAAAATTATGTTATGTCATTTATGTTAAGAATTTTTTTTAACTCATATAAACCATAGACGCAATGAAAATTACTTATGATAATCACTATGTAATGAATAAACAGTGTAAATGTACAGGTCATATATACAATGAAATATATATCATTTTAGTGAAGACTAAAATGTATGATCAAAATTTAAATGTATTAATCGCATATAAAACTGTCCAATCTGGCAGACAAGTTAATTGTTTTTCACACTTTTTTTCTAATGATCAAAGTCGTAAAACTCTTGAATGCTTCTCTATACCGGCCAATAAGCACCTTATTGACTAAGATCATGACCTCGTATGACCCAGTGTCCAAGATTGTAAATTGAAAACATGCTGGAGGGCTTTACTTTGCCGATAAGCAAGTGCAAGTCACACCATAGGTGACTTGTTCCAGTCAAGGTGGTCGCAACCGAGGTCAGTGTTGACATTAGAAATACATCATATGTTCAAGAAGAGCTGGACGTCATGCCGGAGTAGTGGTGTGCCTATTATTGTGGTTAGGTTACTCTTTGAATAAAGAAGCCAAATAGTTTATACTTATGAAACTTGGCCTTAATAGAGACGTGGTCGCTTTAGTGGCATGTTTGGTAGGTGGCATTTTACTGTACGCATCTGATGGAATTCATTACATTAAATGTACAAGAACAGGGTATGTCATAAGCAATAAACAAAAACCATCGAATGTAAAACACATTACAGGTTACATAACAGATACAACCAGATAAGCAATGATTTCATGCTAGATTAAACAAAGTGAACCCAACCAGAAAAGTTCATGTAACAGATATGAAAACAGAAACCAAAAAATGTTTTGTTCAGTTACATGGCACTGACACAATTATGGTCATATTGGTGATGTCTGGCTAATTATTGGTGGAGAAATACCCCCGACTTACATCTGGGTAGAACCAATGATGCATCACAGGTTATCTGTAAAACCTCCCCACATAAAAGTTCTAGACCTGACCGGGACTCAAACCCATGCGGTGAGGGGCTGAGGAGTAAGTGAATCTAACAGCTTGGCCATGGTTGGGCCTCAGACAGAAAAATCAGTATTTTCAGCACATTTTGGATATACAGTCAAACTTGTATTAAGCAGCCACCCAAGGGATTGACAAAAATTGGCTGCTTAAGACAAGTTGGCTGCTTAATACAAAACATCCCTTTGGAGACTACAAGAAATGCAATCTCTTAATTAAGTTCTTAATTAATTAAGTACTCCTACATGTTATTTTTAAATTTTAAACTACATGTGCATGTATTTTATTAAAAAGATTGATTTAGGTGTACATTAATGTATATTAAAAAGAAAGTCAAAGTAAATGCAACGACGCTGCAACGATCCGCGAACTTTTGCCAGCATCCAGAAGCTTGACAACCTTAACTCGATCTTCTAGCGTCAGGCACGTCCGTTTAGACATGATGGATATCGTACTGATAATGCTGACGAGTTCTAAATGTTCCATATTTATACAGTTCAACATTAAAGATAAGACAATTAAATAACAGTTTGTTTTGGCAACAGTTTTAATTTCTCTTTTAACTAAAACAATTAAAAAAGGCCGCCGATACGGCAATGCGCTTTTTAACCTTAACAAGTTATGTCGGCACCTGAATGTTTGTACTTGAACATAAACGCGGAAGTAGAGTTGTCACGTGATAAATCTCTGGTGAAAATTACATGTGATTATGCAAACTGGACACAGATTGACATTAGTAAAGGTAATTAAAGTACACCGCTACTTAACTGGTACAACAATATCCCTACGCTCATCATATCAAGCTGCCAATTACTAGGTAGTTAGGCAGAGTACGCCTTTGTCACTGTGTAGTGAGTGGGGTGAAGGGGATTAGCGTTTACACGTCCATTGACTGACGACTGCTGATTGGCCGTTGATTGGGGGTAAATTAAGGAAGGATTATTTCGTTTGAAGGTGACCACTGGCCGCAGAACACAAACGACCGCTTATTACAAGAAAATTAAAGAAGAAATTGCTCGGGGGGGTTTGAAGTGACCGCTAACACCAAATTGGCCGCTCTTAACACGCGACCGCTAGTACAAGTTAGACTGTATCTGAAAAACTTATCAGATCCACAAGCAAAACATTATACAACTAAAGGTATACAACAATAAAACAAAATTAAGATTATGCGCTAACAATATCACAACAAATAAGACCCAAATAAATTGATTACTTTAAATAAGTAAAATGTAAATGATTTTTGGAAGGTATTTGTAGGAAGCTACATATGTTTGCTTAAAAAGATTTGCACTGTTCCAGTGCATACACGTGAACTCTCTTGCTTTTGGAGGAAGATTCCCTGTTTTAAGGTTCAAAATTGTTTGAAAATATGGGGTGTTTTAAACATTTTCAGATATCGATCTACTTGGAAACAGATAACTTCCTTCTTTGTTTATATAAAAAATAACCAATCTCCACATTGCAAGTGAAAATCTCCCACTTTGGCCTCAGAAAAAAGTTCACATGTTTGCAGTGGCGAAAAGTCATAGTAACTAACAATGTGGAACGGTGCATTCATTTTTGAACGCTTAAAAAATTTGACATAAATGCTAGTTATCTAAGTATCAGGTTATAAGCTTAAATCAAGCAGCAGTTGTATAAATCATAATAATAAATATAAAAAAGGCGTAATCTTTAGACTATATCTTTCAAAGTCCTTATATTACAGTTTTACTCTGCACAAATAATCTTTCTGGTTGCTGATGAAAGATACATGTGCTGCATGAAATATATTTAAAAAAAAAATGAAAATGACATAAATGACACTCCTAACCTTCTAAACAATTAGCAAACAATGGGATTAACATGGCTAAGTGGCTTAAGCAAATAATGCAGTCATATCAACCAGCTTAAAACGTAGCTGTATGATCATTGTACAAATGTAGATGTACAAAGGAAAATGACATTTTAATGGCATTTATGATTAAGTACATCACCTCTAGATCAATAAACTGGTTAAGTGCATGAAAGTTATGATTTTGGTACCAATTTTCTTCAATTTTTAGTTAATACAGGGATATTTTTTTCTGAAAAAAAAGGGGACAAAGCCTAAGGTCGTTGAGAAGGGGGAAACTTTGCAGCATTTTATTAAAAAGGGGAAAAATGTGCATTTTTAATCTTTTATAGGTAATTTCTAATTCAGTGAAGATCCCTTATCTTGGCAGCCATCTTTGATGGCAACTTCATGAGATTTTCAGATTAAATGTATAGAAGCGTAAATTTTATTTTCTTGTAATTTCTTCATTTGTGGTCAAAAAATTAAAAGCTATACACCATTGGAAAGCTCCTGAAATTCATATTTTTAATACAATAGTTTTTAAAATTGATAAATGCACAAAGAATTCATACACAGAAATAAATAAAATTATTGACTCTGCTTTCAACAAAATGAAGAGTGTATCTTTTTTGGTTGTATTTTTTTAAAACTTATAAACTATCAAAATATAGTTTGGATATTTAAAATACTTCATAAAAGCTGTTAAATTAGATATAAAATTCAGTAAAATAGATTGAAAAATAAAAACAAAGTGGTGAGTTTAATACGACACATATTTCTAGATTTCAGCCTGCATTAGCTTCTGCCTTCAAAGATGGCTGCCTTAAACTGTCTTATCAGTGCCTATGACATCAAATGGAAAATATCTATATGCTATCGTACATCTTGTATGTTTATTACAAGGCCAGCTGTCTTATTTGTCTTGTTCTTCAACTTCTCCACTAGATTATCATAGTCCAGATCACTCAAGTTAACCAGTGCAGTCACTGATCCACAATCAATGTGTTTAGTTTCTGTATTTGGCAAAGAAATAGTGAATTTTATCGGAGGGTAATTTTTGTTTTTAGGGAACAACCTATGCTTATTTTCCGAGTGGGAAGGGGAATTTAAATGGCCGCAGCCTATTTAAGGTAACAAAAAACCTGAAATAATAATAATCAGTTCTGATTTTGATACCACTTTGCCTCAATTGTTTAGTAAATAATAATGATCAGTTCTGATTTTGATACCACTTTGCCTCAATTGTTTAGTAAATAATAATGATCAGTTCTGATTTTGATACCACTTTGCCTCAATTGTTTAGTAAAAAATAATGATGAGTAATGATTTTAGTAACAATTTTCCTCAATTTTTAGTAAATGATAATAATTAGAAATGATTTTAGTAACAATTTTCCTTAATTTTTAGTAAATAAAAAATAATCAGTTGAAATACCTGGCAAAGTTTTGCTTGCATTCCATTTAATGTAGCCTCTGTACAATCTGTTGACTATAAAGTAGACCAAACTGAACAGCAATCCTGCCCGTAGCAGAGTCGTTAGTCCAAACCAGACAATTTCATCCAATCCTGAAAATCACAAGGAGAAAATGAGAATTTGATGAATATTTTGTTGTTTTTTGCTTTTTTTTCAATAAAGTGCACCTAAATTAAGCATCTTTTTTTAAGTCAATTATAACAGAAATTTGCATGCACAAATTTTAGCAGTTTTAGAAATAACACCTATATTAAGTGTTATACTGGTATATGTAATAACTTAAAAACAGTAAAAAATTCTAAAGCTGATACTTTTCCTGCAAAAACACTTGTATATTAAATATCACTTTCTGAAACGTTAGCAATCTATAATTCTCTTTTAACAATTTCTATGCTTTTTTTTTTATCAAAGTGACACAAATATTATTTTGTGTACCTTGATCACGCTGTTTAAACATATCATCTTTTCAGTAAGTAGCATCATGCGATGAATCTACTAAAGTTTACATTACAGTGCTGTCAGCAAATGGTAAAACTCTTCTCTTCTATTGAATGTGGGAGGACAGGACAAAGCTTTAAAAAAAAGACAAAGACCTTACACAGAGCCTTGAGTGAACCCAAGATATTATTGTTTTTGGTTCATATTTGTAGCCTTTAATCATTACTTTCTGTGCATTGCTGACTAGAAAAGATACATTCATAATCCTTATACCTGCAGCTTAAATTTATGTCTTATTTCATACGTCTAAACAACATGAGGTGTTGGCCAACCTCATGATCCCTTTGCTGAGTTCCATTATGATAACATCAGTTTGTCTTAGCTTTGCTGAGTTCCATTATGATAACATCAGTTTGTCTTAGCTTTGCTGAGTTCCATTATGATAACATCAGTTTGTCTTAGCTTTGCTGAGTTCCATTATGATAACATCAGTTTGTCTTAGCTTTGCTGAGTTCCATTATGATAACATCAGTTTTTCTTAGCTTTGCTGAGTTCCATTATGATAACATCAGTTTTTCTTAGCTTTGCTGAGTTCCATTATGATAACATCAGTTTGTCTTAGCTTTGCTGAGTTCCATTATGATAACATCAGTTTGTCTTAGCTTTGCTGAGTTCCATTATGATAACATCAGTTTGTCTTAGCTTTGCTGAGTTCCATTATGATAACATCAGTTTGTCTTAACTTATCTAGTTTATTAAAACTTTCTTGAGTGAAAGCTAATGGCTACATTTCACAGTTATGTTCTGTAATAGCTGTATATCATGGCTATGTTTTGTAATAGCTGTATATCATGGCTATGTTTAATAATAGCTGTATTTTGTGGTTATGTTTTATAATAGCTGTATTTCATGGCTATGTTTTATAATAGCTGTATTTCATGGCTATATTTTGTAATAGCTGTATTTCATGGCTGTTTTATAATAGCTGTATTTCATGGCTATGTTTTATAATAGCTTTATTTCATGGCTTTGTTTTATAATAGCTGTATTTCACAGCTATGTTTTATAATAGCTGTATTTCACAGCTATGTTTTGTAATAGCTGTATTTCATGGCTATGTTTTGTAATAGCTGTATTTAATGACTATGTTTTATAATAGCTATATTTCATGGCTGTTTTATAATAGCTTTATTTCATGGCTATGTTTTATAATGGCTGCATTTCATGGCTATGTTTTGTAATAGCTGTATTTCATGGCTATGTTTTGTAAAAGCTTATTTCATAGCTATGTTTTTTTAATAGCTTTATTTCAGTTATGTTTTGTAATAGCTGTATTTCACAGCTATGTTTTATAATAGCTGTATTTTGCAGTTGTTTTTAATAGCTGCATTTCACAGCTATGTTCTGTAATAGTTGCATTTCACAGCTATGTTCTGTAATAGCTGCATTTCACAGCTATGTTATGTAATAGCTATATTTCATAGCTATGCTCTGTAATAGCTATATTACACGGATATGTTTTGTAATAGCTATATTTCACGGCTATGTTTTTGTAATAGCTGTACTTCATAGCTATGTTCTGTAATAGCTGTATTTCATGGCTATGTTCTATAATAGCTGTATTTCATGGTTGTTTTGTAGTAGCTACATTTCACAGCTATGTTTTGTAATAACTGTATTTCACAGCTATGTTTTGAACAGCCATTTTTGTTGTTGTTGTTTTTTCAGACTTATTTTATAGCTCATTTGATTGTATTCAATCTAAAAAAAGTAGTTATTCTCTAATCACCAATGCAGGTGTGAACAAAACAAAAAATGAAAATAATTCTGTTTAAACTATTATTAAGTGTTTGGAGCCTCTTTATAGACAAATGTGTTGGATTGTCAAGATATATGTGTTAGATACATCAAAGGCGGTATCCAACAGTTTGCCTACATCAAATACATATAACAATATCAAACCACTGCTTTATGGAATCTGGGCATAATTTTATGGTGTCATTATTGTTTTATTTTCTATGATTTAATACTCTGTGGAGTATAATTTAAATTGGCATTATAATTTATTTTTCTATGACTTGGTAGTCTGGAGAGAATATTTGAAAATTTCCACTTTTAATTGAATACTGGGGTTTGTATTTCAAAAGTGACGTTATTGTTTTGTTTTCTGTGATTTAATACTCTGTGGAGTGTATTTGAAAATTGCCATCATTTTATCTTTTGGGATTTAATACTATTCAATGCGGGGTGTTTTTGATTACCGTAAAGTTTTATAGATAAGACGCACACAAAGATAAGACGCACCCCCTCTTCGAGGTCTAGAATCAAGGAAAAAAGCAAATTCTCAAAGACAAGACACATCCCCGATTCTCTAATCCATCTGGCCGCCATTACGAAATTCCTGCGTCGCCGCATCTCTCGATTTGACTCGAGGGAACATGTTCCAATTGTTCCGTAAATCGGTGTTTGCGCCGAGTGCTTATTATTCTCTAAGTGTCTTGAATAATACGTCGCGACTGTTTGCCTAGTGAGACCGTGTGTATTGTGTTACGTTATGACACTCTACCTCACACGCCAGACAGGATATTCTCGCGGCTATCCCAGCCCTACACATGAGAGAACATCCTTTTTCACGCGGCAGCATGTCATAAAAACAATTAAGTTCTCGGCCTATAATTAAGTTCTCGACACATGGGACAAACACACAAATGACATTTAAAATAACAACTAAAGGCTTTTATATGTTCATTTTCACACCATGCTATTTAAATGACCGCTTACCAACAAATTAGTTCTATGCACCTTTGTAATTACTTACGGATGATGGACGATCTATTAACATCCAAAAGAGGTGTGAAAACTTGTCTGCGCAAATAGCCGATGCACATTTTATTGTTGTTAAGTGGGTTTTTCAATTTAAAATTTATTCGTAGTTAACATTTAAAATAAAACAAATTTCAATTCAAAATTGATCAATTGAATATTACCATATTACTTAGACGATGATAATAACAGCGACGTCAATGAATATGCCCGTTCCACTAAAACTCAATAACCTTTTCCGGATTATGAAACTTCGCCGATTTTGTTAGAATAAATTTATATTTATGCAAATATCTATTGCATATTGTTGTTTTATGTATACACAAACGAATTTAAATGTCTCTTTTTATGTTTAATGTCAAATTTTAGGTAAAAACAACGTAACTTTTCTCTTAAAATAACACAATACAGTTGTCTATGACCGATACTATCGGCGATATTCTCTGTGGTCGGATTAGTCTAAGGGTCAATTTTGGTCTGGGAAAAAAGGGAAAAACTTAAATTCGCATGTATAAGACGCACCCCCCACTTTTTTATCATCATTTGGGGCAAAAAACTGTGTCTTATCTATAAAACTTTACGGTACTGTTTGAGCTGTTCATTTCTTGTTAAACACAATATTTCAGTGATTATGATTAAAATATTTGTATTGACAGCACATTTTTGTTTACTTCGCAACCATTATATTTCATTTTTTTAATACAACATGTAGACTTCTGAATTGGATGCATCATTTATTATTTCTCTGCTTTTACCTTTGTATTGTACCTGAACAAAATTTAACTTATAAAATGTATGCAAACCATACTATATACATATGTATTTTTGATGACATTAGAAATACCATTCCTTTCTCTCGACCCGTGGTTCTTATTTATAGTCCTATCACAAGCGGAAGAAAATACGGCTGAAATTAGGATATGGGTAAAAGGAAATTGTATATGTTTGCATTTTTATTTATATTAAGTGGCCCTTTGGGCACTTTGCAAGCTTTGACCTTCTATAGTAATGCATACGGAGCGTGTGGTTAATGGGATAAGTTCAATTTAAAAAATGAAAACATATACTCTTCCGACCAAAACTTCGGTTCCCACAGTAGACGCCATCATGAATCTCGGTGTAACCAAACAAATAACAAGCGAGTGAAGATTGATGCAAGAAGTGTTTTGGAGCATAATTTCTTTATAAACAAATTCAACGAGTTAAAACAACAATGTGCAATAAATCTTTTTTTTTTTAAATTAATGGGAAAGGAATCACATACAATGATTATAAACGCAGAAATACGAAAGTTAGAAATGATGTTAAGCAGCTATTTTCTCTGAGCGGTTCTGAGCGGGCCCAGTATGAAGTAATACAACTATCATGGTTCTATTTTTTTCTCTCTATTTGAAGAACAACTCTGTAAAATTAGACCGTACAATGATGATATGTTGATTTTATTGATATCAGTAAAGGTCACATAAAACAAACAAAAACTTCAGCTTTTGTTATGTTGATTACAAATCAGTTTGAGTACAAATTTAGTAGTAAAATTCCAACTGGTTCCCCACATTTTTGTACGAGTGGACGCATTTTGTTTTACGCAGGGACACCAGGCAAGTTCATTGACCAATCAGTAATTTCCATATACTGTGTTGTCTGCAGTTAGCGTAAAGTGATAATCCAGTTTGGATTTACTACCTTAAACACACTTAATTTCATTTAGTAATCACTTATATAATTACTTAACGTTCTAATTTCCAAAGTCAAAAGCCTCAATTACGATTACTTCCCTTTAAATAAAAATTTTTGCTGCAGCCTGCGTGATGACTGATGTCAGCAACCGAGACTTCTGATATAAGACTTATTTTATTGACACACATGTTGTAAAAGTGTACTTTGACATTTCATAACTATTCGGATTGAGAGTCACTTGTTTATCACCATGGTGAATTTCAATTGAACATAGTGATTAACCATTATAACATATCGAAAATGAAAAAACGGTAAACTAATAAGATGCAGTGTTTTCTTCCTTCATATAAGAGTTGATTAAAGTGCACATTCAATAAATTATATTAAAATACCAGTTTAAAAGATTGACAATCCCAAGTATACCTGAAATAAAACTAATTTTAAAATGCTGAAAAATTCCATGCAAATTCATTCATTTATTTAGAATTGCATTACAATTTTCTAATGGTACTATTTCCAACGAAAACTGTAAACAATCCAATTTTGCTAATTGCCATAAATTTCACCACAAAGAGTTTGATAAAAAGGTTAACAATTGTTGTTCATTGACATTTTTATGTAGAATAAAATCACTGCCATTCAATATTATTTCGACCAAAACATGGACACAAGCATACTACTTAAGCTTTACACCAAAGAACTTTTAAAGAAAGATTTGATGAAATTCATCAGGGTTAGTTCATTTAATTAAAACATGTGATATAATAGATTTTTATCATTTTGTGTTATATTTTCACAGCTAAGCTGTCTGTGAAGGAAGGTCTTCATGAATACTGTAGTTGGCATTTGCTATGTTTACCAGGTGACAGTGCCACTCCAAATCTAACAAAGAACAGAAAGAAAGGCTATGGATGGTAAGTTGTTAAACTTCTTGCACATTTTGGTATAGAAATGATTTTTTCAACAATAGACATGAGGGCAATATCAAGTCTTCTAGAAAAAAGTTCTAGCCATGTAGTTGATAATATTTAATTGTCGATGGCCATTGCCTATATTTTATAAGTATATCTTCCCAGATATTAACTTAATACTATTAATGCATTTTTCTTCCAATTGAAAATATTTAACTGCATTTTCTTGTGTCACAACTGCAAAAATATTAGATTGTTATTCTTCTGTTATACAGATTGAAAAAATCCAGGAATTGTCTTCATTAGTACTGAGTGCACCCAGCATTCAGAGGTTTCAGGCAAGGTTGTCCAGAGACAGAATAACACATTAGAGGCATGCCCATCTAGATCAAAGATGACATGACTTGATTCTAGGATGACCTGACATTATCTTGATAAAGTAGCTGAGTGCACCCAGCATTTTCTTGATAAAGTAGCTGAGTGCACCCAGCTTTCAGAGGTTTCAGGCAAGGTTGTCCAGAGACAGAATAACACATTAGAGGCATGCCCATCTAGATCAAAGATGACATGACTTGATTCTAGGATGACCTGATATTTTCTTGATAAAGTAGCTGAAGTTTACCATAACAAATCACCCGCAGTTTGTCACGTGTTACTAAATCTGAATATTGAATCAGATAATACAAGAACGAAAAAGTTTATATAAAACAATGTGTTCACAAGACCACACCCTTTTGTAACAATTAAACAGTTAAGGAAATTGTTGTTTTTTGCACATTTCTCTGGAAAAAAAAATAGTAATGAAATAAATATGTATTTCAGAACAATAATATAAGATTGTGTGCAAGTGGTGTTTATTTAACAGATGGACTTCAGCTCTTTTATGGATTAAGATATAGTTAATTATTGTGACCATTCTGCTGTAATTAAATCAAAATACCTGTTCAAATAAGTTGAAAGCACCTTTATTAAATAAAATGTACATTCCATTTATATTAGAACTGAACATTCACATATACAATCTCATTTTCGATCAAGATGAAATGTTGTAGTCTGTGTTCTATAACTAAATGCCTTAACTTATTTGTCATAAAGTGCCATGTTATTAATTGTATTGCTTTAGTTTAAAATGCATAGAATAGTGTAAATGTGTGTGTTGTTATTAACCAACTTTTGACATTGCATATTAGCTTAAACCACTGAAGCATAATTATCTTTATTTAAATTTCAGTGACATTTTGCATCTTTCGACTTTTTGACAACAATGATACATCTATCATGGACAATAACATATATTCATGTCATTGCCATGTGTGTCAGGTAGAGTGTACCTAGTGATAATATTTGTTTTCATTAAGAAAAAGGTTCAATGCGGTAAAAATGTATAGGAAGAAGTGTTTCCTGTATTTTCATTTTTCTCTCAATTCTTTTTTGAAAAATTGTGTTAATATAAAGACATAAAAATCATTTTTTAAATTTTTTTTTGCCATACTGGTCAACATATTTATTGAGAAATTTTAAAAATTGAAAATATGTTTACATTATCCATCTACTGAAATACAACATAAATGTGTGAATTTCCTAATCTAAATAAACTAGTAGTTGTTTATATGAAAGCTAATAAAGTGCATTTAAATGTTTAAATGTTTTTAAAAATCTGATATCTAGATAAAGAATTATGTTTTTAAAAAATCGTGTTTTGCTGAAAGTCATGTTTCTATACAAAGAATGGACACAACCCTACTTTTGGTGAATACCTTATATTAAAAGAGATATTATTTATTTTTGTTCATTTTAAGAGTGAATAAAGTTTACAGATTTATTTATACAATAATTTGTATCAATTAACAAATGGATCCTTACAGCTTTTCGCTGGACCTAAACTTTTGTTTAAAGCCTGCTGAAATCAAAGTGCATATTGAAAAGGACAAATTATTGTATCAATCTCTCTTAACAAATCTGTTAGGCAAAGAAGTACTGAAGCCAGAGAAAGAAACATTTAAAACAAAAGAAAAACATTAAAAAAATGATGAAAAAATATAACTTCAAATAGTTTCAACTCAATACATGAGCAAAAACGACTCATCAACCTTCATCAGTGTTGAAATGTGTGATGTTGCCCAACAGATGTGTGGTTTGTGACTAACTGGTATATTTACATCTAAATATAAGATAACTATAACATTAAATAACGCATGAATTAAAGTTATAACATGTATATATTATTGTAGAACTAACATTTTGTTGCAAAGCCAGCCATTGTAATTTTAGAGAACATATTTATATTCTTGCATACACACTATCTTGCCTGCTTTTTTAAAGCATGGTACTTATGATAACATATTTAACTTCTGTTCTTTTGTTTATTTTAATGCTTTTTAGTAAGACAAAACGATTATTATCTACCAGCAGTGGAGATAAAACCCTAAAAATCTCAGTATAACAGAAGCAATTTCAATGGTAGTTAATTCACATTGTGCTTGTGTTTTGAAACCTGGGTAGGCTCACTTTTCCCTCTCTTTTACATTTAGTGCCATTGCCAACTGCAGTATTCTATTTGTGTTGCGATATGCAACGGTGGAGTAGAACAATAAATGACATTCTGGGTGACTCTCATTGTATCAAAAGGGAAGACTGTAGCAGTTTCACAGATACAGCTATAGCTCAGTATGTAGAACTGGGTGGGTCTGATAATCGAAATCTGGTAGATGCTCACTTTTTTCCGCTTCTTATTCATTAAGGAATTAGATTAAAGGAATGTAAGTTTTAAACAACATTCTTATGTTTAAAAATACTTGTAAACATCAATGACTATAAAGTTTATTGTATTCAACAATAATTTGGGATTTCCCCGAATTAGGTAGCACATATTGTCATATTAGGAAATAGTTTAATTAAGTGAATAAATTTAATTTCCCACAATTTACTGATTAAAAAGTATGGCGACATTATTGTACTGATCCGTTATTAGTTCTTCGACTGTACTTGGGTTAAATATCATCTGACCTAAGAGTCAGTAAGATATTCAATTGAAATCTGTTCAGTAATTGATAAAAACAGTCTTACCTATTTTAAAATACGCAGCTCCGGCAAGAGCTGTTGTCAATGAAAATGCTAAAGTCCATCCTAACTTTGTGTCACCCATTTTGTCCTACTTTCAGTTTGGATACACACAACCGGATGTGGTGCAAACCATTTCATCTGAGGGGGTGACACGATTATGTAAATCCAATTATTGTGGTAGTGTTTACTTTTGTCCACTTATTCGACGACAAATTATGTATTGTTACAACACATAACTCTGTCTGTGAATAAACATTGCCGAAAAGTAAGAAAAAGTAGTTAACCTCGATCTATCTAATAACGCACACCCCTAATCCATTTCGAACATCTAACACGATTTTTAACCAATGAAAACTTGGTCACGTGAATAGATACTATAAAATTGCCCAAGCACCAATCTTCTGCCTCTTTTCCATAAGTAAGCAAAGCGAACAGTGCTAGCGAAATGTCTGAACAAACAGTAAATGGTAATGGTAATCCCCATTACATTGAGGTAAACCATCACTACGCAGAAGAATGCAGTCAAGATGACATCGGAACTTTCCTGTTTACATCAGAATCAGTTGGAGAAGGACATCCAGGTAAGGTTTAAGCGCCGTTCTTCAATCGGACCGAAACAACTCGCACGATCACGTGGTTTTGTTTACTTCCCACCATGTTATCCAGTTGACAGCGGTATAGGTTCACTTATTCTAGGGTCAACAACACATCGGAAGTAACTATTTTGCACACTTTCTGGATTTCTTGCTGAACGTATAATGATATATTGTGTAAATAAAGAGTTATATCTACTATGAAATACTTTGAAACATTGCATCATTACTATGATGTTCTGTCATGCAGAGCATTTACACAGTTAATATTATTTATTAAGCAGTTGACATTGTTATGTTTCTTTTGACATTATGAATCTTACATTATAAATCTTACCAATTTCCTTTTAAACTGTTTTTTCTCTTGTGATATTGACCTTGATGATCCAGATAATTCTGCTGCTTATTCATATTCTTGGGAAATCTCAGTCATTAAGATCGTTTGTTATATTAAGGTAACAATTCTGCTCAAAATGAAAAAGCTGCCTAAGTTTGTATGGTTTCTTGTGGTGGCACTAAAATAACATTTCAATATAGCAGGAAATTTCATAACCAAGGTAACATGTTCAACTCTATAACTGGACCCATAACTACTTTAATTAATGCTTATACAAAACTTAAAAAAAAAAGAAAAAGGAAAACAATAGCTTTGAAAAGCTATTTACCGAAAATACACTTATCTTGTTTGTAAACTTTTTCCACTCAAAAGTTGTAGTTGTCTATGAGATAAAAACTTGATTCCTACCAAAAGATTTTTGTTTGGCTGCTGCAGTTGTAAAGTGTAAAAAAAATAAAAAAAATTGCTACCTCATTTATTGCTACTATCAACTAGAGTACTTTCTTATCTGCATTAAAGCTTGATATATCTAGCAAATATTTGTTCTGCTGTACAACCACTCGCAGTTGAAGACGTGACTGTATGTCATTCTCGAGAGATAATCGGTTATCACTCCCTCTCCCCTCTTATGTTATTATACACGCTGTATTAGGTGGCTATGCCCAGTTATATTGACCCAGACTCTTCTAGTTCACAGATTTTTTTCTGCCATTTTTCTACCGGTTTTGCTCAAATAACATGGGTTTTAAACAGAACATAATGCTATTTTCCAATTAAAAAAAAATATGATTGCTTCTTAAAATGGTAATGTCACCCTAACCAAAACCAATGATGAATATAGGGTCACAGTTGTGTGCGACTTAATTAGACTTGGAATCTTTTGTTTTTACCTTGAAAAAAAAAGTGAATGGAAAGTTTATTTTGAATGGGTACACGTTTCTATGGGTGGCAGTCAGCTGAGTACTAAATTAAAAAGAAACGTTTCAACTGGGACTGTTATGTTCTAGACCACTTAACAGCTTCAAACATCATTCATTAGCAGGGTTGTCACTAGGAGGCAGTTGGCGGCCGATTTGACAGCCTCAAATGAACATCTGGCCGCCTCAAATTTGAAGAAGAAAAATGAAAATCAGTCAAGAGCATGCCCCCGGACCCCCTCTAGCAGCGCTCCTCGCCTTCGGCACTCGCATTGCCTAGCCACCTCAAAAGTTAATTGAGCCTGCTCAAAATATTTGTAGTGACAACCCTGCATTAGATCATCAAAGTTATGATCTGGTGATTCATTGATGCTTGTATGTGTGGTTAGGCATTTCTTTTTCATGTGAAGTAGGCCCAGTAGCCAACATTTAAAAGCTCAGTTTTTCACCAAACAATTGAAGGAAAACTAACAAGATGAGAACGAATGTTGTTTTATTCTGTACTTTATGCAATTTCTATTGATCTTGGTGTTTTTCTTCTTTCAGACAAGATCTGTGACCAAGTCAGTGATGCTATCCTAGACGCCCACCTGAAACAGGATCCTGAAGCAAAAGTTGCCTGTGAAACTGTATCAAAGACTGGAATGATTCTGTGCTGTGGAGAAATCACATCCAAAGCTAAAGTAGATTACCAGCGTGTTATCAGAAACACCATCAAACAAATTGGATATGATGACTCCAGTAAAGGTACGGCAGTATGATTCTTGATGTGGTACGTTACCGCTTGGCCTGCCATGCACAATTAATTAGGGATGCCTGTGACTGAGCGGTTAGAGTTGCTGACTTGAAACTCCTCAAACCTCACCATGTGGCTTTGTGTACTTGTTGGTGCAAGAACTTTCATATGGAGAGGTTTTCCAGCTACCCTGCGGTGCTCTGGTGGTTCTACCCATATATAAGTCTTTTTCTTCCTCCACCAATAGTTGGCTAGATTCGCCAATATGACCATAATTGTGTTGGTGCGATGTAACAAGAAACACATACAAGCACAATCAATATTACGACAACAGTGTAGATTTAGAGGACTAGGCACTATCGGGCATGGTAGTAAAGGAATAAAGATTTTGGTCGCGATTATGTGAAACGCATCTTCGATACAGTGGAGTTTATTTTCTGACAGACATATTAAACATATAATTTTTTTTTTTTTTTAAATCTGGGTTTTAAATGTTTTCTTGAATAAAAACAAAACAACACTGCTTAAAATGAAATTTCTCGGCTTATACTGAAAAGGAAATAATTTTTCTTGTCTGTACGTTAAAATGTCAAGATTTTAGAAAGCATGTACCGTATGTCCAACAGGTGAAGTATTAGGCTGTGCAACCAGACTTTTGATGATAGTTGCAGGGTTTGTTCTTGCCATCTTAGGAACACGGCTGAAGTCGTCAATTATATCATTTGTTTGACTATGTTGTTTTTTTACTATTAATTACTTTGTTGTTTTTTTTACTATTAATTACTATGTTGTTCAAATAGTAACAAATTGAGGTGGTGAGACAAAGGGTCTACACCAATCAGTAGTGTTCTGTTAACAACATTAAACACCAGTATGGTACTGTTTTTCTGAGTTGGACAACAGGACATGTCTTGCACTGTGGTATTCAGGGTTTGACTAAAAGACCTACAATGTTTTTATGGCATGTATTGTATTGAAGGGCTTGGATATGAAGATAAGCACTGTTGTAGGACTTGAATAAAAAACCTGCCTTCTTTAATCAGCACTGTTGTAGGCCTTGAATAAAAGAGCTGCCTTCTTTTATTCGCACTTGTGTAGGACTTGAATAAAAGACCTGCCTTTTATCGGCACTGTTGTAGGACTTGAATAAAAGACCTGCCTTGTTTTATCGGCATTGTTGTATTACAGGGTTTGACTACAAGACCTGCAATGTTTTGATTGCCCTTGAGGAACAGAGTCCTGACATTGCCGAAGGTGTGCATGTCTCCAGAGATGAGGATGATGTCGGAGCCGGAGATCAGGTCAGTAACAGCTCTCTACCCTATTTATCTTGGGGTCTTGTTTATTTAAGTTTACTACTTACTTACTGGCCTTTGCAATTATACGACTATGCCAGTATCTACGATGAAGGATGTGGGCCTCAACACCGCCATAAAGCTTCTGTTGAGGGTTGTTTCCTGAGGCCACGTCGCAGCTCGCTCCTGGTCGTGTCGCTTACATCTTTAAGCTTTAAATCACATTTCTCCCTTACATTAACAAGTTCTTTCACAAAATTTTATAGGTTAGAAAATGCAAATGTACACAAACTATAATATAAAGATAAAAAATGCTGTTTGGTAGCATTAAGTTCACTCTGTCATTTATGCCCCATAGTTAGTAAGTGGTTGTACAATCTAGGAATATAAATGGCATGCTAGTAAAAGGATCTTAATGTTAACGAACAGTTGAATAGGAAACTGTGTTATTCAGTACCAAAATCAAAATGCTGGATGTAATGTTCCTTGGATGTTTTTGTTGCAGGGTATAATGTTTGGCTATGCCACAGATGAGACAGAAGAATGTATGCCCCTGACAGTTATCCTGTCCCACCAGTTAAATGCCAAACTTGCCCAGCTGAGACGTAGTGGAGAGTTTGCCTGGGCTAGACCAGATTCTAAAACACAGGTGAGGAACTCCTTGTAGTTTATAGGTCTCTTCCCTCACGTACATTTGAAAGTTTTATATCAACTTAGAGTCTCACATTTTTCTTTTTTATTTCTCATATTTTGACAATGAATATCCATTTGATTTTGGTTCTAGGACCTTTTCGAATTGCAAAATTGGACCTAATTGGATAGGTACTGGAACTTGTTTACTTAAATTACAGTGTTAGTCAAGGTCTGACTACAGAAGGAAATTGGTTCAGAACAATACATTTTAAAGCCAATCATAAACAAGACCATGTGTTCTCATGGTATTTACCCAGTTTAAACTATGTCAGACAAGTCGTAGATTGTAGATTGACAAATATTTAATCTATGTATTGCTCAGTCTATTAATAAAAATTGCTATCGAGAATGGATTAGATTAAGAAATGTTTTATCTATGTTTTGCTCCGTCTATTAATAGAAAGCACTATCAAGAACAGATAACTTTATTAAAGTAAAAGTATTGTTGTGAGGTCAAAAGCTTTGTGGAGAGTAATCTTCAAGTAACAACTCGTATCATGATTTTTAGTCATGATTTTATGTGAACAAGATCCGACTGTCGGTGAGGTCAGCACTAGGTCAGCAGGACTGTAGGAAATTATATTGGACAATGGACTTTAATATCCATGCGATTACTCATTCGAGAGTGCTGTGGGACAATATATTCACCTGAACATAGCGCATTCAAATTTTTTGAAGTGCACAGGGCTAAAGTGTGTATCATTGTCCTCGTAGTTCACTGTATCGGCCAATAGGGATAACAAAACAAGGTCATTATATCATTCATGCTTTACATGATCAAGGGCACTGTTGATCAGGAGACTGTTTCACTTGGTCTGAAGAAACCTCTCCTCAAATGCGTAGACTATAGATTTCTTACAAGGTTTCACTTATGTGTTTACAGTGTTTGTTTTCAAAAGACAATATGTCAATGAAAAATTGGATGGTTAGAATAACAAACATAAATTCTTGAGCAGGTGTTGCCAGATGATTAACACTTAAAAGCAGCTCCTCTTGATAATATTACTTTGATTTAGCATTAGGATTTTTTGAAGATCTAATGAAATGAAAAAGAAAAAAAATTACTTGGTAAGTCTAACTCGCTTATAGATCATGTTCTGTATACCACATAGTGCCTTATTGTTTCCTGTTGGGGACTGTTAAATGCACATTATACATGACCCTGGCATGTAGTTTGTAAATGTTATGTATTCTGTAGGTAGCTGGTACATGTTCGTTGGCCAATGACACTGACACCAGCATGCAGTTTTTTTTGTTATTGTAATGTGTCTGCTCTGTAGGTAACTGGTACATGCACATTGGCCAATGACACCGACACCAGCGTGAAGTTCTTTGTTACTGTAATGTATCTACTCTGTAGGTTGCTGGTACATGCACATTGGCCAATGACACCGACACCAGCGTGAAGTTTCTTTGTAACTGTAATGTATCTACTCTGTAGGTCGCTGGTACATGCACATTGGCCAATGACACCGACACTAGTGTGAAGTTCTTTGTAACTGTAATGTATCTACTCTGTAGGTCGCTGGTACATGCACATTGGCCAATGACACCGACACTAGTGTGAAGTTTCTTTGTAACTAATGTATCTACTCTGTAGGTCACTGGTACATGCACATTGGCCAATGACACCGGCACCAGCGTGAAGTTCTTTGTAACTGTAATGTATCTACTCTGTAGGTCGCTGGTACATGCATATTGGCCAATGACACCGACACCAGCTTAAAGTTTCTTTGTAACTGTAATGTATCTACTCTGTAGGTCGCTGGTACATGCACATTGGCCAATGACACCGACACCAGCGTGAAGTTCTTTGTAACTGTAATGTATCTATCTGTAGGTCACTGGTACATGCACATTGGCCAATGACACCGACACCAGCTTGAAGTTTCCTTGTAACTGTAATGTATCTATTCTGTAGGTCACTGGTACATGTTCGTTGACCCACGACACCAGCGTGAAGTTTCTTTGTAACTGTAATGTATCCATTCTATAGGTCACTGGTACATGTTCGTTGGCCCACGACACCAGCGTGAAGTTTCTTTGTAACTGTAATGTATCTACTCTGTAGGTCACTGGTACATGTTCATTGGCCAATGACACCGACACCAGCGTGAAGTTTCTTTGTAACTTTATTGTATCTATTTCTGCAGGTGACCATTGAGTACAGGTACGAGCGCGGTGCCTGCGTGCCTATCCGAGTCCACACTGTGGTGGTGTCTATCCAGCACGATGAAGAGGTTACACTGGAGCACCTGAAGAAGGAAATCATGGAGAAGGTGGTTAGAGTGATTATCCCAGAAAAATACTTGGACAACAGAACCATTTACCACATCCAACCGTCTGGCAAATTCATCATAGGAGGACCTCAGGTACGATCTTGACAAGGTGAAGGGGGCAGGGGCAGTGTAGCCAATCGTGTAGGCAGCACTACTTAAGGAGGTTGGGGAGCAAATAGTGTAGCTAATGATATAAGCAGAGCTACAGAACAAGGGGAGTCTTTTGACAAGATATTAAATACTTTTTTACCAATATTTTTAATATGTTGAGATATTTAGTATGTTTTCACAATATTTAGTACGTTTTGACCAGGTATTTTAATCTTTTGACGATACTCAATATTTTGACGAGGTATTTAATGTTCTTGAAACTAAATTGCTGGTTAATTTAGATCACTGCATCAGGTTTCCACAGTTAAAAAATTGCCTAAGATTGTCAGATATACCGTAAAAACCCTAAGTCTTCGGCCACGGTCAATTTTTTTTTTAACCAATTATTTAAATGACCCTAAGTTTTCGGTCACTAAAATTCGGCAATTTTTTCTGTAACCCTAAGTTTTCGGCCACCATTTTTAACCATTAATTGACTGTTTTTTTAGTTTATTAACCTCAAAAATACATCCAATAGAAACAGCATTACTAAATTCTAGCCACTCAATTCATCGAACAGAAGATTGTTTGCTTTAAAAACGTTATACAAACGATTGATTGGGTGACAGGCGTACACATTAATTATGATAATTAGCCCCAATCTTATAATTAAATTCAAATTAATTCAAAATCAATCGACTTTAACTTTAACATACCGTTAATCAATCACTGTAAGAAACAAACAACAAGGTGTGAAACCTTTATTGAATGATGAACAAAAGCATGTAAGTTTAGGTGTTAACAAACACAGTAGCCGCATTTAAAACTTGTTTGATGTTTAACACTTTCGAGTCCGCAGTTTTATCCAGTTGAGAATATTTGATCTCGCCGTCGCATACGACTAAATCAACCTGCATTCTTTCAACATGAAATACAAAAATAAGGCTTATAATTTAGATTTATTCTAATCTAGGAAATACAGTAAGTTTCGTTACGCATTTGAATTCATAAACCACATGTATACTGTACCAATTTTCGGATAGTCGGCAACGCGGACAAACCCTAAGTTTTCGGCCACGTTTTTCATAATTATTTTTTTGTAACCCTAAGTTTTCGGCCAATAAAAAAAATAATTATTTAAAGCTGGTCGAAGACTTAGGGATTTTACGGTAATGCCACACCGAGCTACTCTCCATCTATGGAGGCTTGAAAACACTAGTTACCAGTATATAAATCATTTGTCAGCAGTGGAAGCTTTGTTTGAAGAAATGCTATTAACAGTGTCAACAAAAAACCTTTGACTAAAATATTTATATATTATTGATTTATAAAGTATGTAAAAAAAAAAGTTACTATTTGCCATAAATGCTACAACTTAATATTTTAATCAAATGCATGCTGGCAAGTGGTTTTTTTGCTTTAAATAGTACATAAATTTTTTTTTCATATTTTGTCTTGTTTTTATCTTTGGTGTATCTAACAAACACACCTGCTTTCACTCCTAGGCAAGATCGTTGTCTTGTGTGCTATCTTGCAGTACCTTAAGTTAACCTTGAATGCATTGTTCAGTAAATAGGACAGACGTGTTTTGTTAACCTAATTTAGCTGAAGATAACCCAAAATGATAACCGTATTTTTTTTTGTATTTTTTTTTTTTATCTGACTTACCTTTTAATATCGACACAGTAATTTTCTTCGTATTGGCTATTTCAGTCATAAGAAGGTCATTGTACCTTGGTTAAAATGCACATATCCGGATTATTTATATTCAGAAGAGCTCCAGCTCAAGGCTGTATTTGTGTCTTCCTCTGCCAATCCTTTAACTTCTGGCAGGTATCTTCCACTACGTTAAAAGACAAAACTACAGCACCTGGCCATAATATAGTCCATCATTGAGATGTTGGCACTATATAAAGTCAACATATATTTGCAGTAAAATCAATCTGGACCTGGTAGCACAATCAGTAGAGCGATGGCTCCAAGTACTGGAGGGCCCGGGTTTGATCCAGGTGGTGACATACCAGTCATTAAAAACAGTAGTGGTAAAGCTTCCTTGCTAACGCTCAAGCAAATATACGGGTAGTTCCACAGGTTGACTGAGTGTCAGGATAATGTGACTGAGTGTGGTATCATGCCAGGTGTTCTTGGCATGCTATACACAGTGAAGGCAGCACTATATCTGCTTCAAGTGGACACCATCTTCAAATAACAAATACTGTTGGTGGGATGATAAACCCAATAAACAAACAAATACGAGCGCGGTGCCTAAACAAACAAATAATAAGTGATACACTTGCCTGTCTATTATTCTGTAATATGCCCTGTTGCCTTCATGGCGGCCTAAATTCTACTTGGTATTGTTTCATGTAGCTATTATATACATCCTTGTCAAATCCATTCTAAATGTACTTTACCACATAAAGGAAAAGCATTCTTTGCAGTTAATCTTGCCCAATCTTGACTTGAGTTTGTATTTTGTTACCTTTCTCATGTTTTCAATGTTGATGTCTGGGTACTGACCAGGCCAAAATGATTATTACCTTCTACCTCTGTCAAGTTACCCACTACATTGTGGAGGCATCCGTGGTGTAGTTAGGGTCAGGGTTACTGACTTGAAATTTCTCTGACCGCTTAGCCTCGCACCACGTGGGTTCAAGTCCTGTTTGGGGCGAACGACTTAATTTCTAGTCCAGAGTAAACACTATCCCTTTATGATTTTCTGGATGGTATAAGCAATTACATTTTGTTTTCCTCTAATTTTTCTTGAGCTAAAACCACCATCATGCATAGAAACTGTTATTTTTTTTTCTTTATCAAATCAGTGCCCATGTTTAATGACAAATAGTCATAATAAAATTAGCGGAAAAGGATTTAGTGGTTCACACTTCTTGGAAATTAAAAAGCAATCAGGTTAAAGTTTTACGCTTTACTGGTTAACAAAATTTAGTCATTCATAGATTCAACCGGACCTGGTAGCGCAATTGATAGAGTGTCTGCTCCAGGAACGGGAGGCCCCTAGTTAGATTCTGGGCCACGACATACCAAAGTCGTTAAAAATGGTAGTGGTATAGCTCCCTTGCTCCCTAAAGCAAATATAAGGGAAGTTCCACGACTGGTTGGCCTGGTGTCAGGATAATGTGACTGGGTGTGGTATAGTGCCAGGTGTTCACGGCATGCTACACACAGTGAAGGCAGCACTATATCTGCTTCAGATGGACACTGTCTCCAGATAACTGAAATACTGTTGGTGGGACAATAAACCTATTAAACATTTATAGATAAATGGGAGTAAAACTGCAGTGTGCTTCAGACTATGTTGCTAACTGTATTATGGCCAGGCACTGTAGACGCAGTGGCCTACATATTTGGTTTTGTTAAAAACATATCAGATTTACTTTCAACTGACCTAAATTGACGATTCTGACTTCACATTTGGGTTTAACCAATTCTTTTAAACATATGCATTTATTCTTAAGCTAAGTTATGACTTCATTTGCATCATCATAGTCCTAAAAAGAAAAAGGAAAAATCAAACAAACACACAAAAACAAAACAAAAAAAACCCATTCAATTTCAATTATAACTTTATAATTTTAGCTTCATCGGGTAAGTAAAAGTGGCACTACTAACATAGTGTTCTATGTGTACATTAGTTCAGAAATTAAAAAGAATTATATTTTGAGCTGATGCTTGCTTGTTAGTGTAGTGTGACCTTAATCTCAGTGCTTCAGATAAAGGCTGTCTCTACAAAATCTTTCATTAAGACATTGTACTATTTTCTTTGATTTAAAAATAAAGGAACAAACATTGCTTGTGCATATTTTCTCTTGGTTGGATTGTAATAAACATTTTTGATCAGTAACATTTTATAAGTGCACGTTTTCACAGCAGTTTTCTTTTTATAAGTATACATGTTGTATCCTTGTGGTCTTTATTTTTGTCAGTGATTGTGCACTATTAATTCCAGTCTGTTAAAATTTTTGAGCTACATTTGGTTACATTGTTTTCATTCCACTACACACAGGCAAAAGTAAGCATTTTTTTTTTTTATCTTGTGACTATAATATGTCTTATTAACTTTTAGCATTATACCGTCTTTTGTTTTAACTGTTCAATACATAAGGCAAACTTTTCAACCCACCCAAGCATCAGGTTCAAGTTTAGTGTGCAAGTATTATGCATACCTCAATAACAAGTGCATTGGAATGAAACTTCACATGTCTATGTAGTGATCTCACATGCTGACATAATAGTTTGAAAGCTGATAGTTTGATTTGTGGGAAATGTAGGCCTTGTTCAATTTAGTAAATTGTTGGTGTTACATCACACCAAACACATTTGTGGCGACTTCCAGCTAATCATTGGCAGAAGCTCTTGTGCAATGCAGGTCTAAATTGTTATGTATGTACATGCAGATTTACTGTGACAGCTCTTGTCCAGTGAGAAAATGAATACCAGAAACCAATATTGTGCTTCCCAAAGGGTACATACATATAAAGTTGCTGTTTTGTCGAAACATCCGTCAGTTTTGCTCAGAGCATATCTCAAACTTCAAATCTAAATGTTGAACAGTCTTTGGTGAGAAAAAGTGAACTTTTCTTTTTGTTCTTGTCCATAAAAATACTATTGGATGGATTTGCTTGAAACCTTTTATTCTTGTCTAGAAGAAAACTTCTGGATGGTAGAATTGCAGTTCACAAGAAATGTAACTCAACCAATATTTATTCTCCTGTTATATCCCTTTATTGTAGCTCACCTTAGCATGTTGTGTTCACTACAAGCTGTTCTGATAACCCTTGATCTGTGATGCTGCATCAGCAATTAGCTTTGAATACTTCAGAGGCTACAGTTTTGATCCAATGTTTACTATGTCAGAAGCATGGAGTTCATAACTGGGTTACGTGGGCTAAAAAAAATAGGTCACTGCGTCAAATTTTTTAAGGAGAAACAAAATTTGGGCCCACACTAGAGGCCACATTAATGGCCTAATTTCTACTAAACCTGTCCAGACTGTTTGCCAGCAGGAAATCCTGGACCAGTTCAAAACTGGGTCACATGGGGTCAGAATAGGTCACTTAGAAAATCCTTGTCAACACTCTAGACGCCACGTTTATGATGGACTCTTCACAAAACGTTACCAGAGTGTTTGCCTGCATTAAATCTTTGATGAGTTTGTAACTGGGTCACATGGGGTCAGAAAGTAGGTCACTAGGTCAAATCCTAGAAAATGTGATCCTTCCAGAGAGGCGGCACTTATAGTCTAACCTACACCAAAGGTGTCTAAAGTAAAAAAAAAACCCTCATAATTACTCAATGCCAGATATGAGTGCTGAAAGCTGGTGAGGGGCACCCATGGCAATGTGGTAGAGTTGCCGATTAGTATCTTCTCTGACTGCTTAGCCTCTCACCGCATGGGTTCGAGTCCCGTTCAGACGAAGTACTGTATGTGAGAAGGTCTTCCAGCTGACTTGCGGTGCCCCAGTGGTTCTACCCAGACATGTGTCTCGGGTCTTCCTCAACCAAAAAAGCTGGATGTTGCTATAATGATCATAGATGGTCGCTTCAATGAATGTCAAAAACAAAAGCTGAATAACAATTAGGGCCCTCTTGTTAAAAGACTTGTTAAAATCCCCTCAAATTACTTTGGGCATTCCCTTTTTCCCTTGAACATTACATGGTATGGTGAATTATTTTAAGTAAAATGGAACATCCCTGTTTAAATAGATCATTTATTAGATGATTCATCAAATAGCAACAATAATTCAAATTCCATGTATTTGTTTGTATTTAATTCGAAACCATTTACTTTTTATGGGCTGTCATTATCAGTAGTCATTTTTGTTTTGCCACTGTGAAAGTAATGTATAGCTATTTTTTTTAAAGACCTGTTGGTAAGGTAGTGGTGACTGGTTTTGTAAGATGCCATCTGAAGCTCTGTATTTCTCAAAGTTATTCTCTTACGGCTCTTGATACTAGCATGAGTATACTGTCCAGGGATTCAGATAAATGGGAGTGTTTTTTTTTTTATTCCCCTGATGTTTGACTATTGGATTTAATTCATATTTTTGTAACAATACAAAAATACAAGTCAAAGGAGACTGGAATTAACTCCTGGTCTGTACATATACTTAAATACAGGTCATCTTTGATCTTGTTCACTATTCACTAAATATTGGTGGAGTTGTGGCCCATTTAGGAAAATTTTTTCACCAACCAGTAGGCGATGTGGACATATTTCTAGTGGTAATAATTTCTTTTCCAAACTCGGTGTTGCAGGTACCGTTTCCTTTGAAACTTAACAAAAAATGTCAAAATTCACTTTCAATAACTCTTGCAACATCTTGCTGTACAATTCTGAGTTACTCCCCTTTGTCTGGAGCTCTGTTGTGCTTTTTTTTTTATTGTTTGCGTTTCTTATTGTTTTTGTTTTTTTTGGCATGTTCTCAATAATATTTAGACTGTTTTGATTGTAAGTTTACAAACAGAGAAACAGATAAGCTGTTTTGAAGGTGTTTACAAATAGTTTTGCCTTGTGATTGTTTGCTGTCATTAAATATTTAAAAATTAAAAAAAAGATTTGAAATTTTCATTATTTTAACTTCTAAATTTTTTTAATTCTTTACATCACAATAATAAAAACAGGTTGAAAATATACTCTTTTTATTTAATTACTTGTTAGAAGTAAACACCAGACACTGTTATCTGTTGCTCTGTGAACATCCTGCTGTAACTACAATTTGATCTTTACTTGTACAGAGTGACGCAGGGCTGACTGGCAGAAAGATAATCGTGGACACATACGGCGGCTGGGGAGCCCACGGTGGTGGAGCGTTCTCCGGCAAGGACTACACCAAGGTGGACCGATCGGCTGCATATGCTGCCAGATGGGTCGCCAAGTCACTGGTGAAGGCTGGACTCTGTCGCCGTGTTCTTGTACAGGTAGGCTCTATTCCTTTCAGCTAACTGTGATCATTACAAAAAAGAATTTTAATCTGTCGACAAAATAAAATAATGTCACCAATGATGTGGCCATTTTCTATTATGGTTATATAGGAACACTTAACCCTGTATCAAAATTATTGAAAATACTTTTGATCAGCCCAGATACGTGCACACAAAGGACTTGGCCATTTTTCGATTATAGATATATAGGAAAACTTGAAAAATCTTTCTGTCAGTAACTAGAAAACCTTTGTTTTATTGTGTGTTCTTTGAGTGGCCCTGTATCAAGATTATTCAAGAATTTATATTCTATTCGAAAAAATGAAGGCCACCAGGGACTGGCCATTTTCCTTTTATGGCTTTAAAGTAATGCTTTTAAAATCTTCTTGTCAGAAACTTCAAACCTTAGAGAATTGATATTGTGGTATACATGTTCCTTGGGTGGCCTGTAGTAAGTTTGTTTAAAGAATCCATAAAAACAACAACAAAAAAGAACACACAATGTGGCTACCAGGGACCTGGCCATTTTCCATTTGAGGTATAAAAAGGTGAATTTTATATAATCATTATAAAAAAACAAACTCATTCTTTACTTATATAAGAGTTATTCTGGTTGATGCTCACTTTTTCTAAACATCTGCTACACTTTGGTGGGTGATATAGGACAATCCTGGCCCTCTTGCTTTACTGAATGTGAGTTCGGGATATGCGTAATTAAATTTTGTGTTGTTTGACTTGCAGTGTTTCATGCTCACCACTCTCGTCTCCAATATTTCCAGGTCTCGTATGCTATTGGCGTGTCTGAGCCACTGTCGGTCACAGTTCTGAGCTATGGGTCATCCAAGAAGTCGGAATCGGAGCTCCTCAAGATAGTCCGCAACAACTTTGACTTGAGACCTGGCAGAATTGTCAAGTAAGTTGGCATAAAAAGAGTTTTTGTTGGTTTTGTTTGTTTTTTTGTAAAAAGGAACATGATAATTCTATAATACTCTTTTCAATAGTTTTTACATTTGCAGATTTTAAAACAATTATCAAAATTCAAACATCTTAATATATAAATATATAAAGCTATTTATATATTTGTCTGCTGTCAAGCGAGATTGGAATTCTAAGCAAGTTATGAATTTTTAAACTTTTTCTTATCCTAACCTGTTTTCAATTATAATTGACATTAATTGAACCTCAAATTTTTATATTTCAGCTTGCATATTTTAATATTAACCTAGTTGTACTTTATTTATTTAAAGCCTTATTGTTTGTCAACCTATCAAGTGTCCGTGTGCAGTACATTAAGATACATATCTAGATAAATTTCAACCCCTAAAAAAGAAAGTGTACATTGTTTTTGTTCTTTATTTCAGAGAACTGAAATTGAAAGATCCCATCTACCAGAAAACTGCCTGCTATGGACATTTTGGCAGACCCGAATTCACCTGGGAGCAGCCGAAACCATTAAAGTTTTAAATAGTGAATTCCACTTCTTTGTTTTGTTACATGTACTTCTATTCGAAAAATCCAGTTCCATATTAGTGTAGGTATTTTTAAAAAAAAAAGCGGTGCCATTTTTTCTGTAATTGTTCAGAAAACTTAGTACCACCAATAAACAATTTCCACAACTTAAGAGATCTTCCGCCCAAGTCCTTTGTTGAAGACGATCCAGAGTACTTGTGTGGAGGGTCCCTGTTTCACCTGGTGTTAACGAGTTTGCTCCTGGACCCTGCGCAGGTCAACCTGCCTGCCCCCACTTGCCCAGGTGTTGAAGATAGGGGCTGTGGGTCCAGGACCTCTCTGTGTTCACCACTGTTAGGGAGATGCCATCTACAGACCACAGTAGTTAGAGGGATAGACTGACATCAGATGGGGTGGCCAGCATGCTTGTGATTTAATTTACTTTTTTATCCAATTGGCTTATAAATGAGGGCAATTTATAAAAATAAATGAAATTGATTTGTACAGATAGTTTCTGGCCAATATTTGGCTCATAATGATTGTTGTACAGGTTTAGAATCAATTCTATATTAATAATCAAATGCTTTTAACCTGTACCATGCCCTCAGATTTACATTACTGATGTCTCCCTTT
Source organism: Sinonovacula constricta (assembly GCA_007844125.1). Lineage (NCBI taxonomy): Eukaryota > Metazoa > Mollusca > Bivalvia > Cardiida > Solecurtidae > Sinonovacula > Sinonovacula constricta. The sequence continues at coordinate 28,449,174 of CM017564.1, forward strand.
TGGGAGGTTTCATTATTGTGTTGCAGTGGCCATCATTATCTACCCTCAGTTTGCTCCGCCCTTTAGCTAGTGCAAATGTGTCATTATGACAGGTTTGTCTTGTGTTTATAGAAATTTTTTGGAAAAGAGCACTATTTATAAACACTCGGGTCTGTGCTCCCATTTATGTGCTCAATTGATGACTTTTTTTTTTTTTTTTCTGTTCATTGTAAGTGGTATTTATAGGTTCCTGGAACAAAATGTGGGTAATATTTCAAACTTTGTTCTGCCTTCAGTGTATTGTATGCTATTTATTGTTACTTATGTCACCATTGTATGAAACTGTCATATATACATTGTATTAAAACATACTTGGACTCTTGTGTTAGAGTAGCGATGTGTGTGATTTTAATCATTTTATTCTCACCCGTGTACTTTGTCATCATTTTTACTTACAGAATGAATTGAAAGTATGTTCCTACTGATATGTCACACTTTTTATGTGTTTATTTGTATATATTTTAGCTAAATTGTTGACGTTTTAAATCATATGTGAAATGGCTGTTATATGAAGTCAGTAAGTCTCAAAGAGATATCATGGTGTGAATTATGCAACTTACCTTCGATTTAGCAACCGGCTCTTAAGGTCATTGACTAGGCGGCGGTGCTGTACTAATTGTGAACACTGGGGTCATAAAATAATTGTTGATAGTAAGGATACCATTTATTTCCCGTCTTTAATGCTCCTGTTATTCAAGTGAGATGGATAAAATAATGCAGTTTCTTTTAAGTAGCCTTCCACATTCCATCAATTGTCATGTCCATTGCTTAAATAATGTGAAATGTGCAATTTTGTCCTGTGCAAAAAGACTTGGTAATGATTTTTAACAGATTGCCTATAACCTTACTGATCAAGGGTATTTTTCCCACTTCTAGTCACAAGACTAAGCAAATTGTTTATTTGATGTAAATTCTAACAGATGAAGTTATACACTTCTTCGCTCATTCAAATATACATCAATACTTTTATTTTCAAGTAACTAGATGATTTTATTATTTTTTAAAGTTCTATAACATGACACGGTGATATGTTTAGTTGTTGTGATGTTTCTGACACCAGAATGATAAAATGAAATGGCAGAAATGATTTTAATAACTATACATACATATTATGTGGGATCAAACAGATAAATAATAGATCGTGAAATATTATTTTCTTTTTCTCTTGTTCTTTTCCCCAACTTGAAAACTGTTTTAATCTTCAATGCATGTCCCTAAAATTTGAGTCTAGATCATGAGCTGTACACAGTGAGCGGTACAAAAGGATCTGGGTGAAATAACCTTTTCTCTTCTCCGCATTGACAAACCCTTCAGAAGCAGGAAGTGAAAGTCAACACCAAACGCAGACTGATGATAATTGACCCTTTCATTCATAGTTCATCTATCATTCTGTAAATTCACTTGACTTTGTTTTGTTTTTCTTTAAAAGAGATAAGGAATTTTAATAAATGTATGTTCAACTAGTAATAATTGATTTAAGGCTGAACCAGTCTAAACGTAAACCATTAGTCATGTAGATTCTGCTATGATTCTGAATGGTTTGTAAAGGCATAAAATGGCGTATACATGCAGGAATCTGTTCTTTAAGTAAATTACAATCCAAATTGTGATGGTTTCCAGTGAAATTGTGCTTTTTAATGACATGTGCTATCGCATAAGAATAATAGTTTGTGAATGGTTTGTAAAGGTGTAAAATGGCGTATACATGCAGGAATCTGTTCTTTCAGTAAATTACAATCGGAAATGTGATGTTTACCAGTGAAATTGATTGTTAGATGCTAGCGCATAAGAAAAATAGTAACACTTTTTGAAGTTACAGTTCACAAATTTGAAAAAAAAGAAATTACTGGTCTAATTATATCATTATGAAAAATGTCTTAATTCTAACAAGAGAAAGTTGAAGCATGAATACATTAAAGGTGGTTTCCGACAGTTTGGTCCAAATTATTTTTTTAAACCAGTCATTGGTACCTGAAAAGTCTTGCAAAATACTATTCATTGATGCCTAAGATCTGTGTGAACCCTCGGGTATAAATCTCCATTCGTCATTGCAAACAGGTGTATCTAATCCAAACCATGCTGCAGAGATAATTATTATTAAACTTGGCAAACCAACTGACCATTTTTATATACGAGTATATATATCGTAGTTATCAAGGTAATCCGCTCTGACGTCGATATCTTTTTAGCATAGACCACCATTGCTCTTTTTTTAGCATTGTAAAGACTGAACATTTAGGAATAATTTTGGGATTTGTACATTCTGACAATGAAGTTAGGTGTTTAAAATTATCAATGTAATGACTTGAGTATGGTTGTATGAAAAAAGTATGACCAAATTCCCAAAGCAGTGGATAGATATTGGTACATGCATATAATATAGGCAAACTGTTGGATACCACCTTTATGTGAACTAGGTAATATTCATACAGTATAAATACAATATTACACCTAAAGTATAAATAATGTATTGTGAACTCGCTAAAAGGACCACCTTGCTAAGTGGGACACTTTAAAAAAGAAAGCCAGCCGTCCTCTTGGTAAGATTGTACATCAATTGCAGAAACAGAGATATGTGGCTCAGACGACTGCTTGAAGCAACAGTGATAAGGCCCAACTTCAAAACTGATAAGCGCAAGTTAAAACCCTTCAAAATCATAACAGGTTCTGTGGAAATTCTATGTAAACTTTGTTTACTTCACAATGTATAATAAAACAAAAGCACCAACACTTTTGCAGGCAGTAAAACAGTGAACAGAGATTTAATTCCTACAAATAGAAGCATTTATCTTTATTTTCCTCTTATATTTCAGCCCATTTTTCAATATTTAACATTTAAAAGAGCTCCTAAATTTAATCATAGATGATATAATGGAGCAAACCAAATAGTTGCTTAAAGATCGGGTTAAAGTCGATATAACTAATACAATTAAAATGTAATAATAAAAAAAATAAATATTATTTCCAGCAAATCTTCTGTAAGGATTTAGATTACCTACCTAGCATGATCATAAAGCTCCATTATATCATCTATGATTAAATTTAGGAGCTCTTTTAAATGTTAAATATTGAAAAATGGGCTGAAATATAAGTGGTCAATGGGTCAAAGTCCTTTCTACTTTAAAATAGTGTTTTTGGTTTCTGGCAAATATAGCTTATACATACTGTCATATCCTAACCAACCATTGTGTATAGAAATACAAAGAAATTTGGGATTAATTTTTATTTTAATAGGGATGCGGTTGCTGCAACTAGACATTTGGGATTGATTTTAATTGGGATGCGGTTGCTGCAACTAGAAATTTGGGATTGATTTTGATTTTAATTGGGATGCGGTTGCTGCAACTAGAAATTTAGGATTTATTTTGGTTTTAATTGGGATGCGGTTGCTGCAACTAGAAATTTAGGATTTATTTTGGTTTTAATCTACTAAAAACTTGCTACTGAAATAGTTTTTGTTGTTTTAGGGGCATATCCATAATCTATTCTTACAAAATTTGGTAAATAGATTCCATATGCGAAGATAAAAGTCAGGTGTTAAGTGTACAATCAGTCAAATCTAAGTGACTGTTGGTGAAAAAGATGCAGTGAAACTTCATTATCACGGTTCGAATAAGGGAGATTTTTTTGCATACTTTGATGCAAATTTGTCGTCCTGAATATTATTCCTAGAGTCTAAATATATAGTTAGTTTTTCTTTATGTCGATTTTCCTACTTTGTTATTTTATCATTTCTTGATCTTATTTTCTGATCCCAACATCAATATTTCAACAAATTAGCGTCTGCTTGCGGATCGGGAGGTCATGGGTTAGAACCCCGGCCGGGTCTAACCAAAGACTTTAAAGTTGGTAGTAGTGGCTTCCCTCCTAACGCTCGGGGCTAAAGGGACAGCATTACGCCTGACTCGTCGGTGTCAGTATAATGGACTGGCCGGTTCAGTCCCTGGGCACCTCATAAATGCCCCTGTGCTATAATGATAGAAATGTCGCTGCGCAGTATCGGAAAAATGCCGGCTAATCCAATCTAATCCAATCAACAAATTTATCACTCATTAGTTGATTACCAGTAGATAAAAAGTGCAGCAGGCATACAGTAAAATAGAACTTGATGCAACAATAATGATAGTACAGGGTCCTTAAATTTGGTATCACGCAGTTTATATCAAATGCATGTAACAATATTTGTTCACGGCTTCGAGGAATTTATGCATTAACTCATACTTCAGTCTGAGTACAGGTGATTCTAAACACAACCTATATGTATATGAGGGACAGTACACATTGCAAAAAAAATAACTAAATGTCCAATCTTTCCAAATCTATAAATAGGCACAAAAGTGATCTCTGCTAAAAATAGATACTTGACCTCAACGCGGACTACCCGGATAACAATATAACGCAATCTCAAAAGTAAGTTGTCATGTGGTTTTCTTAGTTTAAAAATAGCTATCACTGCAGCTCAGATAGGAAATGCCTGTTTGTAATGACAATTGCGTTGTAATGCTTCACTTTTTACACAAATCTATGGCATCAATGAACAGCATTTTACATGAACTTTTAATGATAAAAATGAATTATTTGGTTATTTGAGACAAAAAAATCTTCCAAACTGTCGGATATCACCTTTAAGGTTTGGTTTTTTTTCATCTTTTTTTTGCATATAACCCAAAAGTCCTGGCAGATTGCACTGTTAACTCATTACAATAACCGAGGCTTATCTTTCTTATACTAAATGAACAAAACCAACATGTCTTCCTTTTTTAACCTTCCTTATATGTTGTATCAAATGGCAACAATAGTACAAATAACAGACAACTGCTTGCACTTTTTAACATAATCACTGCTGTAAGCTCTTACACGCATTTGTTCTTCACTATGTGATAACAGGTCACTTGACAGATTACACCTGACCCATTAAATTTGAACCTGCAAGCATTTATCTATGACAATCTTAACTGAAGAGTTCTCTATTCATAAAGGCTTGCTGAGTTCTTAGCAGTGTAAAGCTAAGGGTTAAAGGCTTGCTGAGTTCTTAGCAGTGTAAAGCTAAGGGTTAAAGGCTTGCCGAGTTCTTAGCAGTGTAAAGCTAAGGGTTAAAGGCTTGCCAAGTTCTTAGCAGTGTAAACCTAAGGGTTAAAGGCTTGCTGAGTTCTTAGCAGTGTAAAGCTAAGGGATAAAGGCTTGCTGAGTTGCTAACAGTGTAAAGCTAAGGGATAAAGGCTTGCTGAGTTGCTAACAGTGTAAACCTAAGGGTTAAAGGCTTGCTGAGTTGCTAACAGTGTAAACCTAAGGGTTAAAGGCTTGCTGAGTTGCTAACAGTGTAAACCTAAGGGATAAAGGCTTGCTGAGTTGCCAACAGTGTAAAGCTAAGGGATAAAGGCTTGCCAAGTTCTTAGCAGTGTAAACCTAAGGGTTAAAGGCTTGCTGAGTTGCTAACAGTGTAAACCTAAGGGTTAAAGGCTTGCTGAGTTGCCAACAGTGTAAAGCTCAGGGTTAAAGGCTTGCTGAGTTGCTAACAGTGTAAAGCTAAGGGTTAAAGGCTTGCTGTGTTGCTAGCAGTGTACAGCTCAGGGTTAGAGGCTTGCTGAGTTGCCCACAGTGTAAAGCTCAGGGTTAAAGGCTTGCTGAGTTGCCAACAGTGTAAAGCTAAGGGTTAAAGGCTTGCTGAGTTGCCAATGGTGTAAAGCTCAGGGTTAAAGGCTTGCTGAGTTGCCAACAGTGTGAAGCTCAGGGTTAAAGGCTTGCTGAGTTGCCAACAGTGTAAAGCTAAGGGTTAAAGGCTTGCTGAGTTGCCAACAGTGTTAAGCTAAGGGTTAAAGGCTTGCTGAGTTGCCAACAGTGTAAAGCTAATGGTTAAAGGCTTGCTGAGTTGCCAACAGTGTAAAGCTCAGGGTTAAAGGCTTGCTGAGTTGCCAACAGTGTAAAGCTCAGGATTAAAGGCTTGCTGAGTTGCCAACAGTGTAAAGCTAAGGGTTAGAGGCTTGCTGAGTTGCCAACAGTGTAAAGCTCAGGGTTAAAGGCTTGCTGAGTTGCTAACAGTGTAAAGCTCAGGGTTAAAGGCTTGCTGAGTGGCAAAAAGTGTGAAGCTCAATGTTAGAGGCTTGCTGAGTTGCTAACAGTGTAAAGCTAAGGGTTGTTAAGGCTTGCTGAGTTGCTAACAGTGTAAAGCTCAGGGTTAAAGGCTTGCTGAGTTGCTAACAGTGTAAAGCTCAGGGTTAAAGGCTTGCTGAGTTGCTAACAGTGTCAAGCTCAAGGTTAAAGGCTTGCTGAGTTGCTAACATTGTAAAGCTCAGGGTTAAAGGCTTGCCGAGTTCCTAAGGATGAAACCTGTAAAAAATGAAAACAAACATGTTTGTATATCTGACAAATGTATGCCCTAAATTACCAAGTCACACATAGCTGGATGTTGCAATTATAATAGCTCCAGCAAGGACCACTCAACACAAAACCATCCTGTTAATACCTAGTACAGAAAGAATTAAAAAACACACACACTATTACATGTACTTGTAGACATAAAAAAACATTGTACAAGGCATTTTGAGTAGATATTGTTTTTGTCAACAAGAACAATGGTTTCCATTATACATATTGTTTTGTGTACAATGAAGCTGCTTTTTTCATAATGTAAAACAATGCATTATCCACATTAACAGAGCCATAAAACACAAAAATGTGAAACCTCTACATATATATACTGGACTGGTTTTAGACACTAGTAATGTCAACAGATAAGAAATTGCTTCTATGTGGAGTCATCACAAAAATCCACTAAATGCTGTTAAACCAGTTTCTGGATATATACTTATATTAATAATACAGTATGTGTAATATGGCTTTACTCAAAGCTTTAGATTTTTTTTTGTGAAAAATTGTATTACTTTTAATTGTACTAAACATTTCGATGCCTGGAGGCTGCGCCTGCAGACTGCCAGAAAACGTCAGATCCCTGACCAAGGGAACTTGGACAATAAATAGAATACTAGTAGTAAGTGATTCAAGTATTTAACCAATTTATCTGAAGACCCCACACATAGTGACTGATGTATTTAACCAATTTATCTGAAGACCCCACACATAGTGACTGATGAATTTAACCAATTTATCTGATGAACTCACACATAGTGACTGATGAATTTAACCAATTTATCTGAAGACCCCACACATAGTGACTGATGTATTTAACCAATTTATCTGAAGACACCACACATAGTGACTGATGTATTTAACCAATTTATCTGATGAACTCACACATAGTGACTGATGTATTTAACCAATATATCTAAAAACACCACACATAGTGACTGATGTATTTAACCAATATATCTAAAAACACCACACATAGTGACTGATTATTTAACCAATTTATCTGATGAACTCACACATAGTGACTGATGTATTTAACCAATATATCTAAAAACACCACACATAGTGACTGATTATTTAACCAATTTATCTGATGAACTCACACATAGTGACTGATGTATTTAACCAATTTATCTGATGAACTCACACATAGTGACTGATGTATTTAACCAATTTATCTGAAGACACCACACATAGTGACTGATGTATTTAACCAATTTATCTGATGAACTCACACATAGTGACTGATGTATTTAACCAATTTATCTGATGAACTCACACATAGTGACTGATGTATTTAACCAATTTATCTGAAGACACCACACATAGTGACTGATGTATTTAACCAATTTATCTGATGAACTCACACATAGTGACTGATGTATTTAACCAATTTATCTGATGAACTCACACATAGTGACTGATGTATTTAACCAATTTATCTGAAGACCCCACACATAGTGACTGATGTATTTAACCAATTTATCTGAAGACACCACACATAGTGACTGATGTATTTAACCAATTTATCTGAAGACACCACACATAGTGACTGATGTATTTAACCAATTTATCTGAAGACACCACATATAGTGACTGATGTATTTAACCAATTTATCTGAAGACCCCACACATTGTGGAACTTTTCTTGCATACCTCATGTATCAGCATTTATACCTGGCCCTTTAAACACTATAGCTTACTTGCATTAATATCATAATCTATGTGGGTTTGTGATTTCAGTATTCACATGCCAGAGGCTTAGCTAGGCATATTATGATGACTACACATGGGAACGGGGTGGGGTGCAGCTCACGGGCATGCTCCCAAAGAAAATTGTGTATGGTGGCTTATGAGTTTCAGTATCAAGATATTAATAGATTTTAATTAAAATATAATGTGTGATGGTCCTAAAGACAGAATAATCTGAGAAGTTCTGATTAGAAATATAAGAGTAGAAAACTTGTCTTATACCAGGAGCTACAGAAAAGTGACATAATTGATTAGCAATTTTTTCAAATATTTTCATAGGGCAAATAGCGGTACTAGTTGATTGCAATAAATATAGACCTTATCTCTACAAGTGTAAGATTTTATATTGCAGATTACAGTTATTATGTTTTGATTCTTTGAAGACAATGTGTACACAGTTGCATGCTCTGCATACAGCTAGTACTGTACACGTACAGACAATATTTGATGTAAAATATGTCTCCAATAGACTTCTGTACACTGTAAGCAGGTTTTTGCCTGAACAGCTAGGTGTGTTCTTTTTGTTTTGGGCTCTACATTATTGTTGCCAGCAAATCAGTTTTTTACACTTTTGGTTTTGGTTGTATATGCCTAGATAATATTAACAAGTCTGTGAAACAAGCCACTTTTACGAAGTTAGTTCGGATTAATGAAAAATATGTTTAAGTGAATGGGATATAAAAAGTCATATCAGATAAAGATAAAAATAGAAAATATATCTTAAAAACAACAACTGTATGATTCTGCAAAATTTCTGGATTGTTTTAACAAACAGGAGAAAACAAAAAAAAGAAATTACACATTGATGTCAATCATTTTTAATTTTAAATGACCACAGCTTTAATAAATGATCATAGAATGAGCATGTGGCTACAGTAAAAGTGTCCATGCCACTGTCTGCAAATTGACCACAATCCTGATTGAGTGATCTCCCTTTGTGCTGGTTCCTGCACCAGTCTGCACCATAACCAATAGACTGGTGTGCCTCGTAATGGTATAGGATGCTGGGTCCAGAGGCTGAAATATGTAATTTAGATGAAAATTTTCAGATCTAGCATTAGTGAATCTTTCAGCCTTCTTCCATCATTTTAATTTATACAGCCATCTATGTGGATATTGTATATTTGAAAGGCATACTGATGTTTGTATGCTGACTTTTTTTAATATATACACATAATTAAGAATAATTTTAAACATTTAACAGGTTTTTTGCACTTTTTTTGCATGTAAATTGCAATCATACTGGTGCAGTTGTCAGTTGTCCTGGAAGTTGATTCATCAAGGAAAGGCAGAAAAATAGGAGTGACAGAGACAACTAGTGCAACAACATAACACACTTATTCTAAAATAATGGCCTCTAGTTCACAGGAGATTGGGTCTAAGCTATTCTGTCTGTATATTCAATTTGTTAACATACGCTGTAATGGAAACATTATATACCTTTCAAGTCTGATACATCTACCACATGGAAACCATTATACATTGTGGCTGTGAGGATTTGCTGTGCTGAAAAGGGTTCCCACTTGATTCGCCACACCCCTCCACCCAGACCAAGCTCCGTGATTGGCTGACGCATCTGGCGACTGTCCCAGATCAATAACTGTTCATCATAGCTGCAAAAAATTACAATGTATGCATGCAAAATGTTGATTATTCTCACAAGTGGTTGAATAATCTTTTATGTCTTGTCACTGGAAATATAGCGTTGTGGCAAAAGTGATGCCAGGTTCTTTTTTAATTCAAATAAGTCAAATAACTTCAAATTTTCATTATTTAGTATAAAGTGCATGTTCACAGTGTAAGCAATACAAAGTATGGCCTGTATTTTGTCATCAGTTGATTTTCTTAAGATGATTCATGTTACAAATAACTAAATTCTGACCAACATAACTAGTGAAGCTTTATTAATAAGTCAACTTTCTACTTCCAACATGCTGTTTATTTAAATGTCAAACAAAATATACTGGAATATGTTTGTTTGTTTATTGGGTTTATCATCCCACAAACAGTACATCAGTACACTTAAAGCAGATATAGTGCTGCCTTCACTGTGTATAGCATGCCGTGAACACCTGGCATTATACCACACCCAGTCACATTATCCGCGCCAACCAGTCGTAGAACTACCCTTATATTTGCTTGAGCGCTAGCAAGGGAGCTATACCACTACCATTTTCACCAACTTTGGTATGTCGCAGCCCAGGATCGAACCCAGGCCCTCCAGTACCTGGAGCTGACACTCTACCGATTGTGCTACCAGGTCCGGTATACTGGAAATACTGACATGAAAGTAATGTTTGTAGATTGCATGAAATAAACCTTGAAATTAGAATTGTTTGATATAAATGAAAACTAACAGAAAATACTGAATCATCAGCCATTTTAACATGCTGTTTTCATGGTTCTGGGTTATACAGAAGTCTGGTCCTGGTACGTGAAGCGTACACATTACCCATCATGACTACTGCTGGAGCTTTGGATGTGATGAAAGGTTAATGACTCACAAAAGCACATATATTTTCATCTCATTTTATTTGCCTGAGGCATGGTACAATGTACTTACATATATTCTGTTTCAGACATAATTAAATTATACAGGTGTAGATAACTATACTAAAATAAGTAAAAATTCATACCTTCCAGTGGCGATGATAAAATCTAGTTTTGGATTGCTCTGAATACTGCACACTCCCATTGTATGTCTAAACAGAAGTCAATTAAAATAGTAACACCATTTTTAATTCACCTTGTTGGTTTGTAAAAAAAGAGCAGCAAAATGTAGAGTTCTACATCGCTGTTTTATATTTTGAAGAAAAGGCCAACTGGGCTGAAATGTCAATAAAGAGATTAAAGAGACTGTCTGACCTATTTTCAATTATAACTTACACTATTTTAACCTCAGAGTTTTTTATATTACATATTTTAAGTTTAACCTGATTATACTCAATTCACGTTAAACTTCATTGTATTTGACACCGTATGACCTATCAAATGTTGGTGTGCCATAAAACCCAAAATACAATACAAAAATACAAAGAGACTGTTTATTTAGAAAGTTCCCTATTGGAATAATAATATAATATTTACTGACAATTAAAAAGGGTTAAATAAACACCTTTTTGCTTACAAACTTGCTTGAGATTTATGAGTGGTAGAGAAGCAGTTAACACACACACTAGTAAGGAACAACAAAATCTCATGAGGTAATGTTGTAACAAACATGATAACAGAACAAGCCATCTCTTGTTGCAGACAAAATGGTGTCTCAAAATGAGTAGAATGAGTTAATCATCATCAACATTTTCAAAAAGGCGACCCAACTAACACTCAAACTACAGAAGTCTGAAGTCAATAAAGCAGCCCAGCACAGTTCTTGCGCTACTCTTGGAGTCTGAACTGAAAAAATTAGTTCCCCAAGACAGAAGCCAGTAGTTTTACATTGTTATCTGTACTTCTTCTCCTCAGATCTTATAGTGGCCAAAACAATGGAGCTCTTTTACTTTCATCTTAGTTTTTTGTATGAGTCTGTGTATAAATAGAAGGCATATAATTCAGAAATTGTTGCTTCTCTCAAAGGTTAGCAGTTATTACTGTGAAAACTAGTATTTTTGTCATTATTATTTTAATAAACAAAGGATTTGAGGATTTTTATTTAATAACCTTTCATATGGGGGGTAGCTTGCTTTATTAATCCATCAACATTTTTATTTTACCAGTTTTCTATACTCACAATGGCATTCTTGCTTAGCCATGGTAATAAGGTACATGGAGTTGTCTTAGGGATAAAAACCCAAATTTTAAATGCACATCATGCTTTGATTTGTACAGGTAAAGGCATCATCACATGTCTACAAAAGGCTTCTGTACGCAGCCAGCAGTCCTCTTTGAAGAGAGCATAAACAAATGTGTGTCGTTAATTTTACATTATTCAATATAATGACTTTGTGCAAGGCTCTTTTTAGCACTTTTGGTAATACATTTTGTAAATGTGATGATATCTGTTTAAGAAACATAACTTTGTATATACAGTAATATAGGATTACTTCCCTTTACACATATCTGTAGTAGTATACTCATTATATATATTGTTAACAATGCCTCTAAAATAGTCAGTTAGCATCAGACCTCTGTATAGTTCACTTGTGTAATTAAAGTTTAAAAATAGATGTTCGGACTTTGTTATTCTGTTAATATCCATGACACAAACCATAACCTGGTGACATAACAGTGAAATGGATATTATAAGTAAACCAATAAAATATTCATAAACCATTTTAGATAGTAAAGTAAAATATAAAAATATCTTTTTTAAAAATAATTGGGATCTTAAAAGTTAAAATCATTAGAAAAAAGAAGATGAAAAATAATAGATTAATAAAAGCCATTTTAAACACTTTGTTACTGTACTAACCTTTTACTGGTCAGAACTGGTTGCTGTGGCTCAATCCGTGTATCCCACATTTTTAATTTGCAATCATCTCCACCTGTAATAAAATATTTTGTCATAACATGTGAATATGGTTATACAATAAATAAGATTAAAAAGAGAGACATTAAAATAGTGAATTGTCACTTGTTTTTCTTTTCTTAAGGGTGTTTACTACGTTCCTCACTTTCAAATTAATGTCATGGGCTCTCAATAGGAATATTAAAACAGGAGTCCTAGGACTCCTATAGTAGAAAAGTTGCAGTCACCTCCGTGCCCAATCGGAACACCTCGGATAATTCACGAATCACCTCTCGGATGTATGTAGGTAGTCAGATCACCTCGGCCATTTATCTAAATGGGACTTCTTTTGAGATAGACGTCAAAACAAAGATGGAAGCTCGGGTCACTACAGTACAATGCCAGTAAAACATCAATTTGTGGCGGCTTTAAATTTGAATCATCCGATTTTAATTTATCCAGCGCAGCAGACACGCAGCTGTCAAACGATGGCAGTGTTTATGTTTTGTGCGAACTACTTAGGCATATTCTTTTTCCAACTTCCGGCGAACAAAACGGTTGTGATTTCATGAAGTATTATTGCATCAGATACATCCGATGGATGATTGTCCCGAGGACGGAATTACCCGAGGTGTTCAGATTGCTCCATGCGTGCCTGCACCCCAAAAAGTTTTTTTTAAAGTTATGTCCAAACATTATGAACACAATCAAAGTACGTACATATGACCACACACTTTGAACATGCCTGTGAGCACCACCTATATTCCCGACATGTTATCAAGTATCTACCTGTGAAGACCACATGGGGATCCCACTGGTTAAAGGCTGTAATCCAGGATTCGTAATCATGGGCCTTCCAAGAAGACAGGTTGTCTAGACGTCCCTCCCCGAGCTGGTACACATGAACCTGGCCATGGGAGTCTGAGGCTGTCAGTCGAGGGTGGGATCTGATACATGGGATAGGGATTATTAGGAATAACAATGTGATCAAATTAACAATTAACTTCTTTCCAGAAATCACTTTACATTTTCTCAATCATGTGAATGCACTAGCTTCCAGCTATGATATCATTGGTCTTGAATGTGTAATTTCATAATTTTATACAAATATGGAGGTAGGGATTCTTCAAATCTGTGTGGCCTATATGACACTTTGACAATAAAACTATAATACAAGTTATGTTTGTTTTTGTTACGTTACACAGACACAGTTATAGGCATATTGGCAACATCCAGCTAATTATTGATGGAGGGAGACCCCCGATGTATGTCTGGTTAGAACAACTGGCTCACAGCAGGTAAGGAAGAAAACCTCCCTACATGAAAGTTCTTGCCCAGACTGGAACTAGAACCTACATGGTGAGAGGATAAGGTAACTCTTACTGCTTGGCCACAGGCACCTTTTAATTAAAATTAAAAGATTTCAGAGTGTATGTATAGCTATTATTATTTATACTTACATTCAGGAAAAAACCCTGACAACTGACCTTTTCAATTGCCAGAAAAAACACTTCCAGTACCAGTAATTCTTAAAATTTGTTAAACAAACATATGACCAAGTAAGTTATAAACATGATATTATTATGTATATAAAACAAACTCACCTTTCTGACAGCATATTATCCCACTCTAAGGACAATCCAAGGCAGTCTTCAGCCAGCAGTGTTGTTGCTACCTCCGAAATCTGGTGAGCATCATCCATACTGTACACATGTAACTGCCCAATTGAATTAACCAGAGCAAAATGAGGCTTTCCATTTATTGCGGTATGAGACCACTTGATATCCAGTATACCAGGCATATCCTTTTGTTGTAGTGGTGTGAGACCAAGAGTGTTTTCTTCTTGACATAGTTGATACACATACAGACGTCCTACACGAGTTTGCGATGATTTCTCTGCAGCATCTTCAGTCTCAGCCTAAAGATAGTGTAAACAAGCTAAATACTATACATCTGAGGAGGTCATATTATTTAAAAACTGAAAAACAGCAATAGCAGTTAATAAAATGTATGCAAGAACATTATCTTCCTAGGAATATCAGGGAGCAGTCATTAATGTAAAATAGTAAAGTCAGTTATAACTGATTTTAATTAATCATCATGTGACACTGGAATGCATCATGTTTGATGCTTTGCATCATTTTAATACTTATCCAATATAATCATTTCATTAAATCATGTCATAAAAAGTATTACTTAAGTCAGAATAAAGCCAATGTAGAAGGAAAATATAATTTTCAAATATGGTGAGCATTGATATACCAGCATGCAGGAGATGTTTTTTTTCATTCTATGTAAAATTATAATTGTTAATATTTTAAAAATGAAATAAGCAATAAGTTTTATGCCAAAAGTGGTAGTACCTGCTTATCAGACTGGTCAAGCTGATAGGTCCCACATAGGAGATTGTTGGAGAACCCTTCTAGGGGACACCACTCTGTTGAGTCTGCACAGAATGCTGTATCTAGAGTTGCGTGGGTTATCACAGACATTATGGGTCACTGGAACAGATAAGACAACACACACATTTCAAAGCAGGTAAAAATAACGGAAGATTACTGCAGTTATTTTTCAATCATCAGATAGAAAAACAACAACTTCCTTCAGTTTTTAAATATGTGATTATACATTTAATTGGTTCTGGTAGCACCAACAATCTATCAGTTTTTCTGGGGTAGGTACCCAATGTTTCTCATGATACTATTCTCATTGTTTAATTTATTGTTATTGTTTTATCTTCACTAAGCAATGAATAAACGATAACATTTTGATTCAACTTAGTGTTTTAAATCATCCATTCTGACACGATTACCAAAATAAACTATATAAAGATAGAAAGAACAGGCACTATTTACCAGTATTTGCTCCTTCGTTTGTTTTGTTTGTTTTTGAAATACATTGCAGCGACCATTTATAATCATTATAGCAACATCCAGCTCTTTGGTGGAGGAAGACCCCAGACACATGTCCAGGTAGAACTACCGTCACACCGCAAGTCAGCTGAAAGACCTTCTCACATTACATCCTTTGCCCCGAACAGGACTTGAACCCACATTGTGAGAGGCTAAGCAGTCAGAGGAGTTACAAATCAATGACTCTAGCACTACGCCATGGGTGCCCCCTTCCTTCATTTTAAGCTAAATATCATCCATGATCCAGTGTTATATAAAATACAATTTCCTTTTAATTTATTTCATATACATTAAAACTCAATTTTTCTTATTAATTTCTACCTAAAAAACAAACCATAACCAAATAGTAAATTATCGAGGAAATAAGATTAAAAAATTTAAAAAAAAAAAAAAAAAAAAAGTTAAATATCATTGAAGTACATATGAAAACAAGGGAAATAAATCTAAGTGTAATCAAATATACTGCCACATTATTATCCTTTTTTTTAAGTTTGCTGTCAAACATGTAATAATTCAAAAGATTTTGGCTATTGTTAAGATGCATTAAAATTAATTATTCTGGGATAGGGAATAGCCGGCATTTTTGCCGATACTGTGCAGCGACATTTCTATCATTATAGCACAGGGACACTTATGAGGTGCCCAGGGACTGAACCCGGCCAGTCCATTATACTGACACCGAGTCAGGCGTAATGCTGTCTCCTAAGCCCCGGGTGTTAGGAGGGAGGCCACTACTACCAACTTTGTCTTTAGTTTGACCAAGAGGGGGTTTGAACCCACGACCTCCCGATCCGCAAGCCGAAGCTCTACCACCTGAGCTATTGCGGCTGGTTAATTATTCTGGCTGGTGAATAGATTACTGCCAATCTGAAAGCAAGCCTTAGGATTATTATGCTTATGAAGTTTTATTTTTGTTTTTTTACTGACATCGCATCAACACATATAATTTTTGTTATATAATTAATGGTGGAGGAAGACCCAAGGCTAATGTCTGGGTAGAACCAGTGGTCCCTTACCACCCAAATAAGTCTGAGAGATGGCTTCTCAACAAAAAGAAATCGAAATTATGCTTTTCAAGGATTTAAGTCTCATTAGTAACCACTGTCCAATGGTTTGTTTTTTGTTACATCGCGTCATATTGGCAACGTCCAGCTAATTAGTGGTTGAGGAAAACCTAGACTTATATCTGGGTAGAACCACCCACACATCGCAGGTTAGCTGGAAAACCTCCCCACATAGAAGATCTTGAAGGGACCGGGACTCGAACCCTCATGAAGAGGGGTTTCAGTCAGCAACACTAACCGCTCGGCCACAGCCGCCCCCTATCTGATGGTAGCTATGTTGATATTTATATCGTATTTCACAATTCAAACCTTTGGTTCAAACATTTGGACAGAATTTTTATTTTCTCAAATAAATAAGCATATGTAAAAAAGTTAAGAGTTGTCTTGGTATGGAAATTATAAGTGTGTAATAAAGAAATTTTCACATGGTCCATGAAAGAGAAAAAAAATAAATAGAAATATGTATAAACAAATGTGAAATGCATTTAAGAAGTTTGTTTTTTTTCGGTTTGTGGAAGCATTTAAGATCTCTAACTTAGAAACAATGGAAAATGAAATGAAAAGGACTTCATATATAAGGTTACAATGTTTATTTCATTAGTGGCTCAATACTTATTGTATTCCAATGACAAAAATGCAAAATTACCCTTAATTCATTGTATCTCATATATAAATAATCAATATTTAAAGTGGCAAGCCAGCTTCCTTTTTGTAAATGTATACATGTTGTAAGATATAGAGCAATTAAATGTATAAATTTGATATACATTATTTCAGTTCCATACAAATGTCTTAATGAAAGTTATAAAAGAAATACAAAAAATGTATATATATATCAAATTAATATTTCTAAATTGTCTTATAGAAACAGTGCAGCTTATTAATCACATACAATAAAGCCAATCAAAGTATGTGAATATTGATGGGTTAAAAAACAATTTACAAATTTAATTATAATATCAAATAAGCATTTAATTTAAGTATTTATTTAAGTCACTTTTTGACCAATGACATTTTTGTACTTAATTCTCTAACAAAAAAGAGGTGTAAGCTACATAATAAAATAGTTACATGTAATCTTAACTCAATGTTCAAATAATATATAATAAAAAAAATATTTAAACCTTATTCTAAGATACAAGCCTAATTATGACTATAGCAGCTATATAAGATGGCTAAGTCTTGTTCCTATCATACACAGGTAGTTAGGGTGCAACATGACAATCTCTCAGCATTTGTTGCAAGTAAGTCGAGACTGAACTCAAGCTTCTATATATATATTTAAACTTGACCCACCAACAATACTTTATATCTTTTCTTTATTAGTATGCATGCTTATCCACAACATGCATGTTTATAAACATGCATTATAAATTGAAAACTACAACAGTTTCAATTCAATAATACATGTATCTTCATCTCAAACTTTGGCGAATTTTCAACTCTTACCCTGCTAATGATAAATTACAAGTTTATCAGAATTAGACAGATACTTAAACTCACTGGCTCCAGCTTCACTAAACTTCCTCAAGCCCCTCCCTAATGTCAACTTAGAGAATTTCTTCAACTTTCTGAGATTTCTTCGCTAAGAAGAATTTTGAGGTTAAGGAATTCCTCAGGCGTGAAAGTTTAGAAAAACTGGGGCCTGGGAGCTATCTTTTGAGGATCTACACTATTTGTCACTAAAACCCTAATAAATACTTTTGAAACCTAGGCATGAACTAAGCTTAACAACTAAAAATTAAGCATGGAAAAAATATAGCAGACCAAGAGTTAAAACATTTAGTATTGAGATCAGCTTCTTGCACTTCTTTCACACTCCATTAAACATTCGCGCACCAGGATCCTAGCATGTACAATACCACGCTTCAGTCTCTCTGCTGATGTCCTACTGCCAGAATAGGTAGGTCTGATATCACGACCCATGTCTTCAATTACTGCCAGAAGCTGCGAGTATTTGCTTTGACTCTGAAGTTGCTGTAAATGCTGCTGATGCTGAAGAATGAACTGTTGTTGTTGATGCTGTTGTGTCATAGATGCCATGGAGCCAGATCGAGGGAGTTGGGCAGGTGGTGGGGTGTTCCTCATCTCCATCGTTTCTGACCTTGGTGTGCCAGGGTTACTGATTGACGGTGTGAGGTTCCCTGGCGAGTTGCTTGCCGACATGTTGGCTGATAAGTTGGAATCTTCATTCATGACTAATCTGTGAAAAAATGAATAAAATGCCAAAGAATGCATTAAAGCTAATAATGCACATTCATCATGTAAACATTACATCACCTTTATGCATTTACTCAATGTGTCTATGTAGCTCACAACTTATACTTATTTTTGCAGGAGATTGCTATTTCGAAACTGTAAAGCACAATAGACAAGTTTTTACAGTTGGTGCCTCTGCTAAATCATAAATATAAATTCTGCCAGGCTTATCCTGTTTAAGGCTAAGTATCAGTTAACTATAATTACAATAAGTAGAATATGGTCGTATTCACCTGTTGCTGCAATTCATTCAAACAGGATGATACAAATTGTCCCACCACTGTCTTACTTTCCTACGAACCCTGATTCGCCGTCTAGTCTATGTATATATTGTTCAATTTTTTTTAAATTATTAACTTCGCCTCAGTACATCTCAAGACCACGATTAAAAAATCTGCGTACGGCATACTGTTACTAGGACCGGGTATAATGGAGTAGCCAATATAACGTCAAGCCCCCACAATGACTGTGTCTAATTCTAAAAAATTGTGGGGGGGTTTTCTTGTAAATTTATAAGTAGCTTTTTTTTATTAAAGCTGCTATTGGGTCTGGTTATTTGCAATGGGAAAAGTATAAATTTCCCCCCATTTTTTACAGCATCATTTCCAACTGGTACAAGTTACATTTTGGAATTCTTATATAAAAACATTAATTTTATAACAAATTCAAAGAATTGCCCCTGGGTTAGTATGGTTGTCTTACTGATATACAATCTTGAATTTATATATAATGATATAACAGTTGGTGCATTTTTCACAGCAAACATCCACCTATTATTTACTTTAGCACTTTTTTTACTCTTTCCGACATCTTTGTGTCAAAAAGATGTTATTTGTTTTATAATTGCTTAGTTATAAATTGTAAATATAAATGATGTGCTCCCTATTCTTTGGACTTAAACGGTTACTTCTTTCCAATTTTATGTCCGTACACTGCAATAGATTAAGATTGTTATGAAGAATCGTGGCAAAACAAAATCTATTTAAATCTTTGACGTTGAATCTCCGCATAAAAGTACATTTTATGAAATTTACAAATATACAGTTTGTTTTTGAACAATATAATCAGACACCAGGGGTTTATCGGTCACTTCTGAAATTAATCTAGTTTCATTGTGCATATGCTACACATTGTACAAGTGAAGTTATTCAGGATTTTCTATGCTGCCCTTCATGGATGTATGTAAAAATCAAAACGACTGGCGCACGTTTTGTAACAGCAATTGTCATTGGTTGATAGGAGTCATCAGGTCATGATGCAACAACCATGAACCTGCTGAGATTTCAACAAGTGGTGGCATAACTAAAACAAAATATTTTAATTCGCAACCATTATGAATAAATTTTTTTAACAAATGCTGTTGTTTTTATTTAGCTCTGGAAAAACATCTTCGTTGAGGACAACAACGGAATTAAAGAAAATGTTTGCCAATGGAAAAGTGAGAGGTGTGTTATTTAAACATTTTGCAAAGCCATTTATCTGGTATAGTTATTGTTGAATTATTGTTACTGAGAATTGGAAAGTATCATATATTATTGTGT
Source organism: Sinonovacula constricta (assembly GCA_007844125.1). Lineage (NCBI taxonomy): Eukaryota > Metazoa > Mollusca > Bivalvia > Cardiida > Solecurtidae > Sinonovacula > Sinonovacula constricta. Next base: position 28,469,554 of record CM017564.1, read on the forward strand.
ATAATTTAAGCTTGTAGAAAAGAAAAATAAAGTAAATCATTTCCAAAAAGAGCATTAATCCTATTATCATTCACAATTCTTCATCTATACAACATTTATAAACACAGTTTTAAAAAACAACACTATTTTTTTCTGATAATAAAATAATTCATTTCTATTTTGTTTTCTATAGTAAAGGAAAAGCATGCAATGGCAAAGAAAACTGGGGGTGGACCAGACCGAGTCTTATTGTCTTCAGAAGACTTAATACTGAAATTATAATTATGTGGGGCTTAATGTATATATACATTTGTTCATGTTACTGAAACTTTTTTTTCAAGTTTATATTAACATAAAAATATTTAATTTATGGAAAATATGGGTAAAATATCAAGATTTTTTAAGGTTAGTGTAAATTATGTTTCTTAGTGTCACTGGCAGGTGGATGAAGTTTGATCCGGCCAAGTTCAAAGATAGGTCAATTTGCCCCATATTTTTAACTGTTGCTTTCAAAATTTATTTTTATAATTGCTTTGCATTTTGTTAACTCATTCTCATTGCTAAATACATAGAAATGTGTTTTTCACCCAGTAAAAAGTATTAATAAAATGTTTTAAAACTGCTTAATACGATTGTATTTCTGTCACAATGTTGAAATTTAGATGTGAATAAAAAAAATTGTTGCCGATTTTAATCTTGTCTGGCTACAATGTATGAATAAACCAAAAAGGATATAAGCCAAATGATTTACATTGAGATGACATTTGCATCTACAATATTGTGAAAGTGTTTGAAAACAAGAGTTTGTCCAGCATATATGTAGCCGAGACCTACTGCTACAATCAGAACCATTCATTGAGTAATTTTGATAGTTTAGAAGGTTAAAAAAATACAACCCAAAAGATACACTATTAATTTTGTTTATTTCTTTGTATTTATTCTTTGTGCCTTTATCAATTTTAAAAGTATAGTATTCTAAAAATATGAATTTCGAGAGCTTTCCAATGGTGTTTAGTTGTGTGTTTTTTTACCACAAATAAGGAAATTACACGAAAATAAAAATAACGATTTTTTAAAATTCATCTGAAAATCCGTTGAAGTTGCCATTAAAGATGTCTGCCAAGATAAGAGATTTCTACTGATGTGGAAACTATCAACTGGCTAGAAAATTAAAGTGCCTTTAAAACTTAAATATGGAAAACTGACAGCGTACGAATAAACTTGGTCCAAATAAACCTTTATCATGCGGCATTGCCATTCAATTTTAAAGTTCCTTCAAACCACTGCATACACTTCTGTTTTTCTTTACGTTTACTTGAGTTACATCATTTACCTACCATAGGGAACATGTATAAATTTTGGAGATAACGACAGCTTTTTAGTGGCTTTGTGTGAGATACTATTTTCTCTCAATTTAGGGTGACCTTAGTATACGAATCTAACTAAGTCGGATTTCTCTTCAATTAGAAATGAACACATTTTTATTTGAACTAGATCTACTATAATAAACAACAATAAAAATTTCAATATTCTTTAAGAACTTAATTGTAAGTATACATTTACTGCTTTAAACTGAGTTTATATTTTTTTTATTTTCGTTAAAAATATCCGAGCGGTTGACTAGAAACCAAAATGGCAGCTGGTGTGCAACGAGTTTTAGCAAAATGTCAAAAATGCGTGGAATCTGGAGACTTCTACGAAGCGCATCAGATGTATCGAACTCTGTATTTCAGGTAAATTTTATTAATATTTTCACAAGATATTCTGTACTTATTATCAATACATAACACATTTTTTTATCTTGGCTGTCACATTGCATCAACGAGTTCTAGAATGAAACCGGTTGTCAGTGTCATCGTGGCATAAAGTTTTATACTTACCACGTTTAATGAGCTGTTATAGTACTTTAGACTATACAGTTATATTTTATGGAAGTTATAATGTTGGAGACAATTGTCATTTTAGCCATATAAATGTCACTGTTGTTGGAAATCCCCTTCCTGGGATTTCCACACTGCAGTTGACTCACATTGACACTGTTTTGTACTGTAGTGTAGGTTGTTTGCCTTAATTCCTCTAACAATCTGTCAATTATACTTACTTCCCCAAGATCTATATAGTCCTACAACGACTATATAAGTTCATGTGTTAATGATAAACAGTAAAACAGTTCTGAAGTTGCTCAGCAACATCTATTTATTATTATTTAAATAATTTCAAAACAAACTACTGGTAATTGGGAGTGTTCGCTTCAGTTGAAGTGAACATATACTTCGGATACAACTAAGGTGGTGATGTCTTACCATTTCTTTTACAGCCACATGAAATGAGTTGTTGATTTGACATTGAACGAAATTTAGATAGTTTATTGAAGAGAAATCTAGGCTAATGTATGTAAACTTTTAGTGTTACATTACAAGAAAGTCCATTATAAAAAACCTGTCTTTTATATTGTCATTGTCAACATTGTTAGTCAAAAGATTAATGCTTAAATGGCAGTGTACTTGAACTTTAAATATATGAGGGCTAAGCATATTTCAAGCTTGGTAGTTATTGTGCAAACCTGTAGACCTACAAATGATGGAACATTTACAATCTTATACCTTTATGGGGAGGGATAGATTGGAGTTTTTACCCAGACAGGCAGTCGTAAAATTTTTAGCCAGCATTGACTTGGACATTTTTTCTTTTGAGTAATCAGTTTGTGATTTTAGTATTAGACTGTTGGCTTCTCCTTGAGTAATCAAAACTCACATGTTGACATATTTAACAAAAATATCTTTTATCGTCAAATGGTTAGAATTATTAATAGTTCTTTCTATTTAGGCACTACTTGTCAGTTGTATCTGATTTACACATTCATGTTCATGTAAAAAAATGGTTAAATGGTTTTTGTTTTGTTAATTGTATTTTCAGATACAGTGGTGCAAAGAAGTACACAGAAGCAATAGATCTTCTTTATGCGGGAAGTCAGACCCTATTACAGCATAGGCAGGTATATGTGAATGACTTGTTTTTTGTATGTTATTAATTTTAAATCACATAAGAAATAAAATTAATGATAATGAGCATAATATAAAATCCCTTTTGCTAAGACATGATGTAAATTGTTCTTCATGTTACATTAAAATGACTGACAGCCTCCAGCAGCCAGTAAGGAAGAGAAATATACAGACAATTTTACTGTCATTTACAGCAAACTAGTGGTGCAGATCTTGCCATGCTGTTGGTGGAAGTATTGAATACTGCTAAGATGGAGGTATCAGAAGACCTAACAGGTAATGCTTCAATAGTTCTTTCTTTATTTCAAAGCCTCTGTGTAATCTCAAAGTGTGTTAATGTGTTTAAAACCCTGAAATATATAAAATATAAAGATTTATAAAAAATATAAGGAAAAAAATATTTAAGTACACTAAATATCCATATTTTGCCCAAAAGATCTAATATTTAATTTAATAGATTAAGCAACATTGTCACATAGATTGATTGCACATTATTTTTTATATATCTGTATGTTAAAACTGATAACTAATTTCTGTATTTTTAGGTCAAATTAGTCAAAACCTTGCTCCAAATTTGTACTTGTTAACAGCTTTGAATGGCAAATGCAAGCAAGATCTGGTCTTGATGGGGCTTGTTCATTAAAGGGGAGTTGTTAACACCTTAAGCATAAGTCTCCAACTTTGTTTATAAGACACTTTTTAGCCAGTTTGTACCAATCATGTGCTAGGCAAGCTTGTTAATAACAATAGAAACAGACAAAAAAATGTATGTAAGTAAACTGCCCTCGATGCTGCATCCTTAATGCATCATTGACATTCTTTGCTGACTGCATGTCCAATGTAATGTCACGTCTCGGTGTTTTGTCACTACCGACCGCAAAAGCCCAGGTGGTAGAGCCTAGGCTTGCGGAGGTCATGGGTTCAAACCCCGGCCGGGTCAAGACTTTAAAGTTGATAGTAGTGGCTTCCCTCCTAACGCTTGGGGCTAAGGGGACAGTATTACACCTGACTTGTCGTTGTCAGTATAATGGACCGGCCGGGTTCAGTCCCTTGGCACCTCATAAGTTCCCCTGTACTATAATCATAGAAATGTTGCTGCACAGTATTGGCAAAAATGCCGGCTAATCCCTGTTTTGTCACTTTAAGATTTAACTTGTGTGTTTGCCTTTGACAAGAACTAGTTCAAATTTGTGATAGTTCACATAGGACCTTTTCAAACATTCCAATCAGAAATTATATGGAGACCATCAAGTGTTCCCATAATGATAACAACTATTTTATTATTTGTGTAACCTATCAACAGAAATATAAAGGAGTTCTAAAAAGAAATTATTTGTCTAACAACTACTGCCAGCAAATAGTATATATGGAGATGGGCAATAGCCCACCAATATACAAATGTACTCAAACATGCTTATCATGCAATAAGGGTAAGATTAAAATGATACCTTTCCCTTTTATAAATTGTCAATGCGAAAAGTAACTGCCAGATTTGTTATTAATATTATTTGAAAAATATATATACAGTAAAGTTTTATTGATAAGACGCAGTTTTTTGCCCCAAATTATGATAAAAAAGTGGGGGATTCATCTTATCCATGCAAAGTAATGTTTTCCCCATTTTTCTCAGACTAATCCTACCGCAGAGGCTATCGCCGATAGAATTTGCTTTTTTCCTTGACTCTAGACCTCGAAGAGGGGGTGTGTCTTATCTTTGTGTGCGTCTTATCAATTAAACTTTACGGTAAACACACACAAATTTTAACTATTTTGTAGATAAAGTAGTTACATTGTTGCGACACATGGATTCCGAGTACCAAGAAAGACATGCCTATCTGAATGCTGCAATACGATGGACAATGAAAGTGCATCCTGATCATAAAGCAGGCCATCCAGACCTGCACAAAAAATGTGGTCTTTTATTTTGGCAAGGTAGCTTTTCTCTATTTACATATATATGTGTGTTATTTACGTGCTTACATCCAGAGAAGATTTAAATGTTAGTCCTGCACATTACTCCAGATACTTACTACTGGCTCTTTCCAGGAAGTGGACAGTTAAAGGGAAATAATACAAATTGAACTTAATTATCTATTGACTGTAAAAAATAGGTATCAACAAATATTTAAGTACCAAGAAAAAATAAATTAAACCTTTTTGGTGTGTCATATTTTATTAGTAGAAAGAAAAATTATGTAAGGTTTTAAACAAAATTTATGTTAATGTTCCTTTTGTTAAAAAAGATCAGCTTCATTTTTATAATGTTGTTAAAGATACCCATTAGTTCGGTCGCACTAAATTTGTTGAAAACTCAAATTTAATGTTTTATGCCATAATATAATAATAAAAGCATCAACTTAAACATTCATGTTACCAACAAGCCAAAAAAATGTCTCCAACCGGGTAATAATCTTTTACACAAATCGACAATATAAACAACAATCGACAATATAAACAACAAACGAATTTCAACGGGAAATACCGATAGTTTACGGAATATGTCGAAGCTTGGCCGAGAACCAACTACTTTACATACGAAGCCACGCCCGCCATGTTGAAAAATGATTTGACAAGATGCCGTCTTCAACGGTGAGTATTGTTATTCTCTTTATGCACATTTTCTAATGAACATGTATGATTGCTGTATGTTATTGATTCATTCGCTATTACGCTCCCTAGTTTGGGGAGCACATGTGATGGTTTGAACTGAATTAGCCTGTTACCTAGTTGACAGTACTGTTGTTGTTTTTTACCGTTCAACTTTCACTTTTCGCTCGCCTACGGCTCCAGAGTATCGGAGAGATTATAGTTTATTTCAACGCAACCGATTTACCTTTTTATTCAACATGTGTATATTTTACTTTTTTAAATTCATTATGCTGTCATAGTTGACAGTATAAACAACATTTTAGTATAAACGGGCATTGGTCTTTCGTACCCATGTATTTTCGTAATCAAATAAAACTGCCGTTTTTTGTCGTTTTATAACCGTACATTCTGGCAGGTCATTCTTTAAACAAAGCAAATTTGATAACGACAACATTCATATTTCTTTAAACATGGTATTCACTTTATATTAGGATGCATTATATTTGTAGAGTAGCAGTCACCTTGTTACCATAGACGGTTTTAGACCATCCCACTGCTGGACCAAGCCATGGGAACAGACCTAGAGAGAAAGGGAGGGACAGATTACCTCTTGTTATGCATGACAGCCAGCCAAGCACCAGCTTACTAGTTGTGTAATTTGTGTTTTGAGTAAGTTTTTGAAATACATGTAGAATATGTACTACTAGAAATTTATGGTCCACAACAAATTTATTATTAGATCAGTTCATAAGTTCACAATGAGGCTAGCCACTTACTATATTTTCATTATTCACATTCTTTAATCTTGAAAAATCACTACACCACACTGAAATGCTCCTTTATAATGACAAGTAGTCTATTAATTAGTGGTAATATAATTTGTGCCCATATGCTGACTTAAATTTAAAATGAAACTAGTGCTGGTGCAACCAGTTTTAAAATTGATAGCTGATCAGTTTACTCATAAAAGTTTTGGAATGTGAGCAAGTGAATGTGTCATCAGCTATTACTCCAGTGTCCTTGGTGGCTCACTGCGTGTTTTTAGTCCTGGTTGTAATGAAAATATTCATGTGGAAGGGTCTGTCGGCTGACCCAATCTGGGCCCTCCTTCACAGTCATAACTGAACATCACTATAGTAACTTAGTAACCATTATATGGTTGCCATGTTATATCTATTGAAAAACAGTACAAACAAAAGGTGTTAAAACTCAATAATGGATTACAATATCACCACCACTGAAAACATATTGATATGTGACTATGCTACCTTTCATGATGTCTTCAGGTTGGGAGAATCAATATGTTGAAACAGTTTTCAAACTATTTTCTTTTTTAGAGGCTTAATGATCTTATAAATATTATTTGATCCATGTTTGAGCATGTAACTATGTCAACTTAATGTGTCACTCATAAATAGTACAATTATGTGCCAGACTGTTATGATGTATTTGAAATACATGTATGATGCATGGCTCACAAAAAAGTCTAAATGTGAATTTTACTGTCACTTAACTGTGTTCAAGCCACTACCAGAAAATCAATTATTAGCCATGTGAATATTTTTATACTTTTAAAATTATGACAAATTCGAAAGGATTGACTTGCCAGCTTAGGGGAAAGATTTTTTAAAGGGGAATATATCTGATCAAATCCAATTGCAAATGAATTGTTGCAGCCCTACATAGAAGAGCTTGCAACTGATATCAAGAATACCAAATTTTTTTTCAATTTTGACCTTTTAATTTGTGAAAGTTTTGTGTTATTTGCAGTTTTAAATTTGTAAAGATGTGTTTGGGGGTTTTTCTCCGCAAATAACCCATACTGCAAAATTTTTTTAAAAAACAAATCAAGTCACACATAATCACATATTTAGCAAATTTATTTAAATTGCAGTTATGTGGACAACGGTCATCAGAAGGGGAGATCATTGAAACACAGACCACCAATCGGTCAATAAATATGGTAAGGATTACATACCAGGTACATGTATTATTTTTAGATTTAATTTCTTTTAAAGCAACTTGGTCACAATTGGTGAAATTTCAGCATTTTCAGCTCACCTAGGCATACACTCAAGATAAGCTATTGTGATTGCATACCACCACCATCAAACATTCATAAAAATTCTTTAAATGACATTTCTTCTGAAACTGCTAGCCCACCAAACTTCCTCAGTCAGGCGCTTCAGCAGACAGAGGGAATGAAAAGTTGTTAAAAGAATATTGATCTCTCAAAAGACATGGCAGCCAGGGTATGTGCCATTTTCCTTATATGACTGAAGTAAACAGAAATTGAAACTGATTGTCCAAATGTTGCTTCTGTGCAGTTACATAAAGTATGATTATTCTAGACTGGACCTGGTAACTTAATCATTAGAGCATAGGCACCAGGTACTGGAGACCTCTGGTTAGATTCATGGTCTGTGACATAACAAAAGTCATTAGAAATTGTAGTAGTACAAGCTCCCTTGTAATGCTCAAGCACACATGGTAGTTACACAACAGGTCTGCTCAGTGTCAGGATAAGCGGAGTTTGTGTGGTTTCATACAGGTCTTCATGGCATGCTGTATTTAAAATGGTGGATCCAGACCTTATGTTGGGTATGGTATCATGCCAGGTGTTCACAGCATGCTATACACAGTTACGGCAGCATCTTAACTGCTTTAAGTGGACACCATCTCCAAATGACTGAATTATGTTGCTTGGACAATAAACCCAATAAATAATTATTCTGGTCTGTTAAATCATTGCTGATATTTCTTGCTCTCTATAACTTAATGTCTATGACACTCAGGTGAGCGATATAGAGTCATTATAGGCCTCTTGTACTCTTTTTCTTCCAAACAGCAAGGCCTTGATCAATACCAATAAATAGTGGAATAAAGTATAACCTCTGACCACTATATTATATATATATTAACCAGCTGTCCTTCAAAATATTCTGTTGTTTGTTGGTGAGGATCAAAAGTGTTGCAGTGCTTATTTTGTGTTTGTCAGTCGCAAACAATGCACTAATTGGCATGATAGTGACACAACAATTTAAATACCTAAGTGTGATTTTCACCCATCTGTGGTTCTGTTTGTCTCATGCAAATTTAGACTTGGCACCATTAGATGCAGCCTGTAGCTATTTCTTTTTAGAAACATTTGTATATATGTTATGGTAGTTTTATAAACCAACAGCCCTGTTGGCTCATGGTTCCATCATAGAACATGTCATACCAAAGACTTTGAAAATGTGCTAGTCCATCATTATTACCAATGCTCTCATTATACAGGCTTTCTACTGGTCCCTACTTTTCCTATTTTTTTCCTACTTTTTCAAAAATAGCCCTATTATCCCTACTTTTTGCTTTCAGAAAAGAAAATATAACATTAACCTCAAAATATTTCATTACTTGTATTTTCAGTTTCTCCATTTCTTGTGAATAGCAGTTAAGATGTGCTCGTGTGTACTCCTTGGAATGTCCATCCTATAAAGCAACATGGTCCCTTGGCCAGTCAGTCCAGACATATTGGTCAGAGGTGCCTGTCTTTCAAGCATGGACAGAACAAAGGTTTATGTTTGGCATCATCATGACAGTAACCTAAGAAATAATGGTAATTCCGAATGGAACTAGTAATAAATTCCTTGTTTAGCCCTATTTTTTACTCATGAAATTTGCTACTTTGCCCTACTTTTTTGTAAAAACATGCCCTACTTCTGTCTTACTTTTTGTGAAGAGGCAGTAGGAAGCCTGCATTACGTGAATAGTGTACACACATGATAGTGTAGTATCATTAGGGGACACTAGTGTAAAAAAAACTATATTGTCATAAAACTTATTTTCTATAAATATAGCAGATATGTATGTTGTTATTTTTCCATTGAGAGTGTTTGATTTGATTGGTTTATTGTTTTAGTGATATTGAGACAACGTTCAGAAGAAGGGATGTTGTTGACAGAGGAAGGCATGTTGCTTATGGAATGATCATTCAGGAATGACAGTAACTTTTCCCTGGCAGGCATTTTTCAGAAGAGCAATATTATGAACAAAAAACCCTGTCAACACAGAAGACTGACTTATTGGAATGAAAACAGTTATTATTAATAAAAATTAGGGACCTGTGTGTCCCTTCTACCATTGGCAAGGAAACTAATCTAATGTGCCTGTTAAATCACATTTGTATATAACATTATACCATCTAAAGAATATTGTTAGCCTGTGTTTGAGTATCTGTGGATTTAAGTCACCATATTAATTTTGAATTATTTTACATGTTATATAAAGTATTCAGTTCCTTTTATGCAGACAAAAATACCTTTTAGAAAAAAAATGTCATTGTTAATTTACTTTGTTAAACAATTACTATAAGTTTGCTAACTTGTATTATTTACCTTACAAAAAAGTTATTAGACCAGCTCAATGACTGTGTAGTACTAAGAATGTTACATTTTTCATAAATATATCAGCTAGGGATTAAAATTGTAACTTATCTGTTCATACTAATTTATTTTTGTTTTATTTATTTATTTAATGAAGCCTATTAGAGGGACACAAATATGCATTAAATCACTTTTGTTACGATTTGATAAATATAGGAAAACATGGAGAAAGTACAGACATGTACTGAGAGTAAAAAAAAAGATTGTTTACTATGTTTGTATAAAGAATCTAGTACTGTACTGAGAGTAATAAAAGATTGTTTACTATGTTTATATAAAGAATTTAGTGCAATGGTTTTGTTTAAATTTATTTAATAATAATATTGGGTTACTTTATAAATGCTTACTTTATAAATGCTTATTTCATGTTTATGTGTAAACATGTATTTTCTCAAAATGTTTTGATTTTCTCGTGTTAGGGTTTACAAATGCTTATTGTACCTATATTGGAAATTTTAAGGTCAAGTGATTCTCATTACTTTTTAATTTCCTATATAGGTACTATAAACATCCAGGCAAGCAATTGCAAGACATCATCCTGACTTATGTTACAACGCATTTGTATTTTAAACGTTCGTGTCTCGAAATAACCGTGTACAGCACAAAAAAAAAACAACAACATTCAGTTATCAATAATACTATTAAAAGCTGGATAGCAATGTAGTGTCAGCATAAGAAGATTACGGGTAATTAAGACAAAATGGCAGACTTACTTGCTTTAAACCTTGTTTACATGCTAATAGGTAAGCAGGGAGCAATAACAACAATTTTACAGCTGTCTTTTCTATTTTCTAAACCACTATGGCAAATCAAATTCTTACATGCACATACAATATACATGTAGTCATGATGAGGGTCAGGGCTTTAAATAAGGTTGTTGAAGAGGATTAAAATGAGTGCAAGTAGACAAAAGACATTTTGTCTTCATGTTAACGTTCTGTGTCTTGTTTATATTTAGATTTCATGAAATTTGTTATGTAATTTGTTTAATATTTATTTGATTTTCAAATTTATGTAAGATAGTAAATAGTATCTATATGAGTATTTGAGATAGACATGTCAGACAGAAGATTGAAAACTTAAGTTAGAATTTAAATATGTTTGTTTTTTAATAACATTGCAAGTAAGTGAATATCAGGGGGATTGATTGAAGGCTTAACTAAATTGCAGTTTTAATCTTATTGTCATGTTTTAGGTTGTGCTTATTGAAAAATAAATAAAACAAAGTATTAATGTTATTGTTTTATTTTTTTACAAAAGATGATTTTCATCGTAAAGTAATGTGTGTGAAATCAATGTCCATTTGATTGGGCAAGTTATTAGCACACATTCAGGTTATCATTGAACTCCTCTTTTAGGACATGAACCAGTTTATTTTTTGTGGCGACCTTTTCATCAACATCAAACTTCCTTCTCATCATTTTGCCTTCAGCAGTCACCAGTATAGAATATAGAAACAGTTTGCTGTTTTCTCTACGTTGATATACAACCCACAATCATCGCACCAGTAACTTCTGTCTCTTTCGAGTCTGCAAAGTAAAGAAAAGAAACAACATATTTTACATTTTGGTTCATTAAGTTAACGAGAAAAATAATAATAACTAGGCCTGTTGTTCTTATAAATCCACATTTAAATAAAATATGTGCAATCGTTGGGAGACAACACAACTTCCATGTAAAGACAATAAAAAATATTTTTTAATTGATTATGTTATGAAGTTGTCACTCAATGGAATGCAAACCCATGCCATGCAGGATAAAGTCATGTACTTGACCTGGGGTGCTCCTTAAGCACAACAAAATTTAAAGAAACATGTACAGTAATGTGCCAAAATATAAGGGAATGAAATGAAAACCCAGCTGGCTATATTGGCAGCTGTAAAAAAAACAAAATTTACTAACAAAACGTGTGTCAGATTTAGACTATAATCTTAGTCACAAACTTTTTTTTATTTAAGTAAAAAATTATCAATATAGTCTTCAGACCATTCTTTGAGGCTATAAGACAGATGTACTGTTTTTTTGTGCTCTAGTTGACAAGATGGAATCACTTTTAACATTAACATAAAATTCATTTGGGCTGCAGTACACCGGTGGCTCGACCGGGACATTTGTCTAGGGTCTTACTGTACCACTGTAGCTGGACATCATTATCATGTTTATTGGGTTTATCGTCCCACCAACAGTATTTCGGTTATTTGGAGACGGTGTACACTTGAAGCAGATATAGTGCTGCCTTCAATGTGTATAGCATGCCGTGAACACCTGGCATGATACCACACCCAGTCAGATTATCCTGACACCAGGACATCATTATCATGAGCACATCTGTCTTTGTGATGCATTTCAAAGTCAGAAAAAAATATGAGCTGTGCAGTTAGTTGCTTTTAGTGGCATCTTTTAATGCAGGACTAGACTCGGGGGCCCAGTGGCAGCAAACACTTGATCTCATTTCTAGGTTTCTAAATTTAATCATCATACAGTCTGAGTGATTAAAACATAATTCATCCTTACCTTTCCTGATTGGTCATTGCACATCGCATACTCCGGCACTTATTTATCTCGCATTGGATCAGGTCATCTTTTGCATCAGGCTTTCATTTCCTGTGAACACATATGAAAATTATATTAAAGCTTTGCACTTATTATGAGAATGACAATACTCTGATTTATTGAATTTGTTTATTTAATATTGTGTTTACACACTCATTTATTTATAATGTAAAGGAGCGGAAAAAAGTGAACCTCCTCAAGATTCTAACTATAGACCACCCCAACTCTAAGATCACAATACCAACTGAGCTAAAGAGGTTAAGTGAATAAACTACCAGTGAACAATGGATGCGGTGGGGGTGGGGGGACTGCTTAGGTTGAAGATAGGGTCCCTTACTGTGTATACACATCTAGTATTTACTGCGTTGATTTGATCTTGATTAAAACCCCACCCACCAAAATTTTCTGGATCCGCCCCTGCAGTGAAACCGCTACACTTCTCTTCTAGCAAAAAGATGTTCACCCTGAATCACATCCCAGGTTCTACAATATACCACTGTTTAATAGCACGCATTACTTGAGCTTGCATGCATGTTTTCACAACTCTTTTTCCTGGTTAGTGGAGGGGGATGCACACGCCCCCACCCCCACCCACCGATCCATCCCAGTTTCTTTTGGTTTGATAACCGTGGGACCTGCTTATTGTAAACAACTATTATAAAGTGGCAGTAATAAGGTAACTTGAAGTTCGAACAACGTTAATAATTAGCATTTCAATTTTGCTTACACGATCATTTATATTTTATGAAAGATTTACGTCACAGATGTGAGCAATCATCGGCATGCAATGAATACACGTTTTATAATGGTCCAACAACAAAGAAACACGTACCATTAGGAAAAAATCGTATGCATACAGAAAGATTTTAACAAGTTTTCAGAAACTGAGAAAGTGAAAGTAGAACATTGACCTACTTGTTGTATGCTGATAGCGTCTAGCTGAGCCAGCTGCATAAAATCCTTTTTCTACTTTCGTCCTACGACTGATTAAAGTTCTGTTGAATTTTCCTGTCTTATTTTTTTATCCTAGCACATTTTTCTATCGACACTATCTCTTCAATTCAGTCAAACAAGCTTTTCGATTCAGCGTGGCCATGTTCATACATTCGCCATTGCGCTAGCGATGAACTGCGCATGCGTTAGGAATGATCATGTAGCGAGAATATCGGGATTTTCACGGGCTCGTCAATCGTACGCGATTATGATTCGTACAATGTCGGAAGACTTCCACCACAAACAAATATTGGGATATATATCGATTGCAATCGGGGTCTAATTTACGTTCTACTATGCTCAAATTTTGAACATCTTCAAATGGAGAGCTATATTTTTGCATGTAATAGGTTTGATCTGCTTTTATTTAGGTGATTTTGAACTAATGGGTGGCTTTAAGCCATTTATTCATGTACTTAAAGCTATTTACTAGAAGAAAAATATATGCAAGTTATTTTTATTGCTGTCATAACATGTGATTTTTATTTTCAGAGAGGAATTATGTTCAAGCTAGATATCATTACCTGCATTCCTCAGATGGGAAAAACCTGGCTGTAATGCTCATAGAGTATCACACAATGCTTGGATATCCGTCTGAAGTAGACCTGTTCATAGCTCAAACAGTTTTACAGTAAGGTTCTAGTGTGCACTAGCATAGCATTATGTACTGTAGTATCATTTATTTCAGCTGGCACGAAATTTCGCGCAATCGCAGAAATAGACCGTTTCACACAACATTATTATAATGGATAATTGACTGACCCATTATCAATATTGTTTATTTGAACACTCCAGCAAGTCATGTGTCAGTTGGCCCCTCTCAGGTTACCACTTCCTTTGTTACTAGTAGTCAATTATCTGACCGCTGTTTATTCGGAGCCACTAATTGGCACGGGACCCATTTCATTTGGACATTAGCATTTTGGCTCTGTATTTAGAACTATATGGTTAAATATTAGCTTAGGTTTTAAATTCGCACACTGGCCCAAGCACAAAATACGCGAATATTAGACCATCGCTAAAAACAAGGATACCACAGTATGCACCAACATTTTTTTGTGCTTAAAATGGTGATGTATTGCATTTGAAGGCTCATCATTCACACCATTGATCCATTTTGATTAAGTTTATGTTATTATCACAATATGTGGAGTTATTTGTTAAATTTATGAATTTTACGTAATGAAGTTGAATAAACAAAGTCTGGTACTTATTTAGAATTATGACTAGAGATGGGATTTTAATATTTCTATTTGCTCTTGTATTTCATATGAGAAAAAAAATATTTTTTTTTTTAACAAAATTATGTTATAATATGCTTTTACCTCTTTTAAGATTCTTGTGCCTGAGAAATAAAGAAACAGCTTCAGTTGTGTTTACGACATATACAAAACAACATCCAGAAGTGGAAAATGGACCTCCATATATAAAACCTCTCTTGAACTTCATCTGGTTTCTATTGCTCTCAGTAGAAGGGTAAGTCTTAGCCTAAACATCATTTGATCAGGCTTAGGTAAATAATTTAGATCCAGATCTAGCAGCTTGCCTGCATCAGCACTATTTACTGCTGAGTGTCTAGTAACATATTTACTTACCTTGGCATTTAAAAGTAAGATTTTAATCTTAAATTGTACGGTGGTATCCAACAATTTTACCTTTATCAAATACGTGTAATAATATATCTTACCACTGTTTTGGGGAATTTAATCAGGATCTGATCATAAACTCCTACTATATACGATTTTTAGACTTCTTTAATTGTTAGACATAACAAAATATGTGAAATAAATCTCTTTAAATGTTTATTCATTGCAAAACTTTAAATGAGCACAATGGGGATATCTTCTAAAATAGACATTGATTGAAGAAATTGATTACCTGGGTACATTATCTCAAAAGTAAGTGGTCACATGACTTTCTTAGTTTTATATAGCATACTGTGCATTGTGCCTCAGATAGGAAATAGATGTTTGTAATTACAAGTGGTGTGTTGTGCTTTACATTTTGCATAGAGCCTCAATAAACAGCATTCACAAGATCTTTTTAGGTAACAATTTATTTGGTTGTTTGAGAGAGAAAAAAACCCGTCCTGTCAGATATCACCTTTAATATATATAAAGCATAAAAAGGAGAACTACTAACTTAGAGTTTCTGGTCATTGCATCCTACATGACACTGAACGGTCGCAATAGTTCAGGTGGTAGAGCGTCGGCTTGCGGATTCAGAGGTCATGGGTTCAAACCATGGCCGGGTCAAACCAAAGACTTTAAAGTTGGTAAAAGTGGCTTCCCTACTAACGCTCGGGGCAAAGGGGACAGCATTACGCCTGACTCTTCGGTGTCAGTATAATGGACCGGTCAGGTTCTGTCCCTGGGCACCTCATAAGTGCCCCTGTGCTATAATGATAGAAATGTCGCTGTACAGTATGTCCAGCTGCTGATAGTTTCAGGGCAGTTTATGTGTGTCTTTGTTGACATATATCATGAAAACAAACAAGAAAAAAAAAACACTCACACTTAGCACAATAAACCTTATGTTATTGAATTTTAATATTATGATGCAAATACCCTACCTGCTTTGAAATTCAACATTAGGTTTATTGTTAACTATTCATGAAAAACCATTCTTCCTCTACGCCAAAACAAGGCCCCTGTTAACCCATTTTTAGTTTGAATAAAATCTTAACTACAATGACTTTTATTGTTATGTAACTTCAGTTATTACATATCTGACTTGAAATTTACTTTTATATGTCGTGATAGTGCATTTTCAGTCCTTATACTAACTAAATGTGTACGAAAAGTTTGTGATGAACACTCGAGAAAAGCTTATAATAATCAGCTCTCTAATTAGCTCACCTGAGCTTGTGCTCATGCCCACTGTCCGGCTTCACGTGTCAATCAACATTTTCAAACATTTTCTCCTCTATAAATTGCTTGGCTAAAATCTACTAAGCTTTCTCAGAAGCTTAAATAGGCAGGGGGAACGAAAAGCTGTTCAATATAATTTTGATTCATCAAAAAACATAGTCACAATGGGCATGGCCATTTTCCATCTATGACTATATAAAAAAACTAAAAAAATCTTCTTGTCGGAAACCACAAGAGCTAGAGCTTTTGTATTGGTTTATGTATTCCTTTGGTGGCCTTGCATTAAAGATTGTTCAAAGAATTTTGATCTGTCAAAAAGCATAGCTACAAGGGCTAAATATCTACACAGGTGAGCGACATAGGGCCATCATGACTCTCTTTTTT
The DNA here is from genome assembly GCA_007844125.1 of Sinonovacula constricta. Lineage (NCBI taxonomy): Eukaryota > Metazoa > Mollusca > Bivalvia > Cardiida > Solecurtidae > Sinonovacula > Sinonovacula constricta. Next base: position 28,486,351 of record CM017564.1, read on the forward strand.
ATTATGTCACCGAAGAGTGGCGTATAGCAATGTTCTGTCTGTCCCAATTCTGTATCTTCCTACTTATTAAGAGTTCTTCGATCAGACTTCTTCATTTAACTGACAGACAATAAAACTAAAGGTGTGCTACTCATAACACTTACAAGTGCAACTCTCATAATCAAGGTCATATTCAAAGTCATTGCATCTTTTGGACATATGCTAATTCTAGTAACATTGCTTGAAAGTAATTTTAATAGCAAACAGTGTTAGGTTGTTTTTGTACATTACAACACTGAATATACACAATACAAAAATATTCCTTGTACCTATATCAATATATTACACTTTTACTTGATGTTTATCTGATATTCTGAATGTTGTTGATTTCAGTGGAAAACTTGCGGTGTTCTCAGTACTTTGTGAAAAATACCAGGCATCTATAAATAGGGATCCTTCATATAAAGAAGTAAGTGAGGGAATACCAGTTATTTGTAGCATAAAAAAACGGAAGTGAGAGTGGAGTGTGACAACAGATTATTTATATCAAGTAAAAATTTGTATCTTGTTTGTTTTTAGTTTGTTAATAGTTTTTTGTTGGTAAAAAATAACAATGCATTTATGATTTTTTTAACATTTTTTACTTTCATTTTTTGCATGACATTCATTTATTTAAACCTGTCATTATTGCATAGACATCATAATGAGGTCTGGTTACTTCATATAATGGTTAAAAAAAACACTTTACAGAAAAACATGTTTACAAAATGGTTTTAACTTTGATTGCAGTACTTGGATAAAATTGGGCAAATATTCTTCGGGCTGCCAGCTCCAAAATCGCAGTCCCCAGGATTCTTTGGTAATATTATATTTTTTTTATGTACAGCTTGTGAATTTGTAAAGAATCTTTATTTAGTGGGGTTTCTCCTGTTCTGTGTTGTTGAAAACGATAATCTTAATTTTGCAGGTTCACCCATGGCAGAGCAGTAAGTCTGCGACATGTAACTGCTCATCCCCTCATCGCTTGTGTTTGAGTTCAGATAGGGGCAAAACATTGTGTAGGTTGTCCAGCTAACCTGTGGTGCACTGGTGGTTCTACCCAGACATAAGTCTGGGGTCTTCCTCCACCAAAAAACTGGATGTTGCCAATATGATAATCATTGTGTCAGAGTGATGTAACAAAAACAACAACAACTTAATTTTGCTTTAACCATTAAAAAACAACATATGAAATATCAGTTAATTAAATTAAAGCTCAGTTGAAAATTATTGTTGTGTGTCATATTAATCATGTAAAGGTGGTGTCTATATACACAATGAAACAACAATACAGGGATGTTTTACTTTTAAGGTCATACTAGAGCTGTTTGTTTATGGCCAGGATTTGTGTTGGAGTTTACATTTATACCAAAATAGGGTTTTCTGTGATTAAACATCATAGTTAGCTATTTATTATTGACCAATGAATGTACCTTTAAACCATTTTGTCTTTTTAAGTAGAAAACAATGCATAAGGAGAAATTGGTCACAACCTCCTCCTAAAGAGAAAAAAGTTTCATCATGTGTAAAAATAGAATGGGACTTTTTCTGTAACCTAACAGAATATTTTGTGGTGCATACTGTCTAACTATTGAAGCAGTATTAAAAATTGTTTTAGCTAAAGACAATTATATGCATGAATGCCCAGAAAAAATCCAGAACAGCCTTACAAAGATATGCTATTAATGTCGAAAAAGTATCCGACATCACCTTTAATAGTCTGCTGAAATGATTAAGGCCAATATATTAGTTGACAAGTTACAGATTCAAAGAAACACCACTAGAATTACGTTTCAATAAAAATAATGCTGAACCAGATTCTAAGTTACGACCTTTATTTGTCTGACAATTTGGTCTTTATGGATATGAATGTAAGTTTCATACCAAGTTGTACTATACATTATTGCCTTAAAAGTTACTTTCAAGTTTGCTACAGATGTTATGCAACTCTGAGACCATCTTTGTGTTTAGAATTAATCTGAAATAAGCTGTGATTTTGGAAAATATATCTACGAAATGAGGCTTGATACTTGACCCAAATATTTGTCTAACAATACCTGGATGTTCCTGCTATTGTAAGATAATGTTGACTTGCATCTTTGCTTTTTTTTTTCAGGCAACCTCATACAAAGTCTGTTGGGAGGTGAAGAGGGTGAAGAGAGTGCACCTAGTTCAATGGCAGCCACACCCATTACCCCTAGCTCCGAGTCTAAAACAATGTCACCTGTGGAACTAGACTAGAACAAAACACAGCAGGATAGATGTCTTAACCTGGCTTATACAAATGGTCTAGATTCAGATCTTGATTAGTCACATCAGGAGCTACACTATTTGCCTTTGTGTCACTATGAATATGTTCAGTTATTTATTGATGTAGTTTAAAGGGCAAATTACAAAAGTAGCAGCTTAAGAGTTAAAGAAAGGTGTTCAGAGGACATAGACCATCACCCATTTTTGGTCAAGGAACCATACTGTAATCCAATGATAACCAAGTGGTCTCATTTCATTTCTGCCACTTTTATCAAGTAAATCACTACACAGGGGCGCCCGTGGCGTAGTGGTAGAGTTGCTGATTTGTACTTCTCTGACGAGACATTTGTCAGGGGTTTTCCTCCACCAAATAGCTGGACGTTGCTAAATTGATCATAATTGGTCGCCGCAATGTATTTAAAAAACAACAAACAAAAACAAAAAATCACTGACAACTTGACAATATGTTCTTCGTCTCTTCTTAATTAAGACAATCAACATGGAAATTAATGCTATTTTTGTTACAGCTTGAGTTGACTAACATTTTCAAGGAAAAATACACTACAAATAAATTACTTTTATTTACAATTCAACATACTTTGCATTGTTCTTTGCTCATTTTGCGGTGATGTTAATACAAGTTGCAAAATACTTTTTGTGGTAACAATTTAATTGCAGAGTCCTGTTTTTTACTGGATAGGCATTATACTTTTGAATAATTGAACTTTGTAGCGCTTTTATCCTTTTATGTATGCTTTTGGATGTTGGAATATTCCTGATGTATTTTTTGCACTTGTATACATCTCATGAATAGGTTTTATTACCTATTTTTCTGTCATTATTACGAAAACTTTAAACTACATTGACTAGACTTTAATATTTTGCCTTAATTACTATCTACATTATAGTACTAGTGTATCCCTTAGACACATGTTACTGCAATGCAAAAATTACAAAAATTGTACCTTTTCTCAAAAGATCATGTTTTACTTTATGTCCGAACATATTATATAAGTATATTTACTTACACACAGGGTTGGAGAATTCTTGAAAAAGTTTCTGGTGCTTTAGGAAAAGTGAATTAAATTTTTCACTGAATTAAATTTTTCACTCGTTCCACATGAAAAGTTACTTGTCCTGTAATGAAGTTTAATTTTTTAACCAAAAAGCATTTGTAAAATGTAAAACTTTGTAGCAACTCTCTGTAATAAAGTAGGTCTACAATACAAACAAAGATAAAATGACTAGCAAGGAGCTAAGTAAAGAAAATGTTAACAATTTAACATAGTTTAGTCTTTATCACTGATGTAGTGTTCTTGGTTCTGTGTCCGCAAGGCCCTGTAAGCCTGTGGCCCTGAACTGTGCCTTGACCGTTGGGAGGAATCAATCCAAAAAATGACACTGCTGGTAGGAGAAAAATTGTTCAGTTCAGGCCCATTTGATTATTTTTTTACACGTCTGGTTGGACAAGCAGTTTGAATTTTGAACTTGTCCTGCAGCAGGTTTGACTCGTCATGAGCGGACGGGTGCAATTTTCCAACCCTGCACTCTATGTTATGCTCATGCACCATATATCTTGTATTTCTTAAGCAATGGGTTTGCTTTGCTGTAGAATCCAGATCTGGGAGCGATCAGTTTAAAATGTACACTATTTGATGGTGAAACTTTTAACAGAATAGTAACATCTGTATACTAGTGTTTGCAAATAATGTGGAAGCATTAATAACTGGGGTTGTATCCGTGGCTGTGCAGTTAGAGTCGGCCACTCCTCGAGTCCCAATCCAGCTTACCCTTCAGTGCACCGGTGGTTCTACCCAGATATAAGTCTGCGGACTTCCTCCATTATTAATAAGCTTGACGTTGCAAATAATGACCATAATTGTGTCAGTGTGATGTACTGGTAAAAAAACAATATTAATAATTGACAATTGTCCATAGGATGGAAGGTGATAAAAGTGAAATAAAGTATAGTTATGGGCTGAATATTAGTTAGCTCCCAATTTTTTTGTATTCTAGCCAATAAATATAGACAAGGCATGTTCAGATTGCGCAATTTCCTCCACTAGCTGAATGGCAGCATTGTGTAACTATTAAATGATGCGAGCAGTTTGTAGATGTTGTGAAATATTTATGTAATATATATTGCCTCCTCTGCGTGATTTTCAATAGAAACAAAAACAGAGTTATCTATTTCTAATGTGTGACTTTCTTTAATCATTATCCTTGTTCATAGGAATTATTTATCTATTATATTCCTATTTTTTCTTATTTTAAAATGAGGTTATTCTGAAGTAAAGAATATTGGACCTTTAATGTGTTTTTATGTATTTTGGTTATTCTTGTTTGTTGGCCTTGGCTATGTAATTTAATAATGCATATCCCAGAAAATCTGTTCGCAAAAATATCATGGGTTTTATGCATGTTTATTTTTTGTGTAAATTTTTTATCTCTTCATATTGTAATTATAAATGGTAGAAACAATGAAATAAGATCCTTTCATTTCAATCAAGTCCAGGAAGAATTGTTGAAATGATATGTGTATAAATTGTCTTTAAACTATTGAACCTACAGAACATAGAGGCAGGTCTGGATAACAGTAATTTGTTGTTTCTTTGGGTTGTTTTTTTTAATCAATCTTTCATTTTTCTAGAACTACTTAGGGAAGCTCTTAAATGACCCAAGCGTTTATTAATGTATCATTTTGGTCTTAACATTTAGAAGTATTGTTGGATTTGAAGCTTGTTTAATCAGCTTAAATTCATCATATGCCGAGAAATATAATATTGAAAAAATACCACAATGTTAAAAATGCATATAAATCATCTTTTATTGAGTATCATTTGACAATGTTAAACTTGTATTTATGAATACAATGGCTTGCTTCTGTAAACATTAACAGTATAAAGTCAAAAAATATAAGTCATTGATTTCCATACATTTGTTTATAATTATACCATTAAGTCTTCAAGGGTTGCTGATTACAGTGTCAAAAACTTATGCAGGCAAGTTCAGTGTAGCATCTGCATTTCCCAAATTAATAAACTGTGGAATACATAAAATATTTATACAAGCATGTTTTCACTTTTTGCATGTCATTATTGTATAACTTTGATATCTTTCACTAAAGTTTTGCATTGAAAATCGGAACGGATATTGCTTCGTTTTCTTTTTGCTGAGGGTTGAGTCAAGAAGTTATACATGTATCTGCATTCTTTTTATTGGCTGTACATTTCAAATGTCAAAATTTAAAGAATTGCTACAATATATGTAATATGTAATGGTATTGAGATTTATATTACAAATCATAATGGCTGTTTGTTCGAAAGATAGACTAACCTCTATGCACTTAAGGAATGCATAGGAAAGTTGATTTTGTATTATGTTAAAATAAATTATTACAAAATTGATGTTCTTTCTCTTGTCTTAAGCCCTCATTTGAGCAAATTTCAGTAGAGTTGAAAATCATTTCTAATGATAAAATTGCCCGAAGTAGAGAAAAAGATGGTATGTTTATGTTGATTATTGATGAATTAAATGAAATTTCATGTTTTTTATTACCTCAACCAGCCTAGTTGAGTCTGTTGCCATTCACATGCAGATATTTAGTTTGTATGCAAGAGTGATCACACTTGAATCTCTGTAACAAGTGTATAGATGGGAATGAAACTACATTTACTCTCCTGGTTGATAACTGTTTGGGTTTCTGCTACATCACACCAACACTAATTATTGGAGGAAGACCCCAGTCTTATGTCTGGGTAGAAACACAGGCACACTGCAGTTTAGCTGGAAAAACTCCCCACCTGTAAGTTCTTGCCCTGAACAGGACTCGAACTCGCACAGCGATGGGCTGAGGAGTTTCAAGTTATATTACCTACAGATTTTATAAAGTTTGATAGATTCCAGGTTGGACTTTGTGGGAAATATGGTCCTGGTTCTACACATTTGCTGCCTGTATATAAAAGGTAGCTTGAAGTTATGCCTGCAAGTACAATCCAGCTTGCATCACACTACTTAGCACTAATATAGTAGAACCCAATGTTCTGTGGCAGTTCTTGATAACTTTCCAAAACTCACACCTGCACGCATACACTGGATAATAGAGGACTTGAATTCTAAATTACAAACTTAATACATATTTTTTAATATTGCCATTTCACTGCTAATTTATCCTCAAAATGATAGATTTAAATTTACAAGCAAGTAAAACTAACATAAAATAAACATTAACATAAAATAAACATTTAATTCATTGTTTTTCAGTAACAATTTCAACATGGGGTTAACACGTGTGCCAATTGAAAACAATGGTTAAAAAATAAGTTCTACCTTGACATTAATAACAATTGTATATTATTTATATATTTTTAGATGGTATACAATCAAAACAACAAGAAAATAATATTATATAGCCATACTTTAAAGGTGGTATCCAAGAGTTTTGACCAAAAATATTTTTCATTCAGCATCATAATAAATTATAGTTACTTGAACAGATCTTGCAAAAAGCTGTTTATAGATGTCCTACATGTCTGAAAAGCAACCAAAACCCCACCATCATCATTTTAAACATGTATTTCCTATCTGAGCCACACTGCATAGTTAGCTATTTTTAAACTAAGAATACCATGTGACCCCTTATGTTTTAGCTTTTTCACGTCATCCGCTATGACCATCATCTATTTTTAGCAGGAATCCCAATAGTTCTTATAGATTTGAAGAGAATGAACATTTAAGAGTTGATTAACAAGTTTTACTACCATAAAAATGATATATAAATTTATATTCTGCATAAATTATGTACAAATACCCCAGAGGTCAGATATTGCTAAACATATTAGATATATGCAAACTGTCGGATACCACCTATAAAGTGAAATTTGTCTTTACTTGTATTATGCCATAACAATACAGCAGTATCTTGTTAATGTATATTTATTTTGTATATATAATTAAAAAGAAAATGTCTGAATTAAGACTTTCAAAAATTGTTATGAATTTCTTTCCATTGTTAAACAATTTTTCAGCATAAATAAAATGTGCCAGGGTTCAATACAAATGTATGTATGCAACAAGCAATATGCAGTCAATAATAAATCCTCAAAACTAACAACTTTCCATCAGGAAATAAATAAATTAAACAAGGAACTTGTGATTAGAACATGAAAATTCTATGCTTCTAATTGAAGTGTTTTAATTTCTCCTCCTTTTTCTTCCTGCACATTGCAAGATAAGCTCTGTCTTTTAGTTCTAAGTCCAAGTTTGTAAGTTGTTTCTTAGCCTGTTCTGAGGGCATCAATACACAACCTACTGGAGTTTTATTTCCAACCAACTTTTCCTTGAGATTTGCCAGAAACTCCTTGTCTTGATTCAGACTTTCCTTCACCTTTGTAGAACAATGTGCCCCTGTTTCCTTTGCTCCAAAGATTTTCTGTCTCAAATTTTGCAAGAACGATTTGTCTGCAGTTTCTGTTGCTTTGCCCACTTTAGATGCCACTGCTGAAACCTGAGATGATCTAGATGGGACCTCCATCACTTGTGTTTGAGCTGATGAGCCCAATTGGATACCCATGTCTACATTCATTTGTGTGGGAACTCGGGTACAACGCCCCATCATGTTTTCTTGATTGACTTGATGCAAGTTATCCTGGGCAGTTACACAGTGATCTGGCGAACAAGCTTTGTTTTCTGTTTTTGAAGCATATATTTCACGAAATTCACGGGCATATTCTTTCTCCTCCTCACTATCAATGTCTGATATGCACCGTAAATCTTGACAAGGTGAATCTTTCTGCGACTTCCTGTCCGATTCATGTCTACTTCCACTTCCATCACGAGAAGATGAATACAATAAACTTGCATCCTTCAGTTTGGCAGTTTCAGTCAATCTTGACCTTCCTCTAGAGTTGGCATCAGCATTTACTGATTGCTTATTGTCAATGATTTCAACATTCTGTGAGCTTTCAGAATGGCTTTTGGTTTGTTTTCTAATCAAGTTTGTGTCTCCCCGATTTTGTTCTTTACTGAAAAAGATACCTCTCTCAGATGACTTACTTCTTTCTCTCTTTCTAAAGGTTTTTGACCTATAATCAGTTTTGTCTTTAGACTTATGTTGCTCTCGTCTACTCTCCTTTCTTTCATGGCTATCACTAATTTTCTCTTTTTCTCTACTTCTCTCTCTGTATTTCCTTCTCTCCACCTCTCTTCTGAAGTCTCCCACCTTAGTTGAGTCTCTTTTTGTTACACTTTGTCCAAAATCATCTTCATAAGAAGAAAATAAACTTTTTACTCGCCTCTCATCCTGCTTAATTTTTGAGTTATTTTTTTTTCGTTCTGTGTCCTGGTTGTTAACTATCGATCTGACAATTTCAATATCTTCCTTTCCCTTTAAGACTTCACATCCAAGATTTTTTTCTCTGTCGGCAGCTAGATAATTGCCATCTTTTTGAGGAGCATATTGACTTTGTTGCTTCAAATCATTTTCAAGCATGCACTTTACCTTTTCAGTACCCCTAATATTGAAGGGCAAATCTGACTCTGGCAGTGGAATTGTTTTCAAGTCATTAGGAAAGCAAGGACCTGGTGCAATTGTTTTTTGTTGAATGCTAACCTCATTTGTTGGTTTGATTTCATGGAGATTTTTGTGACATACTGAGGGCTTGGATTTTTTAGTCTCATAAGAGCTTCTTATTACAACTTTTATTGGTTGTTGCCTGATGTCCTCCACACTGCTGGATGCCCTTGTATGCTTTGTGGTGCTAAAGCTCTTATCAAGATTTCCATCATTTGTTTGGGGATCAGCAACAGAATAATGGCACCCACCAACATCCAGACAATGTGACAAGATAAAATCGCACCTTACATTACTTGAATTGCATGTATAAATATTGGCACCATGTTTATTTGACAAGGCGTGTATTTGTGGTTTATAAGCTGAACCATACAACCCGGACTCTGTCTTGCCTGACTGGAACTGTGAGGCACCATTGGTCTCTCTACCATCAAGCCTGGGAGTTGTCAGCTTTTCCTGAACAGTATGATGTTGAAGCATTGCCTTCTTTGTCTTGTTTATTTCTTTCTGAGGATTGTAGTAACGTTCCTCCTCCATTTTCTTAGATTTACAATATACTTCCACGTTACCACTTCTTTCAAATCTTGGTCCCCAGTCATGAGCAAGGATTTTATCAACTATGTCTTCCCCCCAAACTTCCCACATGAATGGTGGCAACTTCAAAGAACCCTGTCCCCGAGCTTTATGAAAAGGCCTGGGATCTTTTGGTCTTGCCCTGTCATATTTTTCAACTATTTTTCTGGGAATATGCCTTGGTTCTACACCTCCTTTCAACATAGTTCTACCTTCAAACTCTAGTTTTCCCTCATTTTGTGAATTGCTGACCTCAACAGGACTACGACATGAGCTGTTCTGGCCACTTCTGAAAGCATCGTTTGTATGATTGATGGGTTTAACAAATGCACTTTTACATGCTGTATCAGCGTATTCTCCAGCTGGTGTAAATCCTGGACAAACTGCAACATTTTCCGTCTCTCGTTTTAGAACATTAATCAGAGATACCAACTCTTCCCTGTCTGTCTCGGACTCTACTATAGCAATACACTGCTGCAGTTTGTCAATCAAGTCAGATAACTTTTCCTTATCTCCTTCACAATTTTGGCCTCCTTGTACACTTGGGATCTCTTTATATGTCACCTCATTTTCACAGACTCTTGCATGAGGATTTTCGAAAGAAACAAAACCATTGAATGACTGATCAGCTGTTGGGTGCATGTAAGATGAAATATTAACCCTGCTGGCAAAGTCCTGGAGCTCAAAGGCTGTTTGTTGACTCAAAATATTTTTATAAGGTTGGGTCCAGTGGTGGTTGGTCTGTTGGAAAGTTGAAGACATTAACCAGTGATTTTGTTCAAAGTAATCAGAATTACTCTCAAGTGCATCTGGAAGAAGTGGATGCTGTGTCATGCTAGCAGTGGTATAAAAGGCTTGATCAGGGTTATCCAACCACAGTGGAACTGCATTTTGTGTATCTCTTTGATACACAGTTCCATGGAACACTTTGCCAGGTTGGTAACTCCCATCAATTGCTTGGTGAGAATACAGATCAGCTGTTGATGTAAAGTATGATTCATAAAATGGTTCTTTCACAACTGTTTCAATAGTTTTTCCAAGTGTGTCAGGAGTGTCTTCAGGTTTAACTGGCTTATCTGTTCCTAGAATGTCACCACTTAATTTCCGCTTCTTCACAGGAAGGATTTCGTCCAGTGGAAATGACTTGGCTTCATTAATGGACATCACCTTATGCTTTCTAGCTTCTGGATTTCTATCGGTTTTTGATGAAGTGTTTTTAACAGCTGCAGTAGCTTTTTCTTCAACTGGTTTAACATTTTCAGTTGCACTTCCTTTCTGATGTCTGTCAGTGCTTGTATCGGATGGCATCCCAGTTGAGACTAATGAGGGTGGTATTGCCACTAATGCAACAACTGAGCTTGCTGTAAGCTTTGGCTTCTCTAAATCTTCTTCCTGGCTGTCAGCAGCCTCAGCATTGGTATTTGAGAACTCACAAGACCCATTAAACATTTGCTTCTGAGCGTCAGTCTCTTCACTTTTTGTTTCAGCAAGGTGGTTTGGCAATGGTTGTGTTTTACACTGTTCTAGACTTTTTGACAGGTTGCAATCAGTCATTTCTTTTATTTCCATATCTTCATGCATCTTAAGTATCTTAGACATTTTATCAATCTTGGTATCTGATTGGTCAGGGTCTAGTTTGACATTCCTTTCTTCAGCATCAGTAACAATCGTACCCGGTTTAACACACTCAACAGCCTTCTCATTGTCTTCAATTTTCACAGAGATTTCTTTTTGAACATCTTGACAGACAGGAGTAATATTTTCTTGATCCCTAAATAATTCTTGCTTGCACTTAACTTTTTGAGTCTCATCATTATTAAGTTGACTATATCTGCTTAATGTATTTTTCAGTAACTGCAGTGGTAAGTCCGGACTTTCACGTGCTATCTTCTTAAACAATGGGGAGGTCCTACCAGTAATCTTATGACTGGTAGTTGTTTCAGAATGACTGGACTCGGACTTAACGCTATCTTTTATAATTGTCTTAAAGTCATCCAGCCATTCTGGATCAAATTTTTCCAGATCTTCACTGTCATTGTCTTCATCACAAGAGTCCAATTCTGTATCTTCAGCCCTGCTAGATGTGAAAAATACAGCATCAGGTTGAGAGTATTTGAAGTGCTTCTTGTGTAGAAGTGACCTCAGTAGCCCATTGTCCTCCATGTCAGTCTCATCTTCAGTGCTGTCAACTGCCACAGACTTGATGGCCCCAAACCGCTTAGACAGAGACATGATGGATGGCAAAGGCTGTCTGAAAAATTAAAGTTTCAGTTTACTTTGCATGTGAATTTTTATCAATTCAAGAAAAGAAATGCAATTGAGAACTAAATGACAAAAAGCCAAACTGCAATAGCATATTCAACTAAACTACAATAGAATATTTGACTGAACCACAATAGCATATTCAACTAAACTATAATAGCATATTCCACTCAACTACAATAGAATATTCAACTAAACTACAGTGGCATTCTCAGCTGGACTATAATGACATATTTAACTAAACTACAATGGCATTCTCAGCGAAACTATAATGATATTTTCAACAGAACTACAATGGCATATTCAACTAAACCACAAATGCATATTCAGCCAAACTACAACAGCTTACTTAGCTAAACTACAATAGCATGTTACTAATACTACAGAAGATCTCAATTACCAATGACATAATAGTAATTAAGAATATAACTAAATCTATCAAGATCTTTTTTAAATCTTTCTTTGAATTCGAATATCCAACAGATTGTTAAATAATGTCAGCACTGCTATGCCAGCAAAATCTTCTTAAAATTAGCTTTTGTAAAGGCATTTGTGATAAAAAATCAGAATTTATACAACTTTTATCCCTTCAATTTTATATTGGTGTGTGTCCACCCTACAGTTACCCTAAATGAAAGGCAGCATGAGAAGCAGCGGAAGAAAATGCTGAAAGGTAGGAACAGAGGCAGCAGCAGTGGCTGAAGTGTTAAAAAAAGTAGCAGATTGGCTTTGACAAGATATTGTAACAAGTGTGTTGCAAGGGGTCATGCTTCATCAAGTTAAATGAAGTATCCGACAAATTGCCTTCATGAAATGCATATAACAATATTTTTTTTTGCTCTGTTTTGGGAAATTTAGCCATAATTTCTGCATAAACTTATACTTTAGTCTAAGTAAATACGATTTTGAACACTACCTATATTGAAAGCTTCAATATATTGCACCAAAAAGCACCCTAAATATTTATTCTTTCTGAATCTATAAATAAGCCCGAATGTGATCTGCTAAAAAAAGATATCGACGTCAGAGTGGACCATACAGATGATGTTATAACTTGTTCTCAAAAGTAAGTTGTCACATGGTTTTCTTAGTTTAAAAATAGTATCTCAGCAGCATGGCTCATATAGGAAATACCAGTTTGCAGTGATGTGTGTAGAATTATGCTTCACTATTCACAAAGATCTAGGGCATAAATGAATAGCATTTTGCAAAACCCTTTTAGGTAACAAGGACTGATTTGGTTATCTGGAAAAAAAATCTTTGGTCCAAACTGTTGGATACCACCATTAAAAAGAATTTAAAAAAAAAAAGTATTATATTTTGATAGTTGAAACCTTTAGGCATGATTAGTGGATTGCTTTAAGATTTTGTTATCTGACCAGAATGTGCTATTTATTTGAATGTGCATACACTGAAAGACTACAGAATGTACCAGTATCCTACAAACAAGTCTAGAAAAGAAACCTTCAAGTCATACATGGGCTCCGGAATACATGTACCAACAGGCAATGTTGAGAATGAACCTACAGGATAATTTTGAGCCAACTTAAAATGGACTAAAAGTATCAGCTATAAGACAAAAATCTTACTTTCAATGAAGTATAAGTGGTCATAAAAAAATCTATTCAAATGTTACTGCCAAAGTACCATAATTCAAATCATTAAAAACCACACCAAATATAACTACTGATGTATATTACTGAAAAAAAATGTTTTCTATTGGGAAATTTGGTAGTGATGTGTACATAGTGTATATTACCTTGTAGTAATATAAACCTAAGTCATTATTTTGAGTTTATTTTAGTAAATGAACATCACAGGATTACACACTCTTTCCTAGCTGAATATTTCCAGATTAAAATGACATCATTTAACCTATTTATGATTGGGCATTGGACAGTGATTTTTATTATGGTATTTTTATTGAAAATTTTGAAATGTTGATTAAAATTTTTGACAAAAAGCTAAATGTATATGATATGTTATTTGCACTTATTTTGAGGATCCAATCCATGTATTACTTCGAAGGGACACAATGATGTTTTATTTATAATTGTTTGTTGGGCTTATTATAAGTCCCACTAAAAGTATTTCAGTTATTTGGAGATATCCACTTGAAGCAGATATATTGCTGCCTTCACTGAGTATAGCTGTGAATACCTGGCTTTATACCACACCCAGTCACAATATCCTGACACCGGGCTGACCAGTCATGGAACTACCCTTATATTTGCCTAAACCTCTGCAAGGGAGCTAGACCACTATCATTTTTAATGAATATGGTAAGCTACAGCCAAGGATTGAACCTGGGGCCTCCTTACCTGGATTCAAGGCTCTATATATGTTATATGACTAAGAGTCTTCCATCGTAGGTCTATAGTATTTGGCCTTTTGACGGTCATATTACAGAACACTACTTCAGTGGTCAAAATTAGCCTGACAACAAAAAAACTAGTAGATTTTCTCTAGGGCTAGTAAAATTTCCATTTTACTAGCACGATGGGCTTCTAAGATCCTGATCGTTAAAAAATCATTGTACTTTTATTTTTAATTTGTAAACTTTTGAGCTGCTTATTTCATTTGGCAAAGTGTCACTTATATAATTAACATGTTATGCGCACTAAACTGATAATTTGTTTTCTATGCAGGAACCAAATGGTATCCTGGTGCCTGCATGAAACATTATGTTCTTTACCAAATTAATATCAGCTGGGCCACAGAACAAAGTGGCAGAGAAAATTAAACTGAAACATGTTTCTGGTGCAAATCTCGAGAAAGAAACAAGAAGTTACCAGGTGATTGATACTTAAATGGTGCTTTTTTCCGTGTTTATCTTAGTTTTTTTTTGTGGCTTAATTGTAAAATTAAAACAGAATTTAATTCAGGCTAATGAATTTTTTTTTGGCTAGTGAAAATTGCTTAGTTACTAGCCTGACTTGCTTGTAAATTTCAATCCTAATTTCTATGACTGCTACCTACATCACTTATGTGTAATACATGTATGTATTGTAGTCATAATAATCATGATTCAAGTATTTAACAATATGAAAAACCAAAGAATATTGCTATTGAAAGCTTGAGCTGTAATGATTCAACAAGATGCACTAAAAACCATGATACACTGCTAGGATTCCAAGCATTGTTCACCGCTGGTCAAATTCATTTTAATATCCAGACCAATGGGCACCATTGACTGGCTTATCACATTAATTTTATACATTTCATTTATTAATTTTTATGTATATCATAACAGCTTTACCCTCCACCAATATCGTTACTCGCTTGCATGGCATAATTTTGGATTTTAGGAGGAAGATTCAGATCAACAAACAGGTAGATTTTATAACACTAATGTAAGCTACATAAAGGAACCAAAATAAAGCTGGGAACAACAATTTCAAAACAACAGCAATAACTGAAACATACGATTTCTCTTCTGCATGTGATCTCACTGGCTAGTAATCAATAACATTGTCCCTTAGGTTGTTGTGGACTGTTGAACATAATATGTTACAATTTACAGGTATGTGGTCACTGATGCACTGACAATGATCAGCACTGCTCTCAGAAGATCTACTAAAAACGTGATAGTATCAGTAGTCTAAGATGGTTATTTTAATTTTCCACCAATAATTAAACACATCGTTATTATTGTTTGTGAGATTTTGTATTTTTATACAGGTATTTTAATTATAGAGGTGTTTCAATAAAAAGTAAATGTTTAAACAGTTGATTTTATTAATTATTAACTTTCAATACCTTTTTTTTTTATTTATCAATGTGCAAAGAAACACACCAAACAATAAACAGGTAATTTCATGCTTTAAACACATCAAAGTTCATGTGATTAAGACAGTATTTTGGAGTGAGTTAAGATTTTTAATTTTAATATCTGTCAAAAACCTAATGTGTAAGTTTTTTTTAACTTGCAACATAAATCCCCAATAAAATTAGCTATTTTTTAGCATATATTCAATTACTTTTAATACTTTGAATTATTTGGAGAATAAAAGCTTTAAATTAAATCAAGTTTCAATGAGTTTTAATAACAGCTGCTGCAATATTAGAAGCAACACCAGCAGAAGTAGCTAGAGCAGTGGACAAACTAGCTTAAAGATGCAGCAATAGAAGAAACAGCAGCAGGAGTAGAAGCAGCTATACAATCCCGATAATCATCATCATCATCAAAAACAACAGCATTACATGTATAAGCAGCTTCACAAGAAACAACAGCAGTAGCAGTAGATTATAACTTGCATCAACTGCCACAGAAGAAAATTTCCACCAAATAGAAGCAACTGCAGAAGGCTCAGAAGTAGCAGATATAAATTGCATAAAGAATAATTTACGCATTAGAAAAAATAAAAGACAAAAACAGAAATAAGGCAAATACGTTGGCAACTGGACATAGTCATAGGTAATATCTTTAACACCTCTAAATCAAGACCGTCTGTTTCTGGAGCTTATTTCCGCTAACTATTTATTTTCATACACCAGTCACGTGCCGCTTTTTGATTAACGGATGTGATATATGGGAGTATTGCGCGACAAAAAAATAATAACTCACACCAAAATGACTAAAAATCTGCAAAACAAATGGTTTCTCAACATGCAGCAACCATCTTGTTTAGTAGCCTCGTTCTGAAAAACTGGTGGTGCGCTCGATTTTTAAAAATTGGAAACTTAACTGATTTTTTTTACATGAACAATGGCTATAAATGATACTGATTGAAACAAATCTGACGGTTCATTGTTTTTTCTTTGGTTTAGATTCGTTTGTGTTATTTTTATCAAATGTGTAACAAAAGATAATCTTAGAGATCTAATGGTTCAATGTCAAAACAAACAAAACAACAACAAAACACACACTATTTTAAGTAACTCGTAAACTTTGAGCTTCAAAGCTTGGCTTACTGGGATCTGGTCATTTGAAACCTCCTTGAAACTGTTTTTACGAGGTGAAATGTTTATTACACTGGCGTGTACACTGTAGTATACTGGGTACACGTGCACTTGTTGGTTCCAACTGTTGGTGAAACACTAAGTGTAGTGTTTAAAGAAGAGTTGTTCACCATTTCACAGGGATTTAAACATAATGTGGATACACTGATTGGCGTTATGCAATACTAAATATATGCTGAAGTATTTTTCAGCTTTTTGATACTCAAAGAATGACAAAATGTTACATATATCAGTCTCCCATTCTAGGACACTGCTTACGTCACTTCTACGTATTTGCATTGATATAATAATGTTGACTGTCACGTGATATCGATTTGTAGAAGCATTAAAAAAATATGGAATGTTTCTTATGGGTCTGCAATTGGTAGCTTCTGGAATATTCTTAGCTACAATGTTTTACGTTAGATCTGAGTTAGACCTATTTTGTACCTTCAATACTTATATAAGGGCCGTCGTGAATACAATTGTTTTAAAATAACAACAGTGTGTGAATATTCATTTGAATTAACACTAGTGTACTTTTTGGATGTATAGATAGTTTCCATGTGATGTCATAGGCACTGATAGGACAGTTTAAGGCAGCCATCTCTGAAGGCAAAAGCTAATGCAGGCGGTAATCTGGAAATATGTGCTGTATTAAAATTAGCACTGTTTATATTTTTCAGTCTATATTTTACTGAATTTTGTATCCAATTTATTATCGATTTTAAAGTATTTTAAATATCAAAACTTTATTTTGATGGTTTAAAAGGTAAAAAAAAAATACAACCAAAAAAGATACACTATTCAGTTTGTTTAAGGATGAGCCAATCATTTTGTTTATTTATGTGTATTTATGTGTATTTTAATTCTATGTGCATTTATCAATTTTAAAAATATCGCTTTCTAAAAAATGTGCTTTCCAATGGTGTATAGCTTTTAAATTTTGGACCACAAATGAAGAAAATGCAAGAAAATAATATTTACGCTTCTATACAATTCATCTGAAAATCCCATGAAGTTGCCGTCAAAGATGGCTGCCAAGATAAGGGATATTCACTGATGTAGAACATTTTCTAGCGGGAAAATTCAAGCTGAACATTTTTCGTCAAAAGTTAAATAGACCTATTGTACTAGGTTGTAACTTGTTTGTTTAATCAAATATATTGTGTTTTAAAATTTCTACTTCCAGGTGCACCATTGGTCGCAACATTAAATAAGATGGGTATAGTACGTCAATGGTTTGATTAATGATTTTTAAAAACCAGCATTTCTAACAGTACTGTGAGTCATTATTGCAGGTTTTATTTATCCATATATTTAACCCATGCATAGTACTGATTTAACAAGCAATGTATTTAAGATAGAGCAAGTGTAATAAAAAATATAAATAATTTGAAAATACACGCAACTGATGTGTTATATACTTTAATATAGACGTGTTTGCTAAATTTTAAGAAAATTCTCCAACCAGTTTTAGATTTATGGATATCCTTTCTTCTAAAATTGGTATTTAGGGTGTCTCATTTTTAGAAGTTAATAAAATCCAAATAGTACATTATATCCACTTTATGAGAAGTTGGTTGCTATTGAGTGTCGTTTGGAAACAAAGCATTAGACAATCCATGTTACTTGATTAGTATGGCTGTCCCAAGTATGTAATTGTTTACAAACCCAACGCGTTTACAACTAGTCTTCCCATTTTTCTGCTTACTTTGATTAATCTAAAAGCAACAACAACACCGAGCTATGCATAATATGAAATAATTTTACCACATGGTTTTAATTTTATTTAGTCTTTGAATATACCAGCTAAAGAATTCTGAATCAAATTTAGCACAAACAACACAATCAAAATTCATTTAGAAAAGAAAAATTAAAAACTACACATGTTTTGTTCCTAATCTGGTAGCGTGATGTAGAAATAATTGTCAAAGTAAAGAAGAAGGAAGAAAAAAAAGTTGACCAAGTACCCATACGGGTTTTCAAACCCTCAACCTACAGTTTTGAAGCCTTTAACCCCAATGTTGATGCTCTTCAATTGGAGGTGCAGCATTACATTTGCTCAACCTTAAAGGCATTGAAAATGGCCTTCATTAGTGCACATCAAACCACCCCAAAGAAAGACATCACCATGCTATTATATACAAAGATATCATGAGGGAAGATGTCATAAAACAGATCGTTACACATGAAGCAAATGGGTTTACTGAACTGCCATTGCCCAGTAATGCTCAAATCCACCCCGCCCCCCCGACACACACTTCATACCCGCAACCCAACACGGCCTACTGTGATCATCAGATAAGGCCACATTCCAATTTTCAATGCCTTCAACTATTTTGTGAACAGTTATTCCTTTATAACATTATGTTCTCCGTGTCTAAATGAGAAATTAATAAAGAAAACACAAATTGATGATGAGTCCATTTTATTTTGCTCCAAAGAATAGGTTGCATGTCAGTTTTTAAAGAAACTGGTATTCGTTCAGCACTCAGACTGCTTCCACATAGTTATTATCGACCGTCACTGTAAAAGAAACACACACACACACATATATATATATATGTTTATAAGATACAAGCAAGTAAAACAGTTACTAAGTAAAGACTACTTGAATTTTTGTTCTTTCGCATACTCGCCATCACTATTCTCGCGGCATCACTCATCTCGCGGTATTTTCTCAAAGTAATTACGCCATCTACCACTCGAATACAGTAAACACTGGTTAAACCGTGATTACATTGGATGCATCTGCAATATTGCATTGAAGTTAATCATCTTTTTTTTTTTAAACAAAATGGTTAGACAAAGATTTAGCTGAAAAAATGCCAGAACCATTAAGAAGAGATACATTTCACCTGGGAAGACAGTGCATGCCCGGAGAGCTATTTTGCTCATAGAGAAAGACAATGTATCTATTGGAAAATCTGCAGTTCTTGGTTGGTGTTGTTCAAAGAGAAAAAAGGGCAACTCTGTTTACAGATTTTTCGGCCAGAATAGGAATCACTGTAATCTGTATTAACGGAGTAAAACCAAGTTAAATAAACATATATGCAAACAATGGCGAACCACTGCAACTAGTTTCGTCATCAGGTGGGGTTCCTCTTTCATAAGACGTTTCGGCGCTACCCACAACGTCCTCCAGAGTTGCGCCAACCGAGTTGATCGGGCACGGTGCGGAACTAGTTAGCTTCCCATCTCTGCTCTCGCTCTACCCACAGCCAATGAGTGGCTGTCTCTGTCTGTCTACTGATGTCTGATATCGCCTTCCTCCAGGTTTGTCCAGTGATGCCGAGGATGCTAAACGTTTTCCAAAGTGACTGGCCAACAAATCCCCTACATCCAACTTCAAGATGAAGGTTCCATGTCTTCCAGCCATTCTGCTGGCAGTCGTCTACAATACTCTGGTATTTATTCCGCTTTCTCTCATGTGCCTCTTCCGTACCTCCTCCCAAGGCACTGTTAGCTTGATCACTGCATGCTGTTTGGTTGATCGAGAAAGGAGAATGGCGTCTGGTCGAAGTCTCGTTGTCGCAACATCTGAAGGAAATTTCAGCTGCTCAACTACATCAACTCTCAGCTCCCAGTCCTTGGCTGTAGGAAGCAGTCCTGTAGCCTTGCTTCTGGCTGATGATGGTAATGTACCTGCCTTGACGAAGTTGATGAAGTTAGGCATTTTGTTGCTGGTTTGCTCCTTGTTCCTGGCTTTGTCAATTATTGTTGCGATCTCCTTCGAGACCTTGTCATGTCTCCACTTGTATCTGAGAGAGCTACCCTGCATGAACATAACACATGCTTCAAGTTTGCAGGCTTTCCATATAGCTTCCACATAGATTGCAGCTGAGGTCCTCAGTTAGCCCCCACTGTCTGTAGGTTTGTTGGTGTGGGAAGAGTGTCATATGTTGCGCGCAGCAGAAAAGCGATGCGGGATAATGTGTGCCATGCAAGTGTCTGGCTTCGAGCCCTTCCCAGCGTAACCAGTTTCCTTGTTTCCTCATGAAGACTGCTTTTGATTGTCGAATTTCTTCACTCTGACGGACATCCTTCTGAACCATTGTTCTTCGGTCCTTTGGTGTAGCTGCCTTGCAGCTCGACCTTGTGACAATTCCAAGACCTAACAGTGCCAACAATGTCACTATGCTACACACGTTCCTCTGCCTCCTGAACTGCTTTAGCTGCTTTCCATTTTCTTCCAGAGTTGACCTATATATATATATATATATATATATATATATATATATATATATATATATATATATATATATATATATTTATTCCTGATCTTCTCATCACTCAGCTGTCTCTCAGCAACACAACCTGACGAACCTTGGTGACTATGAACTCCTCGGTCAAAGAAGTATAAGGGAGTTGCAGCTTGCTACCTGAAGTGTATAGGCCTACACTAGGGAAGCTCTTAGGAACTCACGGCCATCGTCTGAGGTAGGTTTTGATTTTTCTCTCTAGAGCTTCGACTGAGATTTTGGGAACGCTGTATACCAGATCAGCCATAGAAGTCTGGGTAGAACTCCATGCTGGTAGCACCATACCTTGTATTTTCCTGGTAGCTCGCTCTTGTCTATTGTCTTCATCAATGATTCGCCTTGTCGTTTCAGTTCTTTAATGCTGGCCTTGTCTGTAAGAGTTCTGCTGAACCACTTGCCTATGTTCGTTACTGGCTTCTCTGTGACTGTGGGAATGACTTCACCATTGATATGGAATCTGAATTTGTCTTGAACTCTGCCCTTCTTCAGTACAAGACTCCTTGACTAAGATGGCATGAATTGTATTCCGGCCCACGTCAAAAGCCTATCCAGGTCTTCCAGCATTCATCTGCCTTCAGGGACAGACTTTGTTGTGATGGTCATGTCATGCATAAAGGCTCGTTTTGGAGGTTGCTGGACTCCAATGACTGTGGTTGGTCCTTGGCTAATCTTTTCTACTAATTTGACGATGAAGTTCATGGCTGCCGTGAATAGGATCAATGAAATTGTGCAACCAGTGACAATGCCCACCTCCAGTCTCTGGAATGTGGTGTATTCTGCTGTTGAAAACCTCATTTGGAAGTTGTCAAAGTAATGTTGCAACAGTGTCCTAAACTTGACCGGTACTTGATACTTCTGCAGTGTCCACTCAACCAGCTTGTGAGGATAGTCCCATAAGCATTTGCTTGGTCTAGCCACAGTACTGTGAGGTCACCTTTTCTTGACTTTGTCTCCTGTTTTAGCTGTGACACCATACATGTGTGCTCGAGACACCTGCCCCCTTTCTGGACTGAATTATCTATGTACTTGTTGGCTAGCAGATAACTCATCATCCTCTTGGCATGAATGGATAGAAATATTTTGCCATCTACATTCAGCATTGAAATCGTCCTAAATTGCTGCAGCGTCTCTGATCTTTCCCTCCTTTGGTATAAAACACCCTTCAGCTGTCTCCAAACAACCTTCAAAAGTTTCCAAAGTCGCTTCAGTAATCTTAGACAATTCTTGTAAACCATTTGGTCCAGGTGCTGATCCTGATCTGGTTTTCTTAATAATATCCATAACTTCTCCTAGACTGGGTTCTTCAGCATTAAACTCCGTTGTTGGGTCCTCGAGGTGTGCTTCTACTTGTTCTTTTGGGTACTTAAGTTGTCCACTGCGTTTGTGCCCAAGGAGCTTCTTTACAAAAGAGAATGGGTTTGCTGTAAAACTTGCCCTTTCCTTGCCCTCTCTCTACGGTCTCTTCGGCACCTTTCAATCCCTTCTTAATGAGGCAAGTTTCTCTCGGGTGATCTTTCTAAGCCCCTTTAGACCTTTTTTCTCTTCTGATGTGCTCTGTTATTCACTGCTTTGTAAGGCTTCTTAGATCCTGCCACAACAAAGCAATCTTTTGTTCATGGATTGCTGCTGCTGTGGTGGGCCTTTTCTGTCTTCAGCGCCAAACCTGTCTAATCCCATGCTGTAGACTATGGCTGTATTAATCGGAACTCCTCGGGTAACTCCGTCCTCGGGACAATCATCCCTCGAATGTATCTGGTGCAATGATACCTAGTGAAATCACGATCGTTTTGTTCGCCGGAAGTCGGAAGAAGAATATGCCTGAGATGTAGTTCGCACAAAGCATGAACAAAGGCACCATTTGACGGCTGTGTGTCTGCTGCGCTTAGTAAATTAAAATTGGATAATTTAGATTTGAAGCCGCCTTAAATTGATGATTTACAGACATCGTACTGTAGTGAACTGTCACCCGAGCTGCCATCTTTGTTTTGACGCCTATCTCAAGGGTAGCCCCATTTAAGGAAATGGCCGAGGTGATCCGACTACCTACATACATCCAAGAGATGATTCGTGAAGTATCCGAGTTGTTCCGATTATGGCTGTAAGCGCATCAATTTTCCTGTCTGCATTGCCGGCTAAGGTCGTTTCCAGGATCTGGTTCGCATCTACATCAAACTGGTCCCATTTGTTCTTCTCAGATCTGGTCGGCCAATTGATGCGCTGTTTTCGCTCTTGAGTCTTGCCTTCTGTGTGTGGCGTGTCAGCTTCTTGTTGTCTTGTATACTCCGGGCTATCTTCTCTCGCTCTCCACTACTTCATCCAGTGGTGATTGGAGGTTCTGGGCAGTATAGTGTGACTCCTGGCCCTGCCCCTCCTTCGTCTTATGAGGTGACCCTGTGCGTTGTACCAACTTCAAAATGGTTGGACAGCACTTCCTTCCCCGGTGAATCTTCAGCCCCCTTTCTTTCTTACACGTCTTTCCACAACTGCAGACTGAGGTTGTTGTCGCTGTCTGTCTCGCTGTCCGTTGATGAGGAGTTTCGTTATCCATTTGTTGACAGGTGGGTCGGTCATTCTTCCCCGCTCTCGCTCGTCATAGTGGGTATATTTCTATATATCTGTCTATTACGGGTTTCTGAGTCCCCTCTCGGAGGATGTACTCAACGTTGATGTTGTTAAAAATCGGAATGTCTGTCTCCATGACATTATAGATAGCCAAATTTAAATCGAACATGAACAGCTCGAAGACCTCAATCATCATATATGGCAGAAAACAACAATTGAAAAAAGTTAACATCACCAGTATCAGTGTGAGCGGAGACGAAGTGAAAATTATGTAAGAGACCTTAGTGTTGTAATGAAAATACTCTCAGCTTTGATAGACCTATTGCATTCTTAATTATAATGATTGGATCTACCTTTCCGTGAAGAAGCCACACAAGCAAGACACACAGAACACATTGAAAGCACAGACAAATAGTAAGTCAGACAGACAACAAGACAGGCAAATTAACAAACATCGTAATGGGCTGACAAAAGCCCATACCGAAACAGAGGCAAACGAATAAGACAGAAAGACCGCAATCTAATAGATCAATTTCCATCAGCATTTAAATTATACAATACAATCAAGCGGATAGTTTAAAAGTCGAGTGTCACTGGACCAGAAAAAAGTAAAACTGCAAATTAGCAAAACAATCTCAGCTCAGACCTATACATTTGGTTAACTAGTTAAAAACGGTGGCTCAATCATAAATATACAGAGAACATGACAAGTACGATGTGCAAATTGTTGTATTTGGCTCTTTTTCAGATAAATGGAAAAACATAACAGCCATCACTTTTTTGCTTAGTTTCAAACCTGGCTGTATAAACTAATTGATTTGTTTATATTTATTTCATATTTAATAAAATTATGAATTATGATAAAATATATATTTTATATTACCATGTGTTCTTTGACTAAATATTTATTTTTTTGTCAAAAATGTCAAAACTTTCAAAAAAGTACTCATGACCAATTCATGACACACATCACAAAGCATTGTACATCTTTCAATAACATCTTTGAAGTAAATATGAAATATTAATTCCTTAGAAATACAATTTATGTAACTAGAGTTGAAACTAAGCACATAAATGACATGGCCGTGTTTTTTTTTCAGTTATCTGAAAAAGAGCTATTTATCAGTTAATGTAGAGCAGGCTTAATTTAATTCTGATTTTGTTATTTATGTAAAAAACCCTTACGAGATCAAATATGGTCAAGGTATATGGACATATATACTGATTGGATTCACACCTTAGCATGGATGGATCCAGGAGCGGGGATGGAGGATGCGTCCCCCTCCCCCCCCCCCCCCCACCACCAACCAGGTAAAAGAGCAGAGTTGTGAATACACATACATTTAAGCTAAAACATAACTAAGCTTTTAAAGTAATTTTTGTATGTTGACTGCTTAGGTCGACGTTAGGCTCCCTTACTGTGTATATACATCTAGTATTTACTGCGATCAAGTTGAATGGATCTTGATTCACACCGCCCCACACAAACACATATGGATCCGCCCCTGCACCTTAGTTATATAAACTTATTTTGAGTAGATTCGAAGTGAACGTGCACGTGAAGACTAATGTTAAGGTTAAGACTGCCAGAAAAAAAATGTATTAGTTTTGACGTTGTTGTAACTTCTATCTGATATTGAATATTGTAATTAGACTTTAGATGAAACATGATAAATGGTTGGGTTAAGACTGCCAGGTAAACATTTTGTATTATTTTAAACTTTGTTTTACGCGTAAAATCTATCTGTTATTGCAAATTGCCACCTAAACGTTACCAACTAAAACACTGGAGACGTACGTGTATTTTTCTTTGCCCAAGCAACGATGTGGCATGGATTCTATAATTGTAATTAAACTTCAGATGAAAAATAAGTAAAAAAAGAGTTTTAATGCGTGCAAAAGGTAAGCAAGGAAAGGAGCCAAATAAACTGACCTGTTCACAGCCTGGTCCCGCACACGTTTACCTAGCATTTCCCGCACATGTTTGGGCATTCATGAGGCACGTTTGAGTACTGTTTGCATGCAGGCTTGCCGTACTGAGGACAGTGTCCCATGTCTTTGGCCTTAGGACAATCAACTGGGATAGACAAACAGAAATACCACTTACAGCATTTCAAATATTAGTATGGAACATCTAGCTGACATATTTTACTTTGATATGTAAATTAACTTTTAGCCCTTTAAGCACGCTCACGTGATCCGGGCAACTATAACAGTGACGATCAGTACATGCACGCTGCTGAGGCTCTAGCAGAATGCTTGGTTACAAAAGTTCACATGTTGTTTGCACTTGTTAGCACTTATACTTATATACATACGCGTGTATATACATGGGTTGTTAAGTTAACGAATATAGAACATGTGTATGGCTTAAACAGAGGTGTAAACAATCATCCCTCGGAGGTATCTGGTGCAATGATACTTAATGAAATCACGAACGTTTTGTTCACCGGAAGTCGGAAGAAGAATATGCCTTAACTGTAGTTCGGACAAAACATGAACAATGGCATCGTTTGACAGCTGCATGTCGGCTGCGCTGTGTAAATTAAACCTGGATCATTAAAAATTGAAGCCAGCACAAATTGACGTTTTACAGGCTTCATACTGTAGTGAGCTGTCATCCGAGCTGCAATCTTTGTCACAAAAGCAGTCCCATTTAGGGAAATGGCCGAGGTGATCCGACTACCTACATACATCCGAGAGATGATTTGTGAATTATCCGAGGTTTTCCGATTGAGGTGAAAAAAGATGAGTGTATCTCTACATACGTTCACAGGTTTCTGGCTTGTACCAGGGATACGAATTGAAGCAGTTACACTGACACGTGTCCAGGTTCAGTGACCCATCATTCAGACACAACAGGCCTCCACAGTCTGTAATAATGCCAAAACATTTAAATCAATTTGGACCAAAAATATTTTCATTATACATCTTCGTAAACCATTGTTATCTGAACAGATCTCATAAAATGCTGTTTACCGGTGTCCTACACCTGTCGGGAAAATAAACCATAACGCCACAATTATCATTAATATTTAGGTATTTCCGATCTGAGCCACGCTGCACTGTTAGTTGTTTTTAAACCAAGAAAGCCACGTGACCACTAATGTTTTAAGTTAATCCACGTCATCCGCTGTGACGTCGATGTCTATTTTTTTGCAGGAATTCCTATTGTTCTTATTTACACATATTGTTACATATATAAAATGTAGGCAAACTGTCGGTAACCACCTTTATGGCGGTTATAAAACATTGTTGTTTGATGATGCTTTTGAAATAAGTGTTGTTTGAGGCTTTAACTGGTAATATATATAATTTTAGTGTACACACACACACACACACACACACATATATGACTATTCTGTTGTGTTTATTCATTTTAAAGCATTCACTAGCATATCGGATATCGATTACAATTTAGGGTGTGTAGATTAATTAACGCGATGACTTACACGCTAGAATCACATGTGCATAAAAGATGCAAAATTGGGGGGGAAAACAAAACAGTTTTAGGTAAAAGAATACATAGCATTTGCCTGTGTGTATCTGATATATATTTTTTCATTGTATAGAAGCAGATGATAACCTTTTGCCTTCTTTATTTGCTGAAGAGTATCTAGCCATAGATTTTATCACCTGTGCATTAAATAACGTACATGTGCTATTACTTATCAACAAATATAGCTTGGTAATGACCACAGGTGTACTTACCGCAGAGACCATCTGTGCAGTGACTGCTACACTCCGAGCAATCTGTTCCGGCAGTGTAGGGTTTGAACTGGTTGGGATATATATTTCCACTGGAAACATATGCTGTTGTAAGTTCATACAATTAACGCAAAGATTTAACAGAAATAAAACAGGCGAATTTCGTTTCAGTTGGCAAGGTGTCGTTATCGACGTGAATTAAAGGCCGCCTGTTATGAAAATGGTGAAGAATGTTATTATATATTGCAGAAATATCGATATGCCACAATCACTATATGCAGATATAATTTCTATCTCTATAGATGGTTAGTTACACTTGTAGCGATACATTTAAATCGGCATTAACAGATCACATTAGTTGGTTTGTATTTGTCTGTTTTCATTCAGAAAATAAAACAACTGTTAAACACTCACGCGGGTCCATAGTTGCAGACGAAGATGGTACCAAATTTGACATTCTTGCACCTGACGCCTGCACAGCCCACCTTAAACGACTTTGCCCACACCACCTACAAACACAGATGGTAATATGTGTTAAATGAGTAAAACTGTTCAGATTTTAATTATAAGAAACCTTAAGCCTGGAATGGTGTACAAATCAAATAAATTATATTTACAATGCAGTTATAATGATGTTATTATAAATACATTTAAACTTTACACCACATGGCGACTGTTATCACATGTACAATTGGCAATATTTTACATTTACAATAATCACATGTCACAATGCAATAGGCAATACTTCATAAACAAATAATAAACAAAAATGAACCAAAAGTCATCCATGCTTGTTCGTGTTCTCAAGTTGGATGCAGCCGTGGATAAAATGGCGTAAACACGTAATGTGTTACACGTCTGCCACTCACTGTTCACGGTACGTGTATACTATATTTTATAGAATAATAAGTGTATGAAACTACCTGTGTGTAATGTCCCACATCGCCGGTCTGCTGGGCGAATGTTCCCCCGAATGTAAAGTCCTTCTTTTCGCTCGCCCAGGACATGACCGCCCCGGCAGGATCAAGGTTTTCATTGGTGGAGTAGTAGAGGTTCTGACCGGTATTGAAGCGACCTTTTGGTCAGTGATAATAGAAGGGGATAAGAAGAACATTGATGCAAAGCATCAAAGACGACGCAAAAGTAGGTATTGTACCAGTAAGAGAAATATGACAAAATAAAAAGAAACACAATGTAAATAAATAAATAAATAAATAAATAAATAAATAAATAAATAAATAAATAAATAAATAAATAAATGAATGAATGAATGAATGAATGAATGGATGAATGAATGAATGAATGAATGAATGAATAAATAAATAAATAAATAAATAAAATATTAAATAAATAAATAAATAAATAAATAATCGAAATAAAACATATTTTACTATCATTATCTGAAGACATTTTTTATTGTGACAACCACGACAGTTTTTGATGTGACATTGGATTTTTAAGACATTTTTTAAAAAATTATAGCTCATTATGAATCGTATTTCTGATTACCACTTAGATCCTATCGGTGAAAATCTTGGACACATGACTCTGCAGTGGCAATCAGCAAACGGGATCACAATAGACTCCGCGCTTTAGCGCCTTGTCAGTAGTGAAAGAGCACACGATTGATAAAAAAATCACACTGGCCGAATGTTTAGCATTTCGATACGTTTAAATTTAAACGATGTTAAAAAAAAACTAGACAGAGAATAACCTCTGTTTCTGTGTATAGGTAATAAAGTGCGATATGTCTATAGATAGTTCCCATGTAATATCATAGGGACTGATTAGACAGTTTAAGGCAGCCATCTTTGAAGGCAGAAGCTAATGCAGGCCAAACTCTGAAAATATGTGCTGTATTAAACTCACAACTGTTTTTAATATACATTTTTCAGTCTATTTTAGTGAATTTTATATCAAATTTAACATCATTTATGAAGTATTTTATATACCAAAACCGTATTTTGTAGTAAAGACATACAATCAGAAACGATAAACTGTTCATTTTGTTGAAGGATGAGCCAATAATTTTATTTATTTATGTGTATTAATTCTTTGTGCATTTATCAATTTTAAAAATAATGCATTCTAAAAATATGAATTTCAAGAGCTATACAATGGTGTAAAGCTTTTATTCTTTGGACCACAAATGAAAAAATTACAAGAAAATAAAATTTACGCTTCTTAACAATTCATCCGAAAATCCCTTGAAGTTGACATCAAAGATGACTGCCAAGATAATGGATTTTCACTGATGTGGAAACTATCTTAAATCTGGGACACAATCATTTTACTTTTTTTTGGAAACAATCGATATCAAGATAGACTGTGGTCCATAATATTTATCGAAGAGTGTCACAATGTTCAAAATGTATTTATTTTAATATAAGAAATGATCCAGGAATGTGTATTAGTTGGCTTCAAAGACGTGTTTTTTTGTGTTTTCCTTGCAATGTCAAGATTAATAAATTAATCCGCAGTTGTTGACATCCGTGTTGAAAGCAACTAAAACACGCACAGAAACATAAACAATTCCTGCTTTAGAGCTGCGTAATGTTCTGTTCTGTTCGTAATGTAGACATGTATTTCCTTGGATATTAACGATATATTTATATAGCCAAACCAATACAATATTTTTTGGAACGGTACAACTCATATCAACACTTGCACATCATAATAAATCCTACGAACTTTTAGATGTTTAGATATTTTGATAAAGTTACATACATACATATGTTTTTTAAAATAATAGAACTTAACCAAATCCGTTCATAAAGGCGTAACAGTAAGAAACCGTATTTACCGATCGCCTGACGAAGAGGACCTTCGTCATGTCCGGACGGACATGTTGACCCCCATTTCTCTGCCAGCATCGCCAACTCATCGTCCCAGCTCTACAACAAGAAAACCGTTGATACGAAGCATCAAAGGCGACGCAAACAATTAAAACAAATTTTAAAAAAATTGTGAAATACATTTTTAAACTCAATTAAAGATGGTATCGGGCATCTTTCTTTACTCAAATACTTGTAAATAAACAATAAAAAAATAAAAGAAAATAAAACTCCATGTACCGAATTATGACCCGTATTTTACAGGGTTATGAAACATTCTCTCACCAGAGGGCGTGCTACACAAGTTTCGCTTACACCTCAATCTGATCACCTCGGCCTTTATGCTATGCAAGAGACCTCTGACATAATAAGGCGCCATCTTGGATCTACTTTGTGTGTCTTAGTTTTAATACTGGGTATTTAATGTTGACTTTTCAATTTTCCGTAAATCATATAGATTGTATTGATAAAAAAAATCGTTGTTATTGCAAGATATACTCAACTAAATGATATATATATAATTTGTTACTTTCTCGCGAACGGACACTGTTTCATAACTCAGGCGACGCACTTTGGTGTATTCTAGAGCTATATACGAGGTGTATTTTACGAACCATACAGAAATACCCGAAGTTTTACGATTGGCTTACACCTCTGTCAACGCCCGGTGTACAAGATTCTTGTACAAAATATAAATAATGAATAAAATGCTCGTGAGATTATTTTGATCTCTGTATATTTTACTTAAAATGAAAATGGGTATTTTTATTTTTTTTAGAACAATGTTTAAGATATATTTTAATCCAAATTTTCGGTGAACTATTTTGCGACATGTGACGATAGAATATCACGTGTATGAGAACTACTTTTCCCGGCGTTGACAGAGGTGTAAGCGAAACTTTTGTAGCACGCCCTCTGGTGAGAGAATGGGTTATGAAAGTCCGCAAAACAGACTTTTCCTCTGTGCAAATTTCAGTGAACATTCCATTTATAGCGCGTGGCCAATAAAAATGTTATCACAATCATGAATAGCTAGTTAAAATAAAAAAAATGCTGGAAAGTTAGAAGGATGCAGCACATGGTATGCCATATTTGCAACCAATATGACATCTGGTGAATAATATATACATGTATATATTATCTATTAATTTAATGCTTCGCTATGTTTTTTGCGACAGTGTGTGTCAAACTTCAAATATTCGTAAATTTAAAATAAAACAGTCCAACCTTTCTGTTTCACAATTTAGTTTCCTTATCTGCATAATGCACTTGCCTCATGCAGATGCCGCTGACAGACACTTAAAACTTCATTCTGACTACTGTTCATGTAACAATATCCCGAGATCTTAAGTTCAAAGCATTGTATTGTTTACATGGTACTATTTATGCGTGTTAAAAAAAGCCCAGTAGTGAGTGGGTTATCCCTTATTTTTATGTATCAATGGATTGTAGGCGTTTTAGGCACGTGTGGTTTAAAGATTTCTAAGCACGAAATAATGTACATACCGATTTAAATAGACTTGTGACAGTATTAACAACGGACAGTCATATTACATTATTAAGCTTTTGCCCTTTTCATTTTTCCTGAACATTTCGATTGTGTAGTCGACAAGCCAATCGCGCGTCAGAATTACTAAATTATAATTTAAAAATTTCTTACCATCTTTAACATATCAGTTGCATCTTCCGCCATCCGGAAGTCATTGTGGGCTTTCACTATCTTATCCTGGTCCTCTCCGGAAAGAGCTGAAATGCATTCATTAAATAAAAAATGCGGTTATTGCATCGATACAGAAAGTAGCAATACGAACACCTCGGACAATTCACGAATCATCTCTCAGATCAATCGGAACTTCTCGAGTAAAATCCTCCTCGGGACAATCATCCCTTGCACGTACTTGGTGCAATGATACTTGCTCAAATCACGATCGTTTTGTTCGCCGGAAGTCGGAAGAACATCCCTAAAATGTAGTTCGCAAAAACATAAATAATGCCATCGTTTGACAGCTGCGTGTCTGCTGCAGTAGGTAAATTCAAATTGATTTTTTTTAACTTGAAGCCGCCACAAATTGAAGTTCTACAGGCATTGTACTGTAGTAAGCTGTCATCCGAGCTGCCATCTTTATTTTGACGTCCGTCACAAAAGAAGTCCCATTTAGGGAAATGGCCAATGTAATTAGGTTACCTACATACATGATTCGTGAATTATCCGAGGTGTTCCGATTGCTGTCGGATACAACCTTTAATAAACAAATGTCGGTAAGTATTAGTAATAATTAAATCTTGTAAAAGTAATCTATATTTTTTAATATATTTCCAGATTTCTAATATGATTTATTAGCGATTATGTAAACGTTATGCTTGTATAATATGTAAGCTACTTACGGATCACTTTCAGAAGATTGGGCGATGGTTCGAGGCATGCGGTGTGTTTACCTGGTATGGCGGGGGATTGGTACTTCATGGCGCACTGCATGTGACAAGGCAGGGTTGATGGTAATAGTAGTGAATACAGTAGGTAAGGGATTTTTCAACATCTCCCATTTTAAAAATATTAATATGACAGTTTAACATATTGTGGCCAATCGTTTCGAGTAAACACAGAATTATGTTGTACATAAGGTTGGGGTTAAAATACTATATTTTCTAACTCAATGTTAAGCATATTAACATCACTGAAATGGTTGTTTCGTTTGTCGACGTTTAAATCATTTTCCCCACTTATATAGAAGAAATTGCACGAAGAGAACAGAGAAAGGTCTGGAGAAAAAACGGCATGCACGTTATAACACGTTTTGTCTTTTAATTAGCGGCACATTAAGCCGGATAAATACGATAATATTATTTATATTAAATTATAATATTAAAAAAAATCCGAAGTTCATTTGCACATTCAGATGAGTAATGCAGAATTTTTTCTTCAAACCACAAACATTATTTACTGAGTGCCGCTTGTTTCGCGCCTTTAAACAAACTGGAGGATATGAAGCGACAGTGGCAGTCTGTCCAGTCAGAGTCGTCCATCCTAAAACACATACAGCTGGAACTTTTCTCTGCTGTTTTTGAAATTTTCAGCCCCCATCTTGCGTTCGTGTCCTTCCGCGAAGATGATGCAACAAAGTCTCGACAACCAATCTTTACTGAGTAGTTAAAAGTTACTCATTCGGCTTCTCCACATTGCTGTTTAGTTCAGCGTACTTAAGTCTTTTCCTTCGTTTGAATCAGCACATCTTTCATTCCAAGCTGTGTCTTTCTGCACCCTTCACGTAAAGCTGTCTTTCTGCACCCTTTACGCCAAGCTGTGTCTTCCTGCACCCTTCACGTAATGCTGTGTCTTCCTGCACCCTTCACGTAATGCTGTGTCTTTCTGCACCCTTCACGTAATGCTGTGTCTTTCTGCACCCTTCACGTAATGCTGTGTCTTCCTGCACCCTTCACGTAATGCTGTGTCTTCCTGCACCCTTCACGTAATGCTGTGTCTTTCTGCACCCTTCACGTAATGCTGTGTCTTTCTGCACCCTTCACGTAATGCTGTGTCTTCCTGCACCCTTCACGTAATGCTGTGTCTTTCTGCACCCTTCACGTAATGCTGTGTCTTCCTGCACCCTTCACGTAATGCTGTGTCTTTCTGCACCCTTCACGTAATGCTGTGTCTTCTTGCACCCTTCACGCCAAGCTGTGTCTTCCTGCACCCTTCACTTCATGCTAGGGTTAGCCTTCCTTTGTTGACTTTTTTTTCTTTCCCTGTTCATGGTGTTGGCAATATGTCGCAGCACTTTGTCACGCCTCCACGACAATTTACGTAACGTTACTCAAAGCATTTGCTGTTCTAGCCTTCGAATATAATTTGAACGATAAAACGAACAAAGATGTTAGATTTTATTTTTATATTTACCGGGAAAGTTTATAAATTTAATTTTAAACATCAATCCCTGTGCGTAGGCCTATTTTACAAATGCATTGCATGAAAAAGTACACGAGTAAACATTATTTCGGAAGAATGTACATCATTCTCAAGTACTCTGCATGTCACCGGCCGACTCTCGCATATCAATGGACCTTCTTTCAAAACATCCAGCCTGCTAGTTATTATAAGACTATCAGTGAATTATATAGTATTTTGACTTAACGACTGTATACACCAACAAATAGCGCGACGATAAAAAATGATTAAAAATCGTATATTGTATTGTAACGCAGGCCGGCGCTACCAAACGGTCACCCATCCGTACACCGGCCACGGCACCGTTGCTTAACCGCGCAAATCGGGAAGCCGCTTAAACCACGTCGCTAAAGAGTTAACCCAGCACCGAGGCTGGTTTGAAACGCTTATATTTCTACCCCTGCGGTCGTTACATTACTTCCCCCTCCGAGAAGTCTCGTCCCGAGACTTGGCCTGGGAAGTTCCGTGGGCACGCAACTCCAGTCCTGCAGTTGACTATCCCACCGCTGCCACCAATGTAACGCAGGCCGGCGCTCCCCAACGGTCACCCATCCGTACACCGGCCACGGCACCGTTGCTTAACCGCGCAAATCGGGAAGCCGCTTAAACCACGTCGCTAAAGAGTTAACCCAGCAGCGAGGCTGGTTTGAAGCGCTTATATTTCTACCCCTGCGGTCGTTACAGTATTTTTTCAGCAAATTATTTTTCAGGTTTCAGTAAAGTTTTTGTCACAAACTAACAGGATACTATATTGTATTTTCTGCCAATGGGGTATATTAGTGAAATGAAAACTGTCTCCATAGTTAAATAATACCCGAGATAGTCCAAATAGTAAGTAGATCCTTTTAGTTGGAATATTTTTTGACTTTATCACCTTTTCCTTTTAAAGATGGTGCAAGAAAAAATGGTGAAATGACTTGCTTTTGCATAAATTTAAGCTTAAAATCCATCGACATACTTATTGAGATATATTATTTAAACACGAAAAAGGAGGTGTTTGTTGATGATGGTCAACCTAGGTATCACAAAGAAGACATAAAATTCAACATTCACACCAAAGAGTGCAAGCATATAAACCGAGTATTCCAGATAAAAGGTGATATTTCAGGGGAGACTATTCACTAACGTCGCTCATAAGATTCCGGTTTCAGTTTTTATGTAGAATATGTACAAAGAATTGATTCGAATGCATATCATTAAATGTTTCACGAACTAATAAGATACTATTTTCTTTGGTGAAAACAATCGAATAAAACCAAATCGAATTATAAAATCGTTGTTTACCTTAAAAATGCTATTTGATTGCCGTTCACAAATATTTCTTTAGTTGAACTTGCGGATTTAGGTTTAACAACGAGAATAATATACAAAAGGTATCAAGAAAAAAAACGACCGTTACTTATGACTGAGAAATTCAAGATCGCAACAAAAACAACAGCTATCAGTGTTTAATATCTCACAATATACTGCACTATTTTGTGGCCGAATGCCGAAATAAACAGTAATACAAGTTCTTTGCGTAATTACATTAATTCACTGAAAACAATGTTTTGATTATTTTATCCAGCCATATAAGAAAGTGATTCACTTACCTGACTTGCATCGGCCTGAATGTAGAAACTACACACAAATGCAAAAACCTGGAAATATAAATGCCAATAACCTATCTAAAATATTGTGAAAAGGAAATTAATAACTATGCAGTAATGATTGTAAAACTAATGGCACGGAAGCATAACTATCCGTACACGCTTTACTTCAATAGCGTTGCAACGTTAATACTACCTAAAGCATAGATATAATACGCACATTTTCAAAGCCAAATTAAAGAAGTGATCATGCTGTCGTTGACATCAAGCCTCTTGGAAACTTGTTAAAAAATCACACAAAAACATATGTTTAAACATCTTTCATTTTCTGTTTTAATTTAACTGAATTCAAACTAAGCACATGAATAGTGCTAAAACACATTTAGATATCAGTTACCGTTAATGTCTTCATCGTCAAACACAATGAAGTGTCCACTTGGTAAGCAGCTGTTACTCTGTATAGAAAGCAAAACGTACAGCAGTAATGTGTACTGTCGCATGATGTAGCTAATATATAGGCACGAGCGTAACTGGTGGGGAAATGAATCGTAGGCGTTTCCTAGCTACGTGGTCCGGAGACTTCGAGATCACATGTTCTTGGAATATTTTATTTTACAGCTTACTGTGCATTCTGTCACGTTTTCGCGCATTTGTTTAAAAAAATATGCCTGAACATGTGACATCTTGCACGTACAGCATCGTTTTGATCATTTATTTACTGATAGAAAGAGATGATACACTGACGTGGGCAAAATACCTAGATTTTTCTTCATTCATAAGAAACTTTTAGATTTGTACCTAAAGTCTATTGGCTACGCAAATGAAAGCAGCCCAGCAGATTCACATTTGCGAACTTAGCGAAAATTAGTTCCGTGGAAAGGTGGCGCGTTCAATCACAGGACGATGTATATCAAAGCTTCTAGGTTGGCATGCACAATGGAGACACACAAAAACGCTTTGGAAAAAAGGGTTATGGTAACGGCACTGTTAATTACTGCCGTCCTAGGTTTATGTGAGTGTTGCCAATATAGCAATAAAAACACTTTCAGAACAGGATGAATCCTTTTTATATGGAGCACGGTTAGCTAGTTTGTTGTGAAGTCCACTTCCATTGTGAAAAAATAAATACAAATTAATGACAAATAAAATCGTGTAATTCTTGGCTTCACACTGTCAACTCAATGAGCTTACGAGAAATATCCTGACAAAGAGATATACGGCATTGGTGAAGCTTGGAAACGTCCATTGTATTTGTCACTGTAACATATGTTTCTTCGCATTTTAATTTACAAAATTTATTGACATATTATTTTGAAAAGAAACTTGTACGAACAAGACTCCAACAGATATTAAATTTTAGAGTCGGACAATAATTATATTTTACATTATGAATAATTCTTACTTACTAATAAGTATCCACTTTTGTAAATCATAAAACCCTACAAGTAAAGGTTGCCAATACATATTTTTATTTATTATGTTCACTGAATATAAATAGCATTAACGAGATACATGGTTAGGCATACAACAATGATGGATCCAGGGGGTTGGGATTGGGGAAACATCCCCCACTCTTTCTGCTCTGCCACATGCGCAAGGCTTAGGCCAGATTGACAAGTCGATAGACAAATTATGCAAGCGAACGTGGCTTGAACCCACGAGGTTAGTGGCTAAGCAGTCAGAGGAGTTACTAGCCGGCGACGGATAAATCTGCCATTCACGACTAAACATGCAAAGTGTGCACTTGTATCCAGTTTTGTGAAGATTTGTGCACACCCAGATATTATGGTAACACTGATTATTAATCACATCTGCAGCCGTTAACATTCATTGAAAATGGTATGTTATTACTTAGTTTCAATTAAGTCGCTGCTAATTGGCAATGTTGTCAAGTGATGCAACAAGTGGTGAGGATGAAAGAAGATCAAAGTATAGATACCGCATTGTTTGCAGTTTGTAAGAGAAAGTTGTTCCACTTATATGACAATTAGCAGGCCAAATTATCAGAGCACATAAGAATGACATGGTATGCTTGCTATTAACTTTCGTAACGTAAGATAGAAGTAGGAAATGGTGAGAAAAAATGTGATATTGGTGACATTTAAATAGCATTTTTTATACAATGCAGAGTTATATGCTAGCGAGCAAGTTATTTAGATCAAAGCCATAATTGGAAGTAATAATTGTCGATGATTGTTGGAGTTTCGTTCACATGGGAAAAAAAATGTAATAAATCTTGAACGTGGAGCAGAAACCTGGTCTGTGTCGTATTTAATATAACTAGGAACAATAAACGCATTGAAGCAAGGCAACAAAGAATGTAAACATGTTTTAAAGGTGGTATTCGACAGTTAGGACCAGATTTTGTCTCTCCAAATAAATTATTGTTGCCTGAAAATATCACGCAAAATGCTGATTATTGATGTCCTACATCAGTGTGAAAAGTGAAGCATAACACATC
This sequence comes from Sinonovacula constricta, assembly GCA_007844125.1. NCBI lineage: Eukaryota > Metazoa > Mollusca > Bivalvia > Cardiida > Solecurtidae > Sinonovacula > Sinonovacula constricta. Next base: position 28,524,328 of record CM017564.1, read on the forward strand.
ACTCGTCATTACAAATAGGTATTTCCTATCTAAGCCACGTTGCACAGTAAACTAAGAAAACTACATGACCCCTAACTTTATATAATCATTCGGGTAATCCGCTTTGACGTCGATGTCTATTTTTAGAAATCGCAATAATGCTTATTTATAGTTTTAGAAACAAGTGGTTTAGTTCATGATTTCTACTGTCTTACAATTTAAACAATGTTCAAATTCGTCTTGCGTTAGACTTAGGTTTTACTTTTTGCAATTACAATTCCCCATATCCAGGTTTATGTTTATTTAATGAAGACAAACTGTCGGATACCAACAGTAAACAAAAACAAAAATACCATTTGACACATGACAAAATGACGAAAATCCAATTAATAGAAAACCTTACTATAAATTCGTTTAACCAATGTGAGCTGTTTACCGAGCACTGAGCTTTTCCACACGACAGTGGCTGACCGATGCGAATTGTTCACTGGCGAAAGTTAAACAAGAGAGCCATTATGGCCCTTAATCGCTCACCTGAGGACACAGGCTTTTAGTATGCTCATATATGGCGTCAAGTAATTATGAGTTATTTACTTTAGAAATCTTTGGTGAAGATTGGAACATTAGTGTGGCTACTGGGTTGATTACACTTTCTAGAATTTTACCTAGTAACCTACTGAATCCACATTAACCACTTCAAAACATATGTAAAATTTCAAACTGGAAACATTCTGGCCAAGTTTGGTGAAGATTGGGCCATCAATGTGGCCCCTAAGTGTTTTCACAAAGTTTTTCTAAAATGTGACATACTTTTTGACCCCACGTGACCCAATAATATACTCATCCAAGATTTCATGCAGACAAACTATCTGATCAAGTTTTGTAAAGACTGTGAATGTGGCCTCTAGTGTATTCACATGTTTTTTTTATTCCACATGACGCAATAACGAATTAGTCCAAGATTTCATACAGACAAGCATTTTGACCAAGTTTGATGAAGATTGGCCCGTAAATGTGGCCTCTTGTGTGTTAACAAGCTTTTACTAAGATTTGACCTAGTGACCTACTTATTGACCCCACGTGACTCAGTGATGAACTCATCCAAGGTTTCATGCAGGCAAACAATCTGATCTAGTTTTGTGAAGATTGGGCCATACATGGGACCTCTAGTATCTTTACAAGTTTTTTCTAAGAATTGACCTAGTGGCCTACTTTTGGACCCCACGCGACCCAGTGATGAACTCATTTAAGATTTCATGCAGGCAAACATTCTGATCAAGTTTGGTGAAGATTGGTCCATACATGGCGCCTCTAGTATGTTTACATTTTTATTTTCTAAAATCTGACCTAATGACCTACATTTTGACCCCACGTGACCCAATAATGAACTAATCCAAGAGTTCATGCAGACAAACATTCTGACCAAGTTTGTTGAAGATTGGGCTATAAATGTTTTCTCTAGTGTGTTCACAGGTTTTTTTCTAAGATCTGACCTAGTAACCTACTTTTTGATCCCAGGTGACCCAATAATGAACTCATCCAAGATTTCATGCAGACAAACAAGTTTGATGAAGAAAAACTGTGGCCTCTATCGTGTTCACAAGCTAAAATGTTGACGCCGCTTGACGGACGTAGGACGAAGCAGTATCAGAAAAGCTCAACTTGAGCACGTTGAGCTCAGGTGAGCTAAAAACGGTTGGCAAAGTTTTGTGATATATACGATATAAAGTGGACATAATATTGTTACAGACAGACAAACAAACGAACAGTGATCTTATCAAAGAGTTTAGAAGCGCTGTTTGAACGGTGTCAGTTTGACGCTATAGCGATTACAGTTGTGCCAACAATGGTTCAAATTATTCCAAGGTAAATCAAAAGTACAGTGCATTGGAAATTGGAAAGCAGGCAGGTCTTCAGCTGCAAATAAAGACTTCTTTTAAAAGATAGATTATACAATGGGACAAAAGCTACATTAGGGTCACTAACATCAGATAATAGCAACCATTTTATTACTCATTCAATACTTTCAATATGCTTTTAAATTTTAACTAAAAATAAACGTGTATTTGCTGCGGGATATGACAAAAATAAATCGAGTTTGAAATTAACTACGATCTCTTACACCACTATGATCTGACTTTAAATGTCATGAGTGTGCCATTTCTCCGAATGCAATCAATAGCTTTGAACTGCTCATTTCGTTCCACTGGTCAGTTAGTAATATTCCTACGCGTTGTTCATTCATAAATCTGCATTTCATGTATATCCGAATTAGACAATATAGTAATGCACTTTCAATTTTAAAACACATAACAAAATTAATATTATCATTTGAAGCATGCCTGGACACATTTGACAAGTCTAGTCTCCTTTGACATACATTTTTTATGCACACACTACTTCTTCTCAGGCATGAATAACTGACTGCGAGTAGTCAATGTTATGCCGATTCGATACTCCGTGCTTCTGAAATCAAGCTTCCTCATCACAATGGACGATGTCGCTTGAGACCTTCCTTTAATCCAGATGTAAGAGGAAATTGTACTAGTGGACAACTTAGTCATATTAACATTTGGGAAGAAATACAAAATTAACACATTATACAATCAATGTAAATCATTTATGGTAATAAATCAACACAGTCCAATTGTATATGTACATTTGTAAGTCATCATATAATCTTCCTCTTCCACGAGTGTTCACAATTTCTAACAAATTGAAAGAGCAATCCATTGTGATAACGGTCATTTGATACAAACTGCCTCAAGAAAAATGGCTATCTACAAACACCAAGAATGCCATTGAAGAAATAACAAAACAAATATTAAAGCCATTGTTTTCATGTTCTGAACACAATTTAACTTGTTTGCAAATAGTGTATATCCAGATCACCCATCTGCATCCATTTTTTTCAGCATGGTGTCTTCTTGCCTATGAAAAAATTAAGCAGCAGATAATTATGATGCTAAAACTAGTTATTATTAATGTAACTGTAGCATGATAATGATTTTTTGCTTCACAAACACAATTATAGTCATATCGGCGACATCCAGCTAATTATTGGTAAAGAATGATCCTAGACAGGTATCTGGAAAGAACCATGGATGCACAACAGATCAGCTGGAAACTATCTCTACATCTGGTACCCAGGGGTGATGGGTTGGGAAGTTACAAGACTGTATCTCTAAGGCTCAAAGGGCCAGAACCCAGGTGTGATGGGTTTGGAAGTTACAAGACTGTGACTCTAAGGCTCAAAGGGCCAGAACCCATGTGTGATGGGTTGGGAAGTTACAAGACTGTGACTCTAAGGCTCAAAGGGCCAGAACTCAGGGGTGATGGGGTGGGAAGTTACAAGACTGTGACTCTAAGGCTCAAAGGGCCAGAACCCAGGGGTGATGGGTTGGGAAGTTACAAGACTGTGACTCTAAGGCTCAAAGGGCCAGAACCCAGGGGTGATGGGTTGGGAAGTTACAAGACTGTGATTCTAAGGCTCTAAGGGCCAGAACCCAGGGGTGATGGGTTGGGAAGTTACAAGACTGTGACTCGAAGGCTCAAAGGGCCAGAACCCAGGGGTGATGGGTTGGGAAGTTACAAGACTGTGACTCTAAGGCTCAAAGGGTCAGAACCCAGGTGTGATGGGTTTGGAAGTTACAAGACTGTGACTCTAAGGCTCTAAGGGCCAGAACCCAGGGGTGATGGGTTGGGAAGTTACAAGACTGTGACTCTAAGGATCAAAGGGCCAGAACCCAGGGGTGATGGGTTGGGAAGTTACAAGACTGTATCTCTAAGGCTCAAAGGGCCAGAACCCAGGTGTGATGGGTTTGGAAGTTACAAGACTGTGACTCTAAGGCTCAAAGGGCCAGAACCCAGGGGTGATGGGTTGGGAAGTTACAAGACTGTGACTCTAAGGCTCAAAGGGCCAGAACCCAGGGTTGATGGGTTGGGAAGTTACAAGACTGACTCTTAGGCTCTAAGGGCCAGAACTCAGGGGTGATGGGTTTGGAAGTTACAAGACTGTCACTCTAAGGCTCTAAGGGCCAGAACCCAGGGGTGATGGGTTGGAAAGTTACAAGACTGACTCTAAGGCTCAAAGGGCCAGAACCCAGTGGTGATGGGTTGGGAAGTTACAAGACTGTCACTCTAAGGCTCAAAGGGCCAGAACCCAGTGGTGATGGGTTGGGAAGTTACAAGACTGTGACTCTAAAGCTCTAAGGGTCAGAACCCAGGGGTGATGGGTTGGGAAGTTACAAGACTGTGACTCTAAAGCGCTAAGGGCCAGAACCCAGGGGTGATGGGTTGGGAAGTTACAAGACTGTGACTCTAAGGCTCAAAGGGCCAGAACCCAGGTGTGATGGGTTGGAGAGTTACAAGACTGTGACTCTAAGGCTCTAAGGGCCACACTCCTCAACAACCATCTTGTTTACATGGTAACATGTCCCTTCAGGCTGGTATGTGCCCATACTGCTTACATCACACAATAGGGGTGCCAGGGAGCGAGCATTTAAAGTCACTGACGTGTAACTCCTCAGCCGCTCACTGTGTGGGTTTGAGTCCTCATTGGGGTGAAAGTTTTCATGAGGCAAAGTTTTCCAGCTAACATGTGGTGAGCCGCTGGTTTTTCTCCAACAATAATTAGCTGGACATTGCCACTATGACCATAATTGTGTTGGTGTAACGTAACAAAAACAAAACAAACATCACACAATAACCATGTGACAGAAAAAAAAGGCGTTTCAACATTGAAAAATACAATTCTCATTGTGGCAATAGATTTCATTTATTCAGTATGGTTCTGCTGAAACATGGACATATCGTATCTGAATGAAGAGAATATTTGAAATTTTGAAACTCTTTAAGTACTAGTCAGCACCATTTATTTGATTTATATTGAAAGCATAGAAAGATACAAATCTAAAATGTTTTCATAGGTTGATCACTAATCGTAACTTATTTGGAACAATAACAACTGACACACACTGTTATTGTTGTAGATAAATAAGTTAAATATGCACATTTACATTTCAAATATGAATATGTTAAGAAGTAACTCAAAAGTTTATACATAGAAGTAAATCATTATGAAAAAAACATCAACAACAAAAAACAACAAAAAACCTGTTGATAACTGTTTTCAAATTGCATATAAAATATTGACTTTATACAAAGGACCTAATTGTAATTAGTTCTTCATGAAGCATATCTGAAGATAAATTTATACTAATGTGAAAAAAAATAATCTTCCAAAATTATTAAAAAAATTTGACATACCCAATTCAGACAAATTATAAAAAATATGCTAGCCTAACATGTGGGCATTTCAAAATGGAGTATGCGTAAGAAACGTGAAAATATAGAACTACAAGTTGTGCTGAACCGAATACAAATTATTTTCTTTCCTTCCTGTGTAACCTCCCCTATGCTTAACGAAGTTAATCAAACAGTACGTTTTAAGTGCGTACTTATCAACAAAAACAATCGAAAACTAGGTGTGCATACTTCAAAGATTAACATGAAAGTATAAAATGATACATTAACTATAAACAAAGTTGTAATAGTTATAAATCAATAACAGTACAATATGTGAAATACATGAGTACATGTATAAATATAATGTCTTTTATAGACTGTCAAGTTATAGTCCAACATGTTTTCACTGCCAATTTATAGAATACCAGTACAAAAAACATTGCTGTGTCTGAAACGCAATGGGTGCGTTTCGTAATTGGATTTTATGGCACATCATAAATCTAAAGCTCGATTGAAAAACGTTCTCAAATTTTTGTTTTATGATCACTCCTAAGTGCATTTCATCAGACTGTTGTAAGAGCGATAGTTAAATCGATCAAAAGAACTCATAAGATTTAAGAGAGAACTGGCTCTGAGTGCAAATTCAGAAATATTAATCAAACGCTCTTCAGACGGAAAACAATTCTTAAGAAAAGAAAACGATCTTAAGATTTATGATGAAATGCACACAATATTTTCCTGTTTTGTCAAAGTGGTAAAACACATTTTTTTGTTTTTGTCATATTTTAAAGATAAACACTGGGTACCTGTATACACATGAGGTCAATTAAAGTAAATAACTATAAACACACACGGTTTCAATGCTTTTCACTTAAAATACATTTCTTATCAGAATTTATTCTTTTTTACTCATATTTTCCAGTATAAATTCTAATTTTATTTTTTATAAATTGCAAAGCTTAAACTTAAAAGTTTCACTTCAAGCAAAATAGAGTCAGTTGTTAATTATACATTTAAATAGATGACATTAAACAAGTTTTTAGAATTTTGTAATCAAAACATATTAAAGATCACAAGAGTAATAAAATAAGGAAATAAACAACATGTTGCAACATTAATGAACCAGGAGTACAAAATGCCAAAAAGTATGTGAAGTAAATGTCTGACGTAAATCTTGGGACAAAAAGTAATTTATATCCATCAGACACTAAGTTTGCAATAAAATACACAAATATTTTTTGAACTATTAACATGCCATTTCCTTAAAATTGAGCTACCTATTCTCTATTTAAACACAACTTTATTGAAAATACCTCTAAAATTAACTGCATATATATCAGATATCTTAACAAAGTGGCCAATAAAAGTCTTTTCTGTTTCAGTGTGTTTCTATATATACCTACATTTCTTTATTCGAAGGTGATATCTGACAGTTTGCCTATATAAAATAAGTGTAACAGTATCGAACTGCATCGAACCGCTGCTTTAGGTAATATGGGCATCGCTTTTGTAAGAACCAATACCTTACTCTTAATAAATACGATTTTGAACACTAACTGAATTGTTAGTTAGTTAGTTAGAATTCATCACGCAAAAATTCACTGCGTATTCTTCCCAACTTTATAAATAACACAATAGTGGTCTCTGCTAAAAATAGATATTGACGTCAGAGTGAATTACCCGGATGACTATATAACGTGATATCAAAGTAAGTGGTCACATGGTTTCCTAAGTTTAAAAATAGCTATCTCTGCATCGTGGCTCAGATAGGAAATACCTGTTTGCAACGACCAGTGCTGATTTATGCTTGACTGTTCACACAGATCTAGGACATCAATAAACAGCATTTTGCAGAACCTTTGCAAATAACAATCACGTATTTGGTTTTTTGAGATACAATCTTTATCATGCCATGTTTAACTAATATTTTATTTCTATTTTTCGAATAAATAAATATGATTTTGTTACTCATGTTGGCTAAATGAATTTTATGTAAGTTAAACACATTTTGCAGTGTAAGAACTATGTTTATTTATGGCTGGAATACATAGTTACCTTTTATGATGTAAAACAAAACATGCTGCGAAATCAAGGTCCGATTCTAAGTAAAATTAAAGACAAATGTGCAAGCGTGCTGTCGTAAAATTTGCCCTAGCATTTAACTTTTGACATCATTAGTTAGCATTTTATTTTGGAATCAAATTCACATGCCTTTTTTTTCCCATAATACTTGATTATGATATTTATACTCAAATAACAAACGCCGATCGAGTATACAAATGTATATATGCATGCACTAAGGTATTTGCAAGTAACCATATAAAGCATATGCAAAACCTGCAGGACTACATCACAGCCCCTAGCTTTACTTAACACACACAAGTATCCACGTTATTATGTTCTATTTATATGCTGAATGCCAAAATCCCTGTGACATACCCAGCAGCCTTACGATGTAGAAACGCAAAACCATTTACCAGGCAAACACTTGCTAGGCAATCTTAGTAAATGTGAGATCATATTAAGGCTTCACTTAGTTATACTTAGTAACAGACGTCACACTTTACATATGTAGGATGTTTGTTTATTGGGTTTATCATCCCGCCAATGGTATTTCAGTTATCTAGATATGGTGTCCACTTGAAGTAGAAATAGTGCTGCCTTCACTGTGTATAGCATGCCATGAGCACCTTGCATGATACCACACCCAGTCACATTATCCTGACACCGGGCCAACCAGTTGTAGAACTACTGTTATATTTGCTTGAGCTTTAGCAAGAGAGCTATACCACTACCATTTTTAATGACTTTGGTATGTCACGGCCCGGGATCGAACCCGGGCCCTCCTGTACCCGGAGCCGACCCTCTACCGACTGCACTACCATGTCGTGTGAAGGATGTCAGATTAAACTTGAAACGTCAGTATTGATAGTTTGTTATTATTTACAGTTAATATTCATATTTGACATATTTTATTACGACACGACTTATTTCGACACAATAAAATGTAAAAATGTAAGAAATACTATGAAATAAAGAAGGAGCTATCTGCACCATGCAAGTATTAAGTGTTTTCAAGGATTAACAATAATTCACAGAAAAAAATACTACAAAATGAAAGGGGCAAAAGCTCTGGAACAAGGTAATCCAAATTATCCCACCTTCAGGCACACCTGATTATCATTATCAATGAGCCCTGCAAATATGATGAAATTAAGATGTGTTTTAAAGGCAGACCAATCTACACAAGAAACTGCTAATAGGCGGCTGATGGACACACAGAAGAATGTGCACCATTCCATAATATGTGCTTTCAGCCATATAAAATTGAGATCATTCAAAAAACTATACATGAAAAGGCATTAACCTTAAATGTTTTGTTTTTTTTAATTAAAATTTTTGTTTTTCACATTTTTAATACAAAATTCACAGTAAATTTGTAAACATAATCAAAACCAAAAAACCAAGACACATACCGGATTCTCTCTGTGTGTTGGCAGGCTTAAAGCAACAATAACTGGCAAAACATTGCGTTTACCTTCTTCACAACAGTTTTGAATAGGAATAAAGATAATACTTAAAAAAATACTTGTCAAAAAATGTAGATGTAAATATGATGGCCAGTGAAAAACAAAAGAAAAAGACAAAAATGTTACTAAAGCAAAAATTGGTTACGGTACGATTTAAACCAGGCACCACTTGTATGGCAGTGCAATGCTTGCTGATTGAGTTAACGAGTCTAATCACATGCTTGTTTTATGTCCGTTAATAATGAATTGTAAGTGGCATAGTTTATCATACTTTTTTCAATGGCGTTATGATTTTTTACAGGTTGAAACTGGCGCTTATAACTTTAGTTGGATTAAAACTGGCCCTAAGAAGGGGTCTATTGTTACTATTTTGGTAAGACTTCTGTTCTGTACTGACTTGTTTGTTTCTGAGGAGTCAATGGGGTTATATATTTTTTTTCTTTTCCAGAAACTTATATTTATATGAAATTTTTTCCTTTAAAAGTGTTCCAATACTAAGAGAGACATGCTTTACTGAATTAATTGTTGGTTGCCTATGATCTACCACTGGCCACTGCTGTCTTAATGAGATGTTTACAGATGCAGGAATTGCCATGTTGATTAAAAAATGTAGACGACTAAGAGCAATATATGGCAAGGATAAGATAATCTTTGTTACTGATACTCTTGTGATTATAATACACAACACTTGGTTGAAATTTTAGTATAATCCAAGAATAAATGGGATGGGATTTGCCAGCATTTTTGCCGATACTGTGCAGTGACATTTCTATCATTATAGCACAGTGGCACTTATGAGGTGCCCAGGGACTAAACCCGGCCGGTCCATTATACTGGCACCGACGAGTCAGGCATAACGCTGTCCCCTTAGCCCCAAGTGTTAGGAGGGAAGCCACTACTACCAACTTTAAAGTCTTTGGAAATTCCCCCCACAAACACATATGTTTTACCACAACAGAGTGCTGATAACAGCTTTTCTGACAAGCAAAAAAAACCCCCAAAACAACATTAATAATTCCATATGTGGCCGTTGTCACTTCTCTATTTAATGCATTTAAACATGTTCAATAAATCTATTTAGCGAATTTGAACATGTTCAATTAATGAAAATCAATAAGCACATAGAATCACTCTAAACAGCTGTGTAACTGCTCAAAAAAGAATGAGACTTCCGCACTCAGCAGTTATGTGATCCTGTTTAACCAGATTTTCTTCTAAAAGTGTCTTAAACCATTGAGGAATAATTTTATTACATATTTAATTTGTCAGAAAATAGGAATGTTCCGAAAGTTTTTTATATTTCTTTGCCAAAAAATAGGTGTGTTCCAAAAGCATTGAGTGTCCCAATACAAAGAATAATAAGATAATACTTTTGCCAATAAACAAGGCATTGGATCTTATCAATAAATAATAATAATACATTTCAATGATTAAAACATAGCCATGGCTAGCCTAGAAATAATGCCCAATGTAGCGCTGTAGAAAGATAAACTGCCAACAAACTGTAGCATATCTTTTTTTTTGTTCATACAATTAACCTATTAACAAACTTATTAACAAGACACAGTTAAATGAAATGGGAAAAAGACATTCATAGAAATCCTTTTTATGTCTTATAGTTTACCAGATATGCATATATTTCAAACTCTATAGTATATACTGACCCTTTTCCATTCAAATGCAATGACAAATTTTAACTTTTTTAAACAAACATTTCCTCTGAGATATATTTAGTTCTTGAATAATAGCTAAAATACAATAATTCAATTTATACAAATTTTTTTTTAAAGTAAACATCATTCATAAGTTCTTATAGTGCATTGCAATTATATCATTAAATTGCCGATACAAAAAAACAACACACTAAAAATACTGGTAATCTGGTAATTCTGTTAATAGATATTTTTAATTAAAGTCAAACAATCAGGTATTGCCTACACATCTTGCCAATACATGAAAAACAGTTCTCAAAGAAATAGTACCAAACCTTATATCAAGTGGCAGAATGTCTTCAGCAAATACTGTGATAAAGTCTGGGATCATAGGGTCCTTACAGGAACATATATTTCTGTATTCTATGTTGTCAGAGCCTGCACTTGTCAATTCTTTATAAATGGTCATCTAATGTGAAACATAACAATAATAAACAAACCAGAAATATACATCAACAAGATATTTCTAAAAAAGCAGATTTTTAATCTGTCCTACTTATGCAAGTACTTAGCAAAGTACATTACAAAGTACATAACCACATCCCTCATCTTTCCGATATTGTCATTTGATTCTTTTTCACTGTGAGTTGATGCAAAGATTACATCCATAATTCTTTGTTGTTTGTTAATAACTACTTGCAAGACGATTGAACAGATTGCTTAAAACAAACAAACAATGGCATGGTGCAGATCCTGATCAGACAGCTCCCGGGGGAGCTCAATGTCCTTGATCTATCCCATACCAGTAAGCCTGACCAATCTTATCCATCATTATAAAAAACAAATCCAACAACCTATAAACTCCAATCATTCCCTTGTATCACAGCCATCTATACTGTCTCCAGACATCTTATACTCGCTATCACTCGTACTACTGTCTGTGCGCGGCTCCATCTTGACATCCGTCACCGAGGTGACAGTTGCTATGGTGACAGTGTCTTGAGGTAGATTGCGCTGCACCGTACGAGGGTGGTTATGTTCTGATTCACTCCATTTGCACATTTCTGGGATATGTCCACTATCAGTGCAGGTATCAGCAGCCAGCTCGAGTATACCACTATTGTCATCTGCAGACTCAGCTGTCCCAGTGGTGTCATTAGTGTCTCTGGACTTGTCCAGAGAGTCCAGGTCCTCTTCACTGAAGTCACTCTCGGACTCGGACATGACCGTTGTGAAGACCTCAGCCTCTGGGAACACATAGCGACATGGCGGGATGAAACAGTACTGGTTGGCTAGAAAATAAAATCAGGAGAAACAATCAACTTTCATTTGAATAAATATGCTAAAAAAAGAACATTTCTTTTCACCTTTTAAGTTAGTTTTTTATGTCATAAACTATGACAATTTAAACATATATACTAATAGTGAGATATGTTATAAAAAAATTGCAAACTAGATTTATAAATGTATTTGTTGTTATATTGCACTTATAATTATGGTTATAGTGACAATGTCTACTAATTATTGGTGGTGGAAGACCACAGATTTATGTCAGGGTAGAACCACCGGTGCAAAACCTCAGGTCAAGTGGAATAATTCTACACATGAAAAACTATGTCCTGAGTAGCAAGGAGCTAAGGAGTGTTAAGTTGACCCGAACCGCTCAGCCACAAGTGCCATATTATCTTATTTGTAAAAGTGCCCTTCTGCTTGAAAATAGATGTAATATTTCTTTATTGTACTGCACTTATTTCAAATCTTCAAATGCAGTTAATAAAGATACTAACTTCCAAGCCTGCTGGCAACACTATATCGAGAGTAGGTGGGTGTGCACATCTCTGTTACATCCTCGGTGCTGGCCTGCCGGTCTGACGATTCCCCACCCGTGTCTGAGTTAGCAGCAGACTCCCCATCACCTGTGTCTACACTGCCTAGAGTCACATCATTCGTACTATCACAAACAGTATCAGTCTCTACACCAGTCTCCCGCTGAGGGGCGACGGCTCCTGCTGAAGACACGTGGTTGGAATCACTGTCGTTTAAATTTCTATTCTCTCGTTCACTAACGACAGAACTACTACTGGAAGCACCAACAGCTTCCTGAACAACAGATTTGATGTCATTGTTCTTAGCTTTCTGATCAACCTTGCTTAATTTTCCTTTACATGAATCAGGACAACTTTCATCAATCTGTGATGTTTCAACTGTTTTATCATCACTTGCAGTGCCAAGAGACGATGAAGTAGCACCATCTTTATGATTGCGAGGACCCTTACCACCCTCTCTAGAAGTATGTAGCGGTCTGGATGATGTACTGTCAGGACCTGCATCAGAGCCCTGCTGGGATGGGGATTCCAGAGATGGGGTTGTGGGTGGAGTCAGCAGAAGATCAGGCGATATCTCAGACATCAGGACAGGGTGGGCCAGACTCTCCCAGCCCTCACCAAGCAGACGACACAACAAGGACACAATCACCTCACAGTCACCCAGCAATTCGACATCAAAGTTGAGGTTTCTCAGAGGTTCTTTGTTTATCAGGATTTGTGGGACATGTGATGGCAGAGAGTCTGAAATGGCATACAGGTTGAACTTAAGCAACAAATAATTAGTATTTAGCATGTATTGAATAAAAAAAACATAAAAGGGTCTCCTTGTTAATAAACAGATATGTACAGGGTATGTTATCGTGAACAATGCATATATAAAACTATAGCAGATGCTCATTATAAGAAATGTTTAAAACAAGAGGGCCATGATGACCCTTAATTGCTCACCTGATAACACAGGCTTTAAGTAGGCTCAAATTTGGCATCAAGTAATTAAGTGTAAATTACTTTAGAAATCTTTGGTGAAGATTGGACCATTAGAGTGGCCACTGTTTTGATTACATTTTCTAGAATTTTACCAAGTAACCTACTGAATCCACATGACCCAATTCAAAATATATATGTAAGATTTCATACTGGCAAACATGCTGGCCAAGTTTGGTGAAGATTGGGCCATAAATGGGGCCTCTAGTGTGTTCACAAGCTTTTGCTAAGATTTGACCTAGTGACCTACTTTTGACCCCACGTGACGCAATAACGAACTCATCCGAGATTTCATGTAGACAAACATTCTGACGAAGTTTGATGAAGATTGACCTATAATTATGGCCTCTAGTGTGTTTACAAGCTTTTTTCAAAACTTGACTTAGTGACCTTATTTTTGACCCCAAGTGACCCAGTTACAAACTCAACCAAGATTTCATGCAGACAAACATTCTGACCAATTCTGGTGTAGATTAGGCTATAAATGTGGTCTCTAGAGTTTTTCCTAAAATTTGACTACTGACCTACTTTTTGACCCCAGGTGACCCAATAATGAACTCATCCAAGATTTCATGCAGACTAACATTCTGACCAAGTTTGATGAAGATTGGATAAAAACTGTGGCCTCTAGCGTTTTTTACAAGCTAAAATGTTGACGACGGACGAAGTGGTATCACAAAAGCTCCCCATGAGCAAGTTCTGCACAGGTGAGCTAAAAAATTATTTGCTGTTTACTCCATGAAAAGCGAGATTAGTAATGGAAGAAGAGGAAGAGATGGGGGGAGATGGGGGGAGAGGTAAAGAAGATGGTTCTCTTTCTTTATTGAATTACTGACATCCTGAATGCTTAGAAAAAGTACATTTGTAATTGATGGTGATGTTTAACTATATGCCATAAGTATATTGTGTGTTTCTGTTTGTTTCTGAAATACATGACACCAACCAATTATGATCATTACAGCAATTTTGATGGAGGAAGACCCCAAACAAAAGTCTGGGTAGAACCACTGGCGCACTGAAAGTTAGCTGGAAAACATTCCCACAGTAAGTCCTTCGCCCCGAACGGGACTCAAATCCACGCGGTGAGAGGCTAAGCGGTCAGAACAATTACTAGTCGGCAACTCTACCACTACACCAAAAAGTACATAAAAAGATAAAAAGGCCAATATTAGAAATGCAATTTTCATCAATGATCATATAATTTTCACTCTATAACACTTAATTATAAAATGTACACTTGAAATGGTCAGAAAGCAAAACAACATGAACCTACATTTTGCAGATACCTTGTAGAAACCTTAAAAATACAGCAATTACAAAAGGTATACAGAGATAATAAATCATTTAACCTTGTCTATGATGTGTCTTTTCATTAGACGTGAATTTTCTTTATAAGAAGCATTAGTGTGCGTCAAATGCATAAGTCTATTTATTCTATATACAATATTCCCAAATAAGCTCACATTTAAATATCAGTCATTAAAACGTTAACCTGTCTAACCTTTGGCTGACCATCACAAACATGTGGAGAAATCCCAATATCTGATTGGCTAACATGCTTGTCTGTCAAATAGCAGAAGATGGGTCAATTGACTAAATTTCAAGCAATATGTGCCTTTTATAAAAACAAAAACGAACAGTACAAGCAAAATTGCCCTTACTAGGTATGAGAGCGACTGGCCTGACTTTGAGAGACGATCCAATCACAATAAGGAGGTCACATTCATCCTTGTCCTTGGACATCTGGGCATGGAACTCCTCCGGAAGACTCTCACCAAAGAACACTATGTCTGGCTTCATGACCGACAGCTCCGTCCCTGGGGCACACCTGGGGCACATTGGGATCACCTGTACATAATCAAAAGTATAATAGAAGCATTAAAATGACAGTTGTACAAGTTAGAAACTGATATTTGATAGGCTGGTTGCAAATTTCTCATTGATGAGAATATTTAAATTTGATAGGCGGATGAGCAATATTTGGCAATGGTGCATAACATGATAAACTATAAAACAGTCTTTTTACAATCTTTTTTTCTGAAACTTGTGTGAAATTCAAGTATGTTGATACAGATTATATGCATTTTAAAGTTACTTTCTTACAAACCTAAGATTTAGTTCCATTTTTATCACTTCATAACTTAAGAAACCTAGAAGATCTAAAAAGTTAACTAACTGATACTAATATCAGTTTATTTAATGAACATTTACATAAATGCCTGGTTTGTCAAGATTTAAAAATTGTGTTAGAGGGCTTTAAACCCACAAAGCATTAAATGATAAAACTTTGACAAATGTGTAAATAAAGCAAAACCCTCACCTGATCCATGATCTGTGTCTTGATATCATCACTGGAACATTTAAACCCACATGCCATACATGTTGCAGTTGCAAATGATCCTGTGAAGTAAAAGAAAAAAACTGGAGATCAACAAACTGTAGATGAGTGTCAATGCATAACATAAATGCAATCATGATGAGATGAATCTTTTTAAATAGTCAATAAAAAACATTTACATGTCACACAACCAGTATTATCAAGTCCAACAACAGAAATGTGAGTTTTAGGGGCTGTAGTCGCTTACTTGTAACTCCTCAGCCCCTCACTGCATGGGTTCAAAAACTTTTATGTGGGGAGTTTTTTCACTGACGTTATGCCAGTGGTCCACTCAGCCAAAAGTCTGGGGTCTTCTTCCATCAATAATTACCTGGACGTCACCAACATGACCTACCATACGTCGGTGCGACGAAATAAAAAATGAACAAAATGCGAGTCTTATATATATGGCCTAATACACAGTGTCACAGTATGTCATACCTTATCATGTTATGCCATATGACAAAAGATATGACAGAAAAAATTATGTAAAAAAAGTATACAGAAAGTTTGACAGCCAAACAAGATAGCAGAAAATAATCTAAAAAGCCACTATGTATGAACTTTTAGCACAAATTAAGCAGGCTTTAGAAAATACTGTGACCATTTGTAAAAAGTGCAAAGGTTTTCTTTTTTTTCCCCCACAATCTCAAACTTGGGTTTGTGCATACTATAAGAGAACTAAAACAGCAACCATCCAGTCCCACTCATAGAGGGTGCCTTGATACGCGATATACTAAATCCACGCATAGTGATATTTAAGTAGATTTTAGTACATGTTAAAAATCTACAGATATGTTTTGTTTATTATTGTATTAAATGTTGTTTATTTCATTAAATGAAATGAATTAAACAATATTGTTTTGTCTTTGAGTTATATTAAAGAGCTGCAAACTATAGGTCAATAAACCAGAAGTAAACAAAAATAAATAAATAATGTTTTACCAATGCAATGGTCATAATCTCATTTCTTAATGTGTAATTTGGTAGTTTTGTTCTGGTTGAAAGTACAAATATATCAGTAATAGGATTTGTTCATCAAAAACGGGTGTTTTGCACTTTAAATACATAACTGATTGGTAGCTAGAGACCTAATATATCCACTATAAAGATACAATAACAAACAATACTAATGTGGCACTAGGTTTTCTCTTCATTTAGTAAAATGTTTGTTAAAGGAAAAAGAAGCAAATCAAGTGAAAGGTAAGAACTTGTTTGATTTAGTCCATGAAGAAGTTTATTTACAGGGTTTATCATCCCACCAACAGTATTTAAATTATCTGGAGATGGTGTCCACTTGAAGCAGATAGAGTGCTACCTTCACTGTGCATAGCATGTCATGAGCACCTGGCATGATACCAAACCCAGTCACATTATCCTGACACCAGGCCAACCAGTCGTGGAACTACTCTAACATTTGCTTCAGCAGCAGCGAAGGATCTATACCATTATCATATTTAACAACTTTGGTATGTCGCAGCCTGGATCTAACCAGGGACCTTATATTCTTGAAGTTTAGGCTCTACTGATTGCACCAGGTCTGGTCCATAAAGACATTGCCTAAATTGGTAATAGCCAACTAGAGAGTGCTAAAGTGTTATCTGATTGCAATATTGTGCACAACTCTTTATAACATATATCAGACAAGCTGTTGCCACCAAAAACAAATGAAATTTTGCTTTGAAATTATTGATCCTTAGTTAGCCACTTTTTAAAATATCTCATGTACTGCTATGACAAAAATTGGTGGTTAAAGCAAACATTAAAAGACATTAAAACATCTGCTGTACTGTTCAGACAAAAGAAATTGGAGAGAACAAATGAGTGGTCCTTTGTCTGAGGTCCTTTGTCTCATGTTTTTGCATACTTTAATCTTAATCATTTTTATTTTTTCTAAAATTAATAATTTCTATTCATCATTTCTAAAAAAGTTACAAAATCACTAAGAGTATACTACTGGTAATAAACAAATGTCAGAGTTTAAACCTGATATTTTTGTGCATCAATAATAGACGTATTCCAGGGCTCCCGCTGCCATGCACCAAATGCGCCACTGGCGCAAAAACAAAAAAAGTGGCTCATTTTTTTCAAAATTGGCGAATTGTTATGGGGCATGATTTTTTCGGCATTATTTTTGTGAATCGCTAAGCGACCAAGACTGGTAACCATTTCTACGCATACTGTGATTAGCTAGCAAGGAGAAGCTTGATAGCCAGTCAAGCTTGCGCGGCAGCCTTCACCTTGAGGGCATTGTTGTGTCGACATGTTGTGTAAATAACTGCCGAATAAACATCGCCTCAGGGAAGGATTAGTGTAGTTTGCGAGACGATAATAAAGCAGCCAGCCGAATGTTTGTTGCAATCATTAATTAGACAGTACTGGATTGTCGATTAATAACAATAAATAATACAATTAGATACATAAATACGAGTCGAGCAGACAGCAGACGAATGTGTGTTTGTGATGAGTTACATTCAACAATGTTAAGACAATGTCGTTTTCTCACTTTGCCCATTCACAGAGTCATCAGTGCAGTACTTCTGTGGATATGGCCAATTTGGTTATCAGGTTTAAGGATGTGTATCCTGCAACTGCAGAAGCAGCAGTTAGGTTTTTGGTGGCCCCTGTCTCCACAGCTGATTGTGAGCGGGGGTTTAGCTGGCAAAACCTTATCAAAACTAGTCTGAGAAATTCGTTAGGTGTTAGGTCACTTGAAAATCTTCTGCGCATTTCAATAGAAGGGCCTGCTCTGGATCAATTTGATTTCAAACTTTCTTTTTAAAAGGTGGGCTGCACACAAGACTCGAATGATCCTGCAGTAAATGCAAAAGGGACTCTGTACCTCTGCATACAATGTACAAAATGTAAATACTAAACCATGACTATTGCTTTCATAGTAACTGTATATAATGGCTATGTTAAAAGTATGATATTGCCTTAAGGCGACATAGACATACTAAATGTATATAAAACATACAAATGTTTATGTAAATAAAACGTAAAAAAGAAAGTTCACTTTTTTTTTTCATTCTCAATTCAATAACACTACAAAAGTATATTAAAATAAAAAGAATTGCGTGTTAACAAACATATACATACTACAAAAATAACATTAAAATTGACACGTAAATTTGGCTCATAAAAATGGCTCATGAAATAAAAAAGTGGCTCATAATTTTCAAATTTGGCTCATTGGTTGGCTCAGACCAATAAAACCCCAGGGGGAGTCCTGTGTTCAGACAGCAGGACATCCTGTGTTATACCGCAGTTAGTACAGTTATAAAATATAATTTTTTTACGCTAAGATATATTTTATAAGTCTTCTAACTAAAATAACTGTTTTACCATAAGGAAAACCTATTAAAATAAAACAAGCATTTATCTCCAGTAAATTAAAACCACATATATGACTGATGAATTCAACTTAACCAGACTTTATGACTTTTAGAATGAAATTTTAACAAAAAATCTGACAAGAAATCTAAGCTGAAATTTGTGTGCAGCTGAGTAACCTCAACCATAGATTCACGCCACCATTCATAACTCTGCCAAAAAACACCCACAATAACCACTTGCAAAAACACCCATTGAGCAAGTTGCCCTAAAGTTTGGACGATTCTGCCAAAACAGTGAATGATTCACCCTTTGGGTGAAAAGCTATCTCCCACTTGTATCATGTACTATGATATGCATTTAGTATGACACTTTACAACAGAGCATGACATTGATCATGTAAGCCGACAGATGTACCGTGACACTGTTTTATGTACCATGACACTGTATGACAGACTATGACACTATATGACATACCATGACACTGTTCTAAGTTGTATGGCACTTCATGATGTATGATGACACTTTATGACAAACCAGGACACTGTATCATGTACTATGTCTCTGTATGATGTACTATGACACTGTATGACATACCACGACACTGTATCATGTAGTATGACTCTTTATGACATACCATGACACTATATCACATACTACAACAATGTATGACTACTTTAACAACATATGACATACCATGACACTGTATGACATTGCTGATGTTCGCCACTTGTTCCAGAGTGTCAATGTTCTGGGTATAGTTCCTCAACAGTTTCCCATGAGCCTCAATCAGATGGATGAACTTGTGGCACTTTGATGGCTCAAACTGACCTGGGTAGATCTCCTGGTAGAGCCAATAATAAACAATTAAAGTGCAAATTACAAACATCAGGGCCTAGTACAAAAACAAAATAAAATCCAAAATGTTTGTTTTAATTAAAAAATTAAGGAAAATTTAAGTTTTCTTCATCTAATTTCAGTTCACTTTAAATGGTCATTTGGATCTTCATTTTAACAATTATATTCATATGGAACTATATTAAATGAATAACTAAGATATTTTCGCAATCTAATCAATGGTATTTTTTATTGACATACCAAATAATATTAGACATTTTTCATTAAATGATTTTGTTTGTTGCCTACAGAAGAATTAATTAAGCAAAGTAAACTGGTAAATCAAAGCATATTAAATTATTTAACAAACTTTAAGTACTGAGCAGAGTGAAATGTAATCATTAAACAATGTACCTTGGCAAACTTGAAAAAAGGTCTTTGGTCATTCTTGAAGTATCTGATATCAAACATAGCTTGAGGGTCAGGTAGGTCTGGGAAGTCCACTGCCAAACGAGCATAGATACCATTCCGAGATCGGAAATCTGGGATCCCACAGGACACAGACACCTGGAAACATCAGCAGGATTTATGATCATGAATTATGGGCAGCACTTGACTTCCACTTGACTGTATACGATTTTTCAATTTTCTCTTTACAATAAAGCTACTTTTTTAAGGTGGAAGCCAACAGTTTGGGACAAAATACTTTTTCTCAAATAACCAAATATGTCATTGGTACCTGAAAAGATCTTGCAAAATGCTGCTCATTGATGCTCTAGATCAGTGTGAACAGTGAAACATAAATCCCCATTTCTCTTTGCCATCAGGCATTTCCTATCTGAGTCACACTGCAGTGATAGCTATTTTAACTAAGAAAATAATGTGACAACTTGCTTTTGAGATTACGTTATGTTGTCATACGGGTTATCCACTGTGATGTGGATATCTGTTTTTGGCAGAGATCACCATCATGCTTATTTATAGATTTGGAATGATTGAACTTAAGTGGATTTACAGTTTAGCAATGTAAACAGTGTTAAAAACCATCTTTACTTATGCTAAAGTATGAGTTCATGCCAAAATAATGCCCTAATTTCTCAAAGCAGCAGAAAGGTATTGTTACAGCATCCTAAAACACACCTACCCCAGCTCCAGTCAGCACCATGATCTTCTTACAGGACTTGATAAGTCCCACTACATCCTCTAGCGTGTTGATAGTCCGTAGTTTGCTGCGCGGAGGTGGCTCTGATAGGATGTTAATGATGATCTTCCACAGCATAAAATCACTCACATCAGGGATTGAACTCTCGTCTGGAATCAGCTGCTGAAGTATGGCACGAGGGTCGTCACCTTTCTCCATGCTCTCATACACCCAGGATAGAATACCTGCAAAATGCATACACTTTATTATATTTACCTCTGTATACCATTTTTTATATTTCTATCTCTCCTTTTAAGATTAATTTAGCTATTGTGAATGTAAACTACCCCCACTATTTTGAAAAGAGACCTTCTGTAAAGCAAGTATAACCAATCAACACAATTTCACCCTTAATCTATTGAAAAGAAAAACACTTAAGATATATACACAACAAACAGTCAACACAGATTTAAGATTAATTTTTAGCCATTGTTCTCACATATAACATTTCAAATATGACATTTAAATTATACAAAATCTATTTATAAACAATTCTAGTCAGTTAAGTTAAACCTAAATCTAGAGTTTACACTAACCAGAAACAGGCGGTCTCCAGGAATGCTCTCCACTCATCCCAGACAGGTCGCTTAGATCCGAGTCACTGTCAGCTCCATTTTCCATACAGCCTGCATCCGCCTATTAGACCAAGAAATAGTGGCATTGGTTGTTTCTGTTCTTTGTCACAAGTTATTGCAGAATGATGGATGATCAGAAAATACTTTACCTTTTGAAAGTTCACTGATATGATCCTTAAAAGATATATAGTTTGTTTATTGTTTGTTTATTGCGTTCATCATCCCGCCAACAGTATTCCAGTTATCTGGAGACAGTGTCCACTTGAAGCAGATATAGTGCTACCATCATTGTGTATAGCATGCAATGAACACCTGGTATGATACCACATCCAGTCACATTATCCTGACACTGGGCCAACCAGTTGTTGAACTACCCTTATATTTGCTTGAGCATAAGTAAGGAAGCTGTACCACTACTATTTCTAACGACTTTGGTATGTCACGGCATGAGATTGAAGCCGCAGCCTACTGTACCTGAAGCCTCCTATACCCAGAGCCAACGCTCTACCGATTGTGCTACCAGGTCTGGTCAAAATAAAGAGTTGTTCCGTGTTGAAGTTAAACTGTCAGCTATGAGCTAAAGAAAAAGTTAGCATAAAGCACAACCGACAAGCACAAAAAATTGTAATTTTAAAACAAAAAGCAGGGATTTTTCAGGGTTTTTTGGGAAAAAGGCCCCAGCCAAAATTGGGAATTTTTGACGTGGTAAATATTCAAATTTGGAAAAAACAAACAAATCAAACCAACTGGGAAATTTCAACATTTATTTTCCTGCATTAAAGCTTAATCTGCTTTTGTGTCCCTGAAAGTGTTACAGAGATGTTCCAGACTTTGTTCAGAAAGCTCTGCAGGGCCTTCAATACAGATTCTCATTAAATTGGAGAGTTTTTCCTGGCCAAGGGAGCTTCTCAAAGAAGTGCATAGTAGGTTCATGGTGCTGAACCATTTCTCCATAGCTTCTGTGCTGGATGGTATTAAGGTCATCATCTACAGAAGTTGGTAGATTCTAGATCGCGTAGTATTTACTATTGTACAACATTTTTCGTCACTATATTTCGCGGGTCAGTATAAAAGCCGGTACTGCATGTACCATTTTTGCTTCATAACTCCTTTCAGTTTTATACGCAGTCAAACAGCCATGGTGAAAATACTTTTGTTTATGAAATTTTTATTATGCGTAAATTCACGGAAAGTCATTTTCACAGACCACCGATCAAAAGTAAACAAACGATTCGCTTAATTGGAAAAGTCTCTTGATTTCATGGTTTCTTGGTTATTTATTTTTTAAAGGTAAAAGGAATTTCGGTTCAAGTGGGAATTAATTTATGAGATTGGGAATTTTTTCTTGAAATTGGGAAAAATGGTCGCTATTTGGCAATGGGAAGGGGGCCGAATATCGGCTCTGTGAGACAGACTGAAAAAGCCCTGAAAAGTATATTGTGCAGAAAAATAAAATTTTTTGCCCGTGCATTATTTAAAAGAAAAAAAAAATCACCTCTGATGTACTAGGATGTTCACCATCTCCCATTGCACCAACATCATTGTCAGGTTGCTGTATATCTAGCTTATTTTGATGAACATGATCGGCAGTCGAGTCAACAACAGCATCATCTGTAAAAATTATAAAATAATGCTTTCACTTCCTGTCACAACAACTCTATGGCATTCTGGAGACTGGATTAGACATGAATTTTAAAGTCTAACACAGCAGTTTGTTTAACTAAATTGGGGTATATTTCATACCAAATAAATGATAAAATGGCAAATTTGGTCAAAAAAATGTAGCTACTTACATACAAAATGAATTGGGAACAATTCACCACAATAATGATTCGCCACATAACAATTTGCCACAATAATAATGTTGTTTATTGTAAGAACAATATTGTGACTATTTACGATTATTTCAATTAAAAATGTAATAAGTAATCGAAACAATATTGAACCACATGTACTTTTGTTTTCCCACTCAAGAAAATTATTCACACTTTCTCAACATGTCGCCCTCTTTCTAAGGGAGAGTTATCATCGTTTAAGGTTTGTCATGTTTGCAGTTTGTCAATTAAGGGACCAACTCCTGTTAATTATCCTCAAATAATTCCTTTAATCAGAAACGAATTTTCGCAGTTTGTCAATTAAGGGACCAACTCTTTTTAATTATTCCCAAAGAATTCCTTTAATCAGAAAGGAATGTTTGCAGTTTGTGTGTTAATTATCCTCGAATAATTCCTTTAATCAGAAACAAATGTTTGCAGTTTGTCAATTAAGGGACCAACTATTTTTAATTATTCCCAAAGAATTCCTTTAATCAGAAAGGAATGTTTGCAGTTTGTCAATTTAATGACTTTGGTTATCATTGTTAAACGTTTGTTTGTAAACAAATCAATTTGAGCGAAGTATCACAATTTCATATAAATAAACGGCCATCTCATCTGCATCACATATCCAGAAAATGCCAGCTCCTTCATGCATCTTCTATGAACGTATCTACAAGAATTCGCGTGCTGTAACATGCGACAAATGTCACAGATAGCATCAAATTAAATGTGGAAACACAGGTACAGAGACACTTCATATGAGTAATGTACAAAATAACCCTTGTAAAATTGCACACAAATGCAACATGTGATATTTAAAAATATCTAAAAAAGATATATTGTTAAAAGGTTCGTTTTGGTACTAAAGTATCCATTCAGACAAGGCTTGTCAAAGAAAAATAACTTTAAAGGTTCCAGTCTAAACAGACAAATCAAATACAAGGACATCTGTGAAGCCTGTGGGAAAAGTATAGACTAAAGAAACTTAACCACTAGCGCCTTGTTAAATGTGCCGCCATTAATGGACCTGTTTAAAAAACATTGCACACCCCCTCTCCTCCTTCCCGAATTTCAATGTGCTAAGTGTTATGCTCATGTGCTTCTTCGCGTTTATTTGTGTGTGTGTCTATGTTGGTGTTTTCATTTATGTTTACTTGTTTCATTCACAAATTCATAGGTAATACCAAGTTATAGTCTACTTTCAAGCTACTGCTCATTCAGCTGACTTTACAGTTTACCCCCTAGTCATTGGGTATATTCGACAATCCCGTACTATGGAAGCCGACACATATTACTGACCAGAATAACCCTAGCAGGTATCCATTTATGCACCTGGGTAAAGTGGAACAAATCGAGATAATTTTTTGCTCAAGGCAATGAGTGGCGATCTGACAGGGGTTCGAACCACGGACCCCGTGATCCGGAGTCATGCATCCTACCACTGGACTATTCTGCTCCTCTAAATTCATATGTTCTTATTACATTCTCATTATAAGTTATTTATGTTGTGATGTTTTGTATTTTTTATTATTATTAAACATTGAATTAAGAATAATTTTTTTTATTATAATGACTTAGTTATTGTGTAACCCTATACAGAGATAAATAAGAGGAATGACTCGAAATTTAAGTAAGTAAGTAAGTAAGAGTAAACAATATCGGTAAGAACACATTTGACAATGTTACATGTTTGTTATTATTTACCTGGTACTTTCACTTTGTGAAAAGTAGGTCGATAAGGGAGATTACTCTAACTTACGTATTATCAAACAAAAGCTTTTCAACTAGTTGATAATTAAATGGCAATATGTCATAAATGTAAAACATCCCATATGCAGCTACATAAAATAAATATTCATGTAACATTTTGCAAATCGGGTGTACTTACTGACATCAGACTCATGATGCATTTTTAACTTTTTGCGAGGGGTTTCAAACACTTCTTCTTCCGCCATTTTGACGCAGATAAGTGCGCAGCCTCTTTGCGCAGGAAAAAGCCAGGGAGAAACAATTAATATTTTAACAATACAAAATAAAAACATGCTTCTTATTGACATTCGGAGTAAATACAAGTTGTCTGATTTCAAACAGCTTTTTCGGTCATTTATCAGACAAAGGTTGGAAAAAAATGCTGAGATGAAATTTTTTTATCATGTAAAGTAATGATATATCCCCCGAACTGTCATCCCAAAATTGATTTTCGTTGTCATTGTATTTAACGAAATGGAGAAAGAGATGCTGAATGTCATGTCATTCAGTCCTTCCGAGGATGAAGATTATTACAAAATTTTAGGCTGTGACGAATTATCCTCGGTGGTTATTTCTCATGTTCTCATATGTCTTACTGTTCTCACTGACGTAGTCGTAGACTCGTTTGTTATACATTGAACCACTTTGTGATCGCATTGGCCTTAGCATTGAATAATAAAATTTTATAATAGTTTAAGAAGAAAAAGAAAAAAACATAGACTTGAAGTCATACTATAAGAACATTTGTATATATTCTTTAGACAGTTTATTAATTTCAAGCCATCTTGTAGGTTGTTTTATATTAATTTGCGTTCTAATAGATAGTTTCCATGTGATGTCATAGACACTGATATTGATAAGACAGCCATCTTTGAAGGCAGAAGCTAATGCAGGCCGAAATCTGGAAATATGTGCTGTATTAAACTCGACACTGTGTTTTTATTTTTCAGTTGATTTTACTGAATTTTATATCAAATTCAACAGCTTTAATGAAGTATTTTAAATATCAAAACTCTATTTTGATAGTTTAAAAGGTAAAAAAAATACAACAAAAAAGGTTAAACCGTTCATTTTGTTTAAGGATGAGCCAATTATTTTATTATTTATTTCTGAGTATTTATTCTTTGTGCATTTATAAATTTAAAAAATATTGCATTCTAAAAGTATGAATTTCAAGAGCTTTGCAATGTCATATAGCTTTTAATTTTTTGACCACAAATGAAGAAATAACAAGAAAATAAAATTTATACTTCTATACAATTCATCTGAAAATCTCTTGAAGTTGAAGTTGCCATCAAAGATGGCTGCCAAGATAAGGGATCTTCACTGATGTGGAAACTATCTATTCGTATAATTGGTCATATGGTATTTATAATATAATTCAGACTGTTGTTGTCATAAACCTAATTCATTTTCAGAAGGAGCAGATAAATACTGAGTACAAGGTACGAGCCTTGCAGTGTCATCCAGATAAGTTCCCCGGGGATCATGCAAAAGGTTCTTATCCTTGATGTCTTTGTTATTTTTCTTGGATCTTTGTTGTTATCGGTATTTTTCTTGGATCTTTGGTACAAATCATAGAGGGTCATATAACGTCTTGCACCCAAATTGGCATAAGAAGACAATGATAAATAGTCACAACACTAACATTTGGTTCATGGCATTCCCTGGCCTTCAAAATGTCCATGCAGTGACATAGTACAGGTTAAATGTCAACTTCCTTGACTATTAAGAAAACCCAAAACACTTTGGTATTGCTTTCGCTACGTGATACCATTAAAAATCCTTTATGTGGGGACTTTTTCTAGGTAACTTGCAATGGGCGAGTGGTGTTACCCAGACGTAAGTCTGGTACCTTCCTCTCCCAATAATTAGCTGGATATTGCAAATATGACCGTTATTGTGTCTGTCTGGTATAACAAAAACAAGACAAATAAACAATTATTGTCTGGGATGGTTCTGGCGAGATGATTCCCTGAGCTTTCAAAACTTTAAAAGATCATTTTATCAACACTGTATCATCATAAGCTTGTTTAGATTTCAATACATATTTTTAGATTAATCAGGAATGTTTACCAAGAAAAAAGGAGTTTGGTTAAATAGTTTTGTTTGTCCAAACTGCAAAATACCAAAGTCACTTTAAATTTACTGGCAGAGCGCCCTTACTAACGCGCAGGTAAATATAATGGTAGTTTCACGACCCGTGTCCAGTGTGGTATATCTCTCTTGATAACACTCAGGCAAATTTAATGGTAGTTCCATGACTGGTTGGCACAGTGTCATTATAATGTGACGGGTGCGGTATCATGGCAGGTATTCATGGCACGCTATACACAGTAAAGGAAGCACTGTATCTGCTTTAAGTGACACTGCCTCCAGAAATACTGTTGATTGGACTGTAAACCCAAAAAACATCGGTTCATAAGTAGTTTAATTAAAAGAAAATGCGACATCGTTCTGATGTTCTGATGAGATATTTTTTTCATTTCAAATATACTTTTTTAAAGTGGATTTTTCTGATAAGATTAAAATCTATCTGCAGTTCATGCAGTGTTGGAAATTCAAGGTATATTCTTTGCCTTAATGCCTTTCATAAGTGCTTGTCTTCTGTGATTTTTTAAGATACATCAAATCAGAAAACAATGTTTTGCTTATTTTGATGTTATTCAGCTAAGGAGTTTGAACGTATACAGACAGCCAAGGATGTTCTGTGTGATGATGAACAGAGACAGAACTATGACAAATGGAGACACGCAGGCCTGTCAATACCGTACCAGAAGTGGTGCAGCATGAGAGATGCAGTGCATACTGTAAGGCCCATTTTACAACTAATGTTATTCATTAAACAAAGCTGCTAACATAGATGTAAGTAAACACGTTTGGCAGGTGCAGCCATCTGATTATAGTTTTGCTTTATAACTAACGATTCACTTTATTGCATTCCCTTATAAGTTGTGCTGAGTTTTAAAAAAAATTACCCTGCTCAATTTTATTTTACTGATGGTTATTGTATTTCCTATTTATGGCCAGATGAATCAGTCAATGGACTATGTTTATACGGTATGTTTTCATTTCCAATTCATCCCTGTCAGGTCAAATTACCGGTAGATCATTTTTCTAAGACCATGTTCAGCTGGTCATTTTACTATCAGTTAGAGTCTGAACTCAAAGAATGCCAGCCCTTCAGCATGGTCCAAATCATGGTAAACAATTTCGGGGGCTGATCCAGAAAATTTTGGTGGGAGGGGGCTATGAATCAAGATCCAAGCTTACTATTTTTTAACCTTACATGTATGTGTTTTCACAACTCTTCTCTTTTACCTGGCTGGCAGTGGGGATGCATCTCTCCACCCCACTTCTGGGATCCATTCCTGAACACTTTCATTAGAGTGGCTCATCAAGCAGACTTAAGGTTGTTTAAACCTTTTTACCTTGATATGTGTCGGAGCCTGTAACTCCTTCACAAATAATAATAGTTGAATGTCTCAACGATAACCATTATTGTGTTGGAGCAAAACAAAACACATTTACTTGGTTGCTTTTGTCATCGCACAATCAGACTAATTCAAATAATATTGGGGTGTCCATAGCGTAGTGGTAGAGTCGCTGATTTGTAACTCCTCTGTTTGCTTAGCCTTTCATCGCTTGTCAGTACTAGTCCTAACATCTGATTGTCAATGTTTTCAGTAGAATTTCATTTTCTGCTAATACCAACCTGGTCTTACTTTATGCATCTCCTGACACACTTTGATGGTATGATCTTTCAGTGTTAAACATGTAGATATTGCCTGATGGGGTAGTAGTAGTAAAAGTTCATAGTGGACTTTTGATTGGAGGGTACTCGGTTCAAACCCAAGATATTTCATAAAACTATTACTAAACCTAGCTTAAGGTAGAAACTTCCTGAGTTCTGCTTGCTATTTATTGTCTTTTTTTCTTATTATCCATGCAAAAATCTATTCTTCACATGGAATTTGAATGAACCATCACTAGTCTTACCATCTTTCATTTAGTCCATGCATTGGGCAACTCCGAAGAAGGAGCACATGTTGGAGGAGATGCAGCATCCCCAGAGTCAGGGTGGATCAACAAGTGGTAGTGAAGGAAGTCTTTCCTCTGATGTCACTGACAAGTCTACAAGTAAGCCAATTTAGGTCTAATGCTTTTGATTTCTTATTCTTGTTATGCACATATTCTGTTATGTCAGATTATTATTTTTTTACAGCAACATAGTCAACCAAAAGTGGAGACGATACATTCAAATGGATTAAATGGGGATGTAGGGACCTTGACACACATGTTGCACAGTGGGCTTTTTTTCACGATTTGTTACACCTTGATGTCACATCCTGATATGTCAAGCTGTCAGTCAAGGTGTAAATCGCTCAATAATTTGAGAATTACTGGGAGTCAATGGGGGACATTACCTCATTAAGTGAATGTGACAGACAGACCCACAGAATAATGTGAAACAAAAAATACAGGCTATCTAACAAGTTTTGATAGTTAATGATCAGGTATAAACTGGTTACCGAAATCGTATCCTGTTAACCTGCTTGTGAAGAGGTAAAATCAGTTACCTTTGCCCCAGTTATAAGAGGATGTGATTATGTCTTTTGGGGTATTTGAAAGTGGTGGTTTTCGTGGGATTAGCGTCAGATGGTCAAGCAAAAACAAACATAAACATCATTCATCAGATTCCATATGTTAGCATAATGAGTGATCATCTACAGCAAAATGCCACCTAGAGACCATGCCATTAAAGCAACAACGTCTCAAATAAGGCCAGTATTCATAAGTATAAACTATTTGGCTTCTGTATTCAATTTTGAAACCTGACCACAATAACGGGCATGCCATTAATTTGGCTTATCACCAGTTCTATAGGTTTGGGTGTTGTATACTAAAGTGCTTGTAAATGCTGTAACAGTAAAGACAGGATTCAACATTCAAACATCAGGTCATTTCAAAGTTATATTGATTCAAATATTTTAATATTTACTGACATATTTTTAAAGATATATTGCTGTTATGAAGTGAATTCTACTGCTGAATGTGTTACAACACTTTTCTGTTTTACTCACAACTATTCACAACTTAAGGAAGTGGTGATTTTGATAAAACAGTGAATTATTTAACTTAACATATGACAACATTCTCCACAAAATTATTGCTAACGCAGATAGCTTGAACTCCAACTACCTGTGTGTAAGTGCATAGTTTATAACTTTTACTATCCCTCATATATTTAATATTACAATATTATCAAATTCAACTTTAATTTAATACAATTTCTTTAATAGGATTTAACCCTGTCCCTTCGATACTAGCTTTTTAGCTAGCCTGAGCACAACGTGCTCAAGGTGTGCTTTTCTGATACCCCTTCGGCCTCCGTCCATTGATCATCGTCCATCCTGTGGCATCAACAATTTGCTTTTGAACATACTAGTTGTTACAATTTTTATCCAATCTTCATTAAATTGGTCTGAATGTTTGTCTGCAAGAAGTTTTGGATGAGTTCGTAATTGGGTCATGTGGGTTCAGAAACTAGGACATTAGGTCAAATTTTAGAGGCCATATTCATGATCCAATCTTCACCAAACTCGGTCAGAATGTTAGCTTGTTTGAAATTTTGGATGAGTTCATTACTGCATCACATGGGTCAAAAAGTAGGTCAATAGGTTAAATTTTAGAAAGACCTTGTGAACACCTTAAAGACCACATTTATGGCCCAAATCTTTACCAAACTTGGCCAGAATGTTTGCCTGTATGAAATCATAGATATGTTTTGAACTGGGTCGTGTGGATTCAGTAGGTCATTCGAAAATTCTGGAAAATGTTATCAGTCCACTGGCCACATTAATGGTCCAATCTTCACCAAAGATTTCTTAAGTAAATAACTCTTAAGTACTTGACGCCTGATATGAGCCTTCTAAAAGCCTGCATCCTCAGGTGACCCATTAAGGGCCATTGTGGCCCTCTTGTGTTCTTATCTGATTTGATTTTACTGTCTTCTGCTTACAGGATCTGTCCATGTGCCGGTAGCTCCTAGACCATGGACAAGGGATTATGAACCCTCAGAAAATTTAAGAAAGTTCAGGAACTATGAAATTTGAGTGAAGTTTATCTTGCTACAATTTATAAATATCAAAATATGTCATGGGAACTACCATTATCATTTCTAAAATGTTAAGTGGAAGTTTAAACCTCCCTGGCTTAATCCTAGGCTATGACATAACAAAGTCATAGAATGGTAATTGAATAGCTTCTTTGCATACCAATTATCTGTAAGTTTCCTCGATTGGTCGACCAATGTGACAGGGTGTGGTGTTATTTCAAAGGAAGGGTTCAGGTTGTACTATTTCAGTAAAGGCAACACTATTGGCTTCTAATGAACCCTCCCACCTTATTACTACCTGTAACCATTGTGTGATGTTTTGTCAAACAAATGAACACATTTGTTCTAATTATCATATGGCTATTAAAAAGAAACATTTGCACTTGATAAATTGATTTCTGTCTTCTTTTTTTTAAAAATTATGAACAGATGAAATAAATATTAGATCTTAATTTTTTTTCCCTGATCAGTAAATTTTTTATCATATATTTAAATCACTTGGGTTCACATTTTCTTATGAACTGTGGCAATTGAAATTTTTCCATGTACATTATGTACTTGTACAACCTAGGCCATTACATGCTTTACTTTACATACTAAAAGAAGGATTTAACACAAACATTGAGTCTCCCTGGGGCAGTCTTTGTAAGGGCATGTTTTAGAATGTAATATATAGTCAGACTCATCTTCCAAGCATAGTTAATGGTCTAAAGAAAGTAACCAAACTTATGGAAAACATTTAGATGTATTTTAGTTCTTAAAAAGATCAAAGTGTACTTCAACATTCACTTTTTCTTCGTGCAATTGTATGCAGCCTAGATATTATTATCACTAGACTTTTTTGGTTATTGCTAGCCTTTGGTGTATTGTTAATCTTAGTAAAATGATAGTATTTTTATTTAATATGACACATGATAGTGATATGTTTTGTTTTTTATATTTAAATGATATTTTTTTGCTAATAAATATTGACACTACTTTAAATAATATGTGTACTATTGTTCATACCATTAAACTTATTTTTGTTAATGTATCTTTGTTAATCTCAAGTCTGAATCTCAGCTTTTTCTTAATATGTTCACATTTTTTTCTTGTATGCTTGGCAAAATCAAATTCTTCATAGCATTTCTGGCAGGTCTTGCAATACATCTGGATGTCACCAATATGACCATAATAAGGTACCAGTAAATTGGTAAAATGGAAATTGTCTCCCATGTTCGATAATAACCAAGGTATTACAAACAGTAGGTAGGTCCTTTTAGTTGGAATTCTCAGACTTTATCGCCTGTTCTTTTGTAAATATTGCATTTAAAAACTTTTCTTACTTATATGATATAAGCTTAATATCCATTTAAATAGAGATTTGTTATTTAAAAAAGAAATTGGAAGTGTGGATGATGGTTAACCCAAGTATCACAAGAAAGGCAGAAAAGTCAACATACAGTCCAAAGAGCACAAGCATAAAGACTGAGTAAAACAAATGAAAGGACCAACTTGCATTTAGGGATTATTCAGGGAGGACTGTTCTTTAATGTCTCTCATTGTGTCAGTGTAATGTAACAAAAAACAAAACAAACAGTTTTTATCTGGGATGGCGATGAAATGATAAGGTCCCTGAACAGTCTAAACTTTAAAAATCATTTGACCAACATTGTATCAGCATTAGCTTGTTTTAGTGTTAAATGAAAGTTTTGAGATTAATAAAAAAACGTAAGCCAAGAGTAAGGCGGTAAATCTTTTGGTTGAACAGTATAACTTGTATTTTTGTTTGTTCAGACTGCAAAGACCAAAGTCAATGTTAAGTACACAGCTCTCTTGCTAACAGTAAAATAACTATAAGGGTAGTTTCATGACCTGTGTTGGAGTGTGTCCATTGTCAGGATAATATGGCTGGGTGTGGTATCATGCCAGGTGTTAACATCATGCTTCACAGGGTGAAGGCAGCACTATATCTGCTTTAAGGCCAGTATTCACCAACTTTTCTGTTGTAAGAATTGCTCAAGTCATGGATATCAATCCACAATATCTTTATTATGTAGTAAGCTACATGTATTTTTGCGAGACACTTTCATTTTGATACTTTGAACTTAAAATCACATTGACACTTCATAAATAAACTAAGTTTTGTTGGTATGAAAAATGTGACTGGCTTAAATCATGACTTAGACATAAGAATGGTTGGTGACTACGGGCCTAAATGACACTTTCTCCAGAAGTCCAAATGAAATACTGTTACCGTAATAGGACTGTAACCCCAAGAAAGCTTAATTAAGTACTAAGTGTATTAATTAATTAATCAAGTAGTTTAATTTTAAGGAAATGCAAAATCTGCCTGATTATCAAGTTAGTCCTTTTTTTGAAACCTAGTCATTGAATATTTTTGTGTGTGTGTGTGTGTGTGTCAGTTAATGGTTTTATGGATAAACTAGGGTGCCTGGTACATGTATGCTGATTTATTAGACTGTTGCTTTGGTGATATTTTTTGGTTCTTAAAACAATATGTTGTGATTAGCTTTTACATTACACTATAATATTAAAATGTATTTAATCAAAACGATGATGTTCCTATTTTTTGTTTGTTAATGACTGTTTTCATAGAATTAATTACAATATTACATAAAATAATGAAATAAATGTTTAAGACTTTTTATCTTCTTTTTTTGAGCATCCCTTAATTCTACAATTTTATAGGACCAATGTAGATTTGGCTTGTCACGCAAACATATTACCTTCTCTTTATCACCTTCTCTTTTAACTTTTTGTCCCCTTGAGTTGTGTAAATCATAGTTTGTCCTCATACTTGTAATGGTTATAAGTTTATTATTATGCTGGAACACTCTGTTAAATATTTTTGTGTATTTTTTATGAATTGTGTATTTTTTATGAAATGGTAGTAAATGGGAAAGTTTTCTACACAGTTGAGTGCCATAAATTAGCTCCCACTTTGCCCTAAATAATTTTTATTGACGAACAACGATGTGTAAATCGTTCTGTTTTTCATTTTTTTAAATCACATATAAATTAAGGGAGTAAACCTTTGTTCGAGTATCTTATCAATCACGAATAAAATTTACCAAAGTTATTTCCCTTGTTTTATTGTCCGCTGAAAGTAAGTAATGGCGCGAAATAGTAAATAAATGACAGCAGAAGTGACAAAGGTTATTGTGTCATTGTCAGATAGAGAGGTTTATGCAGCCGAAAGATGGAGGAAATCACTGAAATAAATCGTAGAATTATCTCGAATTTTCTAAAACGTGTATCTCTCCATGGTAACATTGCAAATCTACCTCGAAGCGGACAAAGACTAACAAACGACCGATAGTTCGGATAACATGCTTTTCCGGATGGTAAAAATAAATAGACGACAGGCATTGAGCGAGTTAACTGCAACATTTAATGAAAGTAGAGGATCGTCTATATCTACTAGAACAGTTAAGAGGCATTTATTTGAAGGATATAAACGTACATGTTAGACTGTCCCACAAAATTTACAATTTGTGTTAAAAATCGTGTTCAAAGGATTAACTTGAGAAGTTACATTGGTATGTTGAAAATAATAGGTCATCTTTCATTTTCAGTGATGAGACAAAGATAGTTTTTGGTACAAAAAGGAAAGTATATGGAGAAGGGATGTAGAACGATTATAACCAGAATTCCTTGTATTGGTATACAATCGGACTTAGAGCAGCCTGTTCGTGCATCAACCATGTAGATCTATTGGGGTGTATTTGTTATGATGGAGTGGGTATATTGACCCCTGTTGTAAGCAACATTAATACGGAAAAATACATTTCAGTATTAATTACATGACAATATATGTCACGTTGTAGCTTGTCATTTTGGAAACAGGCCATGCATTTTCTAAGAAGATAACGCTCCATGTGTCTCGAACAGATCCCAATTCTTGGAAAAGAGAAAATGGAATAAGAACCCTACCATGGCCAGTACAAAGCCCTGACATAAATAGTCCTGAAAATGCTTGAAGAGTTATTAAATGCAAAGTGGAAAGAGTGTTAACGAAATTCATACTAACAATGACTTTGAACAATGTTGTGATAGAGATTTGGACAAGGTTACCACAGCACTATATACAAATCTTGCACCAGACTTTACCGAGAAAAATACGTGACGTTTTAAGACCCAGGGGACATATCTCCGATACTGAAAGTTTCAAGTAAGTCTGTTTTATTTTAGTGTCACAATTTCTAGTTAGCCCTGTTGATCAAATCGTGCATTACATCAGCCAAAGTAGGAACTCATTTATGGTCCCAGACTGTTCAATGCACGAACATTTATACATGAATAGAAAAAAATGATTAGTAAGGTCTTCCACTTTACTGCTAATTTTATTTTTAATCACTTACAGAGTGAAGAATCTGTTTTCAGAAGAGAACAATACGTTGTTTGTTTTTTGCTATCTTATTTATTTGCGTACATGTTAGATATATGTCCAATCGGATTTCTGTTCAGTGGCGAAAAATGTATCGCTACCTCTTAACAATCTTTATACTTGTGGTACACAAACAGGTGGCATTGTATCAAAACAATCACGTGAAATAAAAAAAAGCATACTTTTGCAGTGTTTTATTGATGTACAGTCTAATAAGTAGGTTATCTTTCATATGCCAGTCTATGTTGTCACACATGACGGGCTTTCCATTGAAAGACACCCACTATTACAACGAGCCATTGAAGTGCTCATGGTATTTTACATTATTATTTTGAAACAATATTATGTATATTTTGACACCAAAAATGAACAATATACCGTAGTTAGAGATATAGCAAAGCTAATTAAGGTAAACACGGTCTTTAGTACTAGTATTTATTAGAGTACCCTGTGCTGCACGTGTATGACATTCGGACACTCCAGCTGTAAATCATTTATTTATTTGTCTTGTTTTTAAATAGGAGTTTAAAGATACAAAGCTGCGCTGCGGTATGTTATTAACTTATTATGATTATAATGAACTGATGAACATAAAATATGTATAATCATCCACATGGACATGATACAATGCGTCAGTAACATGATTACAATAGTAATTACAATAGTAATATCATACGTGGTTTGTGTGGACAAGTTTGCTTAATGATTTAATATATATAAACAGGAGAAAGGAGTAATCTACACGTTTATGATTGTAATGAAAAGTTTTTGAGGATAATTTTCTTATCCTAATACTTGTTATATGATTGTAATGAAAAGTTTTTGGGGATAATTTTCTTATCCTAATACTTGTTAAATGATTGTAATGAAAAGTTTTTGAGGATAATTTTTTTATCCTAACACTTGTTATATGATTGTAATGAAAAGTTTTGAGGATAATTTTCTTATCCTAACACTTGTTATATGATTGTAATGAAAAGTTTTTGAGGATAATTTTCTTATCCTAATACTTGTTATATGATTGTAATGAAAAGTTTTTGAGGATAATTTTCTTATCCTAACACTTGTTATATGATTGTAATGAAAAGTTTTTGAGGATAATTTTCTTATCCTAATACTTGTTATATGATTGTAATGAAAAGTTTTTGAGGATAATTTTCTTATCCTAACACTTGTTATCGAATAAGAATATATAAGACAAGGTCCTATGAGCAGTGCAACATATACAAAAATTTGAAAAGACACAGGACCAAGGTATTCACATGCACGCCAAATGTAAAAATGAGAACAAATCTGTGATGAATCATTTAACAATAAGAACAAACCCGACAGTTACCGCCTTGGAACAGTCAGTCGGCAATATAGACCGACTGGGGTGCTTAAACCTGTTTTACAGAGCTCTAAGCTCGCACTTCCTGATGGGTTTCTCAAATGGAAGCAATGAAAAGAAAACCGGTTCATTTGAATATATGTACAAGCGCTGACGTTTTGTTTGACAAGTTATGACGAAAGTAGTGACGTTATTGAAAAATAATGTCCACATAGTGTTTAGAAGAGAGATAGGTATTATTGCAGCTATTTGTATGTTGCTTTCTTTATATTTTGAATCAAGTCAAACGCCTTTCCTGAGTCACAAAGGTGTGCACACGTCACACTAGACTATTGCATGTAGGAAAGGTTTCATTTCAACTGTATGAAAACATTTAAGTCTATATCATACAGAAAACAGTTGTTAGAGAGATACTGATAACACACCGTAATATTGTTTGAAGTCCGTAATATATTTTCTTTATTTAAAAAAATATTACTTTTTAATTCACCACGATTCGTTATTAACTTATCTAAAGACAACATAAACATGCGAGCAGAACCCAGTCTTTAGACATGCAATTAGAGATAACCATTATAAGATGAAGCATGATTGTCAACGAAGGTACCGAGATTGTAGAGATTCTCCCTGCCTGTTACTCAAGTAACAGTCTGGCCGATCCGACTGACTGCCTGTTACATCAAGACAATCATCTGGTTCCCAAATTTGGACGAGCCACAGCAATTGCGTCGTGGATTGGCCAATTCATTTACAAACTATCCATCTCCAACATGAACCGACCTCACATTTCAAATCAAGACCTGCTTTTTTGTTAACCTGATGTTGTAGTTGGTGTCCATTTAACGTAATCTGCATCTTTTTACATGTATTAGCCAGGAATTGATCCAGAGGGTGGGGTGGGTAGGTTTGCGGGGTATGCACCCCCACCAACCACGTCAAAGAGTAGATATGTGGAAACACATTCATGTAATCTTAAATACTTAGCTTTTAAAGTAAATTTTGCCTATTGACTGCTTAGGTCGAAGTTAGGGTTCCTAAATGTGTATACATGTATATATCTAGTATTTAACTGTGATAAAGTGGAATGGATCTTGAGTCGTACCCCCACCCCCACTCCACCACCACACACACACATTTCTATTCTGGATCCGCTCCTGGTATTTACAACTTGATATCTATGGTCCCGCAATTCAAACTCGACAAGATTTTAAATTCAGGTTTTGCCTTATGTTCCTAAGTAGAATTCATTAAAGGATCTCCTGCACCATTTTCTTTAAAACTTGTCAGCTCAACATCTCTGTGGAACAGTTCAGTCTTTTCCCTGATTTCATCCTGAGACAACGACCGAAAATCCGTTTCCACCTCTTTGTCGTACTTCTGAAATCATGGAATAGCAGGGTTTAGTGGATTTTATCAACGACATAAGCAATTGAACTCATTGCTTGTCTACCAGCAAGTGATCAAACTGAGGCTAGTGGTACAGATCCAGTTCTGACATTTCCCTACTACCACGAACAATAACAGAACATTGTCCATAACTAAACTATTAAACAACACCACTGGGATACGTCACACCTGCTCTATAAATCTCGCCAGATATCTTTCTATGCGCTTCAAGGAGTAAACCTTTAAAATCTGCTTCTTGATACTTTGGCTGCGGCATTTTGTAACAGGGTTTTATGTCTGTATTTCTTTCTCTAGATTAATACAAAACAATGATTGATAGAGAGAAATACGAAAATATAAAATTATTTGAAAACCACGCATTCGTGACAAATCCGCAAAAATTCAATATGCGGTGTTAAGTTTAAACATGCAACAAAAAGAAGCACGTCATATTTCATGCCGTCGAGAAGTATTACTAGCGCCAAAAAACTATAAGCAAATTGAACTGACCCCTTCATGTTCCACGCCAAACCGGAGCACCTTCCTGACTTTCTCTGGTAGACACGGGAACAAGATGTCGAACACGGGGCATATCAGTCGGGCGTCAAGGGCTTTTGGGTCCTGACGACCTGTACAAACACAAAATGTAACAGAACTTGTCAACTCCAAGCAGTCATTTTTAGGACGTACAAGTAAGAGTGATGCACGTTTGGGAATTAACGCACAAACGAACAAAACAGTCCGTCAAACAAAACTAGGAACAACCGTTTATGCACAGTAGGTTCAAAGGTTATATTGATCCGCGGTAATGTCAAGTCGGAATTATTTTCTATCCTACAATCACCTCGGACATTAAATCTATAAAGGCCCGTGTAATAACATTTGCTTTATTAAACCCAGTGTGATAAACGTTTGGCGTGCATCCAAAATGACAACTTTTCAAATGCATATATTTTATGCAGCAATTTGAGTCCAAACGACGTCAAATTGTATAAATTTCAAGATTTCAAGGGAAGCAACCACTTGTGATAAAATATAATAGTTTAGAATGAGTTAAACCTTCGTTTAAAAAAAAATAAATAAATTGTATATGACGTCACATGTAGTGAAGTAAATTTCTTCGAAAACTACATATCATAGATCTGTGTTAGTTTGTAAAACACGGTCTAAAAAGTAACAGAACTTGTGTGTGTTATTCATATAAAAAGGCAAACGTGTACATGTACAATTTGGATTTACGACAGTGCGATGATAGGATGTGCAAATGCATTAGTTTTTCGTCGACATCGTTCGCGTAGAGCAGTATAGCATGCGACTCAATCCAATGACAATGGTACTCCGAAAATTAAATGTATCGACTGTGTACCCCACCAATCCATGGTTAAATTTTAGGTTGATGTTACGGGGATGCACCGACTATGAAGTTTTAGTTACTTTGGCAACAAGTAAGTTAAACTTTTATTCACGTTTGTTATGGATTTTATTTTTCAGAATATTGCTTTTTTGGAACTACATTGAATTGATAATGGAAATAACTGCTCGATATTTCTCTCGATGATTGTATTGGCCAAACCAGTTACCTACAGTCGATTTAAACTAGAGAACACCCCTACGTCCCATATCCGCATAGGTTCGAATCCTAAAAGAGGAGAATAATTTCATATTTCATATTCCAGCTCACATATTTTGTTTGAAATAAACAATAAAGTCACACGAAAAATTGACCGTTGCAGCAAACTAGAGTATCGGCTGCGGCGGCCAAATTGTCACGATGATTTTCGAATTACTCGAATTGCAGAATGGCAATTATAATAGTGGAGTATAAAAGCCTTTGGAGAAAGCAGTTCACCTTTTGTTCGTCGATGGATCTACAGTATATATACATATATTTCTCTATTGATACCAATTCTGTTAGCAGTGTGATGTAAATCTATAAAAAAAACAACGAAAACAAATCAAGGACAAACCTGTGAGGAAACTGACAATCAACCCGATTACGACGACAATGGCGAGGGCGGTGGCACTGTACCATAGATAGGACAATGTGTATAGCTTGTCTATACCTTCCGGGTTACTGTAACACACATTCAAAATGTAAAGGCATCATTTAAATAACACTCAATGAGCGTATACAACATGTTCCGCGGCAAGATACAGATAAAGTGTGTAGAAAACATATATACGAGTATTTATTGAACACCCCTTCTATTAAGACACCAAAGAGAAAAATAATATTCCGTAAAACTAAAACATTATAATGTTGTAAATCGTTCCAGAGGGAACTGTAATAATTATATTTTTTAGTGTGAGCGGTTTTAGAAAAAAAAATAATATTTTGTACATTTCACGTTTTATTATTCAGAGCTGCTGCTACAATTATTATCAGTAAAAATCATTTCCAAGTACTGAACATAAACATTATTTGCGTAGATCTAATGGTAAGCTCTTAATAACGTCATGTAACCTCGGACCTTCGTACTAAATAAAAATATGACCACGACAATTGTGACGATGCCGATTATGAATTGATGATGGTCCTGTCACCTAACTATTAAACGGTGATAACGATGCCGTTTCTTATGATGCGGAAGAGGAGGAAGAAAAGATGGAAGACGACTAAAAAGGGAGACAAAGATGGTGGGACTGCTGTCAAACGTTTCCCATTTTCGTCACAATCTATAAATAAGTGGCAGATTTAACGATGCACGTGCCTGGTGTGTATGGTGGCGGCCATGATGGATTTGTTGGTA
The DNA here is from genome assembly GCA_007844125.1 of Sinonovacula constricta. Classification (NCBI taxonomy): domain Eukaryota; kingdom Metazoa; phylum Mollusca; class Bivalvia; order Cardiida; family Solecurtidae; genus Sinonovacula; species Sinonovacula constricta. The sequence goes on from CM017564.1 coordinate 28,565,409, forward strand.
AGTGCGTTCAGGTCCTCAAGAGTGGCGTTGGGAGGCAGCGTGAGATTCCAGTTACAGCCCTGTGTGCTGATGGGGGCCCGCCACGACACTGGTTTGGTCACGTAGGCGCCCGTCCCTATCCACAGCATCATTACAAGGCTGGTCAGCGTACCCGCATAAGCTCCCTGTCAGTGGTAAATGGACACTACATGCATAATAATGGTAGTAAATATAATGCTGTGAGTTCATTTGCGTATCAGGATAAATTTCTATTGGTTATGTCTGAAAGCCACACAGTTTTGTTTGGGAATTTTAAATAAACTCAAATCTTTATTTTACCAAACATGTTAATAGTACAATAAATTGACCGAAACAGACGAACAGATATACATATAATGCAAATGAACATCTGAAAACAACTCAACTTTTCCTATAAAACCCTCATCTCATTTCCCTGCAAAAAATGCTGTTCTTTTTATATCAACACACAATGAACATTTTTTGTGTATTCTTAAAATAGAAAATGACTGTCATTCGTTCAAAATCTATTTTTCGTATATTTTTCCTAACAACTTTAAGTTTGAGCTGAATAAACTAGAGTGTAATTTTTTTGAATTTAATATATATATATAAATATATATATATATATATATATATATATATATATATATATATATATATATATATATATATATATATATATATATATATATATATATATATATAAATATATAAAATATTTCAAGGTAAGTATTTATAGCCATCACCAGTCGGTTGATTACCTTATAGTTGGCCCATGGACAGACCATGCCCAAAGTAAATAGACCCAACATGGGCGCCCCGAGCATCCCGAACAGTGACAGAGCAGCCTGGAGAAAATAGTATATAATTTTGAAATTAACGTTTTGCAGTTATAAATATAAATTATGGCATTATAAATATGAAACATAAAATAATGTTTCACATTTAACGTCAGATTATTTCGCAGTTAGAATTTGCTTTTATAACTTGGAAAAAAGACAATTGTTTTATATCTAATAATTCAGTTAGTGTTCAAAATCGTATTGATTAAGTCTAAAGTTCAGGTTTATAAAAAATATGCCAAAATTCCCCAAAGCAGTGGTTCGATATTGTTATATGTATTTGATAAAGTCAAACTAAAGGATACCACATTTAACAACAACTTGAACTATATCTTAAAGCTTGAACTATGAACAAACGGCGTCGATTACCTGAAGTATGTTTCCCATCTTGGAGGCTACGTAGGTCATTCCGAGGCAGCCTACGCCATAGACAAGTGCTGAAACATACAGAGATATACATGCAGCTAGGCCAACTGAAATACATGATATGTCATAGACAAGTGCTGAAACATACAGAGATATACATGCAGCTAGGCCAACTGAAATACATGATATGTCATAGACAAGTGCTGAAACATACAGAGATATACATGCAACTAGGCCAACTGAAATACGTGATATGTCATAGACAAGTGCTGAAACATACAGAGATATACATGCAACTAGGCCAACTGAAATACGTGATATGTCATAGACAAGTGCTGAAACATACAGAGATATACATGCAACTAGGCCAACTGAAATACGTGATATGTCATAGACAAGTGCTGAAACATACAGAGATATACATGCAGCTAGGCCAACTGAAATACGTGATATGTCATAGACAAATGCTGAGGTAGACAGATATATAAATATGCACAAATGCCCACTGGAATAAGGGATACGCCATAGACAAGCGCTAAAAACATACAGCGATACACGTATCAGGGCCAACTGAAATACGCTTAGGCCATAGACAAGCGCTAAAACGTACAGCGATACACGTATCGGGGCCAACTGAAATACGCATAGGCCATAGACAAGCGCTAAAACGTACAGCGATACACGTATCAGGGCCAACTGAAATACGCATAAGCCATAGAAAAACGCTAAAACGTACAGCGATACATGTATCAGAGCCAACTGAAATACGCATAAGCCATAGACAAGCGCTAAAACGTACAACGATACACGTATCAGGGCCAACTGAAATACGCATAAGCCATAGACAAGCGCTAAAACGTACAACGATACACGTATCAGGGCCAACTGAAATACGCATAAGCCATAGACAAGCGCTAAAACATACAGCGATACTTGTATCAGGGCCAACTGAAATACGCATAGGCCATAACCAAGCGCTAAAACGTACAGCGATACATGTATCAGGACCAACTGAAATACGCATAGGCCATAGACAAGCGCTAAAACGTACAGCGATACACGTATCAGGGCAAACTGAAATACGCATACACCATAGACAAGCGCTAAAACGCACAGCGATACATGTATCAGGGCCAACTGAAAAACGCATAGGCCATAGACAAGCGCTAAAACGTACAGCGATACATGTATCAGAGCCAACTGAAATACGCATAGGCCATAGACAAGCGCTAAAACGTACAGCGATACATGTATCAGAGCCAACTGAAATACGCATAAGCCATAGACAAACGCTAAAACGTACAGCGATACATGTATCAGAGCCAACTGAAATACGCATAAGCCATAGACAAGCGCTAAAACGTACAACGATACACGTATCAGGGCCAACTGAAATACGCATAAGCCATAGACAAGCGCTAAAACATACAGCGATACATGTATCAGGGCCAACTGAAATACGCATAAGCCATAGACAAGCGCTAAAACATACAGCGATACATGTATCAGGGCCAACTGATATACGCATACACCATAGACAAGCGCTAAAACGTACAGCGATACACGTATCGGGGCCAACTGAAATACGCATAGGCCATAGACAAGCGCTAAAACGTACAGCGATACACGTATCAGGGTCAACTGAAATACGCATAAGCCATAGAAAAACGCTAAAACGTACAGCGATACATGTATCAGAGCCAACTGAAATACGCATAAGCCATAGACAAGCGCTAAAACGTACAACGATACACGTATCAGGGCCAACTGAAATACGCATAAGCCATAGACAAGCGCTAAAACGTACAACGATACACGTATCAGGGCCAACTGAAATACGCATAAGCCATAGACAAGCGCTAAAACATACAGCGATACTTGTATCAGGGCCAACTGAAATACGCATAGGCCATAACCAAGCGCTAAAACGTACAGCGATACATGTATCAGGACCAACTGAAATACGCATAGGCCATAGACAAGCGCTAAAACGTACAGCGATACACGTATCAGGGCAAACTGAAATACGCATACACCATAGACAAGCGCTAAAACGCACAGCGATACATGTATCAGGGCCAACTGAAAGACGCATAGGCCATAGACAAGCGCTAAAACGTACAGCGATACATGTATCAGAGCCAACTGAAATACGCATAGGCCATAGACAAGCGCTAAAACGTACAGCGATACATGTATCAGAGCCAACTGAAATACGCATAAGCCATAGACAAACGCTAAAACGTACAGCGATACATGTATCAGAGCCAACTGAAATACGCATAAGCCATAGACAAGCGCTAAAACGTACAACGATACACGTATCAGGGCCAACTGAAATACGCATAAGCCATAGACAAGCGCTAAAACATACAGCGATACATGTATCAGGGCCAACTGAAATACGCATAAGCCATAGACAAGCGCTAAAACATACAGCGATACATGTATCAGGGCCAACTGATATACGCATACACCATAGACAAGCGCTAAAACGTACAGCGATACATGTACCAAGATCAACTGAAATACATGTTAAGTTGAAATATGTGATACTCCGCAGACAAGTGCTGAATCATACAGATAAATACACCAAGGCCCTTTAAAATACGTAGCTCTCCATAGACTATTGCTGAAATGTACAGTACCCTAGCCCACTTAAACACGCGATACGCCATAGACTAGTGCTGAAACATGCAGAGATATAGATGTACCAATGCCCACTTAAACACGCGATACGCCATAGACTAGTGCTGAAACATGCAGAGATATAGATGTACCAATGTCCACTTAAACACGCGATACGCCATAGACTAGTGCTGAAACATGCAGAGATATAGATGTACCAATGCCCACTTAAACACGCGATACGCCATAGACTAGTGCTGAAACATGCAGATATAGATGTACCAATGTCCACTTAAACACGCGATACGCCATAGACTAGTGCTGAAACATGCAGAGATAAAGATGTACCAATGTCCACTTAAACACGCGATACGCCATAGACTAGTGCTGAAACATGCAGAGATATAGATGTACCAATGCCCACTTAAACACGCGATACGCCATAGACTAGTGCTGAAACATGCAGAAATATAGATGTACCAATGCCCACTTAAACACGCGATACGCCATAGACTAGTGCTGAAACATGCAGAGATATAGATGTATCAATGTCCACTTAAACACGCGATACGCCATAGACTAGTGCTGAAACATGCAGAGATATAGATGTACCAATGCCCACTGAAACACGTGATACGCCATAGACTAGTGCTGAAACATGCAGAGATATAGATGTACTAATGCCCACAAAAATACGCGATATTCCATAGACTGGTGCTGAAACATACAGAGATATACATGTACCAATGGCCACTGAAATATGCGATACTCCACAGACTAGAGCTTAAAAACATACGGAGATATACATGTACCATTATCCACAAAATACGCGATATTCCAGTGACAAGTACTGAAACATACAGAGATATACATGTACCAAGTCCTACAAAAATACGCGATATTCCATAGATGAGTGCTGAAATATACAGAGATATACATGTACCAAGTCCCACAGAAATACGCGATATTCCATAGACTAGTGCTGAAATGTACAGAGATATACATGTACCATTATCCACAAAAATACGCGATATTCCAGTGACAAGTACTGAAACATACAGAGATATACATGTACCAAGTCCCACAAAATACGCGATATTCTATAGACTAGTGCTGAAACATACAGAGATATACATGTACCAAGTCCCACAGAAATACGCGATATTCCATAGACTAGTGCTGAAATGTACAGAGATATACATGTACCATTATCCACAAAAAATACGCGATATTCCAGTGACAAGTACTGAAACATACAGAGATATACATGTACCAAGTCCTACAAAAATACGCGATATTCCATAGATTAGTGCTGAAATATACATAGATATAGATGTACCAAGTCCCACAAAATACGCGACATTCTATAGACTAGTGCTGAAACATACAGAGATATAGATGTACCAAGTCCCACAAAATACGCGACATTCTATAGACTAGTGCTGAAAGAAGATCGAAACTTAAAGGATTGGATATTTTTACATTTTATTCTACAATCATTTTGTAGAAAAATGGTAAAACGACTAACCTAAGATCTTTGAGATGTTGGTTGCCCTGGACTCCTGAAGTTCAGGAAATACCGGTCGTATGACGTCAGTTAACGTCACGGCCGACAGGGAATTTAGACCGGACGATATTGTGCTGTGGAAAGAGAAGAACCAGTCTATTTATTTTGTTTTATTTTTACGGATTTTACGAAATTACTTCGTCGACGCTTACGCATCCTTAAACGTTATAAAATTCGAGGATTTAAAACAATGAAATAATTTAGTTAACACTTACGTTTAGACGCCCCTTAATAAGTTTGTTGTATGTTCTTTAGTGAATCCCGAAAAATTATAAACAAATTGCACAATGACCAAGTTATGATAGATCCCCGTAACCAAATATTGGCAAAAAGCGCTATTTATTGTCTCTCAGAAAGACCCAGAAATAAGTCGACTTTTGCAACTTGTAAGAAGGTTCTGCTTCATAGAATGAACATACCGCCAAATTGCCTGTGGTCAACCCACAAATTTCAATAAAACATGCACCCCCGGTAAAAGTGGATCAGTTCATTATTGTGCATAGGTGTTCAAGATTTTTGCTTTTTATTAATTCTACATAGTTTCAACTTTCTTTTGACTCCAAAATATTAAGACTATCTTCATAATAGGTAAATCTGAGGCCAAAACATAATAACAGACTGTTCTTAGAGAGAAAAAGGTTCTACTTCCGGTCGGTATTTAGTGTAACCACCCCTTAAAAACAAACTTGAGTCACCTGAGTGTTCCGCTGAATATACAAGCTACAAACAGACCCGGAACACCGGGCACGTGACTTAACAGGTCCATCACAAACAGCGGGTATAACTGAAATGGAAAATAATGGTTAACATAGGTTATATATGAGTATAGATAAGTTGGTGGATGCCTATATGCCCCAAAATAAATACAGTTTTGTCCATAATTATAGCACATCATAAATACGAAGATAAAATCAGGATTCATTTGTATTCAATTGTCTACTTCATACAAACATTTCTTGGTATTGATCACGATTCCAGTTTCGACAGGATTTCATAATACTGTAATTACGTTGATTTTGTTATTCTGTATCCACTTTCTTCACTCAATGCAGTCGTCTTATACCACGTGATCAATCTGTACATAGCTGTTCATCGTCCAAATATATTACGTTATTGGACAGTGATCTTAAAATCTCTGACACAATATACGATAAAAGCCGTTAACGAATAAGAATCCGGATGAAATCGACGTATACAAGTGCTTTATATTACGTATTGTATATAATAAGAGAGTACGATTCAAGCGTCTCGAAAAATGGAAGCGTTAGTCAGCGTTCCATTGTAAAGAAACTACAAACAAGCATTTGTCAGAATACTGTCAGAGGAAGACATAAATGGATACAAAATAAACTAATGTTATTTACATCTCTGTTATTTGTAAATCCAAATAAGTTTTTAAAAGTCCATGTTATTTATAAATCCAAAGAAGTAATAACGGAAGTATAATCAATATTAAGACCATAACAGAAAAAAATGAATATTCAATAAAAAGGCAATTTAACATTGAGTGTCTAATACGGAAATATATTTGGACTAAACAGTTACTGACGGCTCGTTCAATGGTTTTCAACCTGGGTACGCAATCGTGCAACTCTCGGTGCTCTAAAAATAAGGATGTGTTATGTTAGGTTTTACCCTTACCTGGTCGGAGGCCATGACGAGGCCAAACTTGATGGGGTCACATGTACTGTAGAAGGCATACATCACTATACCGACCAGGCAGCTGAGCATTAGGATTACACACAGACCGGGAAAGTTGATCCAAAGTGCTCTGAAAAATATCAAGTAACAAATTATATAATTTCATTATTTTGTCATTTTGACGATCCTCCATCTCAGGAAAACACAGAAAATGTTAGGATAGAACCACCAGCGTCACATTTCATTAGGTAGACCTCGTCACATGAATGTTTCTTTTAATCCGACCGGCTTTGAAATCGTGTGGTGAAGGGCCGGGGAGTTCACAGAAAACAAGGTGAAGACACAGGCAGCATACTCCACCATTAGCGGCCCTTAAAACTTTACATACTCGGCCAATGACGCTCCCTCTAAAGTTGGCGACGCTATACACTCTGCATCTTGCTCCCCTCCCAAATTGGCGACGCTATACATTCGATCACTTGTGCCTCATCAAGTTGGCGGCGTTACTCCACCGTTGGCGCCGCGTCCCAAGTTGGCGACGTTACACCGCCGTCCACTGGCGTCGCCTTCTAAATTGGCGATGCTACACACTCAGCCAGTGGCACCCGTCCCAAATTGACGACGCTATAAACTCGACAACTGGTACCCCTCCCAAGTTTGTGATGCTAAATACTCGGCTACTGCACCCCCCCCCCCCCCTCACTTTCTAAGCGACTACACACATTCGGCCACAGGCAGCCCTCTTCAAAGCGGGCTACGCTACACACTCGGCCACTGCCCCCCTCTCCTATGTTAGCGACATTGCACACTCGGCCACTGGCTCCCCTCCCATATAAACAACGCTACACACTTGGCCACTCGCTCCCCTTCCATGCTGGCGACATTACACACTCGGCCACTGGTTCCCCGCCAAAGTTAGCGACACTACACACTCGGCCACTGCCCCCCCCCCAAGTTAGCGACACTACACACTTGGCCACTGGCCCCCCTCCCAAGTTAGCGACATTACACACACGGCCACTGGTTCCCCACCAAAGTTAGCGACACTACCCACTCGGCCACTGGCCCCCTCCCAAGTTAGCGACACTACACACTTAGCCACTGGCCCCCCTCTCAAGTTTGCGACACTACACACTCGGCCACTGCCCCCCCTCCCAAGTAAGCGACATTACACTCTTGGCCACTGGCCCCCTCCCAAGTAAGCGACACTACACACTCGGCCACTGTCTCCCCTCCCAAGTTAGCGACACTACACACTCGACCACTGGCTCCCTCCCAAGTAAGCGACATTACACACTCGGTCACATGCGCTCCCTCTCAAGTTGTCGACACTACACACTCGGTCACAGGCGCCCCTCCCAAGTTGTCGACACTACACTTTCGGCCGCCACAGGCACCCCTTCCAAGTTGGCGCCACTACACACTCTGCCACTGGCTCCCCTCCCAAGTTAGCGACACTACACACTCGGCCACTGGCTCCCCTCCCAAGTTAGCGCACTACACACTCGGTCAGTGGCTCCCCCACCCAAGTTAGCGACACTACACACTCGGCCACTGGCTCCCCTCCCATTTAACAACGCTTCACACTCGGCCACTGGCACCCCTTCCATGTTGGCGACATTACACACACGGCCACTGGTTCCCCACCCAAATTAGCGACACTACATACTCGGCCACTGGCCCCCTTCCCAAGTCAGCAACGCTACACACTCTGCCACTGGCTCCCTCCCATGTTAGCGACATTACACACTCGGCCACTGGCTCCCCTCCCAAGTTAGCGACATTACACACTCGGCTACTGGCTCCCCTCCCAAGTTAGCGACACAACACACTCGGCCACTGGCTCCCTCCCAAGTTAGCAACGCTACACACTCGGCCACTGGCTCCCCTCCCAAGTTAGCGACACGACACACTCGGCCACTGACTCCCCTCCCAAGTTAGCGGCAAGACACACTCGGCCTCGACCCCCCTCCCAAGTTAGCGACGTTACACAATCGACCACTGGCTCCCTTCCAAGTTAGCAACGCTACACACTCGGCGACTGGCTCCCTCCCAAGTTAGCAACGCTACACACTCGACCACTGGCTCCCCTCCCAAGTTAGCGAAACGACACACTCGGCCACTGGCTCCCCTCCCAAGTTAGCGACACGACACACTTGGCCACTGGCTCCCTCCCAAGTTAGCGACACGACACACTTGGCCACTGGCTCCCTCCCAAGTTAGCAACGCTACACACTCGGCCACTGGCTCCCCTCCCAAGTTAGCGAAACGACACACTCGGCCACTGCCCCCCTCTCCCAAGTTAGCGGCAAGACACACTCGGCCTCGACCCCACTCCCAAGTTAACGTCGTTACACACTCGATCACTTGCGCTGATGCTGTTTTTTATAGGATGGCAGAATTTTATGAATATAAAATAAATTGTGTTTGCTGACAAGAATGGAAACTTGATGTTTAACATAGGGTTTTCATAGGAGGATTAAGTGTCAATTTTCAGAATAATTGGAGTGGCCCTTGGCTCTAAGGGCGTAAAATACTCGTGATTATCGTTCTCTCGTCGGTAATATAATCAAAGGGTGTGCTCTGCAAATGTTCAATTACTGTTGTGCTGATGAGGAAATGTCGTATGACTGACGCCTCTTCATCTTACAAAATGGTTTATGTTTACATGAAATTGCGTAGCAGTTTTCCCCCATTTTGTTCATACGTGTAGAGTGTTAGACAGTTCAAATTCATTAAAAATTTCTTCTGAATCACACATTCCAGATTTTGAAGGAAACAAGTGTCGTTTTCAAGTGTGCTAAATTTGGTTATAAACAGAAAATATGACATAAAATTTGATTTTTTTTTCAATTCTAAAAAGAGACCCTTTTTATGCCTTTCATAGATAAGAAAAAATATGCAGAAAATAGTTGAAAAACTGAGTGTCTTCGCCTTTCTATATACATTGGTGTACTGACATTAGAGCGTCCCTGAAAGTACCGCGTCTGAGTGTCTTCGCCTTTCTATATACATTGGTGTACTGACATTTGAGCGTCCCTGAAAGTACCGCGTCTGAGTGTCTTTGCCTTTCTATATACACTGGTGTACTGACATTAGAGCGTCCCTGAAAGTACCGCGTCTGAGTGTCTTCGCCTTTCTATATACATTGGTGTACTGACATTTGAGCGTCCCTGAAAGTACCGCGTCTGAGTGTCTTTGCCTTTCTATATACACTGGTGTACTGACATTAGAGCGTCCCTGAAAGTACCGCGTCTGAGTGTCTTCACCTTTCTATATACATTGGTGTACTGACATTTGAGCGTCCCTGAAAGTACCGCGTCTGAGCCTTTCTATATACATTGGCGTACTGACATTTGAGCGTCCCTGAAAGTTCTGCAACTTAGTGTCTGCGCCTTTCTATATACATTGACGTACTGACATTTGAGCGTCCCTGAAAGTACCGCGTCTGAGTGTCTGCGCCTTTCTATATACATTGGCGTACTGAAATTTGAGCGTCCCTGAAAGTTCTGCAACTGAGTGTCTGCGCCTTTCTATATACATTGACGTACTGACATTTGAGCGTCCCTGAAAGTTCTGCAGCTGAGTGTCTTTGCCTTTCTATATACACTGGAGTACTGACATTTGAGCGTCCCTGAAAGTACCGCGTCTGAGTGTCTGCACTTTTCTATATACATAGGCGTACTTACATTTGAGCGTCCCTGAGAGTTCCGCAGCTGAGCGCCCTCTGGACCTGAGCCTGGTTGGTACTGTAGACACTGGCCCATAGGAAACCGCTGCCAATCACCAGCGACCAAAATGTGTGTCGGACCGTCGGGTCCGGGTCAAAGCTAGAAATGAGACAGAAACACTTGCGCTTTATATTGGTTATTATGCAAAATACGCACCACAATCTGATTGGCATGCTATTAAAGGAAATACTCACATATATATATATATATATATATATATATATATATATATATATATATATATATATATATATATATATATATATATATATATATATATATATATACTGTATATATACTGTATATATACTGTATATATATTTAAATAATTTGAGATCATTATAGCGACGTCCAACTACTAAGCAAGACCCCAGACAAATGTCTGGGTAGAACCACCGGGACACCGCAGGTCAGCTGGAAGACCTTCCCACCTTTAGTCCTTCGTCACGGACGGGAATCGAACCCACGCGTCTAAGCAGTCAGAGGAGTTACACTTATAAATAACTTGCTGGTTCGCACATTTGCACATCCTATATAAAGTGTTGTTGTTGTTATCATCATCATAAAGCATCATCATCATTGGGCACTCTTTCTTATATCAGATTACGTTTACAAGTGCTTCACAATAAGTATAAATATGTAATATAATAACATACTTATATTCAAACACACACACAATATTCTCTTACCACATTAATCAAAACTTTCTATTAATTATTCTCCTATGTCTGCAAGTTTAATTTACATTAATTTGCTGATGGATGAATGCATATTTAAGGTAATAACCGACAGTTTACCTGTATCAAATTCAAGTAACAATATATTTACCTTACCACAACTTTGGGGAATTAGGGCATACTTTCTGCATAAACTTATACTTTAGTATAAGTAATGACGGTTTTGAACACTGCATACATTGTAAGTACAAATCACGATAAAAACACACTATAAGTTCAATAATTCCAAATCTATAAATAAGCACGATAGTGTTCTCTGCCTAAAACAGATAAAGACGTCAGAGCGAATTACCAGGATGACTCAGGTAATCTCAAAAGTGAGTGGTCACGTGTTGTTCATAGTTAAAAATAGCTATCTCTGCAGCGTGGCTCAGATAGGAAATACCGGTTTGCAATGAGGAATGGGAAGTATGTTTTCATTGATTTAGGGCATCAGTGGGCAGCATTATGCAATATCTTTTCATGTAACGATAACTTATTTTGTTATTTGAGAAAAAAAATATTTTGATCCAAACAGTCGGATACCAACTTTAAACCTGGTAAACTGGATCACCTACTCTAGAAAGTAAACCCGTTCGTTCTCCCGAGCTATCTGCCATGCCTTGGTAAAGCCGCCCATCTCTATACACCCCTGGATGAGGGTAGCGGCCAGTCCTATGATCATCATCACGGTCTGGAACGTGTCGGTCCATAACACAGCCTTCATACCACCCTGAAGAGAAAGGTGGGTGGTGGTGGTGGTGGTGGTGGTATTTGAAAGGATTTACTGATGCAGCAACAACATTAACATAAGCAACAGCGACAAAAACATCAACATAAGCAACAGTAAACACAAATCTACTTAAGCTATCGCTGCATCTTATATCAATTTTCTTTACCACCGCCATCACGACAATACAAACGCTACCAACACAAGAAGAAGAAGAAAAGGAGGAGGAGGAGGAGGAGGAGAAGATAAAGACGTCAATTCTAAGTTTTAAACTTTAAAGCCGTATATATTTCTCTATGCCTAAAATTACTCGCCTGAGAAGAAACCAAGATGGGGCTAAACTACATGACTGTTCAAGGTTTTAACACTGGGGAATTGTAAACATAAATGATAAGACATAATTATCCTCACATTGTTGTTTTGCTCTTCAGTATAAATGACAAATGACTTACCACGGCCGTGTAGATTGTACACAGTAAACCAACTGATATAATTGCACCCCACAACGAGATTCCAGTCACTGGAACGCAAAAGAAGGACATCATTAATTAATTGTACTTTCCTAACCCCATTTAAATGCAATTATGTTTCCTTTGATCGTAAAACGATTAATATAACATAAAACTATGAATATTATGAATTCTCATTTTGCTTAAGTACATATGAACACACATTTAAGTTTAAAAAACTTTGACAACACTAACAATTATTCAACAGAACAGAAATGATGTTTGTTTTTTTTCCAAGGATTTAAGTGACATAGACCGGAACAAATACGACAATATACTGGAATGCCAATAATAACAAATACGACAATATACTGGAATGCCAATAATAACAAATACGACAATATACTGGAATGACAATAATAACAAATACGACAATATACTGGAATGCCAATAATAACAAATACGACAATATACTGGAATGCCAATAACAACAAATACGACAATATACTGGAATGCCAATAATACCCAAACTCCATAGCACGTTCAGCTGAATCTAGGACAGTTGCCCCCCCGGACGTTTGCCCCCCGGACGTTTGCCCCCCTATTTGTGAAGGGCGGACGTTTGCCCCCCAGCTGAAATTACAAGGCGGACGTTTGCCCCCAGCTGAAATTACAAGGCGGACGTTTGCCCCCCAGCTGAAATTACAAGGCGGACGTTTGCCCCCTCTACTAAAATGTCAAGGCGGAAATTGCCCTCCCTTTCTTCTCAAACTCTGTATCCCGCCTGTAAATGTCTTCCCGCCATATAAGAAACATACACAAACGGTACTACATGGTGCTACAGTACATGAAATGTGTTAGGTGTAACAAAATTTTCTATAATTTTTTTCATAGGACTGGAATCAAGTTACAATCTAGTTTGCCTTCATATCTTTACATCGCATCAGGTTCCGAGACAATTTACCCGTTCTAAAACTCTCGCCGTCGAACCCGCAAGACTTCGGCTTTAACAGGTTGTTTGCTACACAATCTCCTGGATTTAATTCGGCCAATCAAAGAAACCGTCGCGTATAATTTAATGCAATACAGTTAATTGTTTATAATTAAATACAATCATGTTAATCGCCGTTAATTGGCATTCTCTGTGAAATTAGTAATGCAAAGAAACCGCCGCGTATAACTGAACGCATTACAGCTAATTGTTTATAATTAAGTACAAGGATGTTAATCGCCGTTTTTTACATTCTTTGTAAAATTAATGAAATTGACAGATTGATTTTTTTAAAGTCCGCCCTTACGTTATGGGGGGGGGGGGGGGGGGCAAAAGTCCGCCCTCAACTTTTGTTGAGGGGGCAAACGTCCGGCTTTGAAAATCGGCAGGGGGGCAAAAGTCCGGCTCTGAAAAACGACAGGGGGGCAAACGTCCGGCCTGCATTTAAAAGAGGGCAAACGTCCGGGGGGCAAATGTCCGGGGGGCAAATGTCCGTACACCCGTTCAGCTTGCGAACTCTTAAGCTACCAAGCCCCTCTATACTCTTAGTCAAATAAGCCCATATGTACTTAGATTTCCAACCTGTATTTCCTCGACAGTATCATGTTAATTACATCTATACCAGAATATCTCTTATTCGTTTTATTTAACCATTTACGAACACGGCATACTAATTACGGTTCGGGTTTATTTTTTCTTTTGTTTCAGTATTTAACATCTATGTACTACACAGTAAATATATATGCATAAAGTACAACTGTCTATGCAACAACTTTAATTTCTAATTATTAACAGCCGATCCCTTCAAGTATATCGCATTCACTTTACACCATCAAGTGTTAAAGGTGGAGCGCTCAGTACGAGTATTTGTTTGACCAACCCAAATGCTATCTTTATGAGAGACGCGTATATACAGTTGTACTTAATGCATAAGGTGTACTTATCAGGGGCGTGCGTAGGCTTACGCACTCACGCACGTGCGTACAGTTGCTTCCAAAAAGATGTGCACCCACCTTTTCCCAGTCTGTATTCAGTCTTGATTTACTAGTGTTACTCATATTAAAGCAAATAAATTCAGTTATGTTGACATTGTGCTAATTTTAATATGTATGTCCGTAATACTAGGGAGTGAAAAAAGTGATCTCTACCTTTTTCGAACGATACTTATAGACAGATTTGATATATTGTGTCCACCTCCCCCCACCCCCACCCCCAAAGAAAAAGCATCTACTGCGGTCTGTGGGAAAAAAGGGATATGTGTGTGTGTGTGTGTGTGTGGGGGGGGAGCATGTCCCCGATCCTCCGCCTCCCCACCCCTTCAAGGAATAGTGTGTATATTCAAAAGTCGCCTAGGCACGCCTCTGAAGTCTAATACAGTATAGAGGGTTCAATGTACTTTATGCATAAAATGTACTAATATAAGGGGCGCCCGTGGCGTAGTGGTAGAGTCGCCGATTTGTACTAATATAATATCGGAGGTTCCACACTTCTTTCACAGCTGTACACGTTGGCATCATGGGGTGTCACGTGTCTCGCCACTTGTATTGTGAAGGGAGCGTTTTGTATACTTCTGACAACAACTTCTGGGAAGAGAATCGGGAATAGTAACCGTGTAGATGTTTGTACAGTATCCATTATGGCGTGTACCATCTATGACGACTGTTGTTCAAATTTAAATAGGACTGGGGTGGGGATGGGGGTAGGGGTAGGGTTGGGTTCTTGCGTTTTCATATTCTAATAAATCTTAAATATTTTCATATGCATGGCGATCGTAAAATGCTGTCTACAATTTGAGCATAATTTTGCTATATACGTTTTCTAAACACATGTTTCTTATGTTGTTAGATAATCATGGTAGCGCCCCGGCGCAACGCGTAAAAACAGTTATTGAAGCTAAGTTGTATATTAAGTTTACTCATACATATGTTAAAAGCAGTAGTCATGTCGTTAAATGTTCAATTATGACGTCCGTTGAAAAGCTATAAATTCTTGCGATCGTTAATTTTTTGCCAACCGATGGGCGATGCTCCATTAGCATTCAGCAACATACCAGAATGTTAAATTAATGAAGGGCAATGAATCGTCGAGCAGGCAACTTGTTATTGTGGATAAACAAACTTACTCCCAGTTTATCCGATCTTAAAATAAGGACAAGGACTGTAGACATTGCCACTGGAACATGGATAGATCCAGGGTGGGTGTGGGTGTTGGGGGTGCACCCTCCCCCCCCAACAAGATAAAAGTGTAAAGTTGTGAAAACACAATGCCACTCAAACATACAACTGCTAAGACATGAACTACAATTTTCTTGTTATAAATTATTTCAATAAGTTTGGCAGTGTTTTCACATACTAAAAGTCAATTTATATATAAGGTGCTTAGGTATAAAAAACGAAATATCTCAGGCAATTGCCTAAGGTTATAAAACTATACGTACCGGCATTTAAGGCCAATGAAGGACCATAAAGGACTATGGACATGTAGATGAACTGAAAAAATCGCCATTGACATCATTTTAGTTAAAAAATATTGAAATATAAGTAAATATATATGTATACGTTATTCATTAGAATTGCGTACATGTGTCTGCTATACCTGTTTCTTGTTTCGTTATGGTGATAAACTTCATACTATTCATTTAAGGAAGATGTTTTATCATTACAATCTGTATTTGTAGACATTAAATACAAACTATGCCAACCAATGCCAATGCCATTTATACAAATTATGAATTTATTTATCAATGAATGTAAAGTACGCAAACGCATACAATATCTAAACATTCTAAACTAAATCAGCCAGTCATGGAACTTCCTTTATCATCTGAACACTTTAAGCAGATATAGTTCTGCCTTCTTTGTGTATAGCATGCCGTGAACACCTTATCCTGACACCGGGCAAACCAGTCGTTGAACTACCCTTATATTTGCTACAGCGTTAGCAAGGGAGCTATGGCTATACTATTTTTAAAAACGTTGGTATGTCGCGACACGGGATCGAACCCGGGGCCGTCCGTACCGATAGCGTTACCAGGTCGGGTAAAAAAAATGCCTTGATGTGACTTACCATTTGAAGTGAGAAGATGATCATGCCAAGCCGTCGGATCCCGGGACTGAACCGCATCTCCAAGTACTGAAAGACAGGTACAAACAAACCTGACCTTTTCTATGACAAAATGGGACTTTTACAGCATAGATTACACCGTCCATTGATCTGTTATACATAATGCTTTATTTTGAATTGGTTTCTCTTTGCGCGAGTGATTAAAGTTTACAGATTAAGTTGCAATTTACGGAAAACGACTTGTTACAAGCGCATCATAGATATTGACACTGATTTAAAGGTGCTAGCTTGGACGAAAGATTTTCTTCTCAAATAACCAAATAAGTCATTGTCACTTGAAACGGATTGTCACTTGAAAAGGATTGTCACTTGAAAAGGATTGAAAAGGATTGGCACTTGAAAAGGATTGTCACTTGAAAAGGTCTTGCAAAATGCTGTTCATTAATGCCCCAGATCTGTGTGAACAGTGAAGCATAAATCCCCACTCGTGACTTCACACTAGTATTTCCTATCTGAGCCACGCTGTAGAGATAGTTATTAATAAACTAAGAAAACCACGTGACAATCTACTTTTAAGATCACGTTATACCGTCATCCGGGCGATCAGCTCTGACGTCGATATCTATTTTTAGAAAATAACATTACAGTGTTTAGGCTATAGATTTGTGAAAAATAACATTTAGAGTATCATTTTCGCGACTTCTATTGTCTAATAATATAGCATGTGTGCAAAATCGTCTCTATTTAGACTAATGTATGAGTTTATACAGAGATAGCTGAAAGCATTGGTAAGATATTACTATATGTATTTGATAAAGACAAACTGTTGGAATCCACCTTTAATAGCATTTACAACTTTAACTTATAAACTTTAGGAGCAAAATAGATCAAGATTTTGTAAATTATAAAAACACGTGTCTGTTAATCATTAACGATGCGCAGGAGCATGGCGCTTTAATTAAGAAATGCTTCACTCGCCACGTCTTAGGTGATATGCCTTTCAGATTACAGTACGAGTAATCACTGTCTTCAAAACGGAAAATCGTCAATGAGGTTGACGAACGAGATTTGAGATTATAACTTAATTATAATTTAATAGTTTTTTTCTCTCTCACCTAAAACAAGTCACATCACGCATACAGCTTTTGAAACAGTATATTTTTGGAAAACACAACTAGATCACTGAAAAAACAATCTTTAATTGTAATTACTTTCTGTTTTTGTTACTCTAGTTCAGAACTGTTATTTTATTCTTATACAATACCGCGACATCTTTTATTTTTACTACGTTCTCTCCGAATAACAAAAAATGTAAAATCTACACACTTTTAAATTGTTCGTCACTATTCTATACATAGCGTGTGACGTCACTACGACTCGTAACTCACCCAAAATTTGAGATTTGTGCCTACATAAAAAATAGTTCCGCGTAGGAAATACGTTCGATTACATTATTCATTGAATTAAGATAAATGACTAAACAACCATATTCTAAGGCCTTTTTCTATGTCTAGAAACTTTTAAAGTCTTGATATTTATTGATAAATGGAAAAAAATACGATGAGCAAGTTTTGCTACTTTCGCTTTCGTTAAACGGTAATATGTCTATTCTATACATAGCGTGTGACGTCACTACGTTAAAGTCTGGACCGTTTACAAAGTTTAGTTCAAAATGTTTGCATGAAACATATTTTAGCTATTAGAATGTATAAAAAATGCCAAAATAATCTGCTGTATACCTCTTCGTACTTATTTTGTTCATTTGAGCAATCACTTCCGTAATCATAACAGCCATGTTGAAGAACTACTTTACCCACAATACACCGAGTGCATTCACACAGGTCATTTTGACCGTGTGTTGACGCAACGGTTCGTCACAGGTTTACTTCAATCGGAACGCCTCTGATAATTCACGAAGCATCTCTCGGATGTATGACGGGGACAACCCAGCGAAAATAAACATGTCGGTGCCTATGACATCATCAAAACAACAAAAATAAATGTTTTGTTATCTCTTCTGAAAATCCAGCAGCTTGTGCATAGTTAGCAAAAAGTCACTTATGGCTTCAGATTAACGTCAATGTGATACTCTTGAAGATCATCAGCCAATGACAATTTAACATCAATCCGACCACCAACCAATCAACCAAAAACCGTTAATTGGATGTACCCTTAACGATTTACCTAAATAAAACCTATGTGCTTTTGCCTACTTGTGTTATAGTTGATCCACTATCACCTGCATCTCTTTTTTTTTTTTTTTTGAAAATGCTCCCTTTACATATTAATGTAATCTATAAGATAAGTTAACAGAACATAATTGACTGTTTGTAGTTATACGTTGTTTGCGTCTAGTAGAGTAAAGTATTACAATTGTGAGCTATTTTTGTGTGTTTTACAATTTCATATAGTAAAATTATGCTCTGATCTTATTAAATAAATATATGAACATTAAAAGAAGCTTAAGTGGCTCTTTTATTTCAACAAGTTATATGTTAATACAAAAGTCATTATTTACGGAAC
Source organism: Sinonovacula constricta (assembly GCA_007844125.1). Lineage (NCBI taxonomy): Eukaryota > Metazoa > Mollusca > Bivalvia > Cardiida > Solecurtidae > Sinonovacula > Sinonovacula constricta. The sequence continues at coordinate 28,584,656 of CM017564.1, forward strand.
ATGTCTTTAAACTGTAAATGTAATTGAAATTTAATTCAAACTTTTATTGACATAACCATTTTGGCTATTGCCAAGTACAAAACGATATACAAAAGTTGGAGAAAATGGCAGTATATATTACAGTATAAAATGACCAAGTATTTATAGAAAAGCATGATTGAAGAGAATATGAATATTCATTTATGTTATACCTGTATTATTTCTACAAGCAATTCAAATGTTTCATGAATGTATTTTAAGTGAATACATCTTTTAGCAGTTATGCACCATTTGCAACGAAGTGCATCCTGTAACAAATAGGCAGTCAAGTTTAAAGTGACTAATTAATAATGCGTAAATTATAAGGAACAATGACATTGTTCACACATTTTCTGTCATTCTTCGGTGACAGTATTCGCTTGCAAATTACCGCTGACCAAGTAAAGAAACATCCCTTCTGATCCTTTACTGCAAAGTATAAACAGGATAATGGCGGATTGATAATGCCGTTTGTATTTCATAAAAGAAATCGTCGTTTTAAAGTTAAATCACGCAATGTCAATTATGGCCAGAAAAAAAAAAACATTGAAAAAGGCACTTAACGTGATGAAATATAATCCTGTTATATGCCACTATGGTATAAATGCGTACCGAATATTCGAATAGGATTCGACTATCATTTTAGGATTCGAGTTACGTCCCTACATTTTAATAAAAGTATTATTTTTTAGAATCAGATTTCCTTTTTTTGAATGTAATCTTAATCTTTTGACGTCAATGGGAAGCTGAAACCATGTAGAATTAAAATAAAGCAAAAGTCTTGAACCCTTATTCACAATAATGGACTGATCCACCTTTACCGGAAGTAGTGGCAAAGTGACGGTATGTGTTTTCAATGAAGAAGAGCCTCCTTATAAGATAAGAATATACTTATTAATCTCGCCCTTTTTATCAAGAAAACAACCTTAGTAAGAAGGAACATAAGCGTTAATAATATATAAAGTTCATTCTCCAATGCTTTTTTTCTGTCTTTTATAATGCAACTATCTCACAAAAAGCTTAATATATTGTCATTTTTATTTCTTCTCTTTCATATTAATAACTAAACCGGATACTATATTTGTATATTGTATTAATAACACGATGATGTACATGAGTACAAATCCGAATTAAATATGTTCCGTTCTGTTCTAAATGTTAGGAAAGTTGGCTTATTTTGGGGTCTTTCTGGTAGTCAAGAAATAACTCTTTTTAACCTATGGATGGCTATAGGGGTCAGTTATAACTTGGTTCCTGGTGCAACTTGTTTCCGACGTTTTGCGAATTAATACAGAATAAAGAACAATTTGAAATTTTAATTGAATATTTGGGCTTGGGGTCACAACTTCTAGACTGATTCTGACAAAAGAAAATAATGCAATATTATGTTAATTCCAATTAAACAACAACATCATCAACAACAACAACAAATGGCACCAGGTGTTACCACTTACAAAATGTTTACAGAAACAGGTGTTGCTTTCAAAGAAAATATAATAAAGGCAAAAAGCACTTATTTGAAAACTATTCTTGGTCTGGCTTTAATTGCAAAGAAAAGTGCATACATTAGTATGCTGGAAAATGTTGCTTAATTGTCAATATTTATCAATATATACCGTAGTTATATTTTCTTTATGTTTTTTTTATTTATACATCACGGCAAAACATAAACTTGTTAAGTTTACTACACAACTATACTCAGGGGCGGATGCAGAAAATTTTGGATTTTGGGTGGGGGATGGGTATGATTCAAGTTCCATTCAGCTGTATGCAGTAAATACACAGTATGGGATCCTATCTTCGACATAAGCAGTCAACAGACAAAATTGACTTAAAAATCTTAGTATTTTATAAGCTTACATGTATGGGTTTTCACAACTTTACTCTTTAATCTGGCTGGGGGTGGGGGTGGGGGACATCCCCCCTCCCCTAGACCCATCCCTGGCTATACTTATACAGTGGTAGGGGCTGATTTTAGTACACGTTGGGTTTTTGTCGTTGGATGATTTAGATTAGTATACTGAAGCAAAAGATAATTTCTACCAAAGTGGTCCGCGTTAGAGTTCATCCAGGCTTGCGTCATTATCTATGTAGGTGAAAGGTGTGGGCAGACTGCGACGCCGAAAAAATGTCGGATGTTAATTATATAGCACAGTAATGTTCTAGAAGTTGCACTGTGAATTATACATCGGTAGGGTCATATTAGTAGTCACTCTTTGTTCCTGTCAGTGCATGGTGTTGAATAAAAATGTTTAATTGCAATCCTTGACTATTATACGGACTCCCGTCTCTATATAGGTTACTAGTCGCACATATAAATACTGTATTCGTTAAATGATCAGAAATATGTAATTATCTTACGGAAATCTTTAACGTGATGAGTTTTGAATTTAGCTATGAACAGCGCCTCCGTATACTCGAGTGGCAAACCAAAAAACAACAACATTAGTGGTAACTTTTAAACATCGTTTAAAAACATGGTTGGCAGGTGCTCTGTTGAAACGACAAGAAACTTTCGGTTATTTCCGTCAGTGATCGTATATTGTGCAATAGTCCACGCCTTGTCGAAGACAGTAACGGCGCTTACCAAAATACTAGCGAATGAAGTCGACCGAAATTTCAATTGAATTATGTTATTTTCCATATACTTTAAAAAGTGTTGATAACAAACTTTTATATTAACGGTCAAGTCTGAAAATGTTGAACTTTAAACCGAATGATTTAATTTAATTGCATTTAAAGTATTTGGAACACATGTAAATTGACGCATACATATATCGAGTTAGGCTCTACACAAACGTGGTCTCAGCAACTGGCGCATGCCTTATGACAATCGGAACTCTTCGGGTAATTCCGTCTTTCGGGACAATCATCCCTCGGGTGCATCTGGTGCAATGATAAAATTGCGATCGTTTTGTTCGCCGGACGTCGGAAGAATATGCCTAAAATGTAGTTCGCACAAAACATAAACAATGGCGTCGTTTGACTTGGATGAATTAAATTTGAAGCAGCCACAAATTTTACAGGCATCGTACTATCCGAGAGATCCTTCGTGAATTATCCGAGGTGTTCCGATTGGCCTTATGAGACAGCAGTGGTAACTCACCGTTCCAAGTCTGCAGTTACTGTTGCTATAGGCTTACAAGAAATCTTTTAATGAAGATTCTTAATTGCAAATTGCAACAATACACAACAGCCAAACCCGGTGTGTTAAGTCTTTTTTTCTTGCTGATATATAACATACTTCAGTTGCTATATGTTATCGGCAACTCTATTGATACGTAACTATTGATTCTGATCTCATGAATGTGGCTATTTAGAACTTTTTATTTAGGCTCGTAGTGTTCAGGGCCGTGGATACTTTATATACTGGAGGTTGCATTTAAGATTTTCCACGTTGGCTTGTGACCACGTTTAAAGGGGTAAAAGAATTTGCCGCATTCTGATTGGTTAAAACCAGCTGGTTAGGAACGGTCTACTGTAACCTAGCCTAAACTTTTTGTGTAAATCAAAGCGCCAGAATGCTAAATTGGGTCTGAAGATTGCTACCAGATGCGACCAAAATACAATGAGTTTAAAATTACCCCCTCCTCCTATCTATTTCGTCAACACCACACCCTTGTTATCTGAATCTAAAACCCGAGAAGGCGCCATTTTTTTCTCTCTTGTGTGTGGTAACTTTAGACTGAGATACTGATATGATACGAATGACCTTTGTCATTGGCGCCGCTTTAGTAAACTTTGATTCTTATGGAATGCTTATTTATGGAGACGATAGTGCAGCAGGCAATAACCGGAAATCGCGGCGATTATGTAAGATCTTTTTCAAAGAACAGAATATTCCACTTGTAACAGTGTAGCTTGCAACAATAAAGCATAGCTTGCAATTTTAGAAAATGTAGCAGGCAATAAAAGGAATTCGCAGCTGTTTGGTGAGGTATTGTTTAACAGAATAAGCTGAGTATGTCGATGTTCACAATACAGCTTGAAATTACAGATGTAGCAGACAAACAGAAAGAAATCAAAGTAGCAGATTGTCTAATTTCCAACAGAGTTACGGTTCGTTACTCTCAGATATTTATGTTATTCGACAGTTTAAGAGAGTGTTTAATTCCCATGACATTCACTCTCAGATATTTATGTAATTCGACAGTTTAAGAGCGTGTTTATTTCCCAGGATATTCATCTTCTTGTTTCAAGAGCATGCTGTCTGTGGGACATCGGATGTCTCACATTCGTGCTGTTCTTTGTATATAAGCTGGCACAAAGCTGCAGAAGGCAGTGGGGTTCCGCGGTATATCGCAAATATCTCGGCCTAGTAGATAATGCATTGTAAGTGGAAAAATTAGTTCTAATAACAGTTCACTCCCCATTTCGACCTTTGATCTAGCCACTGAGCGATTTTCCCGCGCGGTATTATCCTGTCATAAAACTGCATTTCATGTATATCTGCATTACACAATATAATCACGTGATCTTCTAGTTTAAGCAGATTGCACAATAAATGTTAACATTTGAAGCGGGGCGCCCGTGGCCAAGCGGTTAGAGTCACTGACCTGAAACTCCTCAGCCCCTCACCGCGTGGGTTCGAGTCCCGATCGGGGCGAGAACTTTCAGGTGGGGAGGTTTTCCAGCTAACCAGTGGTGCGCCGGTGGTTCTACCTAGATGTAACTCTGGCCTTCCTCAACCAATAATTAGCAGTAGGTCTCCAATACGACCATAATTGTTTCGGTGCGATTAAACACAAAAAAACAACACAAAAAACAAACAAAAAAACAACAGCAACAACAAAACAACAACAACAAAAACAACAACAACACACACACACAAAAGAACAAAAAAAGAAAAGAAAAAGAAAACAACAACAACAATAAAAACAAACAGTAACATTTTAAGCAGAATTGACTCGTCTAGACTTCTTAGAAATACATATGTGTTTCTTCACACACACTACGTTTTCACAGGCATTTACTGGCCGCGGGTAGTCAAGGACATGCGGAGTAAAGCCATCGTGCTTCCGAAATCCAGCTTTCTCATAACTAGGGACACTGTTGCAGGCAACACCGCCCTAAACGAGTAAACTGTACCTTTTTAATTCGCCGAAAATCTAGTCCGAAAATCTAGTCCGGCCTTTCTCATTTACAAAAACGGGTTTAGGCAAAGAATACCGCAGGCTAAAGTCTCTGGGAAATACCTAAAGGGAGGATCAAATATCCGATAGAATCTAAGACATCGAAAGTCAACAAGACCTCAAAGTTTTTAAAATAGTAACTGAAATATGAGTTTTCATACTGTTTAAATTATTTTTGAAGAATTTGACGTAAACATTTTGTTAAAGGAATTTTCCTAAATTAAAAATGATTAATTACTCGGTTCATCAAGATTTCTAATTAGTCATGTGTAGTGCGTCTTGCCTAAATGAATTAAGCAATTAATTAAATTAAATTAACTAAACTTTAAAGAACTTCTTTAAATGAATATTGAACAAAACGTCAGTCTTAAACCTATCGTTCAGAACTGATAAAAGTGTTGTTTGTTTGTTGGGTTTATCGTCCCACCAACAGTATTTCAGTTATCTGGAGATAACCAGATAATCCACAACCAGTCGTGGAACTACCCTTATATTTGCTTGAGCGTTAGCAAGGGAGCTATACCACTACCATTTTTAACAACTTTGGTATGTCGCGACCCGGGATCGAACCCGGGGCCTCCCGTACCTGGAGCCGACGCACTACCGATTACGCTACCTGGTCCGGTACTTAAAAAGGGTAGGAATAAAACCGGCTTCAGCGTCGTTATAAAAAGTTAATAAACATATATAGAGGTTTTCGCCAGTTATTTACAAAATGCTAACCAAAACATGATTGGCTGGCTGAATAAAGAAATATAGATTGGCGACTGACTCGATGGCGAGCAGATTTGAATGTGAATAGATATGTTTATCAAGTTAACGCGGTGTCTCCTACAATGAACAGTTATAATAGACTTGTTTCCAAACCGTTGAATAGTATATATATCTTTATTTCCTCCAAAGCATGAAGAGTCACATATAAACATAACATAATCTAGTGCGGTTATATATATCACAAGTCAGAATTGAACAAAACGCGTGTATAAACAACAATTAATTACAATCTAGATTTACATGTACCCAAACAAAATCTAGGTACACAAAAGACTTATAAATACTTAGATAGAGAAACCAAGTAAAGTGGGAAAAGAGCTGATTGCAGCTAAGAATTACATAATTAATATAAAATGATGCCGTCATTTATAGAGACAAAGTAGAGACCGTTGCGTCAACACACGGTCAAAATGACCTGTGTGATTGCACTCGGTGTATTGTGGGTAAAGTAGTTCTTCAACATGGCTGTTATGAATACGGAAGTGATTGCTAAAATGAACAAAACAAGTACGAAGAGGTATACAACAGATTATTTTGGCATTTTTTTATACATTCAAATAGTTTAAATATGTTTCATGCAAACATTTTGAACTAAATTTTGTAAACGGTCCAGACTTTAACGTAGTGACGTCACACGCTATGTATAATGGACATATTACTGTTTAACGAAAGCGAAAGTAGCAAAACTTGCTCATCGTATTTTTTTCCATTTATCTATAAATATCAAGACTTTAAAAGTTTCTGGACATAGAATAAGGCCTTAGAATATGGTTGTTTAGTCATTTATCTTAATTCAATGAATATTATAATCGAACGTATTTCCTACGCGGAACTATTTTTTATGTAGGCACAAATCTCAAATTTTGGGTGAGTTACGAGTCGTAGTATAGAGATGACTTTAACGTAGTGACGTCACACGCTATGTATAGAATGAGTAGAGACGGAAATGTAAGAGAAGCATTTTATTTGATGATGCGCCTCATAGTAGACGTCAACAACCGGTCTACGGTAGATATATATATATATATATATATATATATATATATATATATATATATATATATATATATATATATATATATATATATATTCATTTCAGCGTAGGAAGCATACAATGGTTTACACATAAATGTGAACAATAAAAAAATGATACTGCTAAGAAATAACAACAATAAGTTTAGAAGTAGAAATAACCACGGAATGCTTCGAATACCAAGGATAACGCAATAAGGTGCAAACACTAATTTCCATTGCGGTCCTTTGTATTCGTTGCATGACTCACAGAGGCAAAATAATAAAATAAATATAAATAAAATAAATTACAGCGGCTCGCCCAACCACGGTCATCCCATTTAATGTCCATATCGACGTTTCTTTCTGTAGCCTGATAAGGCTCGTTAATATGTATCTGTGTCAACCGACATGCGTACAAACTAACAATGACCGATAACATAAGAGTAACCATTTCCTGTTTTGCGTTGCTTTATCTTTTCATTTCAAAAAGCTCCATGTGACTTTAAAGGTGGTATCCGACAGTTTGCCAATATCTAAAATATGTAACAATATCTTGGTATATTTGTGCATAATTTCTGTAGAAAAAACAACAACAACATCAAAAATTAAGCTGTAACGATTTTCGTTAATCAATACTTAAAGTGTTCATTCTTTTTAAACCTATAAATAAGAACGATTGGAATTTCGACTAAAAATAGACATCGACGTCACAGCGAACGACTTGGAGGAGCTAAAACTAAGTGGTCACGTGGTCGTCTTGGTTTAAAAATAGCTAACTGCGCAGCGTGGCTCAGATAGGAAGTACGTGTTTGTAATGACGATTGTGGCGTTATGGTACACTTTCCAGACATGTGTAAACGTCAATAATAATAATAATAATAATAATAATAATAATAATAATAACACAACATTTTGTGTGATCTGTTCAGGTAACAATAGCTTATTAAGATGTTAAGTTGGAAATATTTTGGTCCAAACTGTCGGATACCACCTTTAAAGTAAAATAACCATGAGCCCCAATGTTTTGAATGGGAGTGGCCGTCCATTAACTAAATAGTTTAGTTCATAATCTAGACACCATTCATACATGTAGACTACTTTGTGTGCTAGCATAACACTTATTATAATTCGGTATCGCTGAGTTGAAAACGTACCCTGGATATGTGTGTTGAAACATAAAATGAGTACTAAGCTTCATTTACTACCATTTCAAAAGGGTTCCCTTCGTAACATAATGTGAGAGTACCCATGGTATCGATTCCAGGATACACCTGGTATATTTTGAGTGTTAAATATTGTTTTGCTTCGTTATAAAACACCTTTATAAAGGAACACCTTTAAGTTGAGTAAACAAAAAGAAAACAATTGAGTGTTGCCTTTTTTTCATCGTCTCTCTGCTAGCAAGTAGGGTATGACATAAAACCATAGAGATGTACACGTACCAGTAATAAAACTGAAGAAGGCAAAGATAATATTGTCTTGTGATTATTCAACATGAATTGATGAGCATTTATGTGAACAAACACAAGGGTGACAGCAACCATCCAAAGGGTAGTGGAGTGGGGGTGGGGTTGAGGGTGAGGGTGTCTTCCGGTTTGCGCTCCTTGTATCTGTTTAACTTAGATAAAGGATATATTACATTAGAGCGCTTACACAGAGACACTCAACACACGCTGTTGACGTTTAGTTCAGAGCCATCGTTGAATTTATAGGGGGTTCTTATCCCAGATATGGGACATCCGAATTGCCGAATGGCCTTCTTTAATCTCAGGTACCACACTGCAGGATGATACCCATTTTACGAACCGTGATAGGACAGGTGTAATAAGTTTCATTTACCGCCATTACCCTACCAGACATTTATCGTGGTAAGCAACAACAGAAAACAGAAAGTCGTGAGATGGTGCGACACTAAGAAAACAAGCAACTAAATTTAACTTCGGTTTATTTAATGCTGTTGGTAATGCTGTTTCGGTTTAAGTCAGCAACATACAGTCAAACTTGTGTTAGCGGTCACGTGTTAAAAGCGGTCACCTTGCCTTAAGCGGTCAGTTTAGGTCCTCCCAAGCAATTTGTTCTTTAATTGTCGTCTAATCAGCGGTCACGTGCCTTCTGCGGCCAGCGGTCAGCTTGATTGGACAAACCCTAATTAACGGTCAGTCAGCATGTGTCAATCGTTAGTTGTGATCACGTAATGAATGTGTGAACGTTAATCCGCCTGCTCCCCACCCCCTTGTCAATATTATCACATTATCTGTCCCGATCTCCCAATTAAGATAGATTCGTAGATATCATCCAGCTTGTAATCGGAGCACAATAAAGTGTCTCAGTCAATATCTATTCAGCATATATCGTAGTGAAACGGGTAGCAGAAGCGTTAATTTATGAGAGAGTTGATTTATGCATACATTAACTCCACGCACCGAATTTACTTGACTAGATGTTCATACAGTTGTAGCAGTTTTTGTTATTGCTTATACAAACCCTGTTTAAACGATATTAAATATAATTTAATGTTTCAAATGACACACTACGTGCTGTTTTAGTTAAAAATAGTTTAAAACATGCACCATCCAGAACTTGAATTGTCCGAACATATGTACTCTTTTCGGAGATTTGTGACACTTCAATTTGACGAAGATTTTGGTACCTTCGGTATACATTTCATGTCAAACATTTAAAATTGTTTGTTTTTACTGTAAGTGACCAAACTACTTATACTGGAGCAATATTTTCTTTTATTTAGTGAGGCACTTCTGATATTCGGAGTCATTTGTTGACATTCCAAAAGCATTTACGTTGTTGTTTTACATATCTATTCGAACAGTACTTTGTAGTTGACCTACTATGTGAGCAATACTTTTTATAAAGAAACATGCTTATATAAATAGGTTAACAATCAATAATATCATATTTTGTGTTAAGCAGCCAACTTGTTTTGAAGGAGCAAAACGAACGAATGATGTAAACGTGAAACGTGCAAAGGTCTAGAAAAAATCGTCCACCAGACGAATGAGTGCACTTGCAATGCACTGCGACTGTTTCAAAAAAGTTAGTATTTGTTGTTCAGAAAGTCTTCATAATTATGGCTTATTTGCGAGAGAATGCTATTTTAGAGTCATTACATATCGCGTTTAGACAATCAACATTCATGCTGAACACTGAGTTCTTACTGATGTTTGATTTGTGCAAGTCTGCATCAAACACTATCAAACCAACGACAGCGCGTAATGGACCTTTTTGGTTAACAATCACAGAGCAAAAGGGCCATTACAGGAATGGTTATTTAACATGAAGTAAGTTATTAAGAGGACAATGTACACAATGCTTAAAGGTGGTATCCGACAGTTTATCAAATACATATAACAATATCGAGCCGCTGCTTTGGGAATTTTGGGCGTACTTTTTGTATAAATTAATACTTTAACACAAACTAAAATGTTAGACAGAACAAAAAAATTACTCTGATTGTGTATTCTTTCCAACTTTATTAAAAAACTCGATAGAGGTTTCTGCTAACATAGATATCGATGTCTGAGCTGATTACCCAGATGACTATATAACGTGATCCCGAAAGTGGTCACGTGGTTTTCTAAGTTAAAAAATGGCGGTCTCTGCAGTGTGGCTCGGATAGGAAATACATACTTGCAATGAAGAGATTTATGCTTGACACAAGGAACTTTTCAGGTAGCAATGACCCATTTGGTTATTTAAGAAAAGAAATTTTGGTCCAAACTGTCGGATACCACCTTGAACCGTGGATCGGTTAGTAGGCTAGTCAGTTCATCTGTTCACCGCATGAGAACGTCTCATCCACAAAGAAACTCCAACTACGATTACAAAAACACATCCCCACACACACACCAAGTGTCGGTAGACCCCTTAATTTAACGTATATGATATGCAGACATGTATGAAACCACCGACGTGTGTTGAATCTGTAGATTACAATCAGGTACATGTCTATGATATTTGGGACAATAAATAAAAGTTCTTTTTTTATAAAATAATATAATACGAGTATGCCACATACTTCTCTCTACATTATGATGTTATATACATTTAGGTCTGACTACTTCTCAGAAATGCTAAATATGTGTCTAAATTGGTGTAACGCAGGCCGGCGCTCTATAACTGTTGCCCATCCATACACAAGCCACCATAACTGTTGCCTAACCGCGCAAGTTTGGAAGCCGCGTAAAACATGTCGTTAAACAATTAACCTAGCAGCGAAGCTGGTTTGAAGAGCTGATATTTCTACCTCTTCGGTAGTTACATTGGCTCGATTTCTGTGATCTCCAAAGAGGAGTGCAAACGTCATCACTTATGTACGACTTTGTTGGCAACCCAACGTAGAAGTCCTTGCTCACTTACTTTTGGTACGATAAGCATGTTTGTTTAATTAAATTGTTTTATTTATTTATTTGGGTTTTACGGCACACCGACACTTAATAGGTCATACGGCGCCGAATACAAAGTTAAATGTGAATAAAGCGTAATCAGGTTAAAACCAAACTACGCATGTAAAATATAGAAAAATATAAAAACAGGTAAAAAAATAAATAATAATTGAAAACAGGTCAACACATAAAACGGTTTAAAAAGTATGACGATTGGTAAATAAACAGTTAAAAAAATTATAACTTACTAAGAATACCAATCTCGTTCAAGAAGCAAACAAGTTTAGAATCTCTCATAAATTAACGCTTCTGCTACCCGTTTCACTACGATATATGCTGAATAGATATTGACTGAGACACTTTATTGTGCTCCGATTACAAGCTGGATGATATCTACGAATCTATCTTAATTGGGAGATCGGGACAGATAATGTGATAATATTGACAAGGGGGTGGGGAGCAGGCGGATTAACGTTCACACATTCATTACGTGATCACAACTAACGATTGACACATGCTGACTGACCGTTAATTAGGGTTTGTCCAATCAAGCTGACCGCTGGCCGCAGAAGGCACGTGACCGCTGATTAGACGACAATTAAAGAACAAATTGCTTGGGAGGACCTAAACTGACCGCTTAAGGCAAGGTGACCGCTTTTAACACGTGACCGCTAACACAAGTTTGACTGTATATCTATTTATTTCATTACTCCTTCTTATATGTTTTAGCATTATTTTCGCTTAGAAAATGTTCGACTACCTATCCCCTCAAAGGGGGTATCCGACAGTTTGGATCCTATTTTAATTCTCTCAAACATCCACATCAATTATTGTTACATGAAAAAGAACCCTCAAGATGCATCTTAATGATGCCCAAGATCTATGCAAAATTTAAAAACATAACACTTCCTCGTCATTACAAACATGTAGTTTCTATCCGAGCCACGTTACACATTGAGCTATTTTTAAACTACGCAAACCACGTGATCACATTTGGGATTACGTTATATCTTTATCCGGGTAATTCGCTGTGATGTCGATATCTATTTTTAGGAGAAATTCCCATTGTTCTCATTTATAGATTTGGAAAGAGTGAACATTTGGGGCGATTTTTCACTATTTGTACTAACAATAGAGGAAGTGTTTTAAATTTTCTTTGCTTATACCACATTATGTGTTAAATGAAATCATGACCAGATTCCCCCAGACAGGCGTACTTTTGCTATATATATTTGATTTAGGCAAAGTGTCGGCTGCCACCTTTATCATATGCATTTACATCACGTTTTCTGTACTTCATCCTGGATATATTCGCCTTCCACCGACAATCTACTGTACATGTCGAGTTTATACATGACACACAAACATGTTAAATTCAACTAAGATCATGAGACGCTTAGTTTACACGTTACGTCATAGATGTTACAGTCTTTTTCATTGATTTCCCTTGTTTTTGTAGAATGATTTATTTGCACTGGAATTTGTTATTGTCTATTATTTGTATTGTATGCTAAATTGCTCATTAACCGCTTAGAGCGGTAATGAGTACAGTAAAGTTAAGTTAAGTTAAATAAAGATTCATGCACATATTTCTTTGATAGGATTATATATCCTTACAGGTTAGTGATATGATGTTGTTGTCTTATTAGCTTTGCGTTAATTAATGTTATATTTATATATAGCATTTCAAATGCCCGCAACTAAATGTGTATTTTGGGTAAATTAGCAATATTTCACTGATGAATTACGTCGTTGCACCACGAATAATTTACTTTACTTTACCTGCTTATTGTTATTTCTAAGCATCACGTATTTAAATCATTAATATAAATAATGTTGGCATAATTTAATCATTAATATATTGCATATCATAATGTTTGCATTATTAAAAAAACATTAATATATTGCATATAAATAATGTTTGCATAATGAGAGACATTAATGAATAGTCTCCCCTGAATAATCCTTCAAGGCAAATAGATCCTTTCATTTGTTTTACTCGGTTTTTATGCTTGTGCTCTTTGGAGTGCATGTTGACTTAATTGCCTTTCTTGAGATACGTAGGTTACCAATCATCAACAAACACTTCCATTTTCTTTTTTAAATAACAAATCTCTATAAGTATGTAAATGGATTTTAAGCTTATACTAATGCAAAAGTAATAAAATTTAACTGTTTTTTATTGCAATGTCTACAAAAGAACACGCGATAAAGTCCAAGAATTTCAATTAAAAGGACCCACATACCGTTCGGAATTCCTCGGATATTATCTAAGAAGGGAGACGATTTCTATTTCACCAATGTACCCCATTAATTAATGGCATTTGCTCATAAACATGTACGTGTCGGTGGCTCAGTAAAGCGAAAAGCTTTGATAGTGTTGTTCTTACAATTGTTCTTAGTCCAAAGAACCCACACCGATCTGGACACCGTAGGAATTGTTGTCATTTTGCCGGCTCTGCCAGGCTAGACCATGACATAAGCACATGCATGTGAACTCTCCTGCTTTCGGAAGGAGAATCCCTCTGTTGAATAATTTGAAAGTGAGGGGTGTTTTGCACATTTTCAGAAATCTTCATACTTGGAAACAGATACCTTCCTTCTTTGTTTATGTAAAACTAAGAAATCCCCCTCGTTGCAAGTAAAAATTTCCCATTTTGGCCTCAGAAAAAGTTCACAAGCACCGCATTTCATTATGTTCAACCTAAACGGTGATTCCAAGTACTGTAGTTATTGTAAAGTGCTTCATTCCCAGAGGCATTCTATTAAATCAAGCCCATGTCTGATAGTAAACATGCATCGCTTCTCAGAGTTTCGTAAGTGTATTAGAACACATGTGCACATAGTTAACATTGCGTCGAGGCTGTAGTTTAAAGATTTGTTTACTTGTAGTTACACTCGGGACGCGTGTCGTACTTTCACGCAATCACTCTCTTTAAAATGTCGAATGGCCTATTCCCTAGCCCAGAGGCGGATGAGAAAATGTTGGTGTGTGTGTTTGCGTACATGTGTTTGTGTATGAACCAAGATCAACTTAATCGCTGTACATAATATACGATATATATATATATATTATACCTCATTTGCATACGCCCTTCTATATTTAATATGACGTCATCCAGTCCATAAATCGCATATTGACCGGCTACCCGGTCCATAATTCTTATACAGACTGTTTATGACGTCATCCAGTTTGTTTGACTGTTTAAACTCGACTTTCTCGACGTGCGAATTTTACGATAACACAAACAGACGATATTGTCAAACTGTCAAAATGGCTAAGTGATTCGCCTCTTTATCGGAGACAGATTCAGTTAAACTCAGCGAATCTAAGGATTCAAAAAACACCGCGACAAAACTGAAGCTCTTCCGAACATATTTAGCAGAAAAAAAAGCCACGATTCTTCCTTTGAAATCTACACGAACGAAATTCTTAAAAGTCTTTTGTCTAGTAACATTTACTATTTAATTTGATCAACAAAAATGTAATATTAAAAGAAGAGCATCAATGTGGTGCTCTGTAACTGTCATGTAACTCTGTGTGCTGTTCGATGTCCAGGTGTCCGTGGTTATCGCCACTGACGTCACATCTTCCAACTGCGACAGAAGCCGTCGACGTTCTTCGTCGTATTTCTTTTCGATACGTGCTCGAATAGTCTGGCGGCAAGGGACCTTGAATGTCGGTGCAATGACAGGAATCATTTCCCGAAAGCCATCACTGTCCACGGCGCTGAGGGGAAGACAGTCCATGACGATCCAGTTCGGAAAGCGCTCATGTGTTTCGTTGGAGATTTGGGGAGGGGTGGTCATGACGCTGGTCAGAGTAGCTTGTTTCATGCCCGTCTTCGTAGGCGTGCTTGGAGGGTTGTACACGGTGTGTCTTTTCAGGTGGTTCCGCAGGTTTGTTGTTGTACCAAGGTATTTCATTTCTGATTTGCAGACATTGCAAGTGGCAATCTGCTTGTCTTCAGATTTAGTGAAATACATCCACACGTCGGAACTTGCTTGAGGAGGCATTTTTAGAGGTCTAGGTACAGGTGATACAGGATCGACTGTGAGACAATTGTTGTTGTTGTTGTTGGAACTAGTTATATAAGGGTCTACTCGCCCTGTTGAGGGCTTTTTCATGACCCCGCCATGTTGCCCATGCATGGCTTATATGTTGTATTCCGAAAATATTGCCTAAAGTGGGTCCTAATTAGGTACCTAGTTTATGTACCCATTTACTGAAAAATGGTTTAATTTGGTATTTTTGGATCTTACGGGGGATTGAGCATGTTTTTAGTGAATTCCACTCCCTAAATCATGGCTCGATCCCCTGACACTAGGATCCAATGAGATTAGTTTATTTTATTTTTACCATAAAAAGGTTCCCCGTTTTTAACGTACCTCTTCCCCTAACGAAATTGTGAGATAGTGGGGAAGGGGTGCACCTTTAAGGGACCTGTGTAGCTAATAAGCTGGGTATTTAATAGTTACTGTGAGACAATTAGGCCAACACGCAGGTTTTAATTAGGAGAATCGCTCAAGTGAACAACCAATTATGAATTCTGATTGGTTGGTGGTCAGATCTTTGTTAATTGTTTATTGTCTGGTAAAAAGAGTATCGGTCTGGTATTAATCCGAAGCCATAAAATGTCAATTAGCGACACTTTGTTACAAATACACACGTAGCAATTACGGATTGCGATTGGTTAGTGTCAGAATTACCAGATTTATCTTGTTACATGTCAATTAGCAAGACCATCAAGTTAAAAAATACCCCCTGCGCTAAAACAACAAGTTTATTTTAGCTGGAATGGGTATCAATTATAAAATATGTACACTTAGTAAAACAAAGTAATATAATGACTTGAGATTAAATTGTTTATTTAGCATACATGTTTCAAAGATATAATAAATAAAGTTTGAGAATTTTGCATAATACACTCAATAGCTTGCTGACTATAGTTTATATGTCAAAAATAAACATGCAAAATTGACCACTCCGTTGATAATTTGTTTTTCGTTTTGACTTTTGAATTTTTATGAATTAGTGTCCTCTCCCAAATTATAGTAGATTCTGAATGGCGACTTTGAAAGTAACACATTGATAAGACTTTTAGGAAAATAGGAACACATTTCATACGTATATAAAATTATAAATAACTGTGTATTTGTATTTAACATTCATTAAAAAATGTTTGCAAAAGAACAACGATTGGAGTAATTTACGCGGAGGAAAACGTTATCGAAATGTACTACTGATGTCGCGCTTTGAAAGGTTAAATGCCGATGAATATATAGAATTGTTTTACTCGTGTAGGCTTATGACGTCGAGAAAATTATCGAGCAGAAAATCGCGGGGACAGAAAATCGCAGCTGTCGAGGTATTGTATGGGAATGAAATACCCATGTGCCGTACAGTGGTTATAAGAAAGTAAAACTAAAAAAGTGATCTTGTTGTGTAATTAAAAAAAGTAAGTTCTGGTGGACTGTAATGAAAAATAACGCATGGTATAATGTGCTGCATTAATTAACGGCGATCCCGACTGAAGAGAGTAGAATCAGTCTTCCGTAACTAGACTAGCTGACTGCCCCATTAACTGACATGTGTGTTTATTGTAAACTGAGAACCTGTTTTCACAGCTGTGCGTGTGATGTAACTGGGTCTAGGTGGCGCGAGGTGACATAATACTCTGGATTGTATACTGTTATCCGGTATGCGGACAAAATCCACATGAACCAGATAGCCGAAATCGTAGAATACTCACTCCCACCCCACCCCTCTACACACCGCCATCGTGCTTCAGTCGTCTGATGACAACTAGAGAAATACGATTTTATTATTTTTTACTTTATTAACAAACGTTAATAAGTGAATAAAAATTATTAGATATTCGAATCCTTTGATCTCTATTCGAATACCGCCATGATATTCGAATATTCGTTAACATCCCTAACATATATATATATGGACCCTAACATCGACCTTAGCAGTCAACCGACAAAATTCGCTGTAGCCTATCATTTTAGCTTATACATGTATGTGTTTTCACAGAATTCTACTCTTTTACCTGGTTGGTTAGGGAGGGATGCATCCCTCCCGACCACCACCCCTCACACCACCACCAATCCATCCCTGCCCTAGCCCTTCTCTACAAAAAACAACAACAACGAGTTCTACATTTTTTTGTGGTAATTTCATTTTAACTGACATTTTTGTCTTGTTTTTTTTTCACATATTCTATACGCTGTGGTAGAAAACTAGGGCACATATTATCGTCGTATTATTTACATATCCGGGAGCAACGCAAAAGGGCATATGTGCGGTAATTCTGAATACCGAAAGACACTTGTTTACTGAAAGATACCGAAAGAGATTAATAACCGAAATACACTTAATAAATTGAAATTAAAGCATAATTTATTTAGTAAACATGTTGAAATGCCAAAGATTAATTATAATATAAATAAGCTTTTGATAGTTATACGACATTTTTTACAAATGCCGTGAGAAGTACACAAACTAGATAAATACCATTTAACTGGTACATGAATTTGATTACCGAAATACAATTAATACATTGACATTAAAGCATAATTTGCTGTTTAATTGAGTAAATATGTTGAAATAAAAGTGTATGAATTAAATGTCAAAGATTCGTTGTAATAGAAATAAGCTTTTGATAGTTATAAGTTTTACAAATGCCGTGAGAAGAACACAAACATGACAAATACCATTTAATTGCTAACCTGACTGTGTTAAGTTATTATGTGGTTGTGATCGGTATAGTTAGAACATTGTAAAAAACTTATTGTAAAAAAGCAATAAAAACAACATACATAAGTATTATGGTATACATGAGATATTATTACTTATGCCTTTTTTGTCTGAAGTCATTCTGAAAAACATCAATACTATGTTGTAAAACAATCAACTACAAAACCGTCTCCAGATAACTGAAATACTGTTGGTAGGAAGATAAACCCAATAAACAAACAAACAATTAACAAAATTCAAGTTCAAGAAGAAGACAATAAATACATATCATATATATACTTAAATACTGTCAACTTACCTTGCCGAAACATACATGTATACAATCAAAATACATAAATCCATTCATATCAAGAATAGCTGCGCAGAAAATAACACACCTCATTTAACAGAAAAAGGCAGTGAAAAGATAGCATGGTTTTATAAAATGAATACAAATAATACACCACATTATGAGAATCTGATGTTAATGTCGTGCATATTTAATGCATATTTAATGCGAGGGCCATTCAACTGAACGTCCTACCCGACTATCAATCTAGCATCTAGTTATATTTGTAAAAAAACCAAACAAAAAACAATTATATATAGACATATGAACATATGTAAACAAATAAGTTTAGTTACAGACATCTAAACATATGTAAACAAATAAGTTTAGTTACAGACATCTAAACATATGTAAACAAATAAGTTTAGTTAAACTGAACCTATAAGCTGATTTTGCACAGAAGACTCTGTAAGGTGTTCTTTTGTCGGTGCATATTTAATGCGTGGGCCGTTCAGACTGCTGAGCGTCCTATCCGACTTCCAATATATACATGAAA
This sequence comes from Sinonovacula constricta, assembly GCA_007844125.1. NCBI lineage: Eukaryota > Metazoa > Mollusca > Bivalvia > Cardiida > Solecurtidae > Sinonovacula > Sinonovacula constricta. The sequence continues at coordinate 28,603,581 of CM017564.1, forward strand.
TAAATAGAAATAGAATAAAATAATTTAATGTTTACTGCATTAAGGAATAAAAATTGACGTTTCAACTGCCCTAAATGATAAAAGAATGTTGACGAGGACTTGAATATCTGACCTATATTCCATTATTATTGTAATTATATGAAATAGGTATCACTGTTTGTGTTTTTTCAATGGCATTGTCACTGTCCCTACATTTACTTTTCGCTTTCTTTGACCTGTTTTTTGTTCCGTCCGTGCGCGGTGCCACTACAGAAGATTGATCATTTGAGGATGTGACATTCTATCTGCCTTTATTACAAAAGATCGGTACTTTTGTACGAATTATTTCTTTGTTGTTCTGTCATAGCAATCCACGTAATTTTGAAACCTGAAAATGCTTGTGCGAAGCAGCAAGGCAGATATCAGAATTCTTAATAATCACACTTGCTTAACGCAAACTGCTTTTTTTCTTTTGTTTACTTTAGTTCAGAAGTCTCAAAGATTAAAAGACATTATAAATCTTCCATCAGAGGCGAAGCAGTTATTTTAGCAATTTGCACATCGAATTATCAGTTCTGATTAACGAATTGTTAATCAATTAATCAATTTAAAGTACGAGTGTGATAAATTTGATTGGTAATTAAAGGTGCTGTTGTTGTGTTATTTATATTTTATGTAAAATGCGTCAACAAAAAGCATTTATTGACGATCAGGAGATGTAAAAACATGCTTGATCTTGTAAATTAGGATTTGAAAAAAAAGAGCTGTTTCATTTCATTTTTATTTATTTGCTAAACAGTACAATAGTTCTGCAGTAAAAAGTCACAAACTAAGAGGTGCATTTTAAGGTTTTCATAAAGCTAGCTTTGATTAAGCAGTTCAAAACTTTAATTCCTCCTTCATTAAAATCTGGATGAACCAAGTCCTTGTTGTAGTGTTTGGGATATTTCAGCTTCTTTTCAACATTCACATAGTCTTCCCCAAAATGGGAGTGTTATAACAAACAGTATTCACTTTGTATCTCGAATTACAATTAGACACAATTAGTTTATCACTAATTAATTCTATCATTAATTAAATGATTGTTAAGCATCCACTGCGCTTTGATTGCAATCAAACAATAAAATATAAACAAACAATTAAATATAATAGACAATAAAACGTTTCACCGAAATTTTTCTTTAGCTTTGTCAAAGGGAAAACAACTCAGACAACAAGGCAATACGCAACATGACTTCGTACTACAAAAAATTAAAAACACATTAAATTGCAACGAGACTTTGGTATTTATTTCATATACTAATATTTCAACATATTAAATAAATAAAACAACAAATGATGCTTTAATTACATTTTATTAAGTGTATTTCGGTAAAACAAAGTCTCTTTCAGTATTCAGAAGTACCGCACATATGCACTTTTTCGCTGCTCCCGAATATGTAAATAATACGACGATAATAAAACTAAGACGTTTCTAATGTCACTTAAGAGTTTGTTTTTTGTCTGGTAAAAAACAGACTCAGCTGGGATATGTGTTACATGCACTTTCTTAAATTTTGTAGGTTCAATATTTGTTTAAACATAGTCACATTTATACAGCGTGTCTTTGCATAAAACATAAACACTCATTCATAAGCAGACTCTACAATTAATGTTTCATCGTCGATGTCAACAATGTAAGCACATGCACAACATCCATACTTGAATTTAGAACGTGAGTTATTTTTACGTAATAAGTAATGTATACGAATAATTGATTCTTTTTATCAGCATGAAGCAAACATAGCAAATAATTAGGTATCTGCCATTATTACTAGACACCTAATGCTTGAAGCTTACCTCATAGATTGTTGTAAGCCGAAGCCGGTAGAAGATGGGCACGAAAATATGGGCCGCCATACCACAAGCAAAAGCGTAGGACAGCCCGATCCACCAATAGATTGTTGTGTAGTTGTACATTTCCGCCGGAGTTCCTAGAAGCGTAATAGCCGACATAAAACTCGCCAATAGCGACATGGAAACAGGCACGAAGTTCATCTTGCCACCGGCCAACAAGAACAATTTTGTATCGTTTATTTTCCTGTCTTTGATCGCGTAGAAGAAACCTATGAATGTCGAAAAAGCCAAAGTGGCACCGAATATTACATAATCCACAACGGAAAACGTATTTTTATGCCCTGTTTGAAAACTGTACCCAGCCATCTTCGGTTGTTTCACGTAGATCTAGCTAACAGAAAGTGTCCCAGGAGCTTCTGGTAGTCCGATTATACCACTGACTGTTTATCACGCCTCAGTGTGGCGGTTTGATAACACGTCCTGGTGGCTTCAAATGGCTTTGTTGTCAATTTACGACTTGTTACTGTCATCATTCCATCTTCATTCGTCTTGTCACATTCTCATTCTGCCCTCTGCTCTCTGCTCTCGTGCTGATCACATCTAGCTCGCTCATCGCTCGCGATTAAGCTCTAGATTGTAAATTACTTTAGTGCTTTAATATATCTAAAGTGTTTACAGATCACATTGTGTTATTCAGTTCTTTATAGTGATTTTCTTTCGCTCGGATATCTAGATATCGGAAAAGGAAAAAAAAAGAACAAGAAAAGAATCAAAGAGTTGCACAGAAAGCACGGAAAAGTAAAGATACTGAAAAGCTTGATAAGTATATTTGCAAACACAAACTCTTTTTTGCACGCCCCCACCCCCTCACCTTTTATTGCACCATTGTATTATATTGTATTTGCATTTGATATTAGAAATATGGAGTATCTTAACACCCCAAATGGGAAAAGAAACAGAAGCAGCAATCCATCAGAGTCATCGGATGAGTCCCATCTTGCAAAGGTATTGAGGCTCAATGATAGTGACGTTAGCCAACCTGCCTCTCCGAAGGCAGTATTATCCATGCCAAACACCTCCTGGCTCTTAAAGGCATCTCGAAAGGAATGTGGTATCCCACTGAGCCAGGCCCCCACATGCTATGACCAGACCTGCTAATTGCTGGTCATCACTGCAGGGAGTCTTTAGCCAACATAGTACTAATCTGTCACAGTAATGCCTCTGATGGGTTAATGCAAAACTAAATTACCTGCTAGTATGGATGTGAGACAGTAGGCTAGTTTTGCACAAAGCCACAAACATTATTGTTAGTGATAATGTGGGTTATTTACTATATGATTCCTTACAAATTCTTTATTGCATTAATTACTAGGTGTCAATTTTGTAACTGCAAGATTATGTATTTATTTCATAGCTAAATATTTAATTTTGAAAATACATAAGAGATACAAGTTTTAGTATTCAAAATGACTCCAAAGGACATTACTCTGACAATGAATGACTTTTTAAATTGCTTTTGTTAGAAACGTTTCGTTACACTTTACAAATCAAAATAAAATATAACTTTAAATATATATGAGAACTAAAAGAATGAAAGAAATAACAAAATGTATAAGAAATAACAAAATCAACCAACAAAGTAAGAAAGAAAACAAATAAAGATATATATATATATATATTGGATTGCGTAATTGGTATATTCACAACTGTTTCCTTTACAAACTGTGAATGACTATGTTCAATCCCAAGATATAGCATACATACACTTGGATCTTGAACAATACCTGTGTGACAGACACATCGTTACAGACTGTGGCAGCCTGGCTTATCAGAAAACAGATGCCCTCACATGCTGGGTGGGGCAATAAATGGGGGGGTCACTTATATAAGGCTTTTGAGATGCCTTTAACAACAACGACTTGTTACTGTTGTAAGCACCCCTTTAAAGGTGGTAAACGACAATTTGCCATTATCAGTCAACAAAAACTTCGCCCTGTTTTGGTGGAATTTGGGCACAATTTATGCAAAAGCCCATGTATTTGGTCTTAAGAAAGACGATTGTGAACACTACCTCCATTATTAGGAATCCCTTTTCATATCTATAGATAAGGACGACCGGGATTTCTTCTAAAAAAGATACCGACGACCGAGCGAATTACCCGGATGATAAACGCAATCACATATGTTTGTTTGGTTTATTGTCCCACCAACAATATTTTAGTTACCTGGAGACGGTGTCCACTTGAAGCAGATATAATGCAGCCTTCACTGTGTATAGCATGCCGTGAACACCTGGCATGATACCACACCCAGTCATACTACCTTTATATTTGCTTGAGCAAGGGAGCTATGCTACTGCCATTTTTAACGACTAAGATATGTCGCGGCCTGGGATCGAACCCGGGCCTCCCGTACCTGGAGCAGACGATCTACCGATTGCGCTACCAGGTCCGTTGATCACATATGTCAGTTTTCTTAGTTTAAAAATAGCTAACTGTGCAGCGTGGCTTAGATAGGAAACACGTGTTTGTAATGACACTTATGGTGATATGCTCAACTTGTCAAACATATGTTGGACATGAATTAACAGCATTTTGCGAAAACTTCTCAGGGAACAGCAATTTATACCAGCTTGTGCGAGAGAAAAAATGTCCAAACTGTCGATTACCACCTTTAATATATCACAACTTTCATGCGGTACAAATGTATTTTTAAAGCTGTTTCTATTACAAATGGATGTCTACTTACAGATTTAAATTCGTAGTTGTTCACACACCTGTATTCGATTTTAGTGTATTTTCTTAGTTATTTGTATGACTGAATTACAACGTAAACTGTATTTTTAATAACTGTTCTCAAAAGCACAAGATTTATCCGACGTTTCGGATTGGGGGGGGGGGGGGGCATGAGCATGACGTCAACGATATATATATACATATATACAGTAAGGGGCCCTTACTTCGGTCTAAGCAGTCAACAGAAAAAAATACTGTAAAAGCTTAGTATTTTTAAGCTCGCATGTGTGTTGTCATAACTCAACTCTTGTACCTGGTTTGGGGGTGGTGAGGTAGGGGGGGGGGGGGGAGGCGGGGGGCGGGGGGCGGGAGGCGGAGGGTGCATCCGCCACCCCCCTTAAATCTGTCCCTGCTGATGAGTTACACATGTTTGTCAACCTACATCTAAAACAAGGAACGCAGTCGACTTTAAATGTAATAAAAGCGAACTTTTTCAGGTAATTACAATATGTTAAAAAGAAAAAGACTGATAAAGTTTCTAAATACAGAATATTTTAAAGGATGAATAATAAAAAAATATACTGAGTGGTTGAGGTCACAACTTCTAGACTTTTTCTGACGGGGGGTGGGGTGTGTGTGCAAATATCCACCCCTCCCCAACTCTCGGAAGAAATCCCATCCGGTCTAATTTCCACGAGCGAATCTCTCCCGTGAATTTTCTAAGACGGATTGATTCCTCCCACCGCGAAAATGTTAAGTTTTGTAATGCAATATTTTCATTAGGTTAATATTTTATAAAATACGGTAAAAAAAAGGACAATCATTGCGCTGTATAGCGAGGACCAATTGGGTCAGCTGCTGCGGACTGCGGCGTTATGAAAACACGGTTCAGGCCAAACTTGTAAAACAAAGTACGTCGAGTGCACATGACCAAGCATTAAGCAATAAAACTAGACGTCCTGTGGACTTCCTGACCTTAAAATCTCGGTGCACATTCGTAATTTTTGGACATAATTTACGACCCGTCGCCCGTTAACGGAAAAGATGTCAATGCCTTTATCAACACAATTGTATGGAAGGGGATATCCGCCAAAATTCAAATTCTAATTTACAAATTGCAACACTGCATATGCTTTAATTTGCTAGTTTGCACAAACATGTTCGTATTTCATGTATCTAATTCACATTTCTTGTATACAATTTGGCAATTACAAATCTCAAATAATTACACATCTCAAGTCACAATTATCAAGTCACACATTTTATGTTCGCTGACAATTTACAGGTTATAGATCTCAGTCACAATTCTCAAGTCACAAATCACTAATGTACAAGTTAAGAATTGACAATATTCAGACGCTAGGTGGCGGTACTACATAAATATAGACGTCACTAAGCTTAAAATAGAACGGAATATCACAAGTTAAAAATAGAATGGAATCCTAAATGATTCTTTTAAGGAGATACAATACTAGTAAAAAGCAGTCAACGTTATATGGTGTCAAATTGAACCCGTTATTTTTTGCCAAAAGAAGTTATTTATTAATATATTAAAATTCTGTACGTAATTTTACCATACAAGTCTTTGTTTTCTTAAAACTACATTCAATGCAATTTAATATACGTATCGGACGTTTTTAGAAGAACATACTGTCTCAGTTGCATTCGGAGTTGCAGGGGTACGTGATGTAGTGTGTATGCTTTCCCCAGAGTCAGGTACCCATACAGCTCAGTTGCTAGAGCAACTCCCTCGAGAGCAGGAGGTAATGGGATTTTTTTTCAGCGTTTTTAGTGGCGTCAGAAGGGGTTCTCAAGAGAACCCTGTGGAGCAGGAACAGGATAGGCACTGGTGGTTTTGTCCAGTTGATGCCTGGCTAAAAGTAAGGATGGTTAAAAGCTCTCTGCCCAGGTAGACCTGGTGGTAGAGCACCTGATTACAGAAGAGATATTGGGTTCGAAGTCAATATACACTCGTCAAAATTTCTAAGTGCACACTTGTGTCATTCGTGCCAGAAGAGGACACACCCATTATTAGAAGTGTGAATTTTGTTTTAAACACCTATGAAATTGAATATTTTCAATAATTTTCAAGTATTTCATTGTCAATTTTTATCAGGTTTTCCGTAAAATACAAAGTGTGCACTTGGAAATTTTGACTAGTGTATACTGTGTACCGGTAACGGAACTTTGCCAGCTCGGTTAAATCAGGATTTATGCGGTTAAATGAAAGAGGGTGTGACCATAGAGGTTGAAGGGGTGGGGTGGGGTGGGGTGGGGGGGGGGGGGGGAGGGGTGGGGAGTGGGGTTGTGTTATTCACATGGTACAGTTTTTGTTTGCTCTATCAAATATTATCCAGGTTCATGTACTAGAAATAGCAGAAGGTGCGAAGGCGAACTAGTATTACAATTAACCCGCGCGAAGTTTATCATTTTTCGCTTTATCGTATTTCCGACAACATACTTTGCTTCACTGATTAATTAATTACTGATTAATTAAACGACAACGTACTTATTAGATTTTTGACACCTATAGATGGCAGATTCCACTGTCGCGCAGTGAAAGCGCTATATAAACGGCCCCTGTTTAATAAGTCATCAGTCCGTCTTCAAGTTGGTTATCAAACCATCAAAATGTATACGCTGAAACAAACATCCTTTTGCACCATTCTCTGTTCTCTATTTCTAACTGCATTCAGTGGTCGCACTTACGCAACAGTCAACCATCTGGATGGCATTTTATCGACCAACGGCCAGATCAATGCACCTCTACTGGCGGCAGAAAAAGATAGTGAAGAAAATCCGGAGAGATCTCGTGCTTTGGTAAATCGTCTTCATGTCCTTCCAGCCTTGGAAGAACTGTTCAGTGATTTTATGGCAAAGTATGCTGTGCCGAGAATTGAAAATGGTACTGAAAATGAGTTTCTGAATAGCAATGGGATCACGAATAAACTAACCATATTCGACCTCCTGCAAGGATACATTGACACATTTTTGAAAACCAATGTTGCCCGAAAAGGCATGTCTAAGCGAATGAGTGATGCCGGCTTTGGTTCCAGAATCCAAGCAGGATCCTCCCTTGCCAAGTCCTTAATGTCTCTGCGAAGCATCTATGGCGATTATGGACCTGGCAAGAAGAAGCGTTCTCAGGTAGCGAAAGCCCTAGATGAGGCTACGTCGGCCGATGGTTTAGTATACACTGCGATCAAAACTGTGAATGGCAAAGTTAAAAAAAACGATGAAATTTTAGACGAGGAGTCACTGAAAAAAACCGAAACAAAGCGCGAATCCACGCGGTTCTCCGACTTTGGTTTCGGATCGGGAATTTTGGCGGATTCAAACATCGCACGGTCTTCTCTAGTCGGAAATACAATCTACGGCAGCTCGGGTCATGCTAGGATGAAACGATCGGCCATGATGCCGGTGGAACCTCTAGATATCGACAGCCTGGTTCCCGGAGGTGTCATACGCACCAAGATGCTGAAGCGGTTCCTGACCGACACCGGTTTTGGGTCCAGGATCAGTGCAGGAAACAAAGTGGCAAGATCCATGATAGTCGGACAGGATGTGTACGGAAGCAGCGGTCCGGGGAGAAGATAGACAAAAGACACGGCGATAAACTATTTGACAGAGTGAAATGTTACCACAAACGAAGTGATCTATAGTTGTATCAAAACGCGCACAATCAAACATCTGGGACCGGTGATATATACACTCAATCGGAACTCCTCGCGTTATGCCGCCCTCGGGACAATCATCCCTCGGATGTATCTGGTGCTTTGATACTTACAGAATCTCTATCGTTCTGTTCGCTGGAAGAAGAATACACCATAAAATATTTCTTCAAAAAACAAACAAACAGCAACATAAAACGATAGGTGTTGGGTATAGAATTGTTTCACCCTATAAACCTTCATTTATCAATTTAACTGTGCACATCTCGTTAAATATAGCACTTTTCTACATTTTCAGTGGCAATAAAACAAACATTTCCTTGTTGTTTTGATGACGTCATAGGCACCGACATGTTTATTTTCTCTAGGTTTTCCGCGTCATATATCCGAGAAGTGATTCGCGAATTATCCGAGGCGTTCCGATTGACTTCGAGCAAGAGTCTGAGATCATCCTTTAGCTTAGGATTGGCATAATTTCAAAGTTCCATGAAATCTAACAAATCAGGTCGCTGATTCTGGCTCAAAATTGTATGACATAGATCCCAGGTGTTACATGTGTCATGCATCGGAAGAAGTTGAATTATTGACACAATTATCAGTTTGTCTTTTCTTCTATCTTTAAACAGACGGGCGTTAAAGCCTTCAGAAAATGCGACTATTGCAACAAAACACGACTCTGAACGATAAAATCAGCATTTCTTTGTGACCCATGGTTACTAGTTCTTTCGCATGGCATTTGGCTTGTCTTGTGTCATTTGCAAAGGGTATACAACTCCAAATGAAACAATGTCAGTGGTTACCGTTCTTTTTTACTCTTTAATCTACGATGCATTATTACATGGAGTAAGTCATTGCAATAATATATTGCTTAACACACTATCTTAAATTAAATGACATTTTAATAAGAGAAAAGGAAACGTCGATATCAATGAGGGCTTCTTTACGCATGGCGCGACACATAGATTAGTGTCGGTACGGGACAAAACAACCAAGAACATACCAATATGGTAGAAATGTGTCAGATATATTTATTTTTTGTAAACTGTTTCTGTTTTGGCTTTATTTAGAGATTAAATGATTAAATGGTTCATTTCGATTTGCTTTAATCTACGTAACAAACTTTAAAATGTACAAATAGTGTAAATTTCAATGAATGTACGCTATTGTTTCTTCTACAATACGTTCGCTCTCTTTTATCGCTTTAAATATGAATTTTCTTAGTTTTTGAAAACAAAATGCTAAGATCAATAGAAAATCCTAGAGATAAAAGAATTTATGAATGGTACTTGAGAGTTTTTGTTATATCTAAGATATTTGTATTGTCTGATTTTATTAAGTAACAGCAAACATCTAAGATTTGTCTCGGATTCTGGGATTTTATCATTTTTGTTTTTAGCTAACTTTGTTATTTACTTTTATCTTACTGATTTATGTAACTTAGCAAATTTATGTAACTGATATAACTGAATTTTGCCTTTAATCAGTTTACAATGTAATATTTTTAGTTATCTTAAAACAGGTATCTACAACTCAATAAAGCTGCATTGAACTTGCGTTGTTATCTATGTAATGTGTGTATACATAATTAATTTAATAATATTATTAATAAAATAATTTGATGGAAAACAGTGCGCACAGAACTATTTAAACATTAATAAAATATTTGATGGAATACAATGCCCAAAACACTTTTAACACATTAATAAAATAGTTGATAGAATGCAGTGTGCACAGTACTAAATAATAATAATGTATTCGGTGGAAACCCGTGCGCTAAGCAATTTTAGCACAATAATAAAATAGTTGATAGAATGCAGTGTGCACAGTACTATTAACACATTAATAAAATAGTTGATAGAATACATTACGCACATTACTATTAACACATTATTAAAATATTTCATTGAAAATAGTGCGCACAGTACTATTAACACTTTAATAATGTATTTGGTGGAATAAGATGCGCCCAGTACTATTATCACAGTAAATATATATTTGAAGGAATATAGTGCGCACGATGCGTTTATCTCACATACATGTGACATAATTAGCTGATAATATAAAATTACCAAAATCAAGGTAATATCCTAACATTTCAATACACAACGTTTGAATACACTTAGAGAACATGTTATCACACGAGGTTGAGGCAAATCTAAATCGCGTTCAACAATAACCTAGTATTTTATTTATCTTACTATCTGTTTTATAAGCAAAATTGTTGTTTAATGTTTAGATCTTTTATGTTTTTCAAAAATGGAATTCGCGTTCGAGTGTAGGTATAATGTTTTCATACGCGCTTAACAAAAAAAAGGTAAAATTACTTATCCTTCATGATATGCGATCCGTAAGAAACGTAAATAAACTTAATTGTAGCCAAAGTCATAAAAACTTCATAGTTGGTGCATCACCGTTTTATCAAACTCATGCTAAACCATGGCTGGGTGAAGAACAAAGTCAATAGATTTACGTTTCCCTGGACAATTGGATTGAGTCTCATTTTACACTGTTCTTCGCACCGAAATCTGGAAAAATTAATACAGTTATACATCATCACACTATGCTAAATCCAATTTGTTCTGGTACATGTTTGCCTTTTTATGCGAACAACACCAAGTTCTGTTGCTTTTGAAGCCCGTTACGTGTTTACGAAGAGAAATGACACGAAGTTTTCGAAGAAAGTTACATCACTATATATGACGTCATATGTCATAAATAAAAAAACAATAACAAAGGGATATAAATCCTTCTTAACTGTTACATTTTGGTCACAAGCAGTTGCGGCCCTTAAAATCTTATGTTTTTTCGTTTTTTTTTTTTTTTCGATTTGACACTGTTTGGAAGTTCACGTGCGGCATAGAATGTATAATGTATCCTTTTAAAAAGTAGCCCGTCTGGATGCGGGTGTCAGGTTTCACATACTGGTGTTTGATAAAGCAAATAATTATTATCGCACGGGCCTTTATATATCTAATGTCGGAAGTGATGGCAGGATAAAATTCAGTGCCACTATAAACTGTTTGTCTTTTTCATTTATGTGAAGGTAATCTGATGAAGGATACATAGTTTACTTCATACATCCAAGGTGCAATGGCTCATGTATTGACATTGGTACAACCAACAGTCTCGTCATGGTTTAAATGAATATAGTCGTTTTTAGAAGTCGCCCTACATATGTAGCCAATCAGAAGCTATGAAAATTCAAATTCCTCAGTGATTTATTTTAACAGAACTCCTTTCTATTTTCTGTTTTACAATAAACAAAATAGATCGATCTATTTTACTAAATGGTTTTATTTTCAACTGCGCATGTGCAACAAACCACCTATTTCGGCTTGACACCTCCCCTTGTGGGAGAACAAGTTTGAACACGTCAAGACGATTGACAGTTTGAATGACAGTTTTATGGGGCAGATTACACTTCATTTTGGTAAAACAGGTAGAAGTGAGACGGGGACATCTCGCTGCGCAAACTCCGCACAGGGTTTACGACATCGCTACGCTCGCTTAAAACCACTGCCATCATACAAAATCACGTGACGATAGATGAGGCTTTTGCCGTAACCAACAGGCAGATTAGCTATGACGTCTTTGCCTGCCAACAGAGACTGCAGACACTCGATTTGTTTGGGTTTCGCTTTTATGGAGGAGTCAAACTCCGTTATTACTTTGTGAATTTCTTCAACAGTATCCATTGATTGTTTACATTGAACCGGTGTAACACTGAAATTTCGCCCTCGGCGAAAGGACGGAAATGGCCGAGTTGTTACGATTGTGGTGATTAATACATTCTTTTTTTCTTCTTTATCGTTAGAATTTGTTTTTTCATCCATTATTGGTCGTTTTTCTAACATACACATTCATTCCGATTGTCATTTTACTGAACAAAAAATTAAAAGTGAAAAAATCAAATCCTTCCAGATCTGGAAGGATTTCTGTGTGGTAGCAGAGATTCTCCTTACTGAAAGGGGGAGATCACTGCGTTGGAGATTTCTCGATGCGCTCGTTTCGGCTTCTATTTTCAATAGAAACGTCTAAATAGAATCTATCCTATACATAGAGTACGGGAATACATACACCCTAATGTAATAATCTAAACAAACAGTAAAACAGTACAGGGTTTGTCTGGAAGGTATTAGGACCATATTGTTTGTATCAACACACATTATCATACATAACACACCATATATAACTTTTATTCAAATTTAGATTTATTTAGGTCCTTTATTATATATATTTTTCAGAAACGGAAAGCCATTGATGAACAATTTGTTTAAAGGTGGTATCGTACAGTTAGCCTACATTAAAACACGTATCAGTATCTAACCACTGATTCGGGGAATTTGGTCATACCTTTTGCATAAATCCATATTTTAGTCGTTATGAAGACGATTTTGAGCACTAACTTTATTTTTCAGACTGTACTAATCTTGAAAACAACAACAACAACAACAAAAAAACCCCAAACAACTCTAAATGTTCAGTCTTTCCAACTCTAAAAAAAAGTTTTAGTAGTCTCTGCTAAAAATAGATATCGACGTCAGAGCGGATTACCAGCATGACTATATAAAAGTAAGTTGTCATGTTTTTCTAAGTTTAAAAATAGCTGTCTCTGCAGCGTGGCTCAGATAGGAAACACCTGTTTGCAATGACGAGTGGAGATTTATCATTGACTGTTCACACAGATCTTTGGCATCAATGAACATCATTTTGCAAGACCTTTTCAGGTACCAATGACACAGTTCGTTATTTGAGAATTTTGTTTGGACCAAACTGTCGGATACCAACTTTAAATAACCAATGTCAATGATGGGAGATGATGTTACTCTTGGATTATATGAGAAACAACAGAAGAAACCACTTGCAGAATCACAGAATGTTTATTGTCTTTATTGGACAAGCCGCTTAAGATATCATTCGGCTCTATATAGGTATCCCTTACATATATTTTCAGAAACTCTTAACAGGCAAACAATCTAGAGGCGGTGACAAAAGTATATACAAAAGTGGTTGTTAACACTCCCAGAAAGCAAAACTTATACTCGGAAGTTCTGTAGACATTTCATCTATACAGGCACAGTTATCATACAGATATAGGGTTGTATCGAAGTCATGTCAAAGTCAAACGACACATCTCTACCAGAAACACTGACCACACTCATCGTGCTATATTTATTAATGACCTATACAAAATCTCAGTTATTTGCTTACAAGAACATGCAAAGGTCACATACATTTTGCTAGAGACTCAGCGGCAAATAGTGCAGACCATGACCACACCGCGGGACCGACCACACCGCGGGACCGACCACACAGCGGGACAAGGCTTTTCTGGGTCTACACTATTCGCCAATAATCAGTACGAGCTTAGCATGATGAGTGATAACAATTAGATTTACATGCAAAAACGAAAATGGCTGAAAGGAAAACTGTAAATGTTTCCATGGATACGTTGTGATGACGTTTTGATGACGTCATAAGTCTGTCAGAGCAGATGGCCGCAATCCGTTCTGTCAGACAAGAATGGGCGTGGTGAGTGTAAACCCATTGTCAGCATGTTCGAAAATGGCTAATATCAGTTGATCTAACCTTGTTTTGAATTTTTACAACAAAAGTTTAAGCGAAGAAATACCCCCGCAATTGTCCTCTTTTTTTTCTAAATAAAGTGATTCTGATAATATTTTATCCGAAACTAAATTTGGCACTTTTCTGCACTAGATGCATAGACACATCAGTGTTTTGGCAAAAAAAACAAAAACGGCTACTGTATGTATGTACAACTCATATTCAACAATAGTTTATACTAATAAATAAATATTATTCAGGTATTGCACAAACACCGGCGCTTTATAAAAACAAAACAAATTACAAAGAAGTCACAATTCACAAAGTCCACAAAAATTCATAATTTACAAACGCATATATATATCCCTAGAGACAAAAAACAGCATCCGCCTTGAAACGAAACTTAGCATTTTTTTTGGCACGCATTAGTTGTGGCAAGGATTGTAAACTCATTTCCAGTGCAAATATAATGTCATTCAGATTATCCCCCTTTAATATCTATCTATTGTCACTCCATTCTAGAAGTCCGACATTCCAAGCGCCTCGTTGTACTCGAGAGGCCGGGGCGCCCCGGATCGCTGCACGGATTCGGTGACGGTGCGGTGCGGTTCCTGCCCTGGCAGCTGGGTCTCGTGTGTCGTCCTGGTAGTGGTGACGCTGTCCCCCTTGGGCGCCTGGCCTGGGGCCTGCTGGTAGTTGGACGCGGTCGTCTTCTCCTCCGAGTGGATCATCTGATACACATACGAGTTGTTCCAGTCCCGATCACCCGGAACCGGTGGGGCCTTGGAGCCGCTGTAAGGAGAACAAAGTGATCAACAAAATAACCCAGAGGTAATACCCAGGCAGTGGGTAGGGGTGGGAGAGCAAGGTTCATTTATATGTATAAATCTTTGTAATAATAATTTGTCGATATTCGGAGGCGGTGTCCCTTAGAAGCAGATCGAATGCTACCGTCATTTCGAGGACCTTGCATGATACGAGCGTCGGCTTGCGGATCGGGAGGTCGTGGGTTCGAACCCCGGCCGGGTCAAACCAAAGACTTTAAAGTTGGTAGTAGTGGCTTCCCTCCTAACGCTCGGGGCTAAGGGGACAGCATTACGCCTGACTCGTCGGTGTCAGTATAATGGACCGGCCGGGTTCAGTCCCTGGGCACCTCATAAGTGCCCCTGTGCTATAATGATAGAAATGTCGCTGCGCAGTATCGGCAAAAATGCCGGCTAATCCCATCCCATCCCTTGCATGATACTACACCCAGTCACATTATCCTGACACCGGGACGACCAGTCGTGGAACTACACTTATATTCGCTAGAGCACTAGCAAGGGTACTATATCACAACCATTTTAACGACTGTCGTAAGTCGCGGACTGGAACTTCTCGTGCCAGGAGCAGACAACCTGTCGATTCCGCTACCTGGTCCTGCAACGTCAACATTCCCTCCTATACAATTACAGGGAGGTATGAACTCGTACAGTTTTTGAGAATCGTGTGACATTAATTTTTACTGATCTACTCTCCCTGTCTGGATCTCGTATCTTCTCACACCATTTATTATTATATATATAAAAGAAAATCTACTTACCCGATTATATAGGACTGTACATAAATGATACATTTACAACAATTTATTTACACAGATAAACAAACAAGATACTTTCACATCGTATTGCAATCGGAACTCCTCGCATAATTCCGTCCTCGGGACAATCATCGCTCGGATGTATCTGGTGCAATAATATTTACTGAAATCACGATCGTTTTGTTCGCCGGAAGTCAAAAGAGGCATATGCCTTAAATGTAGTTCGCACAAAACATGAACAATGGCATCATTTGACAGCAACATGTCTGCTGCGCTGGGTAAATTAAACTTGGATGATTGAAATTTGAAGCCGCCACAAATTGAAGTTTTACAGGCTTCATACTGTAGTGAGCTGTCATCCGAGCTGCCATCTTTGTTTTGACTTCTGTCACAAAAGCAGTCCCAATCAAAGAAATGGCCGAGGTGATCCGACTACCTACATACATCCGAGAGATGATTCGTGAATTATCCGAGGTGTTACGATTGATCATATTGAAGTCTCATTTACTACAGCAAGATAGTAATACAGCAAGATAGTAAGTCTGTAGGCTAGGTTCTAGGATACGATTCGCACTGCTAATAATAATTAGTAAATCAGGCTACACTTTTAAATAGTGTTAAACTTGTAATTTTACATTTTAATTTCATCAATCAATCTTATGAAATCTGACTAAACAATTAAAGATAGAATAATTTGCAATTTTACAATATTATATAATTTGGCGTGTATATATCAAGTAACAGTCATGATTGTTTTTGATAACCCGCCATTTAGTTATCGAGTCACCAAATTACGTGTCGGCTTACAATACGTGTCAAGACCAGCTGTACTTCGTAAACGTGATTTAAAGTCAACCAAATTATCGGATTAATTGCCTTCGAGAAAAATTGGATTCTTCATCCGTTTTCAATGAATTCTGAAAACATTCAACACGTTTTGAAAAAGGATTTTCTACGAGTTCATTAGACTTACTAAATATTTACAGTTTTAATGTACACGAATGTTGGATCATCAATGTATCCCACAACACACTGATTTGCGATCCACAAACATAAAGTTCATCTGTTCATTCTGTTTGAAAATAAATAACAACAGCCTCCTCTAAATACCATCTACCATAATAAAAAATAACAAAAAAATATCAGTCAACAAAGGACGTACAGGTAAAATCTCCGGCACACTGCTAGTCAGCTGAACGACCATTCATTCCAAGAAAAGTCAAATGTTGACCATAGCCTTACATTTTGTTCTATAAAACATCTAATGCTTTGGCAGTTCTGTTTTTTCGATTGATGAAATGGGATGTTGGGACAGGCCGAACGTCCTACCTACAACATACAAGCCATGGCCTAATATTCTAACAATCTTCTATCGCTTGTTATCATCAAGCCAAACTGCAAGGGAGGCAACTCACGCAGGAGAACTCAGGAGAGAACTGTTTCTATAAGGATACAAACACAAACACACTGATCTCCCTTGAACGACCGTGTTTGCGCAAGTGGTGGCTACAAAAGGGTTTATGTAGAAAGAGAAAACACGTATTAACGACTCCATTTCCATATATTTTGATATAGATTTGAAGTGTCTTATTACTAACCGCTAAAATAAACGTAAACAAATGAGAAACGATTTGGTGGGCTTAAAAATAGTTCAAAATCCAAATAAACTGGAATTTGCTTTTGTAGCCGGACATTATCAATCAAAGGTTCGAGTATAGTTTAAATCATTTTCGAAAATAACTTAGCTCATTAATCTCATATGAAAATATTTAAGTGTAAAATAATACTTAATATAATTTGTTTGAAAATTAGACAAATGGAAACGAAGTCGGAGTCAAACTCGGAAGGCCTATATAGGGTTATTTAGCAACACAATTCAAGCCTTTTCTATGCTGCATGTCTATACATATTTATTGACAGCGAAACAAAAAAAACTTGAGCATGTCAGTTCAGTTACATAAGGAAGCAGGAAGCAAAATACCGGCTATTGCATATCTGTGTATACCAGAATATATCATTTAAAACTAATTATTTATTTTCTCAATAGACCCTTCGAAAAACTGCTTGTCCTAAATCACCAAACTTTGTAACGAAGCAAAAAAATGAAGCAGCAAAATAAAGCCAAAAAAAAAAAAAGTTTCATAGTCGCAATTTAAGTAAGTGAATTGTATATACAGCGCAAAGGGCAATGTAGCAGAAGAGGTCCTCAGTAGAACGAATAGTGCATATGAAGCGTTAACTAGTTGAAAGCAAAACTGACCAGGCTCGCAGGGTATAAGACGTTTTGAGAGCGGTGGTGAAATAATATTGTTTTTTATTTAAACAGCGAACAACTTTATTTCAAAGTTTAAAAGACATTAGCGTTGAATGGCCAATGTATACACATCAACCATTAAGGGTCAGGGTAACTGCAAGGCGAGGTGAGGGTCATACTCTAGCATTGGGTCATACTCTAGTATATTCTATTTGGATATTATAAATAATTCTGTGTATATCCTATATGGTTATATACTGCAAGCGTCATGCAAGCCAACTTACGACGGCGCTAAAGCTCGGCCTTGAGTTTGTCCTACGTACGAATCCTGAATATTTGCGTTAGAATACAGGCCCATGGGCGAGTTGTATTGCAAATGAACCACCTTGGGTCCGTGACCGCTTTCTCCACCTGCAACGTGAGGAGAAGATTGCTGGTGATATGAGGGCGCATGACCGCCGTACGGGGACACAGACCTTTGTTGACCAGATGGCTTGGGGGCCAGCGGCGGAGCCTGGCTGGGCCGGAAGGGGTGATCCACGGTGCCCTGCTGGTACCTCTCCGCTTCCATGGCCTCGATCTCCCACGGCTTCAAGGAGCGACCGTCACCACGGAGGGTGTTGCTCCATGGCCTCCCGGCGGCATCAACTTCATCTGCCGACCGGGCATTGACTGGTGGAGGGCGGGGGCGCTGGGGTTTAGAGTGCTTTGATGGCTGCTGCTGAGGTTTAGGTTGAGGTCGTGCATAGTCGACACCAAATGTGACTTGATCGGAACCGGGAGCGGGACGACCAAAGGAAGGAAGGGGTTTATTGGAACGCTTGACGGCTGCAGGGAAAGAGAATACAACGGGTCAATATGAAGGAGAGGTGTGTTGGGTTACATTCTGGAGTATAAACTGTTAAAATATTTTTTTTACAAGAATGCGTCATTTTAAAAGGCTTTTAATAAGGAAATAATTACTTGAAAATTTTTGTTATTAAAAGATTAAATAGAAAAACAGATATTGTACACTCATCAGTAAGGAGATTTACCAAACAGTTACACATGCAATAAATAAGTAAACATACACTTGGGACGAAAAAGTGCATACATGCGTGACGGCATTCACTGCATTTAATAATCTTTAATTGATTTTTTTCCTTCAAAAAAATGACAAAAGGAGAAGAAAATGTGTGGTGAACATACAAGGTCTTCCTGTAGAAAAAGAATGATGCCCTCTGTGTGTGATATTAGCTCTACCAGACCCAGATTCTGATTCTGACTCGATTAGAGTGTCCTCGTTCTTATTAACGGGGCTTGATGGAATACAAGTTTGCATTTGTTCGTTGTAGTCGGAAAATCCCAACACTCGGATAGCAAATTTCAACGGAAACTTGCCAAGGCTCGTTTCCGTCAAAATAGTTCACCCTCGGGTTGATACCTCCAGACCTCAATTCCAATCATATGATGGATGCTATCAGAAAAGGAGGGACTCTAAACTCACGATGCGAAAGATAAACGTAAATAAATGGTTAATTAAAGTAACATGTCCTATTGAACTGTATATGTAAGACACACACAATTTCTTTACATTTTGTCTCTAATATTACGACCTTTACCCAAAGAACGGTCCATGTATGGTATAAGGTGCACACGTGATGGACTGGCTGTCTAGATGGAGGGTTCAGAAATCATAATGAACAATCAGTAAATACATGCGGGGACATAATACACATATCGATGGGAACAACATCGTCGGACAACCACGACCGATCCATTTCGTTACTCTCCTTTCATCGACCGTGGGATATTTAGTTCACTTTTCGCCGCTTCTGGTAACATTTCATTGGTCGCTTCATAAACCGATGAAGATTTAAGTTCAATGATAGAGCTCGTTCTTTTATTGTTTCGACAGACTTGTCGAAATGGCGACGTCATTGTTATACTTCAAGTCTCCACGCTGAAGAGTATGGATTTTGTATGCAGTATTATGAATGGCCTATTCTATGACCAATTCTGGTTCTATTCAGTTCGATAAGAAGACAGACAATTTACCGATAAACTCACGGTCGACGTTTTAGTTAAAATCAATATTAAATGAATTAAAAGAGTAATTTTTCACTGAAAATGCAGGAGAACGTTAATTAACCTTAAGGTGACGTTATGCTAGAATTTGACGTCATTTGTAGGTTCTTAACAGCTAAAATCAAACAACAGTCATAACATGACATAACGTCAGATGACGTCAGATGAAACGATCGAATTTCGGAATTTATAAATTTATAAAGTAAAGTTTTACTGCAAAAATGAGTTGTATTTTTACCATACTCAACATTTGCAGTGATGTATCAATGTAGGCGCAATGTATGCGCAAGTGGCGCCCGTGGCGTAGTGGAAGAGTCGCCGACTTGTAACTCCTCTGACCGCTAAGCCTCTCACCGCGTGGAATCGAGTCCCGTTCGGGGAGAAGGACTTAATGTGAGATATTCCAGTTGACCTTCGGTGCGCAGGTCGTTCTACCAAGACATTTGTTTGGGAGTCTTCTACTGCCAAAATAGCTGGGCGTAGTTATTAGGATCATTACTGGTCCCGATGTATTAAAACAATATAGGTGCGGATCGGGAGGTCGTGGGTTAAAAACCCGGCCGGGTCAAACCAAAGACTTTAAAGTTGGTAGAAGTGGCTTCCCTCCTAACGCTCGGGGCTAAGAGGACAGCATTACGCCCGACTCGTCGGTGTCAGTATAATGGACCGGCCGGGGTCAGTCCCTAAGCGCCTCATAAGTGCCCCTGTGCTATAATGATAGATATGTCGGTTCACAGTATCGGCAAACATGCCGGCAAATCCAAATCCAAAATAATATGATACCATAAGGGAACCACATGCACCACATGCAAAGCAATCAATTGAACCGAAGGATGTGGATTTCAGTCGGGTTTTAAGGTCGAATGTAAACATAACGAAAATGTTTGTATTGACATTTTATCGAAAAATAAATGTGTAGCAAAACCAAATAAAATGGGGAAACCGAAAATGCAATACTGATATACGGATACACATTCAAAATAAAAGTGCTCCAAGATTTGCAGTTGTTTGATTGAAAGGTTGCCGAATTTTGATTTGAGTTTGTAGGGAATATGTTCCATTACATTGTATATATATTCGTGAAATTTCTACTTTACTGTCCACTTGTTACAATAAAATCAATATTATACCTGAAACAACAACAACAACCCCTCCCCCCCAAAAAAAAAACAAAACACAAAACAACAACTCCAAAACAAAACAAATAACCCCCCCCCCCCCCCAACAACAACAAACAACCCCCACATATTTTCTTGGTACATTTAAACATTTAACCCAACTGCAAATCTCTGAAATGTACACCCCAAACAGCGTTAATCCAAGCAAACAAGTCACATGTCAAACATAAAGGGTCAAACATTAAAGGTCAAACATAAAAGGGTCAAAAGAGAAAGAGCAAATGCCAAGGCCATATACTGTGTGGAAGAGGTTGAAGTTTTACGTGTTAGAGAAAGAAAGCAGGCAGTCACCTTGGGTGTGGGACTGTTTGGTACCAAAATATCTCCGTCTTTCAGAGACAGGAGCCGTCGGGTAGTCATAATCGTCGTTAGCATAGTATACATCTAAATAAGGAAACACATGGGTGAGAGATAGTGAACCAATCAATGTAAATAAGGGATAAGAATGTATTGTATTTGTGTCGAGGATTGGGACAAAAAAACAAGTAATTATAACTAATAGAAGTGAATAAATCAAATCGACAAAATGATTACTGTAAATCGAAAAATATATAACGTTGTTTATAAAGTTTGGACCAATAGATAGGGTAATAGAGAAGGTTTTTTTATATGTAAAAACGGGCTAAAAATAAAATCAATTCATTATTATATGACAATATTCCAAATAAGCAATAATAACAACACTTATCACATCAGTTTGATAATCAACAATAAGATTTAATAGTTTACAGTAAACGGGTGTCAACACACACAGAAGTAACTCATTGGGGCCAGAACCAGGTTAGATAAAACAAAGTTTGGGAAAACTGGAAATAAACCCTTTTTTGAGCAGAAGCACAAAACAAGGTCCATACGACGTGTCAATACGTGAACACTTTGCTTCCGTGAATATACAGCACATATACGGGCACTGCAACGGCGTACGACAATCTGTAAACTAAGCAGCATTACCAGAAAGACGCAGCCGCCATATTGAATGGGATTATTTGCAACACTTTCATTTTAGGCACATGTAAGGAAGGAGCTGGAAATGCGGTTTAGAATTCTTTCACAACTCACAAAACATGCTGGCGAAGATATATCACTTGTTTATTTTGTAAAGTTAATTCTCATTTAGTGTAAAGCATTGTGCAATTGCAATCGAAGAATATAAAAAACGAGATTGAATCATTGAAATTAGATAGAAAAAAGGAAAAAAAAAGTTTAAAATTGAAATTAAACTTTTTAAGTGATGTTTCAAAATTCTTTTACGGACAAATAGATACACAGATACGTTTGCAACTTACTATGAGGAACATCACCGCCTTTTATGAAGTGCCTTCTTCTTTCACTAACCCCACCAAGTTCTTCCTCCACTACCAATTTCTCTTCCGCTGTATTGACCACAGAGAGAAACAGAAGGATTAAGGATTATAAAGATTGTTCTTAGAATGCTGTTTTTTTCCTATGACGGAGGTAAGACATACTCTGTACACTGGAGATGCATCAATACAGCACAACAGGTAGGTTAATAGGAGGCATACGTACGAGTTATAAATAGTCATAGATGAAGATGTCCCTTTTTTATTTATTCTCATAGAGCTTAAGTTCATGGTCGGAAATAAAGTCTATAGAGACATTTATGGATAGTCTCCCCTGAATGTCCCCTAAATGCAAGTAGGTCCTTTAATTTCTTTTACTCGGATTTTATGCTTGTGCTCTTTGGAGTGTATGTTGACATTTTTTTTGCGTTTCTTGTGATACCCAGGTTAATATATCAACAAACGTTTCCATTTTCTTTTTTTTAAATAACAAATCTCTATACGTATTTAAATGGATTTTAAGCCTATTTTTATGCCAAAGTAAGAAATTTCACTGTTTGTAATTGCCATATCTACAAATGAACAGGCGATAAAGTCTAAGAATTTCAACTAAAAGGACCTACGTAATGTTTGGAATATCTCGGATATTAACTAACAAAGGAGACAATTTTCATTTCACCAATATTCCTCATCTGAGTGTTAAAACAGTCTTAGTCCTTATAAAAACAATGATATGTTGTCCTCGGATGTTCGGGCGTTTTTAAAAAATAAATATGTCGCGGGTTCTAGACAGGTTTTGGGGAATTGTAATGTGAATTTTGTTAAAAATTCTGGATTCTGTTGAACAATGTGTCGTTTTAAACTGTAAAGTGGCAGAATAATAGTTAACAATTAATGAAGCATTTGAAGCAAATGGGTGGATTGGTATTTGAAGGATTTGAAACCTTGCTTTCTTTTTCTTCCATTCTCATACATTTTAATGGGGTCCAATTTTGTGCTCAAGGAACTTTTCTATCTACTAATTGGCATGGGAGGTAAAAAGGGAAAGAGAAAGTAAACAAAATAACAAGCATGCCTATACAAAACCAGTAAACTTTATATGCATTACAGACATATTTAAAGACATTGCTTAAATGAGAAGTGTATTTAACATATCAACTCTTTGAACTTAACTCCAAGATTGTTAAGATGCAATTTTCGTCGCTTTTCATCGTTAATACAATGGACAAATTGTGAATGTGAATCATAAATGAAGTAATTTATTTTCTGTAAAGGCGTATCGGGATAAATAAACTATATTTCAATCAGCCTTAAAAATAGGAATTCTGTTTGATTTAATGCTAAAACACGGTATGATGGTTCTACCTGAATAGTGCCATACGTCATTATTTCACATTAACAGTTGGAAATAGCATAGTGACCATAGCTGTTGCGTGTTATAATTATTCCTTTACTTGAATGCTAAAGTTAAACTTAGTACTGGTACACATGACATAGTTCACATAGTCATACCAAGACTCATATAAAGAGAAACGCACAATTCATATATGATGCCAGAAGCACATGCAGAAAAACTATACCTGGCTGTGAAGGCGCGAACTGAGGATGGGCCGGGGAGGATCGGTGCCCGGCCGGAGCGGCATGGGCGACTGGCTGGGCCTGGGCCTGATGGGTCGATTGGGCCGGGGCCGGGTCCATGTCCCTCATGGCATGGGGCTGGTACTGCGGCGAGAAGTCGGGGTGATCGTAGTGATGGGTGGACACTGGGGCCGTCACGGACCGGTACTGGGGCTTGCCATGGCCGGCGGCTGACGGACTAACTGGCGAGTAGCCAAAGTTTACGGTGCCGCCGCCAAACTTGCTCAGCGTGACCTTTTTGGGCATATGTCCTGCAGTCGCCATTGGAGCAACAGCTGGCTTCGGAGCTGGTCTAGGAGCTGCTGGTTTCTGTGGAGAGATAGGAATGACCCGGGACGGAGATTGGGGTCCGGACCGGCGCTGTATCGGGATGTTGATCTGCAATAAAATATTAAGTTGGATAGAGCACCGTTGCAATTTGTTGGCCTTTTGTCTAACTCTAGCCATAATCCAACGATAATGAATAAACAATTTATTAAATTAATTAAAAGACAAAACTAAACATCATGGCATATTGATGTATTAAATACATTCTAACGAAGATTTTATTGAAAGTGGCGACTCAGTTATCTAGCCGTTTTTTATTCAGGGCGAACATCAAATCGGAGGCAAGGGTTTTGCTTATAATAAAACTTAAATATCAAAATGCATGTTTTTACACACACACAGATGTCATTATTTTTGACTCTTGCTAGTTGTCCATTTTAATTATTAGACGAAAAAGCATTGAATGACTTTTAACACTTGGTCAATCCATTCCTTACTACTTACATTTTATCTTAACTTTGAAAGATTCATTACATGCATTTCATCTTAAAAGGAGAACCGTGACATAAACCCATGTATTTTTCAATAAAGTATTTTTTGTTCCGGAATGCTGTTTAACGATATTAAATGAAATTCGTTCTAATATGTTTCCAATTTATTTTAAACAGAGCGCGACATTTGCTTTTTTTGAGTTTTGTGTTTATAGATAGTTTCCATGTGATGTAATAGGCACCAATAAGACAAATTTAGGCAGCCATCTTTGAAGGCAGAAGCTAAAGCAGGCCAAAATCAGGAAATATGTGCTGTATTTAACTCACCGCTGTGTTTTAATTTTTCAGTCCATTTTACTGAATTTTATATAAAATTTAACAGCTTTTATGAAATATTTTAAATATAGTGATAGTTTTAAAAGGTAAACAAAAAACAACCAAAAAGATACATTGTTCATTTTATTTTAAGATGAGTCAATAATTTTATTTATTTCTGTGTATTTAAAAAATATCAATTTATCAATTTTAAAAAATATTGTATTTTAAAATTTTGAATTTCAAGAGCTTTCCAGTCATGTAAAGCTTTTAATTGTTGGACCACAAATGAAGAAATTACATGAAAATAAAATTTACGCCCCTTTACAATTCATCTGAAAATCCCTGGAAGTTGCCATCAAAGATGGCCGCCAAGATAAGGAATTTTCTCTGATGTGTAAACTATCTATAGTTACATAGAGTTGATTTCGATGATATATAACATTTAAATCGATATACATCCCATCGTTACCTGTGGTGCTCTTGTCGGTGACTGCGGAAACGTTGGAGCTCGGGTGTCCTTCGTCGGGGATAGCGGCTTGATGTGTACTCTACCTGGGGGCGGTCTGGCACAGAAAACAGAGAGGGGTGATAACATCTTTGACGAAAGGAGTTCAAGTCAAACAAGTACAACAGAAAATTGATAGAGTTTGAAAATTAACACAATGGATGAGTTGTATACTTTAATGTAGACGTGTATGACAAATTTTAAGAAAATTCTCCATCCATCTTTGAATTTATGGATATTTTTTTTCTTCTGAAATTCGTATTAAAGGTGTCTCTTTATAGAAATAAGAATACTCCAAATATTATGTTATATTCTCTGTAGGGGAGGTGTTTTTGCTGTTGAGTATCATTTGGAAACAAGATATAACATTTGGCAAACCAGCCAAACATGATACTTGATTGGTTTAACTCAAACTATTCCTCATATGTAATTTATTGTTACAAACCCAACAAGTTAAACACTGTTTTTTTTCAACGTTTTTCTGCTTACGGTACTTTTTTGCAAAAACCGCCGAGCTCTAGATAGCTACACAATTTATTATAAAGTTGTACAAAATCTTATATAAAGTATTTTGGTTGATGCAACAAAATAAGCAATAATTTCACCACATGGTTTAGATTTGTTTAGACTTTAAATATACCAGATAACGAATTTGTAATCAAATTTACCACAAATCATACAATTAATATTCACCTACAAAAATAAAGCTGAAAACTATACACGCTTCCTTCTTAATCTGGTAAAGTGATGCAGATATAATTGTCAAAGCGAAAAAAGTAAAAAAAAAAAAAGATCTCCTCTATCGCAAGGTGTCCTCCGTAGAACACGAATTTCCTTGACATAATGATCCCGTCCATCTCAAGGCGTTCCCCATAGAACATGAATTTACTTGACATAATAATCTCGTTTATCGCAAGGTGTGCTCCATAGGACACGAATTTCCTTGACATAATGATCCCGTCTATCACAATGTGTGCTCCAAAGGACACGAATTTCCTTGACATAATGATCCCGTATATCACAAGGCGTGCTCCAAAGGACACGAATTTCGTTGACATAATGATCCCGTCTATCACAAGGCGTGCTCCATAGGACACGAATTTCCTTGACATAATGATCCCGTCTATCACAAGGCGTGGTCCATAGGACACGAATTTCCTTGACATAATGATCCCGTCTATCACAAGGCGTGCTCAACAGAAAATAAATTTACTTGACATAATAATCCCGTCTATGGCAAGGGGATCTCCATAAAACATGAATTTACTTGACATAATAATCCCGTCTATCGCAAGGTGTCCTCCATAGAAAATATATTTACTTGACATAATTATCCCGTCTATCGAAAGGTGTTCTCCATAGAACATGAATTTGCTTGACATAATAATCTCGTCTATCGCAAGACGTGCTCCATAGAACATGAATACACTTGACAAGACGATCCCGTCCATCGCATAGCGTGCTTAATAGAATATGATTTTACTTGACATAATAATCTCGTCTATCGCAAGGCGTCCTCCATAAACCATGCATTTACTTGACGTATTTATCTCCTCTATCGCAAGATGTCCTCCACAGAACATGAATATACTTGACATGATGATATCGTCTATCGCAAGGAGTGCTCCATAGAACATGAATATACTTGACATAATGATATCGTCTATAGCAAATAGAAAATATATTAACTTGACAAAGTAATCCCGTCTTTCACAAGGCGTGCTCCATAAACCATGAATTTACTTGATGTATTTATCTCGTCTATCGAAACATGTCCTCCACAGAACATGAATATACTTGACATAATGATATCGTCTATAGCAAATAGAAAATATATTTACTTGACATAGTAATCCCGTCTTTCGCAATGCGTGCTCCATAGAACATGAATTTCCTTGACATAATTATCCCGCCTATCGCTGGGCGTGCTCCATAGAATATAAAAATAATTGACATAATAATTCCGCATATCGTAAGGCGTGCTCCATAGAAAATAACTTTACTTGACATAATGATCTCGTCTATCGCTTGGCGTGCTCCATAGAACATGAATTTCCTTCGTCGGACATAATTATCCCGTCTATCGCATGGCGTGCTCCATAGAAAATAAATTTACTTGACATTATAATCCCGTCTATCGCAACGAGGTCGCTATAGAACATGAATTTGCTTGACATATTGATCCCGTCTATCGCAAGGCGTGCTCTACAGAACATAAATGTACTTGACATAATGATCTCGTCTATTGCTAGGCGTGCTCCATAAAACACGAATTTGCTTAACATAATTATCCCATCTATCGCAAGGCGTGCTCCATAGAAAATAATTTTACTTGAAAAAATGATACCGTCTATCTCAAGGAGTTCTCAACAGAACATGAATTTCCTTGACATAATAATCCCGTCTTTCACAGGGTGTGCTCCATAGAACATAAATTTACATTATATAATGATCCTGTCTATCGCAAGGAGTGCTCCATAGGACATAAATTTACATTATATAATGATCCTGTCTATCGCAAGTTCTATCGCAAGACGTGTTTCATAGAACATGAATTTACTTGACATAATGATCCCTTCTATCTCAAGGCGGGCTCCATAGAACATGAACTTGACATAATGATCCCTTCTATCTCAAGGCGGGCTCCATAGAACATGAATTTACTTGACATAATGATCCCCTCTATCTCAAGGCGGGCTCCATAGAACATGAATATACTTGACATAATGGTCCCTTCTATCTCAAGGCGTGCTTCATAGAACATGAATTTACTTGACATAATGGTCCCTTCTATCTCAAGGCGGGCTCCATAGAACATGAATATACTTGACATAATGGTCCCTTCTATCTCAAGGCGGGCTCCATAGAACATGAATATACTTGACATAATGATGATTTGTTCTACCATCCTTTTAACTTTCTTAGAGCTATGTTAGCTTGGGTAAAAATAACAACAGGTAAACTGAAAACATGTGGGTAGTTTACTAGGTCAAATTCGAGAATTGTGATAATGACCATGTTGTAGAAATATTTCTTAAAATCCACCTTCCTAACCATTTAGATCGAACTCGGCATTGTACCAACAGTACAGTACAGTAGACCAAGCTTTAGCTTTCGCTCTGTGTTTGAGGGAAATTCGAAGAACCACTGGCCCGGTGTCAGAATATCGCCTAGGTAAAGTGTTATGCCCCGGTACTGGGGGTCAGCACTTTCTATTGTCATTTGCAGTGGGTGTACCTTATACCCGTGTTAGAGCAATAATCAAACTTGAGGATAGTTACCTGGAGACGAGAAGTTCTATTTGACCTCCACCTCCACTTATTGCATCCTGGGCCTGTTTGTGGGTGTAGTTTGACGTGTCCCGTCCGTTAATTGCTACTATAAGGTCACCACGGTGGAGTTCTCCTTCCGACGGAGTATTGGCGAACACCTGAAATAGAAGGGGAGTCACTCCAATAAATGTTTGTTTTGTCTGTATTACATGAAGTGCGTGTGTGGGATCGCACTTTAAGGTTCTGTCGCACTACTGCGTCAGACCACCGTGCGTTCTGATCAGCTTCGAAAATTGTGGGTTGATTTGTAACATACTATGGTACTTTTAGTCAAGATTTGATTGCAATGAAAAGTTTTTTACTTTCTTGTCTTTTATTAGTCATCATCATCGTTATCATCATCATCCTCATCATCATCATCATCATCATCATCGTTATCATCGTTATCATCATCATCAACATCATCATCATCATCGTCGTCATCATCATCATCATCACCATCATCGTTATTATCATCATCATCAACATCATCATCATCATCGTTATCATCATCGTTATCATCATCGTCGTCATCATCATCATCATCATCATCATCATCATCATCATCATCATCAACATCATCATCAAGCATTCCCAAATGCGTGTTATTCTTCTAAATGTATTTGTATAAACAATAAACCCTTATTATAATATAAACTAAATTCTGTTATAAATGGGATGAAGTTATATGGTTACACCTTCATGTAAACAGGCATCCAATGCATATTGATAGTAAACAATTCCATTAAAATCGACTACTCGACATTAGTCGACTAATATAACCAGAAAACAACAACAACGATACGGGCGCAACAACATAATTAAAATGACTTATAAGCAAGACAGGGTGGTGTTAATGTTCATTGTTATTGGTGTCGGTAGATGACACGAAAGAGTGCCGACTGCATGACTGAGTCTATTGTAGTCATGAAGAACATCACCATTTGAACGGGTTTACTGCCATATTTCACATTACGTAAGTTTAATGTCTTTATGTATTAAAAAAAACAACGTTAACACAATTATGATACATTATCCGTTATTGATTTCGAGAACAAAATCCGATATATGATCCCAAGTGCATAAATATAATTTAACGAACAAAATACAAATGAACCCATGTATTCACTGTAAACAATTACAGATTTTTTATAACAATGCTCATACTGCCAAATAATTTCTATCACACGCTTCAAACTGTATGCAGTATTTTAAATAAATTAATAAGATTGGACTTATCAAACAAGAACTTAGTAAACAAATAACAAATAACATATATTATTCAAGCTTATTTTTGCTCACGAAGTGCGAGGTTAGAGCCCAGTAAAATCGATTTAAGCACCCCAGTCGGTTTATTTGCCGACTGACCGTTCAAGGGCGGTTTGCACTATTTTGTTCTGTCCTGTCATAGTTTTGTTGTTACTTTTAATACTGACTGGCCCGCGAATACCTGTGCCTTTTCTAATTGTAATGTATATTGCAATACAATATTGCAGGACTTTGTCATATTATCTTATTCAAAAAATGCAAAAGTTTGGCGGAACATGTGTATTTGTAGATAAAACACAATCGTTTATTATACCGTAATAAAGCTAAACATTTATGCCAAACAATTGTTATACATTTTACGAGGATTATATTTCCTGAGGAGGAATTATGCTCTCTTGGCACATATTGGGTTCGATGAGTGGCAACGCTCCCAAACAGCAATCACTTAATGTTAGAATTAAGACGTACACCTTTATAATTGCCGACTAATATAGAGCAATAAAGCGGTGTTATCTTTCCCTTTGTAGCTCTAATATTACGTGGGTTACCTAGTGTATCTTCAAATGCGTCGTTATCAGACAGTTACATGTAAAGAGTGGCCATTTTAAGATCAATTAAAACAGACGTAAAGAATGGCCAATTAAGATCAATTAAAACAGACGTAAAGAGTGGCCATTGTTAGTTTCATTAAAAACAGATATAAAAAGAGGCAATTTTAAGCTTAATTAAAAAGTATAATATTATAAAGTAAGAGTTGTTTAGTTAACGATCTGTATGGAGTAACCTCTCTTATATTAGCTAACGATCTGTATGAAGTAACCTC
The DNA here is from genome assembly GCA_007844125.1 of Sinonovacula constricta. Classification (NCBI taxonomy): domain Eukaryota; kingdom Metazoa; phylum Mollusca; class Bivalvia; order Cardiida; family Solecurtidae; genus Sinonovacula; species Sinonovacula constricta. The sequence goes on from CM017564.1 coordinate 28,634,368, forward strand.
TCTTATATTAGTTAACGATCTGTATGAAGTAACCTCTCTTATATTAGTTAACGATCTGTATGAAGTAACCTCTCTTATATTAGCTAACGATCTGTATAAAGTAACCTCTCTTATATTAGTTAACGATCTGTATGAAGTAACCTCCCTAATATTAGTTAAAGATCTGCATGAAGTAACCTCTCTTAAATAAGTTAACAATCTGTATGAAATAACCTCTCTTATACTAGTTAACGATCTGTATGAAGTAACCTCTCTTATAATAGTTAACGATCTGTATGAAGTAACCTCTCTTATATTAGTTAACGATCTGTATGAAGTAACCTCTCTTATAATAGTTAAAGATCTGTATGAAGTAACCTCTCTTATATTATTTAACGATCTGTATGAAGTAACCTCTCTTATATTAGCTAACGATCTGTATGAAGTAACCTCTCTTATATTAGTTAAAGATCAGTATGAAGTAACCTCTCTTATATTAGTTAACGATCTGTATGAAGTAACCTCTCTTATAATAGTTAACGATCTGTATGAAGTAACCTCTCTTATATAAGTTAACGATCTGTATAAAGTAACCTCTCTAATATTAGTTAACGATCTGTATGAAGTAACCTCTCTTATATTAGTTAATGATCTGTATGAAGTAACCTCTCTTATATTAGCTAACGATCTGTATGAAGTAACCTCTCTTATATTAGTTAACGATCTGTATGAAGTAACCTCTCTTATATAAGTTAACGATCTGTATGAAGTAACCTCTCTTATATAAGTTAACGATCTGTATGCAGTAACCTCTCTTATATTATTAAACGATTTGTATGAAGTAACCTCTCTAATATTAGTTAAAGATCTGCATGAAGTAACCTCTCTTATATAAGTTAACAATCTGTATGAAATAACCTCTCTTATAATAGTTAACGATCTGTATGAAGTAACCTCTCTTATAATAGTTAACGATCTGTATGAAGTAACCTCTCTTATATTAGCTAACGATCTGTATGAAGTAACCTCTCTTATATTAGTTAAAGATCTGTATGAAGTAACCTCTCATATTAGTTAACGATCTGTATGAAGTAACCTCTCTTATAATAGTTAACGATCTGTATGAAGTAACCTCTCTTATATTAGCTAACGATCTGTATGAAGTAACCTCTCTTATATTAGTTAAAGATCTGTATGAAGTAACCTCTCTTATATTAGCTAACGATCTGTATGAAGTAACCTCTCTTATATTAGTTAAAGATCTGTATGAAGTAACCTCTCTTATATTAGCTAACGATCTGTATGAAGTAACCTCTCTTATATTAGTTAAAGATCTGTATGAAGTAACCTCTCTTATATTATTTAACGATCTGTATGAAGTAACCTCTCTTATATTAGCTAACGATCTGTATGAAGTAACCTCTCTTATATTAGTTAAAGATCTGTATGAAGTAACCTCTCTTATATTAGTTAACGATCTGTATGAAATAACCTCTCTTATATTAGTTAACGATCTGTATGAAATAACCTCTCTTATATTAGTTAACGATCTGTATAAAATAAGCTCTCTTATATTAGTTAACGATCTGTATAAAATAACCTCTCTTATATTAGTTAACGATCTGTATGAAATAACCTCTCTTATATTAGTTAACGATCTGTATGAAATAACCTCTCTTATATTAGTTAACGATCTGTATGAAATAACCTCTCTTATATTAGTTAACGATCTGTATAAAATAACCTTCTTATATTAGTTAACGATCTGTATGAAGTAACCTCTCTTATATTAGTTAACGATCTGTATGAAATAACCTCTCTTATATTAACGATCTGTATGAAATAACCTCTCTTATATTAGTTAACGATCTGTATAAAATAACCTCCTTATATTAGTTAACGATCTGTATGAAATAACCTCTCTTATATTAGTTAACGATCTGTATGAAATAACCTCTCTTATATTAGTTAGCGATCTGTATGAAGTAACCTCTCTTATTGTTCCATTTCTCTTTGTAGAGTCAGCCAGGTGCGCTATTGTTTCGGTTTCAATCAAAGGAAGCTATTTAATTAAAATCAACAATAAAACAAACACCAAATAAATACAGAAGAAATTTAACCACGAACAATTTCAAACTGGCCTGAGGAAACTAAACTGCTTCAGAAAAAAGCTAACGTAAATACTGCAATACAAAACACGTCTACTGCCATTTGAGATCGTTTGAAAAGAAATGCACAAATAACATCAAATAACTTGCCGACACAACCCACATCTATGAATTCAAAGTTAAGAAAAAAGGCTTATACAAAAACATATGATATGCAAAAATTTCTTGATAATCAATATATTCTAAATTGAAATCGGCAGAACTCTCGTGCAGTTAAAATGTTAAGTCCGTTGAAAAAATGTGGGTTTTATAAGTCCAGACCAAGCAAGTGTCTGTGAAATATAAAATAAAAACTTAACGATCTAAATGTTGCTAGAACAAAAAAAGCCAAAATGACGACAATTGTCCAATTGGTACATAACTAAACACGTATCGATGTGCAGAGCCCAAGTGGAACTTCAACAAGTACGAAACAGGTTTGTGAAAAGGCCCTTCATAATGGCATAGATTTGCTAATTGAAAATAAAATATTTTTTTTCAAATACAAACACTGTTGCATAAACTCACTCATGCATTCTGCAGCTAGACTTTCAATATCACCAACATACTACCTAAGCCAAGATACATTTTTTCAGCTTATATCTCTCCTTAGTCCCAGGAATAGAACACACTGCTCTTGCATCTCACATGTATCAAACATAAATACTCGTTTATGAATCCACAAGCTTAGCCGAAAGAAAGAGGGCATATTTCAAATACGTATACTTGATTTTTATGTTTTTTTTTCTCTAATATAAACACCCCCCACCCCGCAAAAACAACAACCCACAAAACAAAACTAAAGCAAACAAAAAACAACAAAAAGCAACAACAAAAACAAAAGAAAAAAACAACAACAAAAGAAAAAACAACAACAAAAAAAAACAACAACCCACAAACAAATAAAAAATAAAACCAAACCAAATCAAATAATCAAACAGAAAAACAACAACACAAAAACAAAACAGAAAACAACAACAAAGTGCGAAAAAAATAAACAAACAAAAAACACACCATAAAATTTGAACTAAAAGTTCATTGGAACACATGTGCAGCATCAGCTTGTAGGATGTGCAGAATAAATGAAAGTCTGGTATGACCATTCATGTATGAATACATTATTGCATGAGTTGTTGTTTTCAAAGCTTTAAGAAATATTTAAAGAACGTATATTTAAAAGCAAAAAGAATAAGCAAGGGCTGTACTGGTTTTGTGGTGAAGGTTGAAGAGGAATGGTTGGCTTGGAGACGGGAATGTTTCTGGCAACCTGACAGTAGCCGTAAGATGGGGTGCCTGTAATGTAGACATTTAGTAAAACCAGGTAACAGTCAGCGAGAATAATTAGCCGGAATCCGAGTTGAGGTCCCGGACAATAAACAGAGACCACCTGTCAAAATGGCCGCACAGAGGCGTGGTATGTCAATATTACGACCGGAAAGGTAAATGTAAATGAATGTTTATCTACACTGATTGTACATTTCGGCATTCCAATCAAACATGTGATATCTGATGCTAGTGTAGAATCACAAATATTTCTTTCTTAATTTCTTTTCAGTTGGCATTTCGAGCTATGAAAAAGGTAGGGCTGCATTTGACTTGACTGAAACATCGAATTGTGAGAGGTAGTGACACAATATTGTCGAAATTGATAAACCTTCTCGAAATTAAAGTATGGCTTATAATCTTTGCAGAATGTTAGGATTCAGTTCAAGAAAAGAACCGTCTGACATAACATAACGGCAGGTAATTTTGCAATTATCATGCCAGGGCCAGTAATTGAAAACATGCTAAGCTGGCATTATACCGCCATATTGAAATTTGCATTCCAATAAGCTATTTTAAATAAATCTAATGCATTCGAAGACGTTTAAACATATGTGTGCGATATGGATATTTTTTTATTGTAAAAGAATGTAATTAGCATAGCTTTGTAACTACATAAATATATCCTTTAAAGAGAAAATATGTGCGGGTATTTATTATTGTTTACTAATTATTGTTATTATTTACTAATCCTTACTACAGTGTTTGAAGGCTAAGAAGGCAACTTGAATGTCCAATTAATAAAAAAAGGCATATCAAAGGTTAAAGCAAATCTAAAAGCAAATCTAGCAGATCCATGACAGGTGACACACCAAGCAACACCCTGTTCACGTGTTCATGTCACACTGAGTGAGTACAAAGTCGGGCCCCGAGGTAAACACCAATCGCTTAACCACGGGCCTCATCCGGTGGCACACATAAGTATGTATATACAAAGGTATTTGTTAAAGTTGAAGTTATCAGACATTAATGACCATTGCTTAAGGAAAGGCTATGTCCGCTGTAGGAAGATAGAAGTATGCCAAAAGTAAAATGCAAAGACGTATGCCAGGTATGTATGTGTATATGAAAGATGGCGTCATTGTTTACAGAGTGTTTACAAACAACACAACAGTGAAAGCCTTGATAAATCTTCCGGGATCACACATGTACATGTTGTTTTAATTATTTATGAAGAAGTATTGAAAGTCAATCACTGTTGCTTAAAGCTAAGGTGACAAGTTTGAAGGAAGTTGTATGTGCTCCTTCTTGAAATGTTTATAAAAGTTATGTCTAGAGAATGATTTACTTAAGCGTTTGTTTTACACACATGTGCAAAATGATGTTTCGTTTAAAAATACAGAAAAACATGGTACGGCAAGGCCAAACAACAGTGTCCTTTAAGTAAAATCTAATTTCAGGTAAATGCACACTTTCAAGAAAGCACAAATATTCAATACGGAAGTAAAGTACATAAACGACGAAATTCCGCGTTTAACTTAAGCAGTGATGGAAAATGGTTTCGGAGTCAATTCAAATTTTTTGAAACAGCATAATTATATAAATGTACATGAAAGTACTTTTAAAAGACATTCTAACAAATATCAGCCTACCTGTCAGCAGGAATAGTTCCACAACCATAGAGCACACAAAGATGGTTTGACTAGAGATAACACTCATATGAATATCTTCTTGATCAATAGAGATAGCTAGAAATCATAAACCAAAGGAATGTTTGTCTGCAGTTGTTAGATGTCGACAAACTTATCAGTTCTACAGTAAATTAATTGTTGAGAAGGCAAACACTCTGCTGTAAAATGTGGGGCAAATGGTTCTAGTGTGTTTTGTAGTCATATTTGTATTTTTATTGTACTCGGATATCGAGGATCGCGCATTCCCTTCAATTGTTTATGTTGACATATCAATTATATCTAATAAGTATACTGTTTGTAAAGTATTGGAATGGGCAACACCAAGTCTTTAGGTCAGCTTTCATAATTATTATTTCAGTATAAAGCAAACATAAACAATACAGCAATTATGCGACAGTCTTCCAAAGCATTGAAGGAAATATATAAGAACTTTCGAAATACATGCAATATAAATTATTCTGACGTATGATGAATAACAAGACTAGATCACAGTCGGACCTAGTGACTTGGTGCGACCTTGACTAGACCATGTCGGCACGGTTGGAGTCGGAACAGAAACTTTCGAAACAGGATTAGTCGCATGACGTGCGACAACATATGCCTTATTGATCTTTTACTCAACTGCAAGAGAACTCTCTTCTCTTCATATGTTAGAAGGATTGCACCATTTCTTGTTTATTTATCACGAAAAAGCGTTCGACAAGGTGTTGAGACCCTCCATTGCTTGGGCCCTCATACAAAAAATCTAAACTAGGCCGTCAGAAAGAGATCCCATATGAGCAGTCAACAACATCGGTCAGCTTTAAAGGCTCGATTTTAGATACATTTGTGATCAAGATCGGTGTCTGCCAGGGTGCCATATCGAGCCCACTGATCTTTATCATTGTTCCGGGCGATGTCGCTTCAGTATGCAGGCGGTGTCTTTATCTCTATACATCAGACCACGATATATATAGTATGCAAAGGTGGAAAGCAGACTGTCAAACAGACGCATGAAGATTATGTCAGGAAAACTTAACGAATTGAGGCTAACCCGGCAGCGAAGGTTTCGCTCGCTCAGAGAAAATTCAACTGTGCAGCTAGCAGGAAAGAAACAGATGACAACTGTTTGTCATAAGATATGTACAGTAAACCAAGGCATATCACTGTTCCATCGTAAACAGGTCCTGGAAAGCCACGTTCGAACCGTCGAACCGATGAAACAAGCCCGGTGATAACGTGAACCAAATGACAGATCTCCGACAATAATATGGTGGAGGAGATTTCGATGGTTCGGTCAATTTGTCGGATGCGATGAGATACACCCGCTGGTTTCGGGCCAAGACCAGAACTGCTTGAGACAACGTCCCTCTGGTAGATTAGTCATAAACTGAAGATAAGCTGTCGACGACGATTGGCGGGGATGGCCCAAGATTGCGATAAATGGAAGGTTATCGAACAGCCAAGAACGTCGGAAGAATAAACAATGACATCTTTTCTTATAATATCCTGACATTCTTCTGTATTCTAGTTTCATTCTTTGTCATAATAATGATATTAAGTGTGTCAGATATACTTATAAAACATATGTACATTTGCCACCAAGGCCGCTAACTTGGCTCGATATAAACAACCTTCGTTTTGTTACAAGTTGCAAAACTTAAGTTAATATGCGTAACATAGTCACTGTGGCTTTATGCCATTTCATGCAAATTAGTGTTTGCTGCTAGAACAGCGCAGTATGCTGAGGAGGTAAACAACAAAAGCCAAGTTAACGACAAAAATAGACGCCACTGTCGACAGTTTGCAATTTACAACTGAAGTGACGCCAACATACCTCATTGAGAAGCATCACTGCAACTTGTGAAAAGACGATAAACACAAAATCTATGTAACACACAATATATTATACGTAGAAAGTAGGAACAAGCAGCAACACATCAAAAGCCACATCACCTGAACATGTTAATATTTTCAATTTCAAGATAATGTTAAATACGATTTACTCAAGCACAGGATTAAAAGCAATACATTAGGAAGGATAAATATAAATTACATTTACTAAACTTTAACCATCAGTAGCTTTAAGAACAAACAACAACAACACATTGCCACCATCATAAACTTCATCATTCACAACAATTCAACAGGAATGCTATTGGACACTCCTACCGTACGATAGCAAAGATAATTACAACCACATGACAACATATCAAGTGACAGTTCTTGAGCAAAAACAACTTGCAGTAGACTCTTATTTACTGCAAGACAAGCACCTGTTACCTACATCAATCTGTATTGGGTCCAGACTTGATTGCCGCGACCGCACCACGATCGTAGCCATGGGATCGAAACACCGCTCTATCCACACTCTCTCTTAGTCCAAATACCGCTGAATCCACCCTCTCCCACACAGACACACTCAAACACAGGTAGTCAAGTATTTCTGCCTACAATAACTTCCACTTCTACATCGTTTTTATGTATGTCTTTCTTACTGCCTCGTTTGACCTTTTATCCTTGTGCCGGATTCTCGTCCCCCTCTTGTTGTCCAGAAACATGAACAGGTGTGTGTTGCATGCTATCCCCAGACTGATATAATTACTACGATCTAGATCTTATTTTTTATCTACATTTAAAGATAACGATATTAATAAAAATACTAAAGCTTATAACTGTGTAGAACCTGATTATAAGACCCAGAGGAAGCTGGCTGATTTATACCTATTTACCTAAGACTAAAACGTTTGCAAAAGACTAACTGTTTGCAGGCTAAGAGTTAATTATCGTATCTTCTATGAATCGTTCACAGTTTATGTTCTTCAATGTGGAATGTTTATAATAAAACGCCACTCCAATCTCCTTCTATATACATGCACACCCTTCGTGCTTAACACATTTATACACACTCACAGAACTACCTGGAACATGAACATGATTCACATCGTTGTCGTTATGACGAAAAGAAAACAAAATGAAATAACAAAAATTGAACATCGACTATGCATTCAAAAACGATCTCAACAAACATTTTTCTTAAAACGGCGAGGGGAAGAATTACGACCTAAATTCTCCGAAATGAGTAAAACAAACTCCAGACATATATGAACTGTATTTACCTGTTTATGTTAACGTTTTAACCATATAAATTCTCAACTTCTTCACCGAGCAATGTAGAGATAATCCAAATCACTAGATCAGTTGTGCAAAATAGTACCCGTGCAGAGTCTGTATCCGAAACTGTTGCAGGAATAGTAAGCACTAAAGAAAACATTCTGCGGAGGAATTTCTGCTTCGCGGAAACTGTCGGCAGCATTGTCAATGAATTCATCATTGCCATTATGAAACACTCACGTATGAAGACATATAAATAAAAAAACAATAAGTAGCACTTCTCCATAACAAATCTTTCATTGTTACGATTCCTTGCTGTTTAGTGGGAGATAACATGGTCCTAGTTTTAATCTGTAAATTGTGAGCATACGAATGGGAATTCGTGAGAGAGTGGTAAATTCAGAAATACATTTCTTGGAATTTCACTTGCAAGCTCAAATTCTGCATAGTGGGTATCCATCGTTCGTTGTTGCATTTGAATTATCATGTCTGAGGCGCATCATATATACGATATTCAAAGCATAGTTTTAGTTAATTTAATGAGACATAGCAGAGGACTTTCGGAATTCAAGAGAAGTCTTGGTGCAATGTTATACAATTCCCAACCATCCATCTCTTCCAACCCAAATTGCATCCTATATACAATATTCCAAGTACAGTTTCAATATGATGAGACGTATTATATTAGAGGACCTTTCGGAATTCAAATGAAGGCTAAGGGCAATATGATACAATTCTCAACCATCTATGACTTTTTTTCGCAGGTATTAAAAGACAAGCCCTCTATAACACATGCCGATACACTCGGCGATTGAATGGCTATTACTGCATGCTCAAATAAAACAATAACATCAATTAAACACTTTTTATAAGCGTTCACACATCTAGCTAGTTATCCAGTGGAGTTCCTTTGGGCCATCGTTTCAATTTGCCAAACATTTCTACATTTGCATGTGTATGAAACGAGTCCCTAACTTTGACTTTGTACAAAATCTAATAAAACAATGATATGTGAATATAGAAAAGCAATGCTGCAAAGCACCAAAGTGCATCCAAATAATGTGTCAAACAGTGAAATACGTTATCTGATGCACAACAGAGACGGACATCCGATATATTAAAAATAGTACTATAAAAATAATATCGAATAATTGGTATTCACATGCATATGACATAAGCTGCATCGGTGGTATTCCATAACGTTTAAATGCCTAAAACATTTTATTTAAAGTATGTATAAATTGACAGTATAATAATTTAACTGTGAGGACTGATGAGTTTGATATGAACATCAGAAAAACATTTACTTATTTCCGCGGCGACTTTCTGTGTTAATTTTGAGCTATGTAATTGCCTCTTTGCAGCCTTGCGAAAAATCAATGGGTTCGGAAAGGTCCGGCATTTCCGTGAAGCAGGACCTTCTTACAAGTTGCAAAAGTTGACTTATTTCTGGGTCTTTCTGATAGACAACAAATAGCTATTTTCACCTATATATGGTTATGAGGGTATGTCATAGCTTGGCCATGGTGCAATTCGGTTCTAAAGTTTCGCGAATTACTATAGAATATATAACAAACTTATTCAGTGGCGTCTAACCTTTAATACACTACCATGGACATCAGAGTTATCTCCCATTGAATCCATGCGCGTGCATTCGATTTCCGGTAATTGGCTTCGACATTCCATAAAACGATAAGGTAATTGGCATTCCTGTGCCTACTTTTATCTTAGGTCTTATCTTATCTCTTAACCTGCTACTCACGAATGCATCAGGCCTACAGTGTATACAATAGTGTAGCTCCTGCTCAATCAGCTCTTGTTGGGAGCTGTCTGGTTAGGACATGTACTGTTTGCTATAGCAATATATCTTGGCAACTTTGCATGTAATTGTAAGATGACTAATAACGTGTATGCGTTATTAACATAATATAGCGAGATAAGGGCTATCCCGGTTTACCCCTGACTGGTGCCTGGCTTCAGGCACGGAGAAGTATTAACAGGTTTTACTTGCAAGCTGATGCACACAAAGGTGCATTGTATGTGAGACGTTGGAGAGAAGCAATATAGAAACAGTGGAGATGCCATTGTTCCAATATATTTAATTTTCACTTGTTAAACGTTTCATGACATAAGATCTTCAACAGGAGGTATGTACCAATTCTAATAAATACAAGTAGATGGTACAGGCCTCCAGCTGTCACCGACAGTGTTGTCATACATGCGCAAAATATCTGCCGTTAGTGTACCTTATTTTAGTTGCCATTGAACGTTCCAAAGGAACGGTTGAAATGGTTGAGGTTCTGTCCATTTAACACGAATTAAGCGAGTTAACAACAAGTATGTACCTTCACCATTATAAGAAAAACACCACTTCCAAGCCCGCCACTAAACATGGGTCATAAACAACATAGATCTTTATAGACGGACAATCATTTACTTCTTTATTGCACAAAAACACACAAATCGCTATCTTAAAGTAAGCAAGCAAACAGAAAGGCGGTTCTATAAATAGTATCAACCTGTTTTATGTCTGAGGCACATTTCTCCCGGTATGCTCTCAGAGACATGTTGAGTTAGACACAGAATGCCACCGGTGTCAGTATTATCTACACGATAGTGAAATCCGCGTTATAAAAAAGTGCCTCCATTATTAGACTATGTCAATTATTATATATTCTACTAGTAATTGGTCATCACAAAACCTTTATGAATTACATAAATACAAATTAAAAGCTGCAAGTGGATGCATGAGTATTTCAACTTGATAACGTAATAATTTTAAACAACATAAATAAAGATATTGTTGAGTCTAATTGAAACCTTCATTTAAAGGAGGTATCCGACAGCTTGCCTATATTTAATACATGTCAGGTGGGGGTGGGGCGAGGATGGGGTGGGGGATGCATCCCAATACCAACCAGGTAAAATAGATAAGTTGTATAAACACATACATATAAGCTTTAACAATACTAAGCTTTCAAAGTAAATGTTGTCTATTGACTGCTTAGGTCGAAGTTAGGGTTCCTTACTGTGTATATATTATCTATTATATACTGCGATAAAGTTGAATGGATCTTAAGTCATACCCCCACCCCCACCACTAAACATTTCTGGATCCGCTTCTGATTCATGTAACAACATGTAAGGCCTGATCAAAGGATTTTTGGCTAAGAATCTGCAATCTGTTTGAGTGAATTCTGTTTCTAACACCGCCTCAATGGTTTGACCAAGCAGATCGTGAAATAACTAGCTTTAACTGTTCTTTCTTGCCAATCATATGTATTAGAACTTTTCAGCTAAAATAGATACCGACGTCAGAGCTAATTATCCTGATTATGATGTAACGTGATTTCAAAAGTAACTGGTCACGTTGTTTTTCTTTAAAAACATCAACAAACAAACCAACTGTGCAAAGTGGCTCAGATAGGAAATAAATTTTAGTAATGACAAGTGGTGTATTATGCTTTAGTTATCGCATGTATGTTGGGCACCAAAAACATCATTTCGCGGTATCTTTTCATAAAACAATATTTGTTAAATATAAGCAACAAATTGGTCCAAACTGTCGGATACAACATTTAATTGATTGGTCTGTAATTTGCACGTGGGTGTAATCATGGTTTTAATTGTGTTATTTTTATCTTCTGGTTAGTGCGTGAGACATTATAATGAAGGGCGTCGAGTATCACCATATGGCTGCGATGCAACAATAAACATCGAAGAGGAAATAACTATAAACTCTAGTCCAAAAGATTTGCTGAAACTGCAGAAATCGTTTGTGCCAATGTTATCGAATGATTTCTTTGTTTTCCGAGAATTTTGCACATAAGTTTAACAAAAGAAAGTGAAATTTGTTTGCAAACGGTAACGCATAGATGTATATTTATTTTAAACATTATAGGATCTATTCATACATAAAATCTAGATCAAAGAATGAATAATGTATTACAGTTGTTTATTTAATGAAATAGAAATGCAATAGTTGAAAGAATAGTACGAGTGGGCAAAATGCAGAAAACCAACAAGCAATAATGAGATATATACAGGGTTGGATCAGAATAAAAGTCTACCGGGTTACTTAGCCATGGAATCTTAAACACCATGCACGCACCTGTTTCCAACACAAACTACATAAAGCCGCTGCAAATTAAGATAAAAGTGCATTGGTAGTTTTAGAACCAAACGATTCGTGTAGATATAAGAGAAAACGAAATTCTTTGCTTGAAAACTGGTCTCGAAATACCACCTTTTTATAGTAATGCTTATCTCTTTTAGTGTTTTCACTCTCACTGCGTTAATGCCAAGTGATGCCAATGAAAACCTACGTGAAAGATAGGGCTTCTTTCTAAACAACTCGATGATATCAAGACGTGTTTAAACCCGTATCCTGCTTTATCTCCTAACCACATAGACTTAATTTTCAGAAGTCTGCACAATACAGAAACTACCGGTGAGTTTAACTTTGGCAAGCAACTCCGCTGCAAATAGTGCCAACCCCAGTCGGACTGTTACCAACACCAGAACTAGAAAACGATTCTTGCATGTTTATTCAAAGTCTTCTTAACGTGTCGAATAAGTCAAATAGTTTATGTCCAGATCAGTGGTAGAGCGCCAGCCTGCGGATCGGGAGGTCGCCGGTCAAACCAAAGACTTTAAAGTTGGTAGTAGTGGCTTCCCTCCTAACGCTCGGGGCTAAGGGAACAGCATTACGCCTGACTCGTCGGTGTCAATATAATGGACCGGCCGGGTTCAGTCCCTGGGCACCTCATTAATGTCCCTGTGCTATAATGATAGAAATGTCGCTGCACAGTATCGGCAAATATACGGCAAATCCCATCCCATCTTAGATCATTTCTCGATTGGAGTTGTTCGAATAAAAATCTGCGTTATTTATTGCAGGGGTCTCTTGCAATATGTGTTGATACCTTTGCATGCGTGTGTTAGCAAATTACACAGATTGTGTATTGGTTATAAACAAATACATCAGGACAAGGGTAAACAGGTAATTTCTCTGTCTCTTTTGCAGGCAGCAGGTGGGGGTTCCAAGATAGAGTATGGGGGAGTGAGAATGGAGGTGGCGATGATTCATCTACTATTGAGGCCATGGAGAAAGGAATAGTTATTCGCAGTGTTAAACCACAGTTGAAACATGCACTAGCTAAAAGACACTGTCATTTAAAGGATACTTTGCAGTTATAAAGAAATATTCAATCAAGCTGTTTCGTTCATGTTAACAGAAATCAAACGTCAGAGAATTGCTATGTTACAACAGATGAGTTGTTTTCCTTAAAAATGGTGATTAATTTATCATTGCAATAACAAATAATGAAATGCCATTGCAACAATTGATTTGCCAATCAAAAGAATTACCTATTATTAATTTTTTTGGGTCATAATGGATAAGTTCGTATGTATTGTCTCTTAGGATAAGTTTTTATGATATCAGTAAACCTATGTAAACAGTATTTCCAGTTTACCCCGTCAATGTGCGTCTATTGAATTTACACTGTATCGGTAACGCGACCAAGTTGATCCTTCGCATTTTACTTCACATTTGGATAAGCCGATTCACACATATAACATGATGGTATTGTGCAGAACAGAACAAAACAGAAAATTAGGAAGGCAGACACTTCATCTAAACTAGTCAATGACCATCAACAACACATACGCCTATTATTAGAAACCATGAAATGAGAACACCATCATCAAGTTCCTAAATATTCCAAATAGTTTCAGCTAAATACCCTTGTCTGGGTAAAGAAGCAAATATTTACCTTTAGCCAACACGCGCGCTTTTTGCTCGCATCAAGGTGTTAACTTTCTAAAATATAAGACAGATAGGGTCATTCAGCACCTGTAGGATGGAATCCTGATAATAAACTGACTGATGGATTACCGAGACGTGAATTCTTTGTGCGGTTTAAGAAAGAGGATTTCTCGCTATCAATCAGTTGATGGTTTGAAAAATTCTACAGACCCTCTGTATGACAGGCTAGGATCATGCAGCTTATCTGCATCAGCCCTTATGATTGTCTAATCATTTTCCATACCATACATTTCGGATGGCCCCTTTCAATGAAAACAACAACACAAACATTGCAAACAACACACGGGAGGCGCAATCATCAATAAACCTCGGAAAGACGTTCGTAAACACAGCAAGGATCCCCATAACCGATCAGGAAAGATAACTTTAGTAAAACAACAGGTAAGTTGATGACCCATCCCAAATTGTTACGTTCTCTCCACGTGTAATATATGTTCCAGCCTTCATCTTCTTCTTGGCCAAGTGTCAACGAATCTACCAGAACTGAACCGCAAACAAACAGATGGTAAAGCTTTAACAGTGCTTCGAGAATGAATTCGTGTAGAAACACACTCGTAAAATATTATTTCATAGTATTTCTTCAGAGAAAGAACTTAAGGTTAGCTGCATGTAAAACAAATCCATAAACAGTGAGAAAATACGCATGTGGAACATAGTTTACATTTTATGATGCATATTAACATGCAACTACGATACAAGAAATTTTCAATTTTATTCAATTTTATCATGAAAAATATATAAAAAACACATACACAGCTACTCAAATATCAGATAAATCTGTATATGTAACTATAACAGTAGGCCCCTTGAATACGTTTAGCATGAAAAGGAGTTACAGACAAATGGTGTTAACACAATCATGCCTCCGATAACAGGTAGGTATTTAATGTAGGCAGAAAACACTGTTCTGATGTATTCTCTTGCAAATGAATCAAAGATCAGGTCTTTGGGAACAATGTCAAATCCAAATAGTTGCAATGTTTGAGCATCTTTGGCACGTGAAACCAGTTTGGCCACCGCACGGTTGAAGGAAATGCCACAAGACGTCAAAGTCTTAATTGAAAACATCATCTGTAGGTTGAAGCTGTCAACAAGAAGAGCCGGAGCTCGATCGTCAAATAGAATAGCTGTGTACTGAAAGCGTGCATACCTGTGTGGGACTTACACAGGTGGTACACGGATGCTTTTATCTTTCACACATCAACAAATACAATGTTCTATGCAAGGGTAATATTCAAAAGACGAAGAAAGTAGTTCTTGGCATATCCAAGATCTACTGTGAAACAAAAGGCAGAGCTGTTAAAATCATAAAACCGTTACTTATCCAGCCTGTTGAAATTAAATGCAAATATAATTACAAAATGCAACATTAGCCTACGAATTTAAAAAACACCCCCTTGAGCGCGCAAGAATACAGTATCATGACTCTGGTGTGACGTAACCAGCATAGGGTGATAGTGGCCTACTCTTCGAGGTAAAGTGGGTCAAAATATCTTGGTTCTCTAAATCCCTTACTTTATGCATATGTTCAATTCATTGAATGCATATATGTATATTGACAAGGGACTGTTAATCTTACACAAGACATATGCACAGTAATTTACATCTACCGATTGACATTGTCTACGTGCCTGACCTCCCCACCCCACCCTTTAAACCATATTCACTGTTTCTATGAAAACCTAAATGAATTTTCAAATAGCGATTGGAATGCAACCGGAGAAATGCATCATGTATGGCAGGCAAAACAAATGCCAACATTATTTTGAATATTTTGGCAATGGCATGTTTAACAATCCAGCAACCAGGCATCCAAAAATGTATTCCATATTTGTTACGTTTTGTCCTGTACTTCTAGAAGAAAGGCCATACCTAATTGAAGACCATCACTTTAAAATGTTGACGATGACGAAACAACATTTTTTATGACTGAGGCCATGGACAACATGACATGACTGACCTTTGTTTAAAATAATCGAAGGGATGCTGACAATATCCACCAGTTAACCATTCAATGTTCTACTAATCTCTTTTTAAAGCATTAGAAAGAAAGGTTTATAGTAAGATTTCTTTAAGATAATAATTAAAGGCATATTTCAAAGCATTTTCATTTTATCACAGCTTTCGTATTGTTAAAGTTCTTCGAAATCAATTTTAGAAGCAGAAAAAATATAATATTAAGGAAATATGGCAAAGTCCTGGAGAATTGCAATATATACCCAAAATTGAAAAGGCACAGGACATACGTATTCACATGAAAGCCAAATATAAAAGTAAGAATAGATCTCTGACGAGCCATTTAACAAAGAGCAAACCCAACAGTTACCGCCTTGGAACGGTCAACTGGAAAAAAGGGACCGACTTGGGTGCTTTAACTGGCATTACAGAGTTCTTACCTCGCACTTCCTTGGTGGTTTCTCAAGTGCAAGCAATGTAAAGAAAACCGATCTATTTGAATAAAAAAATATCAAACGTTTTGGTGACCTTGACTTATCAAATATGAGCTGAGGTATCGTGTACAGTATTAACTTTAGAGTCTTTCCACCATTAACTTATTTAAGGTTTTAATGACGCAGTTTGCTATTTAACTTGCGAGTCTAGTTGAGAACACTGAACAAGATATTCAATACTTTCCAAATATGTTGGTATTTTGCTTGCAGACCATGTGGTATTGAGCCATAAGAACAGTTCATACTGAAATGCGGAATCATTGCAGTCCTAGCAGAGACAATTTACGTAAAACCCTGGGTCTGTTTGTTTCTACCCATCATAATATACGCTCGTACACCACCCCATTCCCCAAACAGGTGAGGGTTCGCCCAGCGGCCACATGGTTCCGCTTGCATTTACCTGCATCGACAGATAATTGGAAGTAGCGGTCATTATCTGACCACTTAGCTACCGGCCACTGCTGGGCCAACGGAGCAGTGTAAACATTGGCGGGGGATAGATTAGAATTTGCAGTTTATAGATAGGGATCTGATTACCATGTAGATTGCCGAGAATACTTCCACTGGATGATTTGTTTTGCAAAATTAAGTTTTTGTTATGTATTGTTTACTATATTGGCTTACTGAAAAAAATCAGCAACCAATTACAACATTAGCCAAATGTATTGTATGATGCCTCACGTTTAAACATAATTGAACTGTAAAAAAATTCTAAGTATGGTTGCAAAGGCGTTATCTTATGTCTTCTCAGATGAATGTAGACATGCAAATGACATGCAAATGAACATATATTGTCAAAGGTGTCAACTTCTGTGAGGGACCATAGTTCCCTCCCTTAATTAAGATTATATAATTATTGTATTTGTTCCATTACCTATTATCTTCCTTAACTTGAAAAGGAATTACATAACAATTCAATATATATGGTCTTTACCCTCATGCTTAAAATAATGATAGTGTGCACATAAAATAGTTAAAGCTTGTCTGCAATTAAAATATCTAATGGTATGATTAATGTTCTACCATTTCAAGAAGTATAAAGTCATATTCCCTTAAAATAAACGGAAACATGACAGGAATGATAAATAACCAAGTCAACACACACACGCACGCACGCACGCACGCACGCACGCACAACCACTGATATATATACAAACACACACACAAACATACCGATACTAAGATGTTTAGAGTTTCCATACAAGTAAATAGACAATATATAATACAGGTTTGCATCAAAATGAGCTTTATGAAAGAAAATATTTTTAAATTTACCTAATTCATTTGTTGGGAAAACATATTATATATTTATGATAGTATACGACGCAAGTCAATACACGTGAACGCCAACGAACTTCGTTAAATAGTTTCAACCAACCATAGTTGTTAGAACAACATTCCGTAAATTACTGAAAGCATAAAATGGTGCCACACTCATTTAACTTTGGCATCTGGTCAACCTGTCCTGCAACGCGTCTTATTAATAAATCGAGTGGTGTAAATTCAGTTACAATAATACCATTTTTAAAGACTTTACACTGTCACAGCATGAAATCTAGCCCGCGACCTACTTTACCTGCACCAGACACCGTGTGTTATGCGTCACCAGTGCTTCTTAGAATGGTGACTGAGTTAAATTGACTCCCCAGATTTTCGACAGTTATATACATGATGAAAGTTGACTACTACTGAGTGCCCGAACCAATCTTTTATATCACCAATAACAACTGTTAAACATCCCCTGCTGTACGATGTTAGACAGAATCCGTCATGGCCATTGGACCATGAGTGTAACAGCAAACATACAAGTGTTGGCAACGAACAAACGTAACTGTCCAGAAAATGATGTATTGGCTCGGCAATGTTGGCATTCAATGAACATTCAACCTTATGTCAAGGTTGTCTCCAATGTCATAATGTTGTTCGTATATCAAGGAGGTCACTGTCTAAAACATGTTGTTTAAACCCATTTACTAGCTAGATATGATATCAGCCACACTAGACAAATGCATTAGAATCAATCAGATAGCACCAGTTACACATATTTATAAAACAGCCAGAGCAAGTGATTATATTACAGTTCGGCAGCCTCTTGTCGCTTAGAAAAACACGCCGTTAGCTAAATTTAGATGGTTCCCAAGAGAGCAATTAGTCCTGAAACATACCTTACTGAAATGCCGTCTCTCAATATGAAATAGCATTCGAAACAAATAAAAAAAACCTACCTGAAATAGAGTAAAAGTTCCGAAACAAAATTGGACACTCCCTTTCTACAACGTTTCCGTAAGGGAAAGCAAACTAACTATACGGAAATAAACGGCGAAGGCGGAAATGCTCTTCAGCGTAAGAATAAATGAATCTCGACAGGCTTTCGCTGTATGATACACCGCCTTACTATATATGGCAGCCAGGTAAGTATATATTGGTGGGATAGAGGGGGTAATAATCAAAGATAAGTACTTACCCGCTGAACAACAAGTGTCTGGTTCAAATCCTTGCCCCCTTGTAGCCGGAACCCCCAGGGCGTGGTCAGGGAGTCCCGAGCTAAACGAACCTGCACCAGGGCCATTATCTTGACGCCATCCTATAAAAAACACAAAATGTAACACAATATCAGCCGGCCAGCAGATGTGTCGAAACGAGGCGCGCTGCTTTTTCGTTAGGAACGCCGTAGGCAGTAGACGGCAGAGATGCAAAGCGAAAAGTAAAAGAGAGTATAAACCAGGTAAAACTTGTTCCAAGACATGTTGGAATCTAGCTAATGCTAATCACGTGGTGATGCTACACGGCTGTATCTGGTAGCTTAAAAGACGCCGTTTTTCGTTTATTTAGAGGTTTAAGAATGGGAAAGCTATGTAATAAACCATGCCGTTCTGTTGTGTTAAAAAGGTGTAAAGTACAAGTGCCATCTGTCTTTCACGCCTTGCTGTAATAGCCTACCTGTCAGCAGAAAATGAATCTAGACGAAAGAAACTCCTGACTTATAAGAATTCATGAAATGATTTTTATGCAAATATGTAAGTATGGTCGGTGGAATAACTTCAAAATGATTATAATCATGAGAATTGCAAAAAATAGCTACGCTATATTCAGATATCGAAATAATTACCAGACGTTAGACTTTTTTCTAAAGTAAGTCTTTTTCTATTCTTTTTTTCTATTCTTTCTATTTTAATAAAGTATGTATGAGAATATATGACAAAGTCCTATGAGCATTGCAACATATACCAAAATTTGACAAGGCACAGGACAAAGATATTCAAATGCAAGCCAAATGTAAAAGTAAGAACAAATCTGCATAGTGTCAATTAACAAAAGGAACACACCCAAGAGTTACCGCCTTGGAACGGTCAGACGGCAAAAGGGACCGACTGGGGTGCTTAAACTAGTTTTACAGAGATCTTACCCCGCACTGAGGGGTTTCTCAAATGCAATCAATTTTCAAGAAAACCGATCTATGTGAATGAAATACGTCCATGGGCTGAAGTTTTGTTATTTTTTACGTTATGACGAAAGTAGTGACGTCATTGAAAATAATGTTCACATAGTATTTAGAAGGGAGGGAAGTATTATTTATATTAGAAGCTATACAGTTTTGTTAATTTCAAGTGAAATTCATTTTTTTGAATCAAGAAAAGACCAGAGGAGTGTAAATGGTTGTAGCATCCTGTTCATGTGAAGATCGAATTGAGGAACCAAACTCAAATGTCCATCAATGGAAATACACGCAACAATCTTTATAGGATGAATAAAATGACAACATAGATTACATGCACGGGGAGATTTTTACGACCGCCATTGTTATAATCATGAATAAGAATATATGTCAAAGTCCTATGAGTATTACAACAAATATCAAACTTTAAAACTAGAGCATTCAAATGCAAGCCAAATGTAAAAGTAAGACCAAATCTGTGAAGAGTCAATCAACAAAAAAGCAAACCCAACAGTTGCCGCCTTGGAACTGTCAGTCGGCAAAAGGGACCAAATGGGGTGCTTAAACCGGTTTTACAGAGCTCTAACCTCGCACTTCCTGAGGGGTTTCTCAAATGCAACCAACTACAAAAAAATCGATCTATTTTAATAAAATATGTCCAAGAGCTGACGTTTTCCTTCTTATATTATGACGAAAGTAGTGACGTCATTGAAAATAATGTCCGCATAGTATTAAGAAGAGAGTGAAGTATTATTTCTATTAGGAGAACTACACACACACAAAAATTGAAGCAAGAAAAGAAAATGACCAGAGAAGTGTAAATGGTTGTAGCATCCTGTTCCTGAATGATCGAATTGATGAACCAATGTCCATCAAAGTAACTCGTACTTAACTGAATACAAGATCGAATTGGTTAATGCTGACCTGATTCAATTTTTTGTTTGTTTTTGAGATAGATAGCGATCAATTATGATAATTATAGCGACGTCCAGTTGTTCTGGCGGAGCAAGACCCCAGACAAATGTCTGGTTAGAACCATCGGTGCATGGCAGGTCAGCTGGATGACCTTCCCATAATTAAATCCTTCGCCCCGAACGGGACTCGAACTCACGCGGCGAGAGGCTAAGCTGTAACAGGAGTCACAAATCGGCGACTCGACCACTACGCCACTGACGCCCCTTGGATTCATATATTATACCACCAGTTTTTTTCTAACTAATGTATATTAATTATGCGATTTTAATAAATGTAATTGTACGGCATTTGCAAACAAGAAATACTCTATGTAAACATATATGTATATATAGTTAATAAACCAAAACAATTACAAAATCAATAACGACGACAACGTCGACGATAACCTCAACAAAGAAGAAGGCCACAAAACAACAACACAAAAAGCAACAACAACAGAAAGCAAAATCCTAACTCACTGTCGGCATTATTGGGTATTTTTTCTATTTGGGTGGTTGATATAACCCATATTTACTACAAGATTCAAGGGTCCGAATTATGTTGTGAAGGTGGGTATAGACGTATTAATAAATATAAGAATAAATCTGTTTGGGTTAAGGGAAAAGATTTAGGATATTATCAGAAAACTTACCGAAATTCTTATTTATCCAGACAAAACAAGACAAAAAATTTACAAGAAAACTGTTTCGACACACGCAGTGGCAGTATTAATTACGTTACTAGACTTTGCGCAGCCTTTACTCACGAATCCCGACTTTCTTACCCCACCTATCCAGATAAATAACTCTTGAAGGATCTTCTGCTATATTACACAGTATCTACCTTCCTTACATATGGTTTATATCACGTACAAGCCCTAGTAGCGAATGTACAGAGACGTAATGTATCTTACCTCAATAAACGTTACCGCTATATGCTAGAAAGACACCTTGGTGCAAAGAAGCGATGTACGCAATCTGTTTATGTAACTAGTCACATCCACTTAATGTTACGTATATTTGATGAAACAGGTATGACATAAAGATATTATATTTTGAGTAACTGTTCTTAGATAGAAATGGACGCCATGTGCTTAACTGATGCAACCTTACTCAATAGACATTTTCCAAACCGAAATATGTATGTACATTGAAAGAAACAGGGAATTGGTGTTCAAGCAAATCGCATTAGTCATTTTTAGCTACTGAGCATCTTTTCGCGCATGCTTTTTTCCCTTTTTTCATACATTTTCGTGTAATATGGTATTTTAGTTTATCAAAGAAAATGAGCATAGTAATCGGACGTCAACATCAAAGATTTAAAATGGTTTCAATTAATTGAAGAAACAGGAACAAACAAGCATGGTGACCCATATTTTCTATATAGCAATTATTCTTTTTATAACTCCAATCAGATTATTCCAAGAAAATGTGAAAAAAATCCATTCGCTAATTGTAGCATATATCTTAAAATGAAACGTGCATATGTTTCGACGTATTGTTATATGTATCGGATCCCTGCTTATATTGTGAAGTTGGAAAACAAAACAACAAATATGCAGCATTCGATTTATCGTAAGCAAAATCAAAATTACCATTTTGTGAACACCGTATTAAATGCAGAATGGGTTTAGTTAAAACAAAATAAGCCCTAATTATTGGTACTACTTTTTACCGCCGATTTATCGTATATGGTATTATCGTATATCGTATATAGAATCAAAGATCCTGGTGATTCTAGAAGAATAGCAATATTCATAGGCTATGAAGTTTATTTCTTTACAGAACAGCAAATCTTTTTTGATTAGTACAAAATGTTATAACAAATTGACTTTCTTGAAAAAAGTAAACAGGTACTCTTATGTAAATGCGTCAAGTAGGGGGCAGCAATAAACCATAGATACGGACTGATTTTGTGTAAACAATTTGTTTAAAAAGGAGAAAGAATAGCATTCCTAATATTTCTGCGAATATAGCCAGGTATAAAATCAAGATCAATCAATATTGTTCTGCTACCCATGTATTGACTTTAATTTAAAATTCTTGTTTTTTTTTAAAGAAGCAGCATTTTAATTTAGATAATCGCGAAGCTTTGGAGTCATTAAATAGATATTTACCTTTGGCAGAATGTTTTCAATTAAAGGGTTGACGTGAATGGGAAGAAATTGTTACACGTGGTTAAGGTTAACGTGTGCTGAAACAGAAGTTGTAAATATGCTCTCTTACCATTTGTGGAGCCAAGTAGCCAAGCCAGTGTGTGACAAGGTGAAAATATACTGCTGATTAGTTTATCGACTTTTAAATGATTAGTTACAGCCAAATCTAAAGGGCTAGGTGCAAGGTCTTACTTAAGTGTTATTTATCTCTAGTAACGTTAATTCCAAGGTCAATACTTAAAAATGTAACATTGAAATGACATCGCTGGACTTTCTTAAACAGGTGACGACTGACATCAAGATTGAAATGTCTTATTTGGACAGTGTAACTGTTGGTGCAAGGAATAACTAACGATAAAAACTGGTTGAGCTTTATAATTATTTCACATACTTTAATCTCACCATTTGGTTATATTACACGTGTACAACTGAACGCATTTTATTTAATCACGAATTAAAATGGAAGAACATGAGTCAAACAAAAAAAATGTTCCAATTATTCAAATATTCGTCAGTAAATTCTATTTTGTTCATGTACCGTCATCTAGTTTACTGAGGACTTTGTACCTATATTATTATCTTGCGGGTTTACACTTGTTTAGTAAAATTGTAAATCACTCTCATTCGAAATGTAACATGCTAAAATTAAAACTTGAGATAGGCAGATTATTCGTAGACTCAAGTAACCATTTACACATGATCCAATGACTTGACGAGGACTGACAATTAAAGCTTAAACTAAATAGGGCCAATAAAATTAAGTTTATTGCTGGTATGCAGCAAGACAAGCTTGGTGCACATATCACTTAATATTCTATTAAAGGATGAAAAAGATAAGTAGAACTACTTATAAATTTAGAACTACTTATTGTCTTTATTTGTTAACCCATGTTTTTGTTGTTCAAAAATGTATTGGATTCGACATTGTGTATTATAATCAAGTTCAACAACATATTCAAATTTAATTAATCGGAATACCTTTATATCGTATTATAAATAAGTGACAAAGGCTAATGGTTAATTTATTTAAAAGTTATGTTAAAATCATTGACCGATTTTGTTTTGCCAAAAAAGGATGTGTAGTTTACCTATAATTGGTGTGCTTTAATCTGATGGTAAACTGTATTATCGTTTGCAAAATGCGTAATGTGTAATGTCAGTTCAGACCTGGAGCATAATCATTTAAGTTATTTCTTTGATGCAAAAGATGACCTTAGAATGTGCACCCTTTGGAAAAATAATCGTATACAAGTGTTTAATGGTGGTTCAAATCCAGATTTTAACGACAATGATATAATACACGGAGACAGTTATATAATTATTATATAATTATATTTTGTGTTTGTTATTCAAAAAGGCCTAATGGCACGAACTCTCATTTGGCGTTCAATAACAGAATAATCATCTGCATTTGTTTAAACTAATATATACATATTTAAAATATTTAACTTTGTTTTTGGTCATAAAACAAGTTTTTTACGAACATCTTGATAACTCTTGATTTTAACATATTTAAATACATGTGATTCCCACATAATTTGATCTTCCAGTACAAGGTTACCATGGCAACAGGTGCACTGTTAAAACCGAGAAGTTCATACGCGCAGTGTCTATGATAAGTTCCAAGTGCAAAACGTTATAAATTGCAACTTTAACATGCAGTACATAGCAGTTAGATGCAAAAATGGCACATCAACCCCGCAGACACATCACATTATAAACTGATAATGAGTAAAAAAAAAAGAAGTACCTTATCACAGGTAATATCTTTGTATAGCTCTAAAAATACGCAGTTGTACTGGAGAACTAGGATTTGTGGAGGAAAGAAAAGTTCATCTAATCGAGTTTCGTAGATGGCGTAGGTCTGAAGTGATAAGAACTATGTCTCCGACTCATAATTCCTAACCTATTTCAGTTTTGAAAGTGGCGTCTACAATTTTTTTTCAGACCAGTTTCTTGCACAAATATCGTAAGGTACATACAGGTTGAACACATAATTTGACAGCCATGTGCTATCACAATATTGTATGGAAATATGCTATTACTTTGTCGTTTTCAAGAACAAAAAGCTCTGATCTCGTCGACGATACTGTATAGTAAAATTTTATCTACAATTAGTCAATGCCCACAATATTACACGAACATAGACGGAGATTTCCTTAGAAATTGCTGTCCGAACAGAGGTCAAGTTTTGTCCTCAAATATGTAGTAACTTTGATCAAGTTCTATTTACTATTTCATTGAATTTGGAGCATGTTTAATTTTTTTTTCTCTGATTGTCCTTTTTGGAAATGTATCCTGACGAATAGGAACAATGTGTATACCACCATGATCACTCATTTAAATCAAATGCTAATTGTTTATAACTGGTGAAGCGGGAACCCGACTGTGGACCATTTAAAGAGCCATGCCTATGTGCATTGTTTTTTAAATATTTGGCAATAAGACAAGCAATTGTATCCACTAGACAATTGCTTTAATATTTATATTATTTATAATACATAAGAATCAAGCACTATTTATTTTGCATTGTACATCGCTTAATTAATAGCCTTTTACATAAGTTTAGCGTTTGTATAATTTATACTGAATGCAATATGCTTAAATGAGCCTGCATTTAGATTTTCATTTTTGATACTGTCCTTGAACTTTTACATAGAAAGAACCGTTGAAGTACTCAATGATTCAAATTGGAACGAGGCAATTTATACAGCATTGGAATAATCATTTTTACATATGCATGATTAACTGGTATTGCCATATTTTTCAAATGTCCAGTTCAGATCAGCAGACATTCAGCTAAAATGACCGTTTTTGTTTACTTTTGGTTCCATCGAAGCCTAACTTAAACCCCACTTAACCATCTAACCTAAATCTTACTTATACTACTTCAATAACCTGGATGTGGAAATGCCTTGATGGGTATGTGTGCAATACGTTGAAGATATATCACCAAACCACGATACCCACGTATATCTACAATTATAATACATTCGATAATGAAGCATATGACAAAAATAATTAAATCACTACTTACAACTATTCCAAAAGCACAAAAGATGTATATCCAGTAATCACAAACACTAGCCCAGCTGCGGGAACTGCTGCAGTAGGAAGATGGGAAAGGTACGTTCGGGGATCTAAGATTTAAAACACCGTCCTAGGAAAGGTAAATGTTAAATGCCAAGGTGCTGTTGGACTCGCTAATGTTGTGCCGCAATCAAACGATCCTATCGGTTAGGCATGGCACCATTTCAACAGACACTGTTCGTTCGCAAACGTTCGCATGCTAGAATTGACAAAATAAAATGTGAAACGTTTTGCACATGAACGTCTTTGCCATTTATATCGTTTTACAATTGTAAAACATGAAATGGCCGAGTTTGAAGCGTCAAAGAGAATACTTTAGAGAAATGCTGAATATAAAAGATAGATTTTGCAATTTTAAAATAGCAAATTATTACTTTGTACTATTTTCATAATATAATGTCACTTGAAACAGCAACACAATATTATATCCACTAAAATCGCACGATTTATCACAACAGTAAATAATAAACAGCTAACCAATGGAACAAAGACCAGTGACTGACCAGAGAGACTAATGTTGTTTAGACTTGGTCCACGATACCTATTTAGTACCCTTAATGATTCTAATGACGATTGTAATCGTTTAATGGCCGGATATGACTAACAGATGATGCATGGAGTGGAAAATAGATACACCATGAATGTAGAATATGAGGTCTATGTGGTAGTATTGATATATCCCTTGGGAAATGACGGAATAGAAACCACGGGAAGGGGTTCCGACCACCTGTGGCTGCACTTTGTGGCCAAGAGCTGTTTCCTGCAGGACGCCTACTTCTCCAAGAATACATTATAACACGGACAATTGCTAATAATGCAATAATAATACAGTATTCAGATACTCATTGCAATTAGCAGAGCAAAGGAACAACAGCACTATTGCCAAAACATACATGGGCGTAGACGTAGAATATGTTTCTTAAATGAAAATTAACCATTTTTCAGTTTGTTTAATAAGATACAGTAAAGTTTCGGGTGAAGGTCATGTGAACGAAAACATGTCAGCTTGGTCAGCAATATGAAAATGGGAAGGAATTAGGCTGATCTTGATCTTCGATATTTAATAATCGGCTTCTCGTTCAGATGCCTAAATTTAATCTGTCAAGTCTACGGCCTTCGTGATTAAATTAACACAGTTCATGTAATCAGTTCATGTAATCAGTTCATGTAATCAGTTCATGTAATCATACTCTCTACTGTAACTTGCAAATATATAGTTTATACCTTTAACATATCTCTTTCATAATGGTCTGTTTGGTTATTGGTGGATTTCAGAGTTCATGAACTTTGCAAAATACTTGATTTAGCACCCAAAGAAATGTGTTTATATGCATTGTACTATTTACCAATATTAATATCACATAAAATAATACTTTAACATAATTTTATCAATGATGTTTAAATAAATACAAAGAAAATTTAAAATTGGATTGGCTGGCCATGTTGAAAAACATAATTTAAGTATATTCTGAAAATTTGGAGGACATAATTATAAGCCGGAACATATATTTATAGAATAAACCATTCTATATACATGGGATGCAAAAGCGACTCGACATTTCTTGAAGAAATAAGTTAACCTGAATATGAACAAAAGTCGTCAAACCTTAAGATTTCCAGGTTCAAGGGCATAGCGACATTGTTAAAGGGCATTCGGTGCAAAATACACATTCTAACACTATTGATATTTTACCTCTGTAAACAATGAATCATTTTGACGTCATAAAATCACGGCATAAATCAGGACTATTTTACTGCAAGACAGTAGATGTTCCTTTTACTTTCCCTATCCATTTGTGTACTGTTGACCAAGCTGACATGTTTTTGTTCACATGACCTTCACCCGAAATTCAACCGTATTTGGAAAGTAACGGCTTTAAAACAACATTACTGGAATAACGCGGGGATGAAATAGAACAGCAAACATTGGAAACGACCGTACAACATTGCATATATTGTAATACGCATGTATGTCCCTTATTAGTCAAGATTTCTTGTAGATCGTGCTAGACTGGAAATAGATTTTATTGTGCTTGATCTATTGCCCAATATAGCACGGTTTCGAGTTCAGATGTATATAATTTATCACTCAGGCCTTTATGTGACGTCACAATCTTATGACGTCACATCATGGACGTCAATATTGCATTCTTTATTTTGTCTTACTCTTTAAATGGCTTTAACTAGACTGGAGAAATGTGCAAAACATTTTAAGTATTCCTATATTTCCTGTTTACAATGTCTGTAGTCTATACACTGTGTGTTGTGATAGGATTTGATCTTGACATCCTACGGCATCTCGTAATTTTGCTTTTATCAAGGCAAGTATACTAAACAGCACAAAAGCCAAGTAGCTATGCTACAATTGTTTGTCATTTTAATAAAGTAATATAATTATATTCATATAATAGAAGAGAACAGTAAAAATGCCACTCTCCTGAATCATCTCACCCACGGCTTTGCCCTGGCGGACATTATTTTCTTATGCTGACATTTTTCTTGTCTCACTGTAAGTCTCATATTCTATTTTAAACTATTCTTGTCTATTTATGTTTTAGGTTTTAATTGTCAATCTTCATAATAGAAATTGTTTTTTTAAAACATTTTATGTACTGTCCTCAAACAATTAAACTTTAATCATTTAGAGACACGTAACATACTGTCTACGTATGCTGTCAGCGCGTTGGTGGTTCTACTCAGCTTTAATCTTAAAGGTAGCATTCGACTATTAAATGCCCTTTTTTATTTGTTATGACAGGAAACTATTGTTTATGGTGTTGGGGAATGTAAATTACAATCTTTACTGTTTAGATTTTAGTAAAAAAAAGATTTTTATCATACTTAATTTCCTGTCTATTTTTATATTCAGTGGGGATTTCCGTCATATATAGATGGAATATGAGCTGAAACCGTCATTTTGGCTTTTTATTCGGCAGATTTATTGTTAACTATGTTTGTTAGGGTGAAAAGAAAAGCTCGTGTAAGGGAAATAATCATGGTAGGCGCAATTTCCTAAGTGAATGCAGGGTTACTTTTCCATAATAGTGTAGCGTGAAAAAACAATTTGGTGGCGCGCTGGGGTCGGGGGATGGGGGGTATGAATCAAAATCCATTAAACTTTATCGCAGGTAATACTAGACATAGTTATACACATTAAGGAACTTCGACCTAAGCAGTCAATAGACAACATTAATTTTAAAAGCTTAGTCATTTTTAAGAGTACATGTACGTATTTTCACAATTCTACTCTTTTACCTGGTTGGTGGTGGGTAGGGGATCCACCCGCTCCCTCCCCTGAATTCATCCCTGAGGGAACTCATATAAGAACGCATCAAAAAAGTAACGAGAAAAGGAAAAAAGACAATCACCTACTGAACGCAACAAATAAATAATTGCATTGAACGAAACAGAGTAATCAACGCAATATCTTTATGCACGTAACAACGTAGAAATAAAACGTAATGAACGAAACAGCGTACACAAGCGCAATAACTTTATACACGTAACAACGTAGTAATGAAAACGTAATAAACGAAACAACGTAAAAACGCAGTAACTTTATAAACGTAACAACGTAACACTCAAAGAAATGAACACATGCAGATATTGAACATTATACACGCAGCAACAATATGTACGCAGCATCAATATACACGCAGCAAAAATATGTACGCAGCATGAATATACACGCAGCAACAATATATACGCAGCATCAATATACACTCAGCACCGTTATACACACAACATCAATATACACGCAGCACCGTTATACACGCAGCGTCAATATACACGCAGCACCGTTATACACACAGCATCAATAAAAACACAGCAACAATATACACTGAGCAGCATTAATAATACAGCAGCATTATACACACAGCACCTTATACACACAACAACGTTATACACGCAGCAACAGTATGTACACAGCATCGTTATACACACAGCAACGTTATACACGCAGCAACAGTATGTACGCAGTATCGTAATACACACAGCACCGTTATACACGCAGCAACAGTATGTACGCAGCATCGTTTTACACACAACAACGTTATACACACAGCAACGTTATACACACAACAACGTTATACACGCAGCAACAGTATACACACAGCAGCATTATACATACAACAACGTTATACACGCAGCAACATTATACACGCAACAACACTATACACACAACAGCATCATAAGCACAACAACATCATATACACAACAACACTATACACACAACAGCATCATACACACAACAGCATTATACACACAACAGCATCATACACGCAACAGCACTATACACACAACAACATTATACACACAACAGCATTATACACGCAACAGCATTATACACACAACAGCATTAAACATGCAGCAACATTATACACACAGCAGCATTATATACGCAGCAACGTTATACACACAGCAGCATTATATACGCAGCAACGTTATGCACACAGCATCATTATACACGCAGCAACGTTATGCACGCACCAACTTATACACGCAGCCACTCTTTGCATGCATCAACGTTATACAGCAGCAACGTTATACACGCACCAACTTATACACCCAGAAGCGTACACACAGCAACATTTTACACACATCAGCATCATTAACGCAGCAACGTATATACTAGCAGCAACGTATATACAAATCTCACCCAACTATTTTTTACTTATTATCTCTTGATATTTTATATAAAAGATAAACGGCCTCAGAAATTAACGCATAGAAATGTACTGATGCGTATTTTATGTGTCACTTCTATATATCTTGATATCAATTAAATAATGATTGACATTTTTGCAATATGCAGTCATATAAATGTGCTTACTTTGATTACATTTCTTGCACGTGGTTTCTGCAAAAGTTTAGATTTCAATTAAGATTATAAATGGTCCGTAGTACAAACATATTAAGAATGTATTCATGCGTGCAATGATATAAAATAGCATATACAAAGAAATAATTAATGTGTTCGAAGGAAATGAGAAAGAAACTTTTATGAATTTTCACATATTAATCCACCACTCCGTCGCAATCACAGTACATAAATCACACCAACGCCATATGCGTCTCGACACACCGCCAATACAAAAACTCCAAACATCCCAGTCCTTTTTTTTCTCTCTAAACATTACATATTTAATATAAATCATACTTTGCACACAACCAGTCACAATAGCTCAGGTGGTAAAGCGTCGGCTTGCGGATCGGGAGGTCGCGGGTTCAAGCCTCGGCCGGGTCAAACCAAAGACTTTAAAGTTGGTAGTAGTTGCTTACTCCTAACGCTCGGGGCTAAGGGGACAACATTACGTCTGACTCGTCGGTGTCAGTATAATGGACAGGCCGGGTTCAGTCCCTGTGCACCTCATAAGTGCCTCTGTGCTATAATGATAGAAATGTCGCTGCACAGTATTGGCAAAAATACGGCAAATTCCCCAAATCCCCATTGCACTTAATACCAGTAACATAACACCCTAAAACACATACCCCTACAACCACAATACAACGGAAACTAACTATACCATCATTTTTAATTCAATGTAATAACACCTTTCATTGATTGAACAAATTATATCATTGTAATATTATACATGAATTGTGGATAGCAGTGCGTGTCGCATATTTACAGGGTTGTCCTTAACCTTGACGCTATGTTGCTGTAACAGCTATCTATCCTACCGGTAACAACAATAATGAGAAAACAACCTTTAGACACAGCTAAGGAAAATTAATCACCAGCAAGAATCGTCAGAATGCTGAAGGTTTTGCCCATCTTTCACCACCTTACATGAACTAAGAAGCTTTGTACATCAAGTTTGACTAACATTTTTGTCTCTGTGTGCCTGCTAGTTAAACGCGAGCATCAATGCAATACACATTTATTTTTATCATATATTTCGATTGTACAGGCCCCGCTTGCACACAATTTCTATTCTCTATCAATCTCAGATCTTGTCTCAATATATATTGTTCTCAGTTCAGTTGAGAGTTTTCTCAAAATATGTTTTTGCAAGTCAATTGAGAAGATTCTCAAACTGAATTCAGAAAAATCTCAAATTTAAGCAGAGATTTCAGATAAGAAATGTTTTTTTTGCAAGTGGGGACAGGCCACACCAGCAGATACAAGCATAATTACATAACAATTGTATTCAGTTAAGGTGGCATCCCAATGATTTTAGTACTTGTATATACCTTGCTATATGCCTTAGATTGGCGTGAAAAGTGTAACATACAATCTTAAACACTATCGCTTATAGGGATTACCTATCTATGTCTACGCTAACAGTTTGCTATTTTTAAACCATGATCGCCGGATAAACCGCGCAAAAGTGTATTTTTAGGATGGCGTGGTGTCCTCATCCGTGCTTTCCGCGTAATTAGTTATTGAAATTGGGACGGACAGACTTGAACAGTGTAAACTTCATTTTGAGAAAGGCTGTATTCTCTGGTGCTAAAGGTCTCTGACGTCTATATTAATTTAAGAGGAAATCCCCATTCTGCATATTATAGGTTTGTAAATAGTGATCATTAAGATCGATGTTTTTACGATTACCATTGCCTGCTAGTGTTTAAAATCGCATTTACTATGAGCACGATTAAAATATGCGTTTGGCGCAATTTGCACAGAAATGAGACTGAAATTGTTACGTGTCATTTATTTAGGTCAAATTTCGGATACCACCTTTTTATATAAAATAAATTAACCATTTACCATTAACCGTCCGTATTCAAGATTTCAAATGATCTTGCAATTGATCTTACTCAACCGGAAGTTCCCAATTCTGAAACCTTTCATGCTTACGGTTTAATTTCTTGCAATCGCATAGATTCCGAAAGAGCTGAAAAGCAGGTGATTGAGCCCTCGAAACAGCAGCCCCCACCCAACACACACACACAGGACAGCAGCAGACAGAGCCAAGTGAGTGGAGATCCCTAGCCCTCGCCTCAAGCATCAGACGGCGCAGAGAGGACTGAGTGAGTGAGTGACATAGAATCCCAGACTAATCAACCACTGTTGTTTTGTATGGCAATATTATGTTCAGAACATAAATATGGTCCAACTTAATTCATTTTCATCACTGCATCAGTTCAACAAGAAGGTCAGTTATTTCAATTCATTGTCAAATGTTACCTTCTATATTTTACCATGATAAATATTCTTATAGTAGTTATAAATTTATACTTATTCTAAGACATCGTAAATTTTCATGCAAATGTGCTTTTACATATTTCTAGAGACTCAGTGGCAAATAGTGTAAATACTGGATACTGTCTGAGCTGAACTTACCATTTGTGCATTAGTCTGATCAAAACGTGCTTAGCAAATAAAGGGTTAAAGCTGTAAAACTTCATGGTGATCCTGAGTTCGAGCTGTGATGGTTTTGACAGTCTCGCCGGCAGGTGGTGTCAGTCTACCACGGTGCTAGTGTTTGAGTCTCTTTACACTGCACCGCTGATCTGGTTTCTTTGAGTCTATGTACCCTACACAGCTGATCTGGTTTCTTTGAGTCTATGTACCCTACACAGCTGATCTGGTTTCTTTGAGTCTATGTACCCTTCACAGCTGATCTGGTTTCTTTAAGTCTATGTACCCTTCACAGCTGATCTGGTTTCTCTAAGACTTTGTACCCTTCACAGATGATCTGGTTTCTCTAAGTCTTTGTACCCTTCACAGATGATCTGGTTTCTTTGAGTCTATGTACCCTACACAGCTGATCTGGTTTCTCTAAGTCTATGTACCCTTCACAGCTGATCTGGTTTCTCTAAGTCTTTGTACCCTTCACAGCTGATCTGGTTTCTCTAAGTCTATGTACCCTTCACAGCTGATCTGGTTTCTCTAAGTCTATGTACCCTTCACAGATGATCTGGTTTCTCTAAGTCATGTACCCTTCACAGCTGATCTGGTTTCTCTAAGTCTATGTACCCTTCACAGCTGATCTGGTTTCTCTAAGTCTATGTACCCTACACAGCTGATCTGGTTTCTCTAAGTCTATGTACCCTTCACAGCTGATCTGGTTTCTCTAAGTCTTTGTACCCTTCACAGCTGATCTGGTTTCTCTAAGTCTATGTACCCTTCACAGCTGATCTGGTTTCTCTAAGTCTATGTACCCTACACAGATGATCTGGTTTCTTTAAGTCTATGTACCCATCACAGCTGATCTAGTTTCTTTGAGTCTATGTACCCTGCACAGCTGATCTGGTTTCTTTGAGTCTATGTACCCTGCACAGCTGATCTGGTTTCTTTGAGTCTATGTACCCTACACAACTGATCTAGTTTCTTTGAATCTATGTACCCTACACAGCTGATCTTTGAGTCTATGTACCCTACACAGCTGATCTAATTTCTTTGAGTCTATGTACCCTACACAGCTGATCTGGTTTCTTTGAATCTATGTACCCTACACAGCTGATCTTTGAATCTATGTACCCTGCACAGTTGATCTGGTTTCTTTGAGTCTATGTACCCTACACAGCTGATCTGGTTTCTTTGAATCTATGTACCCTACACAGCTGATCTTTGAGTCTATGTACCCTGCACAGCTGATCTAGTTTCTTTGAGTCTATGTACCCTGCACAGCTGATCTGGTTACTTTGAGTCTATGTACCCTACACAGATGATCTAGTTTCTTTAAGTCTATGTACCCCTCACAGCTGATCTGGTTTCTTTGAGTCTATGTACCCTGCACAGCTGATCTGGTTTCTTTTAGTCTATGTACCCTACACAGCTGATCTGGTTTCTTTGAGTCTTTCTACCCTTCACAGCTGGACAAATGTGCTAAAAAATCACAGTTTCTAGACGTAAACATGAACACCAAACCACCACCTTCAATCCCAACATTTCTCCAAATTTCGCAAGTCACCCTGTCAAAGACACAACTATCTTCGAAATTTTAAAGCGCTATATTCAATGTTCATAATTTCAATGTCATCGACAATTAAAATCCATGAGCTACTGTTTTTTACATCCACAAACACACACAAACCTCGAATGTAATTCGCGTTTCTTAATGCGGACATTATTTTCTTATGCTGACATTTGTATTGTCTCACTGTAAGTCATATGCTATTTTAAACTATTCTTGTCTATTATGTATAAGGTTTCAATTGTCAATCTTCATAATGGAAATTGTTTTGTTTAAATATATTATGTACTGTCCTCAAACAATTAAACTTTAATCATTTAGAGCCACGTGACATACTGTCTATGTTTGCTGTTAGCGCGTCGGTGGTTCTACTCAGCTTTAATCTTAAAGATAGTATCCGACTATTAAATGTCTTTTTTATTTTTTATGACAGGAAACTATTGTATATGGTGTTGGGGAATGTAAATTACAATCTTTACTGTCAAGCTTTTAGTAAAAAAAGATTTTTATCAAACTTCGTTTCCTGTCTATTTTTATATTCAGTGGGGATTTCCGTCATATTTAGTTGGAATATGAGCTAAAACCGTCATTTTGGCCTTTTTTCGGCAGAATTATTGTTTTAATGTATTGTTTACTATGTTTGTTAGGGTGAAAAGAAAACCTCGTGTAAGGGAAATAATCATGGTAGGCGCAATTCCTAAAGTGAATGCAGGGTTACTTTTCCATAATAGTATAGCGTGAAAAAACAATTTGGTGGCGCGCTGGGGTCGGTGGATGGGGGGTATGAATCAAAATCCATTAAACTTTATCGCAGGTAATACTAGACATATTTATACACATTAAGGAACTTCGACCTAAGCAGTCAACAGACAATATTTACTTTAAAAGCTTAGTATTTTTAAGCTTACATGAATGTGTTTTCACAACTCTACTCTTTTACCTGGTTGGTGCTGGGTAGGGCATCCACACGCTCCCTCCCCTGGATTCATCCCTGAGGGAACTCATATAAGAACGCAACACAAAAGTAACGAGAAAAGGAAAATGATCACAACCCTGTGAAAAAACCACACAAAAAGACAATCACATACTAAACGCAACAAATAAATAATTGCATTGAACGAAACAGAGTAATCAACGCAATATCTTTATGCGCGTAACAACGTAGCAATAAAACGTAATGAACGAAACAGCGTACAAACGCGCAATAACTTTATGCACGTATTAACGTAGCAATGAAAACTTAATAAATAAACAACGTAAAAACGAAGTAACTTTATAAACGAAACAACGTAACACTCAAAGTAATGAACACAGTCAGATATTGAACATTATACACGCAGCAACAATATGTACGCAGCAACAATATACACGCAGCACCGTTATACACAAAGCAACAATATACACAC
Organism: Sinonovacula constricta; assembly: GCA_007844125.1. Taxonomy (NCBI): domain Eukaryota; kingdom Metazoa; phylum Mollusca; class Bivalvia; order Cardiida; family Solecurtidae; genus Sinonovacula; species Sinonovacula constricta. The sequence goes on from CM017564.1 coordinate 28,670,732, forward strand.
AGCACCGTTATACACACAGCATCAATATACACACAGCACCGTTATACACACAGCAGCAATATACACACAGCAACGTTATACACACAGCATCAATATACACACAGCAACGTTATACACACAGCATCAATATACACGCAGCAACAATATACACTCAGCAGCATTAATAATACAGCAGCATTATACACACAGCAGCATCATACACACAACAACGTTATACACGCAGCGACAGTATACACACAACATCAATATACACGCAGCACCGTTATACACACAGCATCAATATACACGCAGCAACAATATACACTCAGCATCGTTATACACACAGCAACGTTATACACGCAGCAACAGTATGTACGCAGCATCGTTATACACGGAGCACCGTTATACACGCAGCTACGTTATACACACACCAACGTTATACACACAACAACGTTATACACGCAGCAACAGTATACACACAGCAGCATTATACACACAACAACGTTATACACGCAGCAACATTATACACGCAACAACAATATACACATAACAGCATCATCGTACTACAGCATCATACATACAACAACATTATACACACAACAGCATCATACGCACAACAACATTATACACACAACAACATCATACACACAACAGCACTATACACACAACAACATTATACACACAACAGCATTATACACGCAACAGCATTATACACACAACAGCATTAAACACGCAGCAACATTATACACACAGCAGCATTATATACGTAGCAACGTTATGAACACAGCAGCATTATACACGCAGCAACGTTATGCACGCACCAACTTATACACCCAGAAGCGTACACACAGCAACATTTTACACACATCAGCATTATTAACGCAGCAACGTATATACTAGCAGCAACGTATATACAAATCTCACCCAACTAATTTTTACTTATTATCTCTTGATATTTTATATAAACAGCCTCAAAAATTAACGAATAGAAATGTACTGATGCGTATTTTCTGTTTTACTTCTATATATCTTGATATCAATTAAATAATGATTGACATTTTTGCAATATGCAATCATATAAATGTGCTTACTTTGATTACATTTCTTGCACGTGGTTTCTGCAAAAGTTTAGATTTCAATTAAGATTATAAATGGTCCGTAGCACATACATATTAAAAATGTATTCATGCGTGCAATGATATAAAATAGCATATACAAAGAAATAATTAATGTCTTCGAATTGGCGAGTGTTGTTCCGACAATTGCAAAAAGGAAATTAGAAAGAAACTTTTATGTCTTTTCATATATCAATCCACCACTCCGTCACAATCACAGTACATAAATTACACAAACGCCATATGCGTCTCGACACACCGTCAATACCAAAACCCCAAACCTCCCAGTCCTTTTTTTTCTCTTTAAACATTAAACATTTAATATCAATCATACATTGCACAAAACCGGCCGCAATAGCTCAAGAGGTAGAGCGTCGGCTTGCGGATCGGGAGGTCGCAGGTTCAAACCCTGGCCGGGTCAACCAAAGACTTTAAAGTTGGTAGTAGTGACTTCCCTCCTAACGCTCGGGGCTAAGGGGACAACATTACGTCGGTTTCGTCGGTGTCAGTAGAATGGACCGGCCGGGTTCAGTCCCTGTACACCTCATAAGTGCCTCTGTGCTATAATGATAGAAATGTCGCTGCACAGTATCGGCAAATTCCCCAAATCCCCATTGCACAAAATACCAGTAACATAACACCCTAAAACACATACCCCTACAACCACAATACAACGAAAACTAACTATACCATCCCAATATCACCGGCTACAAATTATTATCCATGTTCTTCCATTTTTTTATTTAATGTAATAACACCTTTCATTGATTGAACAAATTATATCATTGTAATATTATACATGAATTGTGGATAGCAGTGCGTGTCGCATATTTACAGGGTTGTCCTTAACCTTGACGCTATGTTGCTGTAACAGCTATCTACCCTACCGGTAACAGCAATAATGAGAAAACAACCTTTAGACACAGCTAAGGAAAATTTATCACCAGAAAGAATCATCAGAATGCTGAAGGTTTTGCCAATCTTTCACCACCGTACATGAACTAAGAAGCTTTGTACATCAAGTTTGACTAACATTTTTGTCTCTGTGTGCCTGCTAGTTAAACGCGAGCATCAATGCAATACACATTTATTTTTATCATATATTTCAATAGTACATGCCCCGCTTGCACACAATTTCTATTCTCTATCAAACTCAGATATTGTCTCAATATATATTGTTCTCAGTTCAGTTGAGAGTTTTCTCAAAATATGTTTTTGCAAGTCAATTGGGAAGATTCTCAAACTTAATTCAGAAAAATCTCAAATTTGAGCTGAGATTTCAGATAAGAAATGTTTTTTGCAAGCGGGGACAGGCCACACCAGCAGATACAAGCATAATTACATAACAATTTTATTCAGTTAAGGTGGCATCCCAATGATTTTTAGTACTTGTATATACACTGCTATATGCCTTAGATTGGCGTGAAAAATGTATAATACAATCTTACACACTATCGCCTATAGGGATAACCTATCTATGTCTACGCTAACAGTTTGCTATTTTTAAACCATGATCGCCGGATAAACCGCGCAAAAGTTTAATTTTAGGATCGCGCGGTGTCCTCATCCGTGCTTTCCGCGTAATTAGTTATTGCAATTAAGACGGACAGACTACAACAGTGTAAACTTCATTTTGAGAAAGGCTGTATTCTCTGGTGCTAAAGGTCTCTGACGTCTATATTAATTTAAGAGGAAATCCCCATTCTGCATATTATAGGTTTGGAAAAAGTGATCATTTAGATCGATGTTTTTACGATTACCATTGCCTGCTAGTGTTTAAAATCGCATTTACTATGAGCACGATTAAAATATGCGTTTGGCGCAATTTGCACAAAAATGAGACTGAAATTGTTACGTGTCATTTATTTAGGTCAAATTTCGGATACCACCTTTTTATATAAAATAAATTAACCATTTACCATTAACCGTCCGTATTCAAGATTTCAAATGATTTTGCAATTGATCTTACTCAACCGGAAGTTCCCAATTCTGAAACCTTTCATGCTTACGGTTTAATTTCTTGCAATCGCATAGATTCCGAAAGAGCTGAAAAGCAGGTGATTGAGCCCTCGAAACAGCAGCCCCACCCCCCACCACACACACACACACACACACAGGACAGCAGCAGACAGAGCCAAGTGAGTGGAGATCCCTAGCCCTCGCCTCAAGCACCAGACGGCGCAGAGAGGACTGAGTGAGTGAGTGACATAGAATCCCAGACTAATCAACCACTGTTGTTTTGTATGGCAATATTATGTTCAGAACATAAATATGGTCCAACTTCATTTATTTTCATCACTGCATCAGTTCAACAATAAGGTCAGTTATTTCAATTCATTGTCAAATGTTACCTTTTATATTTTACCATGATAAATATTCTTATAGTAGTTATAAATTTATACTTATTCTAAGACATAGTAAATTTACATGCAAATGTGCCTTTACATATTTCTAGAGACTCAGTAGCAAATAGTGTAAATACTGGAAACTGTATGTACTGAACTTACCATTTGTGCATTAGTCTGATCAAAACGTGCTTAGCAAATAAAGGGTTAAAGCTGTAAAACTTCATGGTGATCCTGAGTTCGAGCTGTGATGGTTTTGACAGTCTCGCCGGCAGGTGGTGTCAGTCTACCACGGTGCTAGTGTTTGAGTCTCTTTACACTGCACCGCTGATCTGGTTTCTTTGAGTCTATGTACCCTACACAGCTGATCTGGTTTCTTTGAGTCTATGTACCCTACACAGCTGATCTGGTTTCTTTGAGTCTATGTACCCTTCACAGCTGCTCTGGTTTCTTTAAGTCTATGTACCCTTCACAGCTGATCTGGTTTCTCTAAGTCTTTGTACCCTTCACAGATGATCTGGTTTCTCTAAGTCTGTGTACCCTTCACAGATGATCTGGTTTCTTTGAGTCTATGTACCCTACACAGCTGATCTGGTTTCTCTAAGTCTTTGTACCCTTCACAGCTGATCTGGTTTCTCTAAGTCTATGTACCCTTCACAGCTGATCTGGTTTCTCTTAGTCTATGTACCCTTCACAGATGATCTGGTTTCTTTAAGTCTATGTACCCTTCACAGATGATCTGGTTTCTTTAAGTCTATGTACCCTACACAGATGATCTGGTTTCTTTAAGTCTATGTACCCATCACAGCTGATCTAGTTTCTTTGAGTCTATGTACCCATCACAGCTGATCTAGTTTCTTTGAGTCTATGTACCCTGCACAGCTGATCTGGTTTCTTTGAGTCTATGTACCCTGCACAGCTGATCTGGTTTCTTTGAGTCTATGTACCCTACACAACTGATCTAGTTTCTTTGAATCTATGTACCCTACACAGTTGATCTTTGAGTCTATGTACCCTACACAGCTGATCTAGTTTCTTTGAGTCTATGTACTCTACACAGCTGATCTGGTTTCTTTGAATCTATGTACCCTACACAGCTGATCTTTGAGTCTATGTACCCCGCACAGCTGATCTGGTTTCTTTAAGTCTATGTACCCTACACAGCTGATCTGGTTTCTTTGAATCTATGTACCCTACACAGCTGATCTTTGAGTCTATGTACCCTGCACAGCTGATCTAGTTCCTTTGAGTCTATGTACCCTGAACAGCTGATCTGGTTACTTTGAGTCTATGTACCCTACACAGATGATCTAGTTTCTTTAAGTCTATGTACCCCTCACAGCTGATCTGGTTTCTTTGAGTCTATGTACCCTGCACAGCTGATCTGGTTTCTTTTAGTCTATGTACCCTACACAGCTGATCTGGTTTCTTTGAGTCTTTCTACCCTTCACAGTTGGACAAATGTGCTAAAAAATCACAGTTTCTAGACGTAAACATGAACACCAAACCACCACCTTCAATCCCAACATTTCTCCAAATTTCGCAAGTCACCCTGTCAAAAACACAACTATCTTCGAAATTTTAAAGCGCTATATTCAATGTTCATAATTTCAATGCCATCAACAATTAAAATCCATAAGCTACTGTTTTTTACATCCACAAACACACACAAACCTCGAATGTAATTCGCGTTTCTTAATGCGGACATTATTTTCTTATGCTGACATTTGTATTGTCTCACTGTAAGTCATATTCTATTTTAAACTATTCTTGTCTATTATGTATAAGGTTTCAATTGTCAATCTTCATAATGGAAATTGTTTTGTTTAAATATTTTATGTACTGTCCTCAAACAATTAAACTTTAATCATTTAGAGCCACGTAACATACTGTCTATGTTTGCTGTTAGCGCGTCGGTGGTTCTACTCAGCTTTAATCTTAAAGATAGTATCCGACTATTAAATGCCTTTTTTATTTTTTATGACAGGAAACTATTGTATATGGTGTTGGGGAATGTAAATTACAATCTTTACTGTCAAGCTTTTAGTAAAAAAAGATTTTTATCAAACTTCGTTTCCTGTCTATTTTTATATTCAGTGGGGATTTCCGTCATATTTAGTTGGAATATGAGCTAAAACCGTCATTTTGGCCTTTTTTCGGCAGAATTATTGTTTTAATGAATTGTTTACTATGTTTGTTAGGGTGAAAAGAAAACCTCGTGTAAGGGAAATAATCATGGTAGGCGCAATTCCTAAAGTGAATGCAGGGTTACTTTTCCATAATAGTGTAGCGTGAAAAAACAATTTGGTGGCGCGCTGGGGTCGGTGGATGGGGGGTATGAATCAAAATCCATTAAATTTTATCGCAGGTAATACTTGACATATTTATACACATTAAGGAACTTCGACCTAAGCAGTCAACAGACAATATTTACTTTAAAAGCTTAGTATTTTTAAGCTTACATGAATGTGTTTTCACAACTCTACTCTTTTACCTGGTTGGTGCTGGGTAGGGCATCCACACGCTCCCTCCCCTGGATTCATCCCTGAGGGAACTCATATAAGAACGCAACACAAAAGTAACGAGAAAAGGAAAATGATCACAACCCTGTGAAAAAAACACACAAAAAGACAATCACATACTAAACGCAACAAATAAATAATTGCATTGAACGAAACAGAGTAATCAACGCAATATCTTTATGCGCGTAACAACGTAGCAATAAAACGTAATGAACGAAACAGCGTACACACGCGCAATAACTTTATGCACGTATTAACGTAGCAATGAAAACGTAATAAATAAAACAACGTAAAAACGAAGTAACTTTATAAACGAAACAACGTAACACTCAAAGTAATGAACACAGTCAGATATTGAACATTATACACGCAGCAACAATATGTACGCAGCAACAATATACACGCAGCACCGTTATACACAAAGCAACAATATACACACAGCACCGTTATACACACAGCATCAATATACACACAGCACCGTTATACACACAGCATCAATATACACACAGCAACGTTATACACACAACAACGTTATACACGCAGCGACAGTATACACACAACATCAATATACACGCAGCACCGTTATACACACAGCATCAATATACACGCAGCAACAATATACACTCAGCATCGTTATACACACAGCAACGTTATACACGCAGCAACAGTATGTACGCAGCATCGTTATACACGGAGCACCGTTATACACGCAGCAACGTTATACACACAGCAACGTTATACACACAACAACGTTATACACGCAGCAACAGTATACACACAGCAGCATTATACACGCAACAACGTTATACACGCAGCAACATTATACACGCAACAACAATATACCCATAACAGCATCATCGTACTACAGCATCATACATACAACAACATTATACACACAACAGCATCATACGCACAACAACACTATACACACAACAGCACTATACACACAACAACATTATACACACAACAGCATTATACACGCAACAGCATTATACACACAACAGCATTAAACACGCAGCAACATTATACACACAGCAGCATTATATACGTAGCAACGTTATGAACACAGCAGCATTATACACGCAGCAACGTTATGCACGCACCAACTTATACACCCAGAAGCGTACACACAGCAACATTTTACACACATCAGCATTATTAACGCAGCAACGTATATACTAGCAGCAACGTATATACAAATCTCACCCAACTAATTTTTACTTATTATCTCTTGATATTTTATATAAACAGCCTCAAAAATTAACGAATAGAAATGTACTGATGCGTATTTTCTGTTTTACTTCTATATATCTTGATATCAATTAAATAATGATTGACATTTTTGCAATATGCAATCATATAAATGTGCTTACTTTGATTACATTTCTTGCACGTGGTTTCTGCAAAAGTTTAGATTTCAATTAAGATTATAAATGGTCCGTAGCACATACATATTAAAAATGTATTCATGCGTGCAATGATATAAAATAGCATATACAAAGAAATAATTAATGTCTTCGAATTGGCGAGTGTTGTTCCGACAATTGCAAAAAGGAAATTAGAAAGAAACTTTTATGTCTTTTCATATATCAATCCACCACTCCGTCACAATCACAGTACATAAATTACACAAACGCCATATGCGTCTCGACACACCGTCAATACCAAAACCCCAAACCTCCCAGTCCTTTTTTTTCTCTTTAAACATTAAACATTTAATATCAATCATACATTGCACAAAACCGGCCGCAATAGCTCAAGAGGTAGAGCGTCGGCTTGCGGATCGGGAGGTCGCAGGTTCAAACCCTGGCCGGGTCAACCAAAGACTTTAAAGTTGGTAGTAGTGACTTCCCTCCTAACGCTCGGGGCTAAGGGGACAACATTACGTCGGTTTCGTCGGTGTCAGTAGAATGGACCGGCCGGGTTCAGTCCCTGTACACCTCATAAGTGCCTCTGTGCTATAATGATAGAAATGTCGCTGCACAGTATCGGCAAATTCCCCAAATCCCCATTGCACAAAATACCAGTAACATAACACCCTAAAACACATACCCCTACAACCACAATACAACGAAAACTAACTATACCATCCCAATATCACCGGCTACAAATTATTATCCATGTTCTTCCATTTTTTTATTTAATGTAATAACACCTTTCATTGATTGAACAAATTATATCATTGTAATATTATACATGAATTGTGGATAGCAGTGCGTGTCGCATATTTACAGGGTTGTCCTTAATCTTGACGCTATGTTGCTGTAACAGCTATCTACCCTACCGGTAACAGCAATAATGAGAAAACAACCTTTAGACACAGCTAAGAAAAATTAATCACCGGAAAGAATCGTCAGAATGCTGAAGGTTTTGCCAATCTTTCACCACCGTACATGAACTAAGAAGCTTTGTACATCAAGTTTGACTAACATTTTTGTCTCTGTGTGCCTGCTAGTTAAACGCGAGCATCAATGCAATACACATTTATTTTTATCATATATTTCGATTGTACAGGCCCCGCTTGCACACAATTTCTATTCTCTATCAAACTCAGATCTTGTCTCAATATATATTGTTCTCAGTTCAGTTGAGAGTTTTCTCAAAATATGTTTTTGCAAGTCAATTGAGAAGATTCTCAACTGAATTCAGAAAAATCTAAAATTTGAGCTGAGATTTAAGATAAGAAATGTTGTTGTTTTTTTTTGCAAGCGGGGACAGGCCACACCAGCAGATACAAGCATAATTACATAACAATTTTATTCAGTTAAGGTGGCATCCCAATGATTTTTAGTACTTGTATATACCCTGCTATATGCCTTAGATTGGCGTGAAAAGTGTAACATACAATCTTAAACACTATCGCCTATTGGGATTACCTATCTATGTCTACGTTATCAGTTTGCTATTTTTAAACCATGATCGCCGGATAAACCGCGCAAAAGTTTATTTTTAGGATCGCGTGGTGCCCTCATCCGTGCTTTCCGCGTAATTAGTTATTGCAATTAAGACGGACAGACTAGAACAATGTATACTTTATTTTGAGAAGGGCTGTACCCTTTGGTTCTAAAGGTCTCTGACGTCTATATTTATTTAAGAGGAAATTCCCATCCTGCATATTATAGGTTTGGAAATAGTACTCATTCAGATCGATTTTTTACGATTACCATTCCCTGGTAGTGTTTTAAATCGCATTTACTATGAGCGTTGGGAAAAAATTGCATGAACATGAGAATGAAATTGTTACGTGTCATTTATATAAACCAATTGTCGGATACCACCTTTTTTATACAAAATAGATTAACCATTTACCTTAACCGTCCGTATTCCCGATTTCAAATGATCTTACAATTTATCTACTCAAGAGAAAGTTCCCAATTCTGTAAGTATTTCTTTTTCGGATTTTCGGATTCCCAGATTCAACCACTGTTCACTGTCGTTTTAGCACGAGCTTCAAAAGGTGCTAGTGTTTGAGTGTCTTTACCCTGCACAGCTGATCTGATTTCGCTGATTCTCTGTACCCTACACAACTGATCTGATTTCGTTGATTCTCTGTACCCTTCACAGCTGATCTGATTTCGCTGATTCTCTGTACCCTACACAACTGATCTGATTTCGTTGATTCTCTGTACCCTTCACAGCTGATCTGATTACGTTGATTCTCTGTACCCTACACAGCTGATCTGGTTACGTTGATTCTCTGTACCCTACACAGCTGATCTGATTTCGTTGATTCTCTGTACCCTTCACAGCTGATCTGATTACGTTGATTCTCTGTACCCTACACAGCTGATCTGGTTACGTTGATTCTCTGTACCCTACACAGCTGATCTGGTTTCTTTGAGTCTTTCTACCCTACACAGATGATCTGGTTTCTTTTAGTCTATGTACCCTACACAGATGATCTGGTTTCTTTTAGTCTATGTACCCTACACAGCTGATCTGGTTTCTTTGAGTGTCTGTACCGTACACAGATGATCATGTTTCTTTTAGTCTATGCACCCTGCACAGCTGATCTGGTTTCTGGTAGTTTACTGGGGCAAGCATGGCACGTTCTTGAAATGGCGCCAACCACGGTTTGCCATCGCCTGACGAACGATGCAACAAGTGAGAGTCACTCAAGATGTACTAATTCAGCAATTACCCCGAACTATGGAATCTGACTCTTATCGAAGCATTGCACGCTTCTGAACAATAGCCCTGAATCAATTATGCAGAAGTGATGTGTGCGTAGATGGTTATTTTATATATTACTTTGGTCACAAACATCTGTTATAATAATTAACAGTTGTTTGACAATCCTATTCAAGAGGTTTAATGAAAATTAACTGTCCCCGTATTATTTCAACATTTGATTCAGCAATTATTGATGACCCCAGTCCAAATTTATTGAATATTTTCAAACAGACACTTTTCGATTTGCCATTCATAAAAAATGTAGTCTATACATCAACGCATATTCTAAATTATAATCCAAATAAAACTTACATTAAAGCACAACATGTACTTGATTTCTAGGTAGAAGCACAATTAATCCATACCTAACCGGGATCGTTTTATCTCAATGCTTAATTTGTACATTCTGCTACGAATCGTTACCTTTTTTGTCAAACTCATACTTTTACACTCGGTCATCTTATGATTTCGATGTAACATTTTAAATCGACCTACATAGTCTGTAGTCAGGACTATGTGATTGGATGTGACATCATATTAAAAGCAAATACATTCTATTTCAAATCGTGCAGCACTTTATGGGCTTCGAGCAAAAACTGTCTTTGCAATACTGATATATTGTAAGCATAAAGTACAACCAAGTGAAACAAATAGATGCCAACTGCTGTTTGATAATTTGTACAGCTATACATTTTTGTGCGAAAAAAAACAAAAAACAAAATCGAAAGGTAGAAGTACAGGTGCAACTGCCTAAAGAAAACAAGGCATCTGTACAAAACATCTGCAGTTTCACAGATACAACAATATGCAGCGTGCATGTTTTAATCATTTCCATCAGCGGAAACTGATATAATTAACCATAAGCTTGTAAAAGCACGAATTAATCAGTTCCAAGAAAAAATAGTATGGATCCCGATCAGACAGCATCCGCTACGATCTGATCAGGACATATTTGGTTTAAATCTGAGTCACTAGCGATACGTCTAGTTTACATTGTAGATAGATGTAAGCGGAATAAGAGTGTAAATTACTTGTATACATGTGTTGCAAGACAAGGGTAAAACATTACCCGTCTTGTCTTAAGGTAAACAAACATATACTAACCAGCTCTGGCAGTATTCCAACACATTTACCTCTCACAAGTGCATCAGTGTTGTATAGAAATGATTACAAACGATTCAACGATTTACACCAAGCACATGTAGGTGGATTTTCATTTAACAAAGGTATCTCAAGAATCTACCCAGCATTCTATGTCTCAGAAAAACAACAACTGAAATTAAATGGAGTCTGGTAGTAACTGGTAATTAGCGTGGCCTCGCCGATTTCTCAGATTTGCTTAAATCAGCAAATTTAAGACCATTTTTATTTTAAAAGTGGCATCCAACAGTTTGTGCGATTTTGTCTCTCTTTCAGATTTTTTTGTTGAGAATTTTTGTTTTTTGAAAAGATCCAACAAAATGCTGTTTATATCTTACATCTATGTGAAAAACAAAGCATAAAACCACACTTGTTATAAAAACATGTACGTATATCCTATCTGTGTCTCGCTGCATAGTTAGCTATTTTTAAACTTATCATCATCATCATCATCATCATCATCATCATAATCATCAACATCATCTTCGTCATCCATCATCATCATCATCATCATCATCATCATCATCATCATCATCATCATCATCATCATCGATGACAACGATGTAACTTATAATTATCATCTTTTTATAGCCGCATTATTATCATGACTATTGATGCCATCATTTTCGGTGCCATCATAACCGATTCTGCAAAAAATGATGAATATTTACATGAAAATGTATACGTACAATTTCAAACCATAAGACCAGAGAGAAGCGAATTCCAATAACACAGTTGGTTAATACTACTGATACAAAAAAGAAACGGGTCAAATCAAATTACTGTGCAAATATAGATTTTAAACCGGCTTGTGACTCCATTGATTGAACAAAGTTATGACAGTAACTTGTAAAAATCGGATTTTCTGGTAAAATGTTAACATCTCGAATAAAAGTGTTGTACCTCATTGTTTCATTGTAAGCGCCAGTGAAGAATCATGTCACAAACTTATTCTATGTCAGCTGTGATCTCAAACAAGAGTGTACACAAGGGTGTATGACGTTCACTTTTTAATTCAATTAGTATACCACTGACCTTGAACTTTATCTTACATCTTTTTATATATGCATTTCTTTAAATAATGAAAACCTTTGTATTCTAACTGGATACCTACGACATTGTTAAACGACTGAAAATTATTTTTCAAATTTTGTTGAACGCACTGAACATATGTGTAAAACAGATGAGATATGTACATACACATCGATGAGACCTAAATAAAATAATCTGCTCTATTTAAAGAGAATCTGAAACTCCGTGTCATTTAATACAAATATTTATTAAATGAGCTTTCTATCATTTTTTTCTGGACGAGTTTTATAAATGTATGTATTAAATGACAACGAGTGTCAGATGCTTTTTATTACATGATTTTAGTCACTAATATACGTACAATATAGTACATGGTGAAATAGTGATATGAGACTATCTGCATTATGATAACGTCGATGACGTCATCAATAAAAAAACTGTGTTACACTTATGTAATATAGGAACAAATGTAATGGGTGTATTGAATGGAAAATAAGGTTAATCATGTGATAAAAATATATATAAGATATTGGAGATCCACCAAAGAAAGCGTAATAAATTCTTCATTGGAGCACGGTTTTCCCCACTATGTATCCTCACACGTACGTTATAGTTGGTTCCACCATCAGTATTTCCGTGTTTGGTACATAATCTGAACTATGCAGGACCGGTCCGATGTTCCTGCGCTTTTATGGTATATAATCTCATGGACATCGAAAGAACCGGGAACCACTATAAAACTCCTTTGCTCAAAATCAAAATAGTTCGTGAATACTGTATTATTGTTGTATCTATGTATCAACACAAAATAAATAAGGTATATTGTATCTGTTACTCAGAATCACTTTGTGGGATAAAACTCCTCCTCTTTCTGGTACTTTCATTTGGTCTTGAAGCAGGTGCTCGCATCTATATAATGGTCTTTCAATAAGTAAAAAATACATTAAAATACGCAAAACACTGAAAACATTGAATACAAAATCTCCAAACAATTGCTTAACATTAAGAAATTTCAGGTGTTATTTCAGCATAGTATTCTTATATTAAAGGTGGAAGCCGACAGTTTGTCTATATGTATGCGGAACTTAGCGGGCAGAAGCTGAGCAAGTGGGAGTCGGCCGCCATCATGGTTCTCATGTGGATCTTCTACATCATCATTAAAATCAAATGGTTTCATATAAGGAATCTAAGTAATCTAAATTTAGATCCAATGTTTATAATTGTTTATTCATTATTTTATTGCATGGTTTATAAGTTCAAGGTGGTATCCGACAGTTTGCCTATGTCTAATATATCTGACCTCAGTTTGGGTTATTCGTTCATAATTTTCGCAGAAAAAATCATACCTTAGGCTTTGGTGATTTTCTACAGTATCTCAATTTTAGGGAAGTAAAACTCGTTAATCAAGACTTACAATGTTCATTCTTTTAAAATCTATAAATAATCACGATTGGGATTCCTGCTAAAAATAGACATCGACGTCGCAGAGGTCACGTGGTCTTCTTAGTTTAGAAATAGCTAACTATGCAGAGTAGCACAGATAGGAAATACATGTTTGTAATGACAATTGCGGCGTTATGGTTCACTTTTCAGACAGGTGTAGGACAGCATTCTGTGAGATCTGTTCAGGTAACATTAGTTTATTTCGTTTAAAGAAAAACTATTTTTGGTCCAAACTGTCGGATTTCACCTTTAATACTAGTTCTACAATGAACTCCGTGACTTATGGTTACCAATTACCATTCACTTCATGGTCTGATACATTACAGCCTGTGTGAACCTATTACTGTAAAACATCAATAACTAGGGCATCATCTACCTCAGCTACGCTTCTGACGGAGCAATAATACTCTTGAGAAACCCAGTTAATGGAACTACTTTCTCGTTACCGTACACCGTTCACTCCCCAAAATTAATGGGCATGACATCCGTGTACCATTACCTTTCAGGTACTCTCTTCCTGGTTTGTCTGGTATTGTAATTATCTCGAATATTTTTACATTTTCTTCTTTCAGCATCGAACTTGCGACAGTGTATTCATACAATTTATTTTATAGTTGCTAAAAGCTGATATATTTTAATCTTACCTGAACGTGATAATTCAAATATAAAGTTTTACAAGGCTAAGTCTTTATCACGCTGCTGTTGTAATCAAGCTTTAATAAATTCCTAATTATCTGCCACTAATGTAATGCATATGTAACAAGATGTATGAAAATTGACTAACCAGCCATTGGTGTATATTCCGATCAAACCAGTCTAAACTGGAGCTGTCTGACCTTGTTATAAGCTATGTACCTAAATTTGGTTAATGTGTACTAACTCCATTTTAGTTCTAAAGTTCCATGACATGTGTTTGAAGAATACAATGTTGATGTTAATCATTAGTATATCAGCAAACTGATAAAACCAGGATTTGCATTTTGATTAAATATGGAACCATAAGGTGGTTCTAAAAGGTAAAACTACAGTTGTAGTTTCTATTTTTGTATTATATTGTGCGTAAAGTTCACACAATGTTTAAGTGTACTGTCAAGAAACCATATTGCACTAAACGCACAGCATAAATACAACATAATATAATATTTGTCTACATTGGTATTCATATATGCTCCAACTATGTTGTTTATCTGTTTTGAGTGATTCATAATTTAACAAACACCAGTGCAAGCGAAATGGCGGATATACATAGCCAGGTTGTGCTGATGTGCCTACCAGTAAAGGTTTATTTACGGGTCAGATTCAGAGAGTCCGAGATAGTAGTCGGAGATATACGAATAATTCATGGTGTTGCAGGTAAGACCAGGGTCGTTCGGCAATTTGGGTGTTTGTAGTAATTAATACAAGTATGAATGTTGAGAGATCGACCGTGTAGCTTCCACAGTAAACCTGCCTAGGTTCTTGCTGAATCAGCAGTTATTATAGAACACAGTCATGCACTGCAGTAAAGGCTGAAAATGCGCATAAAAATGGATAAAAGTATTTTTGTCAGCTGTAATTATTTATAAAGTTTTAATACAAATAACATAACAACAGTAAAACAACAACAGCAGCAGCAACAGCAGCAGCATCACAGAACAACAGCATTACACATCAAATGCCGTCACAATAGTTTTAAGAAATTATTTTAATGTATGATTTGAAAATTTCAGACCACGAATTTTTTAACTTATAGTTCGTACAAAACAATGATAAACACATTTTTGAAACAACATTTAAGACTTTCTGTTACGTACCTTATCTTCCCAGATCAGCTCCAGCTTTGGAACACGTACTTTCCAAGACTCGAAGAAAAAAGTACGATCCCCACCCTGGGGGTCAACACCAACAAATAACCACTAGGCTGACGTGCTGTGCGAGGTCCTTGTGGATTTTTAATTGCCTCCCGGCCACTGTCCCAAGTTACTGATTATGGTTTCCGATCTAAGCCGCAGAATAGCTCCGTCCGCAGTTGGTTCCCCGCTCAATGTTTACGTGTGTTTTCCCAACGGCGTATTCAACAGCGAAAGGCGGGTAGGATTCATTTTCTGATGCTCATGCTCTCTCGAACACCTTGGAATGATTGCCAGATCTTCTGCTTTTCTACAGTTGCAAATTTGCAGTACACGCGCGGCTTTGCTTTTATGTTTTTATGGTTGTTTTTCTTTGAATATTTTTTGCGAAGAGAAACTAGATATATCTTTGTTGTTTGGCTTGGGGGGTAAAAGAAAAGGGATATATGCTGTTTAGGCTTAGAATGTTTAGAATTTTACTGCGAGACTAGTTTATATTGAATCAAACAGACACTGGTAGATGGGTGTTGTTTATTAATGGCAACGTTTTCTGTATCGTCTGGAGAGAAATATATGGTCTTTTCTCTTAATTTTACATCTCTTAAAAGTTGTACTCGTAATTGTTATCACATGCTTTCAATCGAGTTTTAAATAACGAGCTTACTTCGTATGAATATATATTGTTTTTCCTGTCGTCTCGTACTACATGTAGCGTGTCTGTTTATTGCTCTCCGTCAAGGTTGTCGTTATGCTTTGCCATCATAAAGTGTGTCTTTTTCTGTGATAGTATGTAACATGTATATTCCTTCTTTCACCCATTGCATCTGTATATGTTTATTTTAACGTTTCATCCAATCTTGCTGGTTAATATGTTTGTTGCCATTAATTATCTAAAGGAAGAAGATAGTAAACATATACAAATGAACTATAAATTGATTCACAAATGTAAACAAGTAAACAGTATTTTGACAGATACACTCTGCTTCGAAAAATCTTAACAAATTATTGTTTGTTTATTGGGTTTTTCATCCCACTAACAGTACTTCAGTTATCTGGAAACGGTGTCCACTTGAAGCAGATATAGTGTTGTCGTCACTGTGTATAGCATGCCGTGAACACCAGGCATGATACCACACCCAGTCACATTATCCTGACACCGGAGCATACATTTGTAGAACTACCCTTGTATTTGCTTGAGCATTAGCAAGAAAGATATAAAACTTCCATTTTTAACGGCTTGGTATGTCGCGGTCCGGGATCGAACCCGAGGCCTTACGTACATACCTGGAGCCGACGCACTACGAGGTCACACATTATTGACTGTATTTATTTCATTGTAACTAGCTTTCATCAAATTAATATAAATTCAATTTTAAACAAGTATGCGATACAACAACGCCAACGGGGGAAAATCATATATATATATATTTACATGAAACAAAACTAATACCTACGGTTAAAAATGTCGATCGCTTTATTGATGTCCATTACTTTTTATTTTATTTTCGAAAATTGGGTTTGTTATTGACTGCTACTTTGCTGTCTTCGTAATTGTTTGCAACGTCGACATTTTATGTAATTGCATGCTGCTTTCTTTTCTTTGAAATACCTCTTACCAAACAAGAGCGAATTGCTTTAATTGAGGGCTACACTTGTCTCCGTTTGCGAAGCTACTCCATAAGACGTTCCCTTCTCTAATGCAACTTCAATAACCCGCGTTTTATCCGCGTCATTGTTATTGCATGCTATAGTGCAACGCGTGCGAGTTGCAAGTGATAAAGATACCGTATTTGTGTCAGGGACAGGTACAGAGAAGCATTATAAAGCCAGTTCTAGGTCAAATTCAAGAATAAAAATGTTTAATGTAAAAAAGCACACAACTATTGTTCAAATGACATTTGTTTCCAAATGTAGCAAAATACACGAGAAACATATGCACACACAACCACATTTGATGAATCAACATTATATATATATATATGTGTGTGTGTGTGTGTCTATGTGTTTGTGTTTGTGTGGTGTGTGTGTGTGTTGTGTGTGTGCGTGTGTGCGTGTGCGCGCGTGTGTGTGCGTGTGCGTGTATGTGTGTGGGTCTAGCTAATATGCTTAGGGTGTGAAACCAATTATTTTATTTCTTTGAAAAATAAGCTTCGGGAATTGTGACCGTTTCCCGTTTCACATGAAACGGTGTGAATTGGAACGGAACCGCGGCTGTGTGTTATTGATGTTATGGCTGTAGGAAGTATGTTTTAAAGTTATATAAAGTGGTATACATAATTGAACCATTATGTTTACTTATGCAAAAAACGTGCAATCCATAACAGAATCAAACTTTAAATATTTTAGTATAACTCCTCAATGTAACAAGAGTTGAAAATTTTATAGTATCGCTTGAACTTATAATATGCTGAGGGAAAAGTCAGATCCTAGCGAATAAAACAAAGGCATGACCGATGACCGAATTCGTTTGTAATTGAGCGAGTAATGTAGTGTGAAAGATGCATCGCGATAAAAGGGAACGTTTATGCGAGATAAACAAACGGTACGCCCCTGGCTAGACAACCGTTCATCAACATGTTCATCTAGTTGACAACCGCGGATCTAGACAGACATGGGGCAGGGCGGAAACGGGGAAATTGTATCTTTAAAAATATTATAAATAACAGAAGCTCACCCAATTGGTAGTATTTTGTTAAAGGTATTGTCATTTGAATTGAAGACAAAATGTACACTGTATGTTGTTAAGCATAACAGCCCAGTTTTCCCCTTCCATGAATTGCACTGTTTTTCTCTCATTTCGCAATGTTGCCCTCAAATTATATTAATATAGGTATACAGCATATCGACTAGACAAAGTGTCGTATCACAATAAATCGAATCATCACATTTTTAAACTACTGAAAATATGCGCTGCTACAAATTTCTCCACTGTTCTTTTTGTTTCTATCAACCCTATGTCCCCCGGCACATAAAGCTAAGTTTGGACAACGCGGTATGTCATAAGGCGATCCGCCATTGCATTGATGTACTTGATAACAGGCGGTAAATGGATGGGAGGTGACTTCTAACGCCAATGAATTGCTAGTTTCTGACTTTTTCTGAATTCTTGCATCGCAATAAAGGGGATGTATGACAAAGTGCTCGTTTCGAAATTAGAATGTTTGTAAATTGGCAAATGATTGAAGATGTGAAAATGTTCATGGAATGAAATTAAAATGTTCGCTGTCATACTGGACTTTTCCGATAGTTCTCTATTCAAACATAGGATTTATTGACTGGAATATATACTGTTTGTTCTTTTTAATATTTTACAGAGCTTTTCAGGTAATTTATAGAAAAAAAATGTTACAATTATATTATAACTTTCATGTTACCATGTCAACGGATCAATTATATTTAGTGATGTACAAATGGTTTTGCACGAGCATACTGTGGAATAGTCTACTGATAAGTACAGAATTAAACGTATCAGACAAAACATATTGTTTAAAAAACTATCGGTATTTAATATTATTTCAGAAGAGATTTTTTGTTTAGTTTGTTTTTGTTTACACTACACCGACACAATTATTGTAATAGTGGCGACATTAAGCTATTATTGGCAGAGGAGGACCTCAGCCAAACCACTTATGTAGGACCACAGGTTAGCTAGAACATTTTTCCTTGCTCAAGTCGTCTTCCGGACCGGGATTCGAACCAAAGCAGTGAGGAGCTGAATAGTTACAATTCAGGGACTAACCATTCATCCATAGGAGTCCATTGCCTCGTGAAAGCCCTTAAGATAGGATTTTTCACAGAACATACCATCACATTAAAAATCGTAGATATAATTAAATATAACGTATAGAAATAACAGATTTGTATTATTGTTTGAACACCCTGTTCATTGCTTTTTATGCTCCTTAACATGTATCCACTCTTTGATTTTAGTTGGGACATAGAAATAACTGATATACAAGGTTTCAATTTTAACAAAAGTACAAACATGCTTTGGTATTTCGCAGTCTAAATGATGAAACGTGCATTAGCATGTTTTTTTGAAACATGTTGATGTTTTTTTCACTATTGATATCTGCTTTGTTTCCATTTCGTTGTTAAAATGCTAAAAGGAAACTATGAGAATTGTTCTAATTATTAAGTACCGATAGTGTACACCTGGACATTCCGCTATATGAAGATTATTCATGGTTAATTTGTTTTTGCGCTTCTGGTTTATTGCAGATTTTAATATTGTTGTTTTAACTTTAAACACACAAACAAACAATGTCTCATTCACTTAACATCCGTCGTAATTGTGGCGCACCTATGTCACGTGACAATGTTAACGCTACAGTTGCCCTGAACATATGTTAACAGTGCTGATTACCTGCCCGACCTGTTGTTGTGTTTCCAACATGTGTTGTAATCGTACTTACATTTTGTTCTTTGGGCGCCAATAACATAGATGCACCACAACCTTGCTCGTTCAAAATATAATTTTCGACTGGTTTAAACATGGTTATGGGATTTGCCGGCATTTTTGCCGATAGTGTGTAGGGACTTTTCTATCATTTTAGCAAATGGGCACTTATGAGGTGCCCAGGGACTGAACCCGGCCGGTCCATTATACTGACACCGACTAGTCAGGCGTAATGCTGTCCCCTTAGGCCCGAGCATTAGGAGGAAAGCCACTTTTACCAACCTTGAAGTCTTTGGTTTGACCGAGTCGGGTTTTGAACCCGCGACCTTCCGATCCGCAAGCCGACGCTTATTTTGAGCTATTGCGGCAGGTTAAACGGGGTTAAATGCAGTTGCGTTGGTAACCCAATTAATTTTTCGTTACCACAAACGGTACAGATAGTCACTTCTAATTAACCAACTTCGCCAATTACTATTGCAAATGTGTAAATTATTATATCGTATACCGGATCAGGTTTTTGTTTAAACAAAGCCATCTTTAATGAAGTTCCCAAAATCGAACTTAGAAACAGTTTCGTTTCCCATAAATTTGTATACGACATCTATATAGGTATATCAAAAATGTCCAGAGGTTTGCTTTAAAAATGTTTTGATAGAAGAATGGGTCTAACTAAGTCTTTAGCCATTTTTAGATTTCCTCATATGTATACCATCTTCTACTACGTCAAGCTTTGCTAAATACATCGTTTTCCTGTGCATGTTTTAGTGAAATGTCAATAAATACCTAGCAAACTTAATTAAATTCTATTAAAACCTTGTCCATTCAAGGGTAGAAATACGGCGTTATCCTTTTTTACGGCGTGAAGGTGATTTTTTTTTAAATAATGCACTTCTACACGTTTGGCATCATTATTTGTGAGTTTTTGATTTAGCTTAATATCGTTATGAACTTGAAAAATGATGAGTAGGGTATATACTTACCCAAACTTTAAAACAGCAAGAACAAAAGGAAAACAAAACAAACAACAACAAAATAACAACAACGGCAACAACACAGGAGTGTTTAACGAAAACGACCAATCAGAGAGACAACTGAATGAGATTCAGACCCCATACATATATCTATCGGCATAAAAACGTTATTTTCATCATTTCACGGTGTTTTTGTGTATTGCATTTAATGTAATTTTTACACATATAAACATTTTACAGGGAAAGTAACCCCATAAACACAATAAGAATTGTTAATTGTTTAAAAAATATTTGTAAAAAAACACACACTTAAGTCTTTTTGACAAACTTTTTTGTTTTGTTTTTCCTCGGGGCAATCTGTTACTTAATTAATGCAGTCAAACGTCAGTAATTGATATTACACTTCTTTATCAAAGGCCTTTGGCCAAGTAATTAATTCAAATTTTCTATGTAGAAAGCTTCTTCGTTGTGGTTGAAGTTTTGAAATGGCAATTAAACTCACCAAACCAAATCGCTGTATGGATAAAAATAAGGATGTGTATGTGGAAATTATATAATATATTAAAGGTGGTATCCGACAGTTTGGTCTAGACATGTTTTTTTTCAATAATCAAATAAGTCATTTTTGTACAGGGAAAGTTCTTGCAAAATACTGTTCAGTGATGAAAAATATTTGTGTGAACAGTCAAAGATAAATCCCCTCTCGCCATTGCAAACATGTGTTTCCTATCAAAGCCACTCCGCAAAGATAGCTATTTTTTTAAACTTAGAAAACCACGTGACCACTTACTTTTATATAGTCATCCGCGTCTAAGCTTTTTAAAATTATTTCGTACCTCTACAAATAAGATTCCATTTTATGCCCATGCTTCAGTCCTAAGTGTTTCTCAAACATTTTAAAAAGGGGGAAATCTTATGCTTTCATCAATAACTATATACCTACCAAAAAGGGAGGTAAACATGTAGTTTTAAAACATAGTAATTTCCCTTTACATACGAAAAGAAGGAATTATTACATGAACACTGTATGTGTCAGAGGCCAGGAGCATTAAATAAAACTATAAATCTAACAAAGGCGCAAAAACTATGTAGATTCTTGACACCGTCAGATATATAAGCAGTTTTACTTACTTATTTGGACTTATTTACCCTCGCCGTTAATTAAAAATTATTTGGTATCGCCTGTTGATTAGTTTTAATTAAACCTTATATATTGTCCTGCACCTTATTGGGAAGGTAAAACAAAATTGTTAAAATAATAAAACATTTAATAATGTTTATCTTTATTTATAGGTGAGCAATGAGGTCACAGACGCGAAGCGCATTTTCATTGGCTGTGTGTTCAGCGCTCTTCATTCTGATTGGCTGGTTAATTCCGTTTTGGTTCGGTCGGTGGTACCCGGATACCAAGTCTAAGAGACAATGGGGGCTGTTCTAT
The DNA here is from genome assembly GCA_007844125.1 of Sinonovacula constricta. NCBI lineage: Eukaryota > Metazoa > Mollusca > Bivalvia > Cardiida > Solecurtidae > Sinonovacula > Sinonovacula constricta. The sequence goes on from CM017564.1 coordinate 28,693,118, forward strand.
CTGTACGACTGCAGACCTGGAAGATGTATCACCACGGGAGAAATCATTAACAAGTCTAACGTTGACTTCGCAGGGGCTGACGCTCCCCGTAAGTATCACATTGTATTTCAGTTCCAAACAAGTAATTTCCAATTGCACCAATGTAGTTTTTTGCAAGCAACGACATACACTCAAACTGACCCCGTTTACCTAATGAGCGATTATAAGATTTTTAAATAACTTGTTTTCTCAAGAATGAGAATTCGTGTGAAGCGCCATTCTTAAATTTAACATTTGAAGTGCAGAAAACCATCGAAGCGTATTCTGTCAATAATATCACATAGAAGGAAATTGAGATCTGGGCCAGTCTGACATAAGCGTATCCATGAAAGTCCAAATTATCGAATAACCATCGTAAAGCACGTGCATTCGGTCTCTGCTGATTATTGCATTGTTTAGAAAGAACTTGCCGAGAAATGGGAATCGAAAATGACAAAACACACATTTGAAAAGAAAGTGTCAACATCAACAAAAATACCATTATATAGATAGTTTCCATGTGATGACAAAGGCATTGATAAAACAGTTAATGACAGCCATCTTTGAAGGCAGACGCTAATGCAGGCCGAAATCTGGAAATATGTGCTGTTTTATGTGGGGTTTTTTCATTCTATTTGATTGAATTTTATACCAAATTTAAAAGCTTTTATGAAGTATTTTAAATATTAAAACTATATTCTGATAGTTTAAAAGGTACCAAAATACAATTAAAAAATACACCGGTTTAAGGATGAGCCAATAATTTTATCTATTTCTGTGTATTAATTCTTAGTACATTTTTCAATTTTAAAAACAATATATTTTAAAAATATGAATTTCAAGAGCTTTCCAATGGTGTATTGCTTTTAATTTTCGGACCACAAATGAAGAAATTACAAGAAAAAATAAAATTTACGCTTCGATAAAATTCATCTGAAAATCCCCTGAAGTTGCCATCAAAGATGGCCGCCAAGATAAGAGATCTTCATTAATGTGTAAACTATCTATAAGTAGTATTTTGGTTCTACAGTAAAGTGATACGTACCAATCCGGTATTATTCAACGTACACAGTCCATTTTAAGCGAAGTTGATCACGACTCATTTGTGTGATCTTGTATATAACCAAAGCAGATAAATAGCTGTATGTTGTATACTTCTGTTTCCTTTAACCAATCAGTATCTAATGGTATTTCAGAGCGGCTTGGGCACAGTTTGAGTGTAGCATACATAGATTGCAGTCTGAAAATCGAGACTTTTGAATCCTACTTTATTGTTTGCTTATTGTTTGTATATTGGATTTATCGTCCCACCAACAGAATTACAGTTATTTGGAGACGGCGTTCACTTGAAGCAGATATAGTGCTGCCTTCACTGTGTATAGCATGCTGTGAACACAAGGCATGATAGCACACCCAGTCACATTATCCTGATACCGGGCCAGCCAGTCATGGAACTACCCTTATATTTGCTTGAGCGTTAGCAAGTGGGCAATACCACTACCCCTTTAAACAACTTTGGTATGTCGCGGCCTAGGACTGAACCTGGAGGCCTACCGATTGCGCTACCAGGTCCGGTCCTACTTTAATGTAAATTTCCAATGCTCCTTCACTATCATTCCAATTATTGTACTGTTAAAGACTAACATTTACATGCACACTTGGAGTATGGCTGCGCATGCAAAGTTGTATCAAAGGTGGTTGATGATCACAACTTAAGACACTACATGTATTTCAAAGTAAACTCAGAGATGATGTTTCTATTCAAAATAAAATCTTGTTTAATTTAAAATTAGCCCTACTAATGAAGTCAACTAACCGTGCCTTTGTCACCTCCAGCTAATGATTACTGCCAATTTAGTAAAAGGACAACTCAGTTAGCAAATCTTACTCTGACAAAAACACAAGTTCTGTATATTCGTATGGACTATGACAACGCCGAATATTTAGAACTTAAAAACAATGTAAGAAAATTAAAATGGGACAATCTTTCATTTCATATACGCCAGACACGTTTATCGAAAAATACATGTAAATAGTATGCCATAAACCACATTTTTCTTTGTTTAACAAATATACGAATACCAATCATTTACGAACCATAAACATTTTCTATAGATTTCTATCAACCAATACAAGTTTTTAAGGAAAAAAGGAAATGAATCAAGTTATGGTCGTAAACTTTGGAACTGATTATCGTTGTTCTACCGACTGAATTAACAGAGCGGTGTATCTGGTGGACAAGGAGTTCTTAATAAGTTTATTAAAATGACACCCTAAAACCTTTACCTTAAGTGATAAATGGTGCAAACTCTTTACAAACAAGTATGGCTCAAAAAACAAACCTATGCTTCCCTGGGTATATACACTTTATATACACTTTAAACAACATGTGTTTGGCTATGTTTCACGTAGATTTCCCACATTTGTAAAGAAGAACCTTTCGATGGTGATTCCTGTAAACGCACGAGCACTTACAAATAAATACTTTGTAGTATGTGAACGGTATCACCGATTTGAAACACATGGCACCAAATTGCTATTGTCCAGTGAATGTCGCCCATAAGACCCGATGCACATATGACAACTGAACGGTCGGGTGATTTTAAATGCACGGACATATTTGATTTAGAATGTCGCATCGACAAGACAACCATACATTGCCACAACAAAATTATTTGTATATATGTATATACATTATATATATATATAAATATAAATATATTTTATAATGTAAGGAACACATATAAACTGAATTTCTCTTTCGAAAAGATACATATGAGTTTCTCTAGTGTGTCCAATGCGACAGCGGGTAAGAGCTACGTCTTCCCGTCTGTTTTCGTACGAGAGAACGCTTTGTAAATTGAGTTAAATGATATCAAGAAAAAAAACTGGATTCGAACCTAAGACCCTAATAAAAAATCAACATTAACAAGCTGGCTCATTAGTGCATGAAGCTTCTGCGATTATTTGCTAAGCGTTGTTTTAAAAACATCTTAACCGACAATTCATTGAGTTCCATTGCAATGTTGTTAAATAATAAATAACTCGGCATTAGTGTAAAAGGTGAAAGCAAACACAAACCGATAACATTATATAAATATTAGGTAATGCCACCTTTTTGCGGCTTTTGACTAAGCATGTATGCCGACTTATTTTGATAAAACATTATAACCGTACGTAAACTCTCGTCTCACTGTACCTCACTGTACCTATCAAAATATGAAAGTCTTAAAAATTGCAAACATTTACATGCAAACACACACAGACACATGGACGCTCGCACGCACGCACACACACACAGACACACACAACCCCCCCCCCCCACACACACACACAAACACCCCCCTCCCTACACACACGAACGCACGCACGCACGCACGCACGCACGCACGCACGCACACACACACACACACACACACACACACACACACACACACACACACACACTTATTGTAATACGAAAGGGAACCTTGCTGTTCTGCATTTAATTAATTCGTTTTTAATTTTATGTGATATTCTAGTTGAGCTCGAGGCCATCGCTGTCATAGCAACATTAGGTCTTGCCCTGGTACTACTCGGGCATGTCGCTGTCATCATATTCCACTTCAGCATCTGCGGACGTCGGGCCAGTTACCATGGCTATGTTATTGCTGCCGTCATCATATTCTTATTCGCAGGTAAATAAATATGGAATGGAAGGCTCGTGAAATTGTATCCATGAAACATTCAGAATGTCACATGACAATGATTAATTTTTAGAGACAGTTAAATGTAGTATGCAAAACGTATGAAATAGTTTTCAAGCGTGACTAAATGAAAATATTTTTAAGTTAGAAATTTTAAGTTCTGAACTTAAAGTGTTTTTATCCATTGCTAGAATAATATCCATATCAAGAAAAAAAAAAAACATAAATGCAACAATCCTAGTAATAAAAATGATTAAAGAATATATTTTCATTTTTTGTAGTGACATTTCTTACATAAGCTCAGTGAATTTAGATCCTATTTTGTCCCACTACCGGACGAAAGTAAATCATTTAAAAATGACAAATTAGCAACACGGATAGCCATATGTTAGTAAATCGAACTAAATTGATGAAACGAATTTTCAGATTTCTTATTTATTGACAAATTGACCAGCATGATGCCGACATTTACTCATATATCTTACTCAAGGGGGAATCACTATCGAAAATTTCCTTTTTTTGTTACTCTTTAAATTTTTGACCTAATTTACTTGACATTTGCCTTTCAAATATAGGCGAGGAACATTTAAGGACTTAAGAATTGTTTTCAGAAACCACCTCTCTGTTTCTAAGATATTGGAATTAGTCCTAACATCAGATACCTATTATTTCAGCGTTTTTCATATTCCTGACCATCATTATGGCGTCTGTCGCATCTGGCGTGTTCTTCTCTAAAAGAAAGATGGAGTCTGTTATAGAGTTCCCTTGGTCAATCCTGTGTTACTGCATTGGGGAGATAACTCTTATCACTTCTGCTGTCCTCTACCTCACAGTCACGTGTCAATGGAAGCGCTTCCGCCATATCTACGCCAGTAAGCGCTACTACTTCCCGCAGGAATATCAATGGCGAGAGTTCTCGACGTACGAACCCCAGCCGGACTATCTCCACCACCACTCCCGTCGCTACCGACAGAAACCATACCAACGGAAGTCGTTTTTCGATTGTTTTACGATTGACCGCAATAAAAGAGTAGAACGTCCTGCGAAAACATACGATAATGGCGCATACGTTTTGCCCGATAATGATTTCTATTACATTCAGCCTAGGCGGAGGTATATCAAAAATAGGGCGGCGACACTTGGGATTCATCACCATCATTATTCACAACACTATAAACGACCGTGGCACACAACAGGCCGATACGATGATGTCACACAAGTCGGAACACCATGGTATGAGCTGTATACACTCCGGGATAAATATACTTAGACGCGATTAGTAAATAATGACTAATAAACTATTTACCTGTGTGGTTTACACTTCAGATTGGTTTAAAGGTATTGCATGTGTGGTGTTCGTAAGGTGTTACCTGTACAATTCTCTCACACATACTTTGTATATAATATTGTATATATTTTTATTGTCGAAGGCATACTAACCTGTAATTGCGCTTTTATATTATATTTATTATATTATATTGTATTATATTTATTATATTATATTTGTTATATTATATTATAATATTATATTAGTTATATTATGTTATACTATATTTATTATATTTATTATATTTTATTATATCATATTATATTAATTATGTTATATTATATTACATTATATTATATATTGTGAGCAAGTTTAACCTCAATAAAAGTTGATTATGCCTTCGGCGATAACTGTAACTGAATGCTCATTATGGTGTCTCCCTAAGAAAGCTCCCATGGGGGAGTACGTCTCTATTCGTCATTAAGCATCGTTCCTTTAAATACTGTAATTTTTACGGGGGTTTTGCAAGTAAATTACAACTTAATAAAGAAATATTAGACACAATAGTAAAATAACAATATAATAGAATATAAATCAAAAGATTTAATAATAGTGACTTTTAGATAAGTTATCCCACATTGGAGCTTTCGTAGAAGGCAACGTAATGAGTATTAATAAATATATTGAAAGTACAAGATGGTCAAACAGCTCAATTTTGATAAATGTTTATTAGATATATTATATCTCTATAATTGCCATCATTTGGTTTATTTAAAGTTTTGTTTGCTTATTGTTTCACATTTTATTGTGAAAACACATATAATTACTTTTTGTTGCTCTGGCGACAAAAGAAAGTCCTAAATTGTTAAGTCTTCTGCTTTTAATGTGAAACAGTAACAATGTATTCAGTGCTGACGCAGTGAAAACTAAAACGAAAGTAAAGAATGTTTGTGCAATTTTTGTTATATTTTTTAAAACTTTAAAAATACTAAAAACTCGATATTGTATGCCATTTAGTCATAACAAAATTATAAATTAACCAGTCCTGTAGTCAACGTTGTTTATTATTATCGAACACCACATGTGCGCATATATCAGATATAAATACACTCTCATGATAAGTCACCTTAAACGATTTTATGCAAATATGTCTGTCGACAGTAATTGTCTAACCACGACATGAACTTAATTTGTAGCCATCGTTCAATATTCACAATTTTTACCATACCAACATGCCGACTTTGTTGCATATGCTACTATCGAGAGAGGAGCATGCATACCAATATGTGTATAATTTCTTTCAAATAAAGATACGTTCTTATTATGTTTTGTTTTTTACTAAAGACCATACATAACGAGAATCATTCCTCGTTTTTAGCGCTTTAATTGCTTTATATAATAATGATAATAGCAACAACAACAACAATAATAAGAACACTAACAATAATGCTTATGATGATAATAATAATAATAATAATATTTATATCTACACACACACACACACACACACACACACACACACACACACACACACACAAATACACACACACACACACAAATACACACACACACAAATACACACACACAAATACACACACACACAAATACACACACACACACACAAATACACACACACACAAATACACACACACACACACAAATACACACACACACACAAATACACACACACACAAATACACACACACACACACATACACACACAAATACACACACACACACATACACACACACACATACACACACAAAAACACACACACACACAAATACACACACACACACAAATACACACACACAAATACACACACACACACACACACACACAAATACACACACACACACACACATATTCCTGAGAATCTTCTGAGAGGAAGAGTTTACATATTCTATATCGGGTTGCACGTAATGGATAAAAATAATAAAAAGGTGTTATAATAATTAACAGGTATGATAAAATTTTAACTAGCACAAGACACAGATACACAAAGTAAATGTAAAAGAGAGAAAACATTAAGACGAGAAATAGCTTATACAAAGACAAACAAACAGTTAGCGCCAAAAGCATTTATTCACCAACAATTCATATGAATTAATTGCCCAAGACATAGATTTCAATCCACAATATCTTCATTATGTATTTAGCTACATGTCTGTATTTTGCAAGACACTTTAACATTAACTGCTACTTTCTGCTTAAAATCAAATTGAAACTTCATAAATAATCTTATTTTTGTTGCCATGAAAATTGTGACTCGGGCTTAAGTCATTACTTATGCTTATTACTTTTAAATAAAATTAAATAATTGCTTTTAAATGACACGATGACTTGACAGGTCGTTAAGGCGACATGAATACTGTGACTTAAAGCTACAATTTGGACAGACACTGTTGGATTTCTATCTCTTTATCTCTACAGTCGTGCCCTATATAGGTGAGCCAACTTGAGCAGTCTCCATACCATTTACGTGAGATTGCACAGTAGGTATAACTTCGAGGTGTTGCATGCCTTTACTATATCATGTGCCTATCTCGGCTAAATTTTCCCAGCTTATTATAACAAAACATTTGGATAAATGACTACTATCTCTTCAAAATACTACAGTTTATTTTGTTGAGTCGATTTATTTTTTGAAATTGATGATTTCCGATGATTTCCTTCGTGTGTGTGTGTTTATTTTAATTACACATTTTCATTTTGACATATGACGTCACAATATTTTTTCGTTTGACGTTATTAGCTTGTTTTATCACATGTTTCCTTAGCTTTCCATTCAAATACACCCATTACATATTTTCTTATATCATACTAGTGTAATACAGTTTTTTGAATGACAACGTCATTTACGTCACCATAATGCAGATCGTCTCATACCACTATTTCACCAAGCATTGTTGTTACAATTTCATAAAATCGTATCCTGGCGACTGAGATCATGTGATAAAAAGAATCTGACACTCGTTGTCATGTCTCGCTGAGATAAAACATTAAATTCAAAGTGTCTTTACTGGAAATAAAGCAGTACACGGCATTGTTATTGTTTTGAGCTCATTTTCTATACAAATTTAGCAAATAAAATGATTAAATTTCGAGCAAAACGTTTTATAATACGACTCGGTGGATAACTCCTAACAGGTTGGTGACTTATCCTGATATTTTCACACATGTTGTTTATGACGCACTTATGTAAAACTGTCAGCATATCTTACTGAACTAGATAATTATAAATCAAATGCTTCGTGGGCATTGCTGTTTCCAGATCCCTTTTGAATTACAAAATGAGCAGTCCCGTTTTAGAAGTTGCAATAATGATCGTAGCAAATAAAAATAAACGAATAAGTTTAGACTGTTGTTAAACAAACTAAACTGACCAGTGTTATCATCAAATCATAAATCAAATCAAGTTACCTCTCATAAATTTATCTAGTAACCATATAAAGTAGTGTGTCTACCATTTTTCTAAACTGTTATTTAAAAACGTTCACTACATCTTTTTAAGATATAAATTGCTTAAAGAAGATATGAACTTATTTTTTTAAATAAAATTAAGATATTTCTCATTGGATTAAAATGCGTTTTGAATAAATTGTTTAAACTTTTAAAAAATCTACATCGAAGAAGCAATGGCACATGTGCTTAAATTTTTTAAATAGAAGCCAGCATTTAGTATTTTTCGGATGATACTGATTCTGCCTCTAAATAGGTCGTGATTTTGCGACTTAAACAGCGTCGTAGGTGTGGGTGACAATACGCTCCCCAAGTCGCAGCAGCTCGAAATACAGGCATAGGGAATTTATTCATAAAGTCATTCCTTCAAAGAGATGTCGTTGTATGAAAAGGTAAATAAGAAAAGGTGCTATCAAAATTTCCACAGATATTTAAATTTAATCTACCTGTAGACAAAGACAAACAGGGTAAATGTGACAAAATGCAGAGACGAGACATAACACAAAAAAAGAAAAAAACATCAGTTACCGCCATGGAACGATCAGTCGGCAAAAGGACCCACTGGGGTGCTTAAACCTGGTTTGTGGAGCGCCAAAGTGAAACAACTAACAGTAAGCACCTACATCGGGAGTTAAAACAGATACAATGAACTTATGTACATACTAAATATCCAGCAATGAACTAAACTAACAGCATATGTACAGTATATACAGTAGGAAAAAGCCTCGGCAACCTAAACATTTTCAAATGAGAGAGAAGTTTGAAATAAAACAGCTCAAGCGCTGATATATAATAAGAACAAATAAAACAATCAAGCGCTGATATATAATAAGAACAATTTAATGATGTCATACAATGTCATGACGTCATATGCCAAAAGTGTCAAAAGTGAAATGTAAAAAAAATATGGAGTTAAAACTTACACAATGAACTTATTACAACCGTGAGTTTCATGTCTGCACGAAGCAGGTGGCAATGAAGTTCATGTTCACCTGTGGCCCTGAGATAATGTTATTACTACTGTATCAAGTACTTTTTGATTACAGAACTTATTCCACTAAAAGACAGTATAGACCATTTATTTTTCTCTCAAGTAATTTATTGTTACACGAAAAGATCTCGAGAAACACTCTTAAGAGGTACCCGGCATGCACGTAAAGGGTAAAGCATAACACTACAAAAACGTGTTTTCTATCCGAACCACGCTAGCTTTTTGTAAATTAAGAACGCTTGACCACTTACTTTTGAGATCAAGTTGCATGATCGTTCGGGTATTCAATTCTGACGTCGATATCTACTTTTCGCTGAAAAGCCTACTGTGCTTATTTATAGATTTGGAAAAATGGACAGTTAAAGCAATATATTTCACGATTTGTACTGTCTAGCAATTGAGGTTATGGTATTAATAGCCTTTATTTAAAATAAGGTTTCAGTTTTTGCAGTACTTATTCACAAATTTTCACGAACATGGGTAGGATATGTTGCACGGATTAGACATAGACAAAATAGCGAAAACCACCTTTAAATGTAGAAAACATAGACAAACTAGCGAAAAGCACTTTTAAATGTAGAAAATATAGACAAACTAGCGAAAACCACCTTTAAATGTAGAAAATATAGACAAACTAGCGAAAACCACCTCTAAATGTAGAAAATAAAGACAAACTAGCGAAAACCACCTTTAAATGCAGAAAATATAGACAAATTAGCGAACACCACATGCAGACAACATACAACAGTTACATAATAATAAAGGCGTTTTGTCTCCAGATATCATCAAAGTTCGTACATACAATTTCACCAAGTACTTATCGGAAATAACATCTGTGCATAGTTGGATTTGCATAAGTTAAATACATACAAAAGCAGATATGCTTCACCGGCAGCATTCATGTAGAGCAGCATAGCCGCAAGGACACCACTGAAGAGCTGACAAGAAGCTGAGATGGTCTGGTCGAGAAAGATTCGCTCGAGGAACGTGAAATGCCTCACGTTGCTGGCCCTTATTCCACTACTGATGTACGTAATTGTCTCTTGGACTGCGGTGAGTAAACGATACGTAAATGTTGTTAGACTTGCAGAAAAATACAGGTTAGCACAATGCACCATGGCGGTTTACTTTCTTGCTCACTAATTTCTGTCTAATATGAGCTTTTAGTAAATGGTATTGTTATCTTACAAATTGTATTTTAAGTTAAATTCATTAGTAAAGTGTTTTTAAGAGATCAATCTATTTGTTTTACTGCGAACTACACGTCACCCAAGGTTATATAATTAGCTTAACATTAATTGAACGTTAATTAAATATTTCAATGATGTAAGTTTAAAAGGTGGCATCTGACAGCATGTGTCTATCAAATATATAACACTATTTTATTCCTATTTCTGGGAAATTTGGACTTTTTTCTGCATAAATGCATACTAAAATGTAAAACACAAATGAATAATCGCCTTAAATGCTAGAGACGGCAGTAATTACTCTAAATGAGATTTTTAAAAATCAATTAAGTTAAGACGAGTTGGATCTGATAAAATTGTTATCGATGCCAAAGCGGATTAATCGGATGATGTTATGAGATGATTAAAAGTATCAATTGGTTTTCTTAGTTTAAATATAGCTTACTGTGCTGCGTGGCTCAGATAGGAAATATGTTTTTGTAAATTCGAAAGGGATATTTTGCCTACTCCTTACATATATCTAATAGATCACTAAATGACAATTTGCGATATGTTTTCAGGAAACAATAATAAATTTGGTTGCTTGAGAACAAAATCATTATCCCAAAAATTGGTTACCACTTTTAAAGTAGACAGTTTAAATCATATAACAAGTTTACATTAAAAACTTATTTAAACCTATCTTGTATGTTGACATATTCTATTAGCTTAAAGAGGAATCATTGAAAACGAGAAGCTCTGACTCTTGTTAAAAGCATATGTGCACATGTATACAGTTTGGACAACGGGATGGGAAATTTTTGCAATCGAATATTTTTCATCCCTTTATAACTCCCGATGCAGGTGCTTGCTGTTTGTTCTGTCTGTTTTTTATTCACACTGTTTAAGAGAAAAACTGCCAGGAAGCGCGAGGCTGGAGCGCTTCAAAAACCAGGTTTAAGATCCTTTGCCGGTTTATCTTTTTGTGTGTCATGTCTCGTCTCCATGTTTTTGTCACTTACACATTTACACGTACCTTGTTTGCCTTTGTCTAGAGGTAGCTTATATTTAAATATCTGTGACACTTGCTTATTTTCTTATTAAAATAGTACACTTAGCCGTTCGCTTGGATGTTACACCTTCAGGATTGTTGCGAATGCTCTACCGACAGAACTACTTGTCATCTAAATCCCTATTCTGTCTGGGTACATACACGTATACTTTCTTGAATTTATCTTTTCAATTTTCACTTAACGTATTAAACAAGTGCTATAGCGGGGTTCGTTCTCGACAACAAATCAGAACCTTACATCAGATCTTTAATTCGGACTTATCTTCACGATTCTGTAGAGCACCGACGTACAATAACAAATATCAATCATACATGTAAACAATGTTTTATGACACAATGATTAAACAAGAATGCTTAAAAGATACAAATTAACAGGTGATATTATCAGGCACGTGTCCATTACGCAACGTGGTGATATTGCCGGTGGTATTTAACAGCAGAAATGAACTTAAAATAATAAAATAAGTGTTAGTATGAAGAAATGTAAATACATGTGTTTATATGAAAACAAATGTAATAATTACATGCAGAAGTATTTACCCAACTGCTTCGAATGCAATTCGAATACAAGACATTAAACGTGTGTCTGCTTCCAACAACGTAATGGGCGGTGTGTAACTTTTACGACAACAGCCCCAAATATAATTGGTTTTGGACGCACGAGAAAAGGTCCGAATACAAATAATAGAAGAGAGCATAACAATGATTCGTACACTGTAAAACGTTGGTTGAGTGGGGATTACCCAAGTGTAACCAAGGAAAAAAGTCGGTGCACTAAGAATATATTAAAAAAATCCTATGAAAAGTGCAACATATACCAAAATTTGAAAGATCACTAATAAAACAAATCTGTTTAGAGTCATTTAACAAACAGAGTAAACCAGACATTAACCGCCTTGGAACAGCCAGCCGACGATATGGACCGACTGGGTTGCTTAAACTGGTTTTACAGAGCTCTAGTCTCGCACTTCCTGATGGGTTTCCCAAATGCAAGCAATGAAATGAAAACCGATCTATTTGAATAAAAATGTCCAAGCGCTGACGTTTTCTTTGATAAGTTTTGACAAAATTTGTGACGTCATTGAAAAATAATCTCCACATAGTGTTTAGAGGGAGGGGTATTATTTCGATTAGAAGAACTACACAAAAATTGTTAGTTCTAAAAGAAATAAACTTTTTAAATCAAGAAAAAATGACCAGAGAAGAGTAAATAGTTAAAGCATCCTGTTCATGTGAAGTTGTAATTGAGGAACCAAAGTCCAATGTCCATCAAAAGGAATACACGCAACAATCCTTATAGGATGAATTAAATGACAACATAGATTAATAAGCCCATTTAAACCACTACAAGCGATCTTTTTGAAGACTAACGGTATAATGCTGGTAAATTTGGGTATTTCACTCTAATGTCATTCACGTGTTGATGATTATTATATCTTTACCTCACATGTTTGTACTTTCGCCGAGATGTTCGTTAAGCTTTACAAATTATTTATTATTATTACTTAATTTGATGACACAATTTTATGCCAAATTAAACATTATTATTTGGGTTTGGGTCACTTGACATGCACTGCTTTTGTTGTTTCAGACTTTTTTGTCTGTAAATGAGCGGGGCATCCACGAGCAGATCATCCAAACACCGTTGTATAACGTTCCGACTGCATTTAATGAATCGCGGTTTCTACGACAGAACTGTTCGGAAATGCTTAAGCAGACTTCAACGACTCAGACATATATGGTTAATAGGGTATCACATCTATGTAAGACTTGTGATGAATTGTCAAAATCTCACAGAGAGGAAAGCAAAATGAAAGCAAAATCAAGTACGCCATTTTTGTATTTTCCTAAAATCGATATTGCATATTGCAAGGTTCATAAGGCTGGGTCCACATTTTTGGCTCAAATGTTTAAAATATTAGAAGATGACAGCGTGGATTTAGAGAATTACGTCATGCTGGCACGTCCGATTTTACACAAGAATATGCAAAGAAATCATAGTCGTGGGCAAAGTGAGGCATTCAATTCAATAATCGTAACTCGTAATCCATTTACGAGGCTTTACTCCGCATATATTGACAAGGTCTTTATGCCGCTACATTTCAAAACGGCTATGGAGATGAAACAAGAAGATAATGATAATCAATACGGCTCTCAAACTGGACAGTGTGGTGGCCCTGCTTCATTTGAATCTTTTTTGCAGTTTATAGTTAGCGAAGTTAAACAAAATAAGACTGTCAATTATCACTTTGCTCCTATAACATCATTTTGCAATCCATGTGCTCTGAATGTGTACATGCTTCTCCGAATGGAATCATTTAACGACGACATCGAAACGTTCCTGAACTCGCTCAACATTCCAGCGTCAACACATGCAAGTATCAGGGACATTATGACTAGTAAGCATCTTGAGGCAATTCTACCTGGTACGATTGATCAAACGATCCAGTTTTATAGACAAACCAAAAGCATACAACATTGTATGGAAGAAATAGACATAATCAACATTATGTGGCAGACTTTCCAAATAAACGGATATATAGCGCAAACGTTTCCGTTTCCAAGGGACGTATTTGTCACAGGCGAACCTCAAATGGACCTGACAGAGATACAACAAGTGTTTATGGACGCCGCTCAAAAGTCAAACATGACAAAAGAAAAGAGTAAAGAACAGAGGAAACATTTTTTGGTGAAGTCGTACAGGAATATATCTTCTGACACATTGGACGACATTATCGAAATCTTTTATGATGACTTTGTTTTATTTGGCTATGGTAAAACTCCTCCAAACGATTTTTATGTATAAAAGCAAGTTTACATAATAAAGCACATAGCTGCAACCATTCAATACCCACAGCTTAAATTTCGCTCTGTTTTATTTATACTGTCATCATTGTTGTATAAAATGTACTACCTTAAATCATTTGTTTTCGGAAAGATTTTGCATAATTGAATATTGTGTCATAATTGCTGCATATTTACATTGTACACATTGTTACGTTTCTTAAATTTCGTAAACATGATTTACATTTTCTCTGAAACCATGTTCATTTTTGGACGTATACAACCCAAAAACGCTGACACGGCCAGTATGATTCGCACATGATAGTCGGGGTAACCGACAACCTACAAGAAACGAGACACCTGAAGAATTTCTTGATGTCCAGGCGAGTCTGCAGTAATGATCGCCGCCTCATACAGAAACATGTAAAGAGAAGTATGGTACACCTTATATTGCCTTGAACTGAAAGGATAACAGCAGGTGATGCATGGGGAATTTGGAAGCTTTTTTAGAATATACAATGCACTATATAAGCTAAGTGAGAAAGAGATAGAGTGTACAGACATCAATAAATTTGGTTTTAGAGAAAGTGAATAATACAGGTGATTAATGCTTCCCATAACATTTTCATTGTAGTTTTGCTGAATGTTTTATAATATTTAGATTGTACTAGCAGTACAGCTAAAATCGCGGGTTCTTTTTCAAGTTTAAGCTTTTTTAATATTACAATCCAGTGGGGCTGGAGATGGGGCTGCAGGAGTTCCTTTACTCAAATAGATACGTTTCACTCATCTCTAGTTACGTTAAAACAAGCGTTTACAATTGACCAACTCTTCCTTACAACGGTAGTTGCATTTCATACCGTTACTTTTTAAATATACACTTTTTATTCTGTTATATCTTCATGCCTAATTTGGTTGGATTCTGAAACATGGCATCACTTCCGGACAAAACTTTAAAATAGGTTGTTATAGTTGCAGCAATATGTCGGTGCCATGGTAATCCTTTAACATCTTCTGTAACTCAAGTCAGTTATTTAATGTCACTATCCAGAATTACAAACATTTAATCACGACTTTTGGAGATTTTGTGATTAAAGCGTAAAGCTTACAAATCATTGGTCCTTAATGGAATTACTTTTTAATTGCAACTGCCCAAATATCCAGGTTTTGATTGAAAATGGCTTCCCGCTGGTAGTAACTCAAAATAATGTATGTTTAGTCGAAAGGGATTCCGCTCACAAATTACCTATATGGTCAACGAATTGTTTTGTATAACATTCAACAGTCGTACATGAAGAAAATACCATGGGTTTTCAGCGAAGCTATCATTCCATCATTTTTGTCAAATGTTATGAGCATTTGTCGGTAAAAATCGTTTAGCTGATATATGCGGTTAATAGCAAGAAATATTTAAATAGTATGCTTGCAATGTTTTTAATTTTGTGTGGATAATACATGCCCTTTCTGATGTACAAAAGTGGTTCTCTCCTTATACCAAGGCGGTAACACTCGGGTTTGCTCTTTTCGTTAAATGACTAATCACAAATTAGTTCTTGCTTTCACTTAAATACTTGAAATACTTGAAATACCTGCCTTTTCGGAGTTTGGTATATGTTGCAATGCTCATAGGACTTTGTCATATATCCTTGTTATAGTAGTAACAATTCATCGGTGAAGGATTCAAATTCCATCGAGAATATAAATGCTTAAAATAAAACGACAAACGGACCATTTCCATATCAATATATCCCAAACTGGGCCCATGGGACAGTTAACATGCATCCATGTTGGGAATTGAGAAATACTTGGAAATAGATAAGTTATCTTCTATTATTGTATATATGTACGTTTACGTCTCTATTTTGTAAACTCTGTTTTTTCGTTGATCTTTAATTATGTAAGAACTATTTATCAACAGATAGTTTCCATGTGATGTCATAGGCACTGATAAGACAGTTTAAGGCAGCCATCTTTGTGGGCAGAAGCTAATGCAGGCCGAAATCGGGAAATATGTGCTGTATTAATCTCACCACTGTGTTTTTATTTTTCAGTCTATTTTACGGAATTTTATATCAAATTCAACAGCTTCTATAAAGTATTTTAAATATCAAAACTATATTTTGATAGTTTAAAAGGTTATACAAGAAATACAACCGAAAATGATACACAGTTCATTTTGTTTTAAGTAGGAGCCAATAGTTTTATTTATTTCTGTGTATTAATTCTGTGTGCATATATCAATGGTAAAAATAATGTATTCTAACAATATGAATTTGAAGAGCTTTCCAATAGTGTATAGCTTTTAATTTTCGGACCACAAATGAAGGAATTACAAGAAAATAAAATTTACCCTTCTATACAATTCATATGAAAATCCCTTGAAGTTACCATCAAAGATGGCTGCCAAGATAAGGGACTTTTACTGATATGCAGGGATTATCCTAGGTCATATTTTTAATGAGAGATTTTCTCCCATTCACAAAAAAATGATGGGATTTTTCTGATTTTGTTGGGAGAAATTTTCCCATTCATCAAATAATAACGAGATTTTTATTCATGATCTCAAAATTTATTCCTTCTCAGATCAAATCTCTTAAAGATTAAGAAAACATTCAAATACAGAAGGAAAAGAACAGATATGCTCCAAACATACAAAATAATCAACAATTATGATAAAATAAATAAAGAAAAATTAATGTAACTGATGTTCCCACCATATAGTAGCTTAAATAAACATTAGGCAAGTGACAGCAAATTTGAAGCAAAATGTTTAGGAACACAATTATCAAATAAATGTAGTAGGACAGGTAAACTATTGTATTAATATATTTTCAGTACTTATATTTCAACTGCATTAACAATAAATAACATCAGATTCAGAAAGCAAATTTAGTTCTTCAAACCATTTTTTTTTCACTTTAAAGTCACTTAGATTTGATCAATGATTTAAAACGTAAATGCTTCATAAAATATGTAAGTATCAGTAGAAATCATTTAAAAACCCTATGAAGATAAAGGTTGGAAAACAAATTTTGGTTTCTTTGGCGACGATGGAACTTCAGTTTTGTTATTGTTAACTTAGGCAGAAGATTTTAAAAACGAAAGCATAGACGTCTGCTTTTTTCCGGGCGACGCCATTTTCATCACGATAGAGAAGCGCTTATAAAAAAACGTAAATTGAATTCTAGACGATCGTAAGCGTCCAGATGATATCGATTGAGGCATGAGACCCAATCGTACCGACTCGGCGATCTCCGACAAGCTTCGGAGATAATAACGTGATTACGTAAAGGACGGAATTACCCGAGGAGTTCCGAGTTGCATGAGACCAGTAAATTGATCACGATAAAGAAGCGCTTATTAAACAATATTTGTGGATTCTAGACGATCATAAGCGTCCAGATGACATCGATTGACGCATGAGACCAGTAAATCCGCGTACCTTCATTTGGCTGGATGCGGCGCGATATTTTCTCTCATTTAAGAATTTTCATTGCGATTTTTGCCGTTTTAATGCGAGAAATCGCGGAAATCGCACCCTAGGAATATCCCTGGATATGGAAACTATCTATTTTGTTCTTGTTACACTTAGAGATCTCAGATTGCTTGCATTTTTGTATGTTATCATGTGTCTCTCTAAATCTGCATTGTTGTGATTATTTCGTACGTATTTTAGATAAGTAAGTATCTTGTGTGTTGCTAGTAGAAGTTGCAACTAGGGTCTTTGATCATCTTTTGTCCTTTGAAGTTCATCTATTATAGTTAGACGACAAAATGCCATAATCAGTGTTAAAGTTAAACATCACTAGCCACGTGATACGACAATTTACGACGTACTTCTAACATATAATGGTGTTTTGATAATGTGTTTGGTGTTGGGAAATATAATATTTAGTTTGATATTTGGGAATGAAATTGTTTTTGATTAATATAGTGAGTGCTTATTAAATATTAGTGCATAGAATATATATTATAAATTTATTCAGTTTTAGGTATTTATTTCCCCATGTTAAATGAGTAAACTATAACGTGTTGAAAATCGTTAAAATATTGAACCTGAGTTAATTATGTCTCATGACGATTAAAAACACAGCGGAAAACGGACAGCTAATTGATAACAATCATTCCAAATGTCAGCGTTGAATCCTGGAAAATTCAGTCTTGATACCGTATATGATCGGCCCATGTGGGCCAAAAAAATGGATGAAAGCGCAGTCAGTGAAATAACGATCTCGATAGTATTATTTGCGACGCGCTGTAGTGCAACGCCCATAAATGAAATGCTCACTGAAATTTGCTCATGGGGAAAGTTTGTTTTGCGGACTTTCTAAACCTGATAAAATACGGGTCCGAATTCGGTAAACGGCGTTCTTTTTTATTTATTTTTATATTTATTTATTTTTGTGTGTCTGTATCTTTCAAATTAACTTTTAAAAAAATAAATATTAAGATACTGAGAAAGAGAAACATATTACGTTCGAGAAAAATACTATCTGAACAATACTTATTTCTGTAATGTGAAGCTGCTGCAAATGTGCAATTTCTGCTTGTACACTTTAATCTTTTAGTTAATTATAATAAATTTGCAAAGTGCTTTTCTATCTACATGACGTCTTTATATGTAACATCTGAAAAAACATATTAAGTGCTGTTTGATTTTTCTCTTTTTTTTTTGTTTTAAACCATTCTATAGTCTCAGGAAAATAAGTAATATATAATTTTTCACTGAAAACTTTCAAATAAAAACACCATAACGTTAAACGTATTTGTTACTTGATCACTTATTGCTTTAGTCTTTTCAAGATGTCAAAGGATACTAAATTTGGTATCCGGATATCCGTCGAACGATCCGAACGGATATCCGGATATAAATCTCACAAAATGTCGCCAAACATCGGACTGAAGATTGGAAGGCATAACTAATGATTTGTTTAGGAAGTGGATGTGAATAAGTCAAGATCACCGTGATCGAATGAAATCATAATAAATTCATCAATTCATTTATACAATCCAAACGGACCTAATTAAACATGAGTAACTGATCCTTGCCGACAAACCTGTTAATTGTCTACATAATTGTAGCTCTAAAGCCGAACAAACGAAATTAAAGATAATAATCCTTAATCAAAATGGATAAGTAAAAGCTTCAAACAATGGCTGTTAATTGGCAAATTATTTTACATAAGCTTTAGCACATAAGCTTCAAACGTTGGCGGTTAATTAGCATGTTATTATACATACCATCATGCTTTAGCACATTTCTAGAGCTGTGAAGCCAAATATACGATACTGCGTGTCACCACCTGTCAACAACTGTCAATAATCCGTTACACCTGCGTATTCGTGAATGCACACTGGCATGACAGCAGAAGAATAACTTGACAAAATGGCCAAAACATTTAATTAAATGTTTAGAATTTTACATTTTTTAAGCGAATATCCGGATACCAAAGTCGATTCGGATATCCGATGATTCAAAAGACTCTTTTCACGTCTTCCACATTTTGCGTCCGAAATGCATTAAAATCACTGTTTAAGGACAAAACAAGCTTATTTGCTATGAAATCAACCTTATTTGTATCCTAATTTGTTAGCTAGTGGAATTTGAAGAAATTCTGAAATTGAAATACATTATAAACACTTTCTTACGACAATACAAGCTTATAAGACATACAATGAACCTTAAAACCTTAAATTCACTTCACATCTAGTCTGCTGGAATGTGAAGTTAGCAGCCTACCAGCCTACCAGACGGAAGTTGGCAGCCTGGCAGCCTAGCAGCCTCAACTTAACGATTGATGTAAGAAATTTCGAAACGGCCAGAAATGCATTATATCACTTTTTAAGGACACTACAAGCTCATTTGCTATGAAATAAGCCTTATTTGCATTGTTAGTGTTTTTTTGTGTGTGTTTTTTTGCGAGGGTGGGGGGTCAAATTGTTTCCTTTTGTTATATATGCTAATGTATATAGGTAACTATTAATTGTGAGACACTAATTCCTATCTTTTTTTCCAAACTTTGTTAATGTTACCAGTTTCTTAAAAATGTTTCTATGTCTCATCGTGTCAGATTCGATTTGATTTCATAATAGCAATTCCTAACATGCAATTAGATGCATCATCAATTATCATTCAGACTTCTAGCTACCAATTTTAGATTTGTGTTCTCTACACAATGCTTTACTGACAAACAATTCCATCGACAAAAGCTAACTTAGTTAATAATACTACCCTTATAATAACGTATTACCTTTTCTGGAATTAAACATCAATCCTGTCTTTGTTGCACATTTTGTCCTGAATCTAAAAAAGGTTAAATCTACAACATATCACTCGCAATGCTTTCGAACCACCTTCATTCATAAAACAAATGTCAACAGACGGGGTTTACATATTGCACAAAAACATGTTAAATTCAACTCTGCTTATGAGACGTCTTGTTTACACATTATGTCATAGATGTTATAGTCTTTTTCATTGATTTCCCGTGTTTTTTTTTTGTGTACATGTATTGTATGCTAAATTGCTCATTGACCGCTTAAAGCTTGTATTGTCGTAAGATAGTGATTATAATGCATTTCAGGCCGTTTCACAATTTCTTCAAATTTCACAAGCGAAAAAAATTCGAATGAAAATAAGGCTGATTTCATAGCAAAAAGTGATTATAATGCATTTCGAAATTTCTTACATCATTCGGTAAGTTCAGGCTGCTACATGTAGGCTGCTAGGCTGCCGGGTTGTTAGACTGCCAACTTCAGGCTGCTGGGTCGCCAACTTCAGACTGCTAGGCTGTCAACTTCAGGCTGCTATACTGCAAACTTTAGGCTGCTAGGCTGCCAGACTGCCGGGCTGCTAAGCTGCCAGCTTCAGGTTGCTAGGCTGCCAACTTCACGGACATTTTAACTTCTTACTTTCCAGGTTCAGTTTTAGGAATTTCTCATTTCTCCAATTTCATATTTTCTCAGGTCTCGCCTTCTCTAAAATGAATTTTAAATTTATATATCCAATACACACTGATGAAACAAGTGTAGAATCCATTAGAATTAAAAAAAACAACAACAATAAACAAGGTTTTGGACCGCCATTTATTAACAGAAAAAATAAAATCCTTTCTGATTAAATTAAAATTTAGTATAAGAAAAATCGAAGAATGCAAACATATAAAAGCATCTCCACTCAAAGAGAGTTTAAAATTCAAACTGCACTGAATTTTGCTGTGCAGCTTGCGCCTTTTCATATTTTAAAGCGTTTTGAATCATGACATCTTCACTAAGAGCCTAATATACACACTGCATCTATATGGCAATCCTGTGTAGCTTGGACCGGCCGCAATAACTCAAGTGGGCTTGCGGATCGAGAGGTCGCGTGTTCAAACCCCGGCCGGGTCAAACAAAAGACTTTAAACTTGGTAGTAGTGGCTTCCCTCCTAACGCTCGGGGCTAATGGGACAGCATTACGCCTGACTCGTCGGTGTCAGTATAATGGACCGACCGGGTTCAGTCCCTGAGCACATCATAAGTGCCCCTGTGCTGTAATGATAGAAATGTCGCTGCACAGTATCGGCAAAAGTGCCGGCAAATCCTATCCCGTCGCACTATTTACACTTTTAAGTATTTAATGTGGTATCCGACTGTATGGAGCTGGAGAGTCGCATGTTCCCGTCACTCTTTTTCAACCATTGCCATCCCCCGACAACAGGACTATGCTTCTGCCAGACACCATCTGGGTTCAGGTACATTTATTTGAAAGGGCAGCTAGCCTAGCGTATAGTAATTTCCTCATCAGTGAAGATCCCTTATCTTAGCAGCCATAGCAACCATCTTTGATGGCAACTTCAAGTTTTTTTCAGACGAATTGTATAGAAGAGTAGATTTTATTTTCTTGGAATTTCTACATTTGTGGTCCAAAAATTAAAATCTATACACCATTGGAAAGCTATTGAAATTCATATTTTTAGAATACAATATTTTTAAAATTGATAAATGCACAAAGAATGAATACACATAAATAAATAAAATTATTGGCTCATCCTAAAACAAAACGAACAGTGTATGTTTTGGGGTTGTGAATTTTTTTACCTTTTAAACTTTTAAAATATTGTTTTGATATTTAAAATACTTTATAAAAGGTGTTAAATTGATAATTTTTTTTAGTAAAAATAAAAACACAGTGGTTGGTTTAATACAACACATATTTCCAAATTTCGGCCTGCATTAGCTTCCCCCTTCCAAGATGGCTGCCCTAAACTGTATTATCCGTTCCTATGACATCACATGGAAACTATCTATCACAGCAGACATTGTCTTGTTTGTAGATAGTATTGGAAGGCAAACATAACTAGCCGCTGGCCTAAAGCTGAACCTATCATACATCAGTATAATATTTTTTATATTATCTCTTGGTCGCTATCTACCACTTGAAAAAAAGTGTTACGACCGGTGTCGCTATATAAGTTTATTAATAAATGGCACGTTTACTAAACGACGAAATAATGTAAGAGAAAGAACAAGCCAGCAACAAACTAGTACAAAAATGTTTTATTTAAATAAACAATTAAATCTATGGCGTAATAAAACAATAACAAATAAATGAGACAAAATTTCATGAATCAAAATAAATGTTAGCTTACAGTTTTCCCTTTAGGAGGTGTCCCTTTAATAGTCCAATTAATAATCAAACGTCTAATAATCCTGAAGAGTTTTCGGTAGAATGTCCTTGTAGATAAGCACAGTTGAAATAATCCAAAGGTAGAACAATACACGAATATAAATGATATAATTCAAAATTCAACACTTTTATATTTATATCACATGTAGAATATAGTAAGTCTACGTAAGTTCCAAAAGATTTAAGATAGAAGCTGCAAGTATTTCCAAACTATATGTCCAATCTCTAAAGCAAACTTTTTATCCAAACTTCCAAACTTAAAGACGTTTTCGCGAGTTTTTACGACGCATTCTTCGTGCGCATCGTTGATTACCTCTTTATTGTCTCCCTTACGAGAATACTCTCTACAAAGGAGAAAGTTGCATAGTATTCGGATACTACATGTACTCGTATACGAATTTTAGAAAAGAGTCGTCAATGTCGTCTTAACGGAAAATTCGTGCGAAAATCTAAGGCCGACAAGGTTAAAAGAATACAAGAAGGATTTAAGAGGTTAGATTTATCACGAAAACCCGAATCTTCTAGTGTTATTAACGTTGACCGTGGAGGTCGAGATGGATTATACCACTTATTTACTGAGAAAGAAAATGGGAAAGTCAGGGTCACTTCTGCAAACAGAATTGTACAAAATGTATTCAATTTTTTATGCCCAAACTAATTCCAAACATGTATATGTAATCATGACAAAAACATATTCATAGTTTCTGCAAATATATGACATTTCTAAAACAGCATAACCATGGACACTATTTTCATTATTTGTGACATAAAACACTGTAAAACATAAATATCCTCATAATGTTTAATGATTGCTTAATCTGTATTGTTTCAAACATAATGTTTTTTGTGTGTTATTTTTATTCAAATATAGGAGCTTGGTGCAATTTTATCATTATTTTAGAAAAAATATATTTTTGACTATTTTTGTTTCATACTGTTACCATGGAAACGACTTATTTTTGAAAAAAAAAACAACAACAACAACAACAGTACGATGACCCATAATTTTCTTTTTCTTATTTAATTCAACATTGAATTCTGTTTAAGCTTGCAAAAAAAAGTTTTTCAGAATATTCATTTATTTGCAGAAACTATGATTATTTTTTGTCATTTTTGCCAATCTTTGAACATGCAAATGCTAGTTTTCTTTATTGAAGATTATTATACTGTAATATGTAACATACAGCAGTAAAATAAAATGCAATTGGCAAGTGCTTTCATGTTTTTTTGTGTAAACAATGCTCTTCAGGATAATTTTACAAGTCCTTCATTAATTATGTATATTTTAACCATTTTTGGTCTGACGGTTGCCATGGAAACGGCCATTTTGCAAAACAACAACAACACGATAACATACTTTTTTCTTTTCATTTTTAAACTTATCATAAAATTTTACATCATATGTGAAAAAATAAAAAAAATATAGAAAGAACTATTTTTTATGAAACTGTAGAAAACGTCCTTAACTTTATTTCGGCAAACACACCCTTATATATACACAAAGAATTTCCAGAATATTCACGAACCCAGAACATTTTCGAAAACCACTTAAAAATAAACAATTGAATTTTCTAGCATGATCCTTTTCTTCTAGCAGTTACGTGAATGCTACGTCATCAAAACCACAACGGTAAACAACCCTTAACCTGACTAGCGTAACCTTAAACGCGGGTGTACTACTGTACATAACAAAAGTAATTAAAAAAAGTAATTAATCAAATGGTAAACAAAACACGAAAGGTATCCTGACCAATTTCTTTGCTCTTAACGTGGAAGGCTGACACAGTGTCAAATCACGCAAAAAACACGAACGAATGATATATGACATTCTCCCTGCCAATATATTTACACGTGTGTTACCGGACTAGCTTTGGTTTGGGGGTAAAGTTTGTAAGAACTGATTTCTTCTTCAATCGTTTAATGTGATTCAAGGATAAACAATTGCTAACAATGGATTGCAGTTCTTCACACGGTTTAATCAATTAATATCATTTACAAGTTAATTATCGTAAATTGTTAATAATAACAAATGTGATCTGGCAATATTTGATTAACGTAAAAATTACTTACCTGCTTTAATAGAATTAAATGCAAGATTCTTTGGCTACTCCATTACTGTCCTTTATCCAAACTCAAACTGATCTAATAGATTGTTAGTTACTTACTTGTCAATCCAATCTGTAAATGGCCATGGCCTCAAGGGAAGTAATAGGTGTATAACTTAATTAGTCTAAATTGAGTTATCTTTCTTTAATATTGTCTAGTCACCTAATTATCTATACAATACCTTAATTCTATTACATCTTTCACAAAGTTATTATTTTATAAGTGTACCATAACTTAGTCATATGACACATGTCAGGTACACTTCTAAAGAAACATGCTCCGAAAATGCCCAAATCCAACCATTATTATTTTAACCTCTGTCTCTGATGAGTGAGGAAGTGCATCGACAATTTAAATCTATATTGTTATCCGTTTAACCCCTTTGCTCTGTAGCGTATTCAGTAGTTACAAATATACAAATGTCATATTCATCTTGAGTGCACTTGTTAAGTGTTGGACGACGTTATATACCCAAAAAGTTGTTCTTACTTCATATATTTATGATAAAATGGACATCAAACGGACAAACTGTTGGACAGGGTAGACTCCAGCTCATAGTTTAACTTAAGCGTCTGGGTAGAGAAATTTTGACACCTTTTCTAATCGAGTCTTTAATGTAGATGATTATACCACTTCTGGCACATTTCGATTTGTGAGTCTATATTTCATATACGAGTGAATATGGTTACAATATCCATTTCAATCTATTCAACTGTTTTTGTTTGTCCATGATTCAAATAAATAAATTATGCAATATTTTGTAATAATATTAAACACTAACAACACTCTCACAGCACTCCTATTCGTTTTTGTATAGTAGCTTATTAATGTAAATGCTTGTCAATTCGAATAAATGCATCCTTCCCTTCTTCCTTGGCTTTCTTAGGAATTGGCATAAGTTGTCGCCTTCATGGCCATTGTTTTTACGTGGATACTGCACACTTATACCAAAAGCGGCCCCCATAGGTTTCTGGCATCCGGTCGCATTCTTGAACCAAAACGATGTACAATGTATGTGTATGAGATTTGCCTTGGCGTGGATCCCCTTAGGGAATTTAAAAGCACAAGACAAAATAAATGTTTAAAGGAAAAGGTAAAAGTGACAAAACTCTTAGGTGAGATTTACACAAATAGTTACCACATTGGCCATGAACTCAAAATATATTTAATAATAAAAAGCAACGTTTCAAGTAAACATTACACAGCAGTTAACTTATTGGAACGGTCACTCGGTAAGTATGGTTTAAGGAGCGCTCCAACGTCACACTTCTTGAGGTTTAGGACAAACCATGTAAACAAAAAATCCCCAGACCTATATAAATTACTTCGCAAACAATACAATTTAATGATTGATACAACATAACAATCTATTTTAAAAACAATTGTGAAGTTTGTACACGAGGTAAATGCCTCGGCAATTTAACAGTTAATCATTTGAAATGAAATAGTCAAAGCAATGGCGTATAATAAGGACTACTTAGTGAGGTTATGTGACAAAAGACAGTATCTTCATTGAAATGAAGAATTACTTATTTTATTTAAAACTGTCTATCAAAAGCGGCTCTTTTATATTCAAGACATTTCGCCACTTGCACTCTAAAGCAATTTCTCTGTAATTTTATAAAAAATTGTAAAATAAAAAGTGGATGAAAATAAACATAGAAAAAACAATTCAATCAAATAATTGGCTTTTGTGTAAATTTAAATTACCTTTAAATTTACATCGTTGTTGTAACATTTACTTAAAAATGCCCAGATAGTGTCCTTGGAACTCCGAGAGGTCGTGGTCTGCAATGTAGGAAAACAAATACTCATTTTAATTTCGTTATAAAATGAATAACAGTGAATTTAAATAATTGTGTTACATTTTATTATACACAAATACATGCTTTATAACAACTACGAACTTTTGGCTAGAGACACATTTATATACAATGAAACATTCAACATTATGATATTGTTGGTTTTCTTTGTATGTAAAACATTTATCACCCTTGGAGTTCAAGTAATTGATTTATAGGTAATATATACATATATAAATATGGCAAATCCTGATTCCATTAACATTATGTGTACTGAAAAAATAGTTCACTCATAGATACGATCCGCTAAAGCAACGCTTGAGTTTCGACTATGAAAGAAAAATCGACACAAAAGTAACATTAGTTGACCATTAAACTCATTTAAACTTCTTCTCGGGTCGTTTTTAGTTTAGTTCAAAAATTTAATTTACAATAAACAATTTTGTGTGTTTCTTCTAACAGAAATAATACTTCTCTTCTATATACCAATTGGACATTATTTTTCAAATACGTCACTACTTTCTTTTAACGACGTCATAACTTATATAACAAACGTCAGCGCTTGGACATTTTTTATTTAAAAAGTCGCTTATCTTTTCATTGCTTGCACATGAGAAACGCATCATGAAGCGCGATCGTAGAGCTCTGTAAAGCCCGTTGAAGTACCACACTCGGTTTTGCCGACAGACCGTTTCAAGGCGGTAACTCTTTTTTCGTCACATGTTTGTTCTTTCTTTTACATTTGGCTTGCATTTGAATGCCTTTGGCCTGTGTCTTTTCATGTTTTGGTATTTGTTGCAATGCTTATAGGACTTTGTCATATTTCCTTATTCAGTATTATGTCAGAATGAGTACCTTTGCCATACCAGTCCTGTCGGTGGGGGCATACACTCCCTGTAAAAAGTCCTCCAAGAGTAGCCGACCTTTGAGCTGTGGGTGGCGAACCATTATCACTCTTCTGATGTTTGACTTTCTCCCTTGGTATTCCTCCGCCATGTTCGTTTCGACTGGGCGACGTACAATCTTATCTCTTCATTACTTCTTTATACTTAACTCATCCAGTAGTTAAATTATGGACAGATCCGACATAATTTTCCTTCTTAGTAATTTTGTGTTGGAGTATAATAACTTGGTATAACTGACGTTGGAGGTCGAAAATACACCCTCGAGAGACGTCCCCTTGTTGAACTCCGAGACGGGTGGTTGCCAGGTCGTCAAACATTATTATACTTTTTATGGCTTCCGGCGGCAGGTGGGATCTATTTATGACCTTGACATCCGGTGACTCAAATGGAGAGCTTACCAAGAGCTATCCACTCTTTCATGTCCCTTTTAGAGGCTTGAAAAAAGCTGAAGGGAAAGAGCCAGCTAAAAAAATTGTTGCCGTTTTTTATTCAGCTAAAATATGACAAAGAAGACGCCATAAAATTGAATACAGACCAACTTCTTATTCAAACAAATAAACAGGTCTTGTCACACAAACCCTTGAGAATGACAGAATTTTGGGAAATTATAGTAAAGGCATTTGCCCACACCTCGTTGAATTACTCAAAAGGTGATATTCGCTGTCCAAACTTGTCTGGAGGTCCAAAGATACTTGATGAACTCACACCTCAAGTGGTGTCGGGCACTCGCAGAATCTTCTTAAAAAATCGGAAACGGATACCAATGAACTCATTTATAATGACCTTTTCCACACAACATTTTCCACAGACAATCAAAGAGGAATATCTTATTGTTAATGTAAACGTGTACATTTCAAACCCACTACGGTGTTACAATTGTCAAAAATATGGGCATCATTTCGTCAAATGCAATAAGGCTGCACGCTGTGCTTTTTGTAGAGAAGATGCTAGAAGTTTCATGGCGGGGGATTAAACCAGCCCTGTAAAATATGTGAACTGCTTCGGACCTTACGATAGAAGATACAAAGAATGTCAATCTTGAAAAAACATATAATTTCCAAATACCAAAGGTCTTTCGTTTCCGGGAGTTAAATATGGCAAAAAACAATAACATCTGAGCACAACCCTTAGAAAAAAATCACCATACGTTGCTTCAAGTAAAACAAAATGTATGTGTAAAGATATGTGTACATAGTACGAGATGAAAAATGTCACAAATACAGATAAAGTGATGATCCATACTAAATTCAAGACCAAGCCATCTGGATGATGCCAGAAAATGGTAAACAAGGAGCCATTATCAGCCTCGTCCAAATCTCATTCGAAAGTCCCAACTATCAACCACCACAAAAGTTATTAATGACCCAATCAGTATATCTGAAATGTGTGGATCATCAAGTCTCGAGCCCTCCTAGTAGTACAACTGGACAGACACAGAACGCATCCACGGAATGCCAAAAATAAAACACAGAGATTGTCTGTCACAGCACACTCTCCAAATAGATTTAAATATCTGGTGGGTCTCAGGCACTTTTCCACAAAGATCACAAATTAAAGCACCATAAATAAATAAATCATTAACAAACCCCATCCGATTATTATATGATATGATACTATATTATATTATTTTATTTTATATTATATTATATTATAATATGATATATTATGTTATATTGTTATAAATTATAAGATAATACACTGGGGTTGTCTTCGGTCTACCTTTAATGAACTTTTAACACTATTTGTTTTGCTTTAAATTCGACGGTGCTATGACTTTAGGAAACATCCTGAAGGAGAATGAATAAATTAATTTTAACGGGTAATCGTTATTTAATTTATTATATAATTTTATTCATACAGTGTGTGATATGGTGTCCAGGGGATCCGCGATTTTAGCCAACTCTAAACTCCCACATTACCAAGTCAATCTCACTACATATTTTCAAGCTGTTGCCATAAGTGTTACACTTTATTAAGTAATAATTATTTGCTCTGTTTATTCCACCTAATTCCAATGTACATAAAAACAAATTATTGGATGTTCTCGTTAATCAATTACTTCCACTATATATTCTTGCTGGGAACTTAAACGGCCATAACCCGCTATGGGAATGTGTCGATTTAAAAATATTGGCAATGCAAGATTTTGTTCCATATATTGATATTTGTCTAATGAATAACAAGTAGGCAATCTATCTGCATCCTGTAACAGAACAGTATTCATCTCATGGTATTTTATTTTGTCACCACTTGTTTGGATTTATTCTCAAAGCTTTGTTCAGAAATACTAGCCAAAGCTGCCTATGATAATATGGATGAATAAATAAACTGCTATTCAAATTTTATATATGACATAGCCAGAATAGCTGTACCAAGACATCACAACTTCAAAGAATAATAAGCATTGATTTAATTCTGTATGTCAAAAAGCCGTTGGAAACATTGAAATATGTATCGTACACATAACAATAATATTTAAAACGAAAGGCTAAATGCTGAAGAATAAGGCGGCAAGCAAAATAACGTTTCTAAATGAAATCGTAAAGCAGACTTTATTAATGGATGGTAAACAATAAGAAAAATCAGCGGTTAATTCAGCTTATCTCCTCTAATCTATTTAAAATAAATTCACCTATCACAAACAACAAATGTCGGAAACTTTTATACACAAATACATGCTTTATAACGAATACGAACCTGCGGCTAGAGACACATCCTTGAACAGCGAAACAATCATCATTATAATGCTTTTTGTATGTTAAACATCATCAAGCTTAGGCTTCAAGGTATTGATTTATAGGAACTATTTCCATGTATATATGACAAATCATGACTCATTAAACATAATGTGTACTGGAAGAATTGTTCACTCATACAAACTATTCACAAAAGCACCGTTTGAGTTTCTACTTTGAAAAAAAAAGTCGACATAAAGTAAAATAGGTTGACATTAAACTCATTTACACTTCTTTTCTGGTCATGTTTTCTTGATTAAAAATTGTATTGACAATATAAATTGTGTGTGGTTCTTCTAACAGAAAAAAAACTTAACTTCTATCTCTTTTAAACACCAATTGTGCATTATTTTTAATTTCTTCACTACTTTCTAACGACGTCATAATTTATCTAAGAAATGTCAGCGCTTATACATTTTATTAAAATAGGAAAACATTTTAATATTAATCATACACATACAAACAGTATAATAAAAAACAAAAGGCAAACAATTTAAGAATAACGCGGCAAGCAAAAGAAATCTTGGCAGAATTGCGTTTCTAAATTAAATAGTAAAGCAGACGATATTGATGTATAGTAAACAATAAGAAAAATCAAT
The DNA here is from genome assembly GCA_007844125.1 of Sinonovacula constricta. Lineage (NCBI taxonomy): Eukaryota > Metazoa > Mollusca > Bivalvia > Cardiida > Solecurtidae > Sinonovacula > Sinonovacula constricta. Next base: position 28,724,380 of record CM017564.1, read on the forward strand.
GGTTAATTCAGTTCAACTCCTCTAAACTATCTACAACTCACCACAAACAACAAATGTCAGAAACTTTGGCAATGATTAAAAAAGCATTGGAAAATTATTATTAAGAATTTAAAAAGAGTACAGCTTAAAACAAAAAACATTAATTACAAATATAACAATATCGAACATTACTACCTGGACTTTGCTGTCAGGGAGCTTAAAGCACATAACACTACTGGATCGGTATACATACAAAAACATTTAGCGCATACATTTACTTTTATCCATTTGTAATGAAATGGTTCACGGGAGAAGTACACGATTCTTGGAAAATGTATGTATTATTCCAATACAAGGAAAGGATCAGTCAAGTTATAGACCTATTGCTTTGATTAGATGTATTTGAAAAAAAAACACCTTCAAATTGTGATTAATAAAAGACTCGTTTGGTATCTTGAATTCTATTGATATAATTAAATTCTTATCACATACTAAATGGGGAGCTGTTCGAATTTACTGCAATTGTATCGATCACTTATACGAACAAAATTTGACTACGGTAGTATCGTATATGGCTCTGCCAGAAAGAACCTTCCTTCAAATGTTTGGCCTTGTTCACAGCCAGATACTTCTCCTCGCTAGTGGAACGTTTAGAACCTCTTCCGTGGAAAGTCTTAAAGTAGAAACAAATTAGTCATCACTATATCTAAGACTTACACTTCAATACATTACAAAACTTAAATCAAACCTTAAAAATAGTACATGTTATTTTTTACAGTCTTAATAGGTAAATAAGAAAAGGTCCTATCAAAATTTCCACAGATATTTAAATTAAATCTACCTGTAGACAAAGGCAAACAGGGTAAATATAAATGTGACAAAAATACAGAGACGAGACATAACACACAAAAAGAAAAACCATCAGTTACCGCCTTGGAACGTCAGTCGGCAAAAGCAAAAGCGCTCCAACCTATCAAGCAAACAGTGTAAATAAAAATATCCAGTCAAAGTCAAACTTTTCTTACTTCCTCTTGATCTAATATCAAATCTTCAAGATGAGAATTTGTAGTGTTTTCTGATTCGTTGTCATTAAGAACCTTGTCTTGGCAATCCCTAAAAGTGATTTTTTCTGAAATGTAATGGATTTTTCTTAGCAGGGATGTTGTTTTTGCTGGCTACCTAGTAATGTAGGCATCCGCAGAAGGGATAATGCAGATAAGAGCGAAAAACCAGCTTCAGTCTTTACTGAGACAGATCTTTGCATTTCATGCAATTGATTTTAAACCACGTACTAATCGGTAAATTTTAACTTAACAACCTAGTACAATTATTTACTACATGCAAATAAACCAAGGGTCGGTTTCAGTACCTCTATTTGTAGAGAAAACAGACGGGAAGATGTAACTCATACACGCTGTCGCATTGGACAAATTAGACTAGCTAATTTAAAAAAGAAGAAAAAAGAAGATCAAACTGAATGTGTTCGTTGTCGGAAACCAGTAACAGCTAATCACATTTTATTGCATTGTGCTGATACAAACCATGTTTAGTTAATCCTTCCATGCATGCTTATGCCATTTTACGCTTTTGACATGCATTGCATAGTTATGACTCTTTAGATTCTGTATTAATAGAGGTGCGTGTGTGTTTGAATGTGTGTGTGTGTGCGTGCGTGTGTGTGTGTGTGTGCGTGCGTGTGTGTGTGTGTGCTTACGTGCGTGTGTGCGTGCGTGTGTGTGTGAATGTGTGTGTGTGTGTGTGTGTGTGCGTGTGTGTGTGTGCGTGCGTGTGTGTGTGTGTGTGCGTGCGTGTGTGTGTGTGTGTGCTTACGTGCGTGTGTGCGTGCGTTTGTGTGTGGTGTTATTGTTGTTGTTTTTTAGTAGACAATTATATATACTGAGCATACATATTTAAAAAAAATCCTTTTCAATATTTTAAAGAAAATAAACGAAATAAGATGAATTTTTAAGCTTATATACATGTGCTATGAATGAAAAGGGTTAAAGTACTTTTAGTTGTCAATACTATGAACGAACTAATGTACGATTCAACGAAATTGGTATTCTTAATAAGTTAATAACCTTTGTTATGTTATATAATTATATGAATTATAATTATATAATAGTTTTTATATATTATTAGATTATAAAGATTATAATAATATTATTTATGTTATAAAAGTTTTACTTTTTATCCTAGCTTGTTTATCGTTATCATTGAAATTCGTATAGATTTTTATATTTCTACTTACGTTTGTTAATTTTAGCCCGATCATACTTTATTTTATATCGCCGTGTCATAAAACTTATAACACAAATACATAAAAAACGCATCGGATTTTAAAGAATTTTAACACCCACTCCTTGTCTTTTTTTTATTTTTTTTAATCTTATTTACAATCACGTGTTTGTGCATTTCTTCTAATGGAAGGCATACTAGGCGGACATAATTTTTCAATTACGTCACTAATTTCGTCAAATCTTATCAAAGAAAATGTCAGCGCTTGGAAATTGTTTATTCAAATATAATATATAAGTTATATATTTCCGTTGCTTACATTTGCGAAACCCCTCAGGAAGTGCAAAGTTATAGCTCTGTGAAACCGGTTTAAGCACCCCAGTCGGCCCCTTTTGCCGACTGACCGTTCTAAGGCGGAAACTGTTGGGTCGATTCGTTTTGTTAAATTACGCATCAGGGGCACCCGTGGCATAGTGGTAGAGTCGCCGTTTTGTAACTCCTCTGAGCCTCTCACCGCGTGGGTTCAAGTCTGTTCGGGGCGAATGTGAGAAGGTCTTCCTGTTGACTTGCGGTACGCCGGTGGTTCTACCCGGACATGTGGCTGGGGTCTTCCTCCACCAAAAAGCTGGACGTTGCTAAAATGATCATAAATAGTCGCTGCAATGTATTTCAAAAACAAAAACAAACACAAATTACGCATCACAGATTTGGTCTCCCTTTTACATTTGGATGTCATGTGATTTTCTTTGTCCTGTGCTTTTTTAAATTTTGATTAATGTTGCAATGCTTATAGAACTGTGTCTTATATTCTTACAATTGTAGTGTGTGTGTTGTAAATCTCATTTCAAGAACGCTCGAAAGTTTTTAGAATATTGCCAACAAACCCAAACTAGCCATAAGGCAGATGCGTGCTAGCACGGGAGATTGCCTGGTGTAATTTAGAGGGATAAAGGTAAGAGACATTTTAAAAAGTAACAAAAATAATTGAAACGCAGGGGTAACTTAGCAAACAATGCATACCCTATCTCTGATGAAGAGATAGAGATGTGGCAGTCACACAACTGTCGTTCTTTTACGAGCATGATGCTTTTAACATGGTACTTTTTGGGTTTCGCGATTGCTCCGAACATAATGATATGTGTAAGTGTGATAGGGTGCTCAAGACGAATTCCTTAGGAAGAGAACATTTAGAGTTTAATAAACGTAAGAGAAAGGCGCTAAAGGGTATGGATCGGAGGGGTGTTTGCAGTGTCACATCAAATTTATGGGCGAATACTGAAAATCCAAAAGAGATATTGTTAGTGTATTTAAACAATACAAAGCTTAACTTCCGCATTGTTATTCCTTTTCAGAGCACATATTTTGCATAGCATCAGCAACAAAGCATCTACTTTCAGATACATAATGGAAGAAAGTTTGTTCACACCAATTGGAGTTCTCTTGAACCAGATTCACATCTGTATCTGAAGGCAGGTGCTTGTTGTTGTTTACAAAGAAGGCGTACGAATACAAAAACAGCACACGCTATGATTCACTTGAGTTTATCCAACTAGTTACATATAATATTTATGTCACTGCTTTATGTCACTCCTGAAGAGCAAGTTATGTGATAAATGGTTATCTTCTATTTGCCTGAACGTGACCAAGGAGCTGTACCACTTTCAATTCGTTATACCGCGGTCCGGCTTAAGAGCCTATAACTTCCCTTGTCCTTTACCGATATGGCATGGTATAGATCTATTAAATCAAGATGCAACGTTTTAATCCTTATCATAGAAATAAAGACGTATTGTTTGTTTTTACTTCGTAATTCACTTATTTAAAGTTAAATATAAAGTTGTGTGGTGCATTAGTCTTCATACATAGATCCAATTTATCGAAAAAGACATCTGTTAGGTTTATGAATATAACAAGTAACAAGTCGGTTTGGATTGAACATGTACGATATCATATATATTTTAGTATGCAATTTATGTTACTGCAGCAGTAATGCAATATAATCCGAATTAAGTTTATAATTTTAAATAATAAGCAAAAAATCGTATTCCGTCAAGATGTGACATTTTTTTGTTGTTGCTGCATTTGGTTAAGTAAGCCACGTGTCCGCCGAAAATGACGCAACTAAACAAAAATCAGCGTAAGTGATTAAACTAAATGGTATTTTAACCCTTTAACACATTCCTGCCATTCACCTCGTAAGTAAGTCATCTACCATTGACAAAGGATGTATTTGAAGCATATAATCCCTGTGAGCTTATCTCATATCAACCCCCAAATGTATGTGTTTATTCGACCTTTGACAACAACTAGATGATATATACACTAGGGCCGTCAGTGTTCTTTTTTCAATCACACCCAGTTTTTCCAATTCATGCAGTTATTTTGCTCTTTATATAAGAATTTTGCAAATGAGCTTACTTAAGGATCGATGTTAAACTTGAGCGCGATGCCAGTCTTTCTAATCCAGTGAAGCAATCTTCAAAGTCAGTGTAATCGACGTCGTCCTACCTGTGGATAGTATACACAGTCTTACTAAGTTCCAGTGTCTTGTCCAAGTTGACTAGGAACCTTTATATTCATTACATAAAACTTCGGAAAAAGACAGCAAGTGCGAGGTGGGAGCTCTTTAAACCGGTTTAGGCACACAAGTAATTCCTTTTCTTTTATCTACTCATTTTCTTATGCGAGTTTTTCGTATTTTGTGCAATGCCTTTCGTAATGCTGTTTTTTTCACATAGAACTTGGAGAAATAAAAACAGCAAGTGTATGGCGAGAGCTCTGTTAACCGGATTTACCACCTAAGTCAGTCCTTTTATCGACTGACCTTTCCTTTGCGGGGTTTTCCTCTCTTCTGTAATGTCTTTTCCTAGTGTTTTCTCACATAGAAATTGAAGAATTTAAAGCAGCAAGTGCATGGCGAGGGCTCTGTTAACTGATTTAGGCACCCAAGTCAGTCCTTTTATCGACTGACCTTTCCTTTACGGGGTTTTCCTCTCTTCTGTTATGTCTTTTCCTAGTGTTTTCTCACATAGAAATTGAAGAATTTAAAGCAGCAAGTGCATGGCGAGGGCTCTATTTACTTACTAAGGCACCCAAGTTAGTCCTTTTATCGACTGACCTTTCCTTTGCTGGGTTTTCCTCTCTTCTGTAATGTCTTTTCCTAGTGTTTTCTCACATAGAAATTGAAGAATTTAAAACAGCAAGTGCATGGCGAGGGCTCTGTTAACTGATTTAGGCACCCAAGTCAGTCCTTTTATCGACTGACCTTTCCTTTGCGGGGTTTTACTCTCTTCTGTAATGTCTTTTCCTAGTGTTGTCTCACATAGAAATTGAAGAATTTAAAACAGCAAGTGCATGGCGAGAGCTCTGTTAACTGATTTAGGCACCCAAGTCAGTCCTTTTATCGACTGACCTTTCCTTTGCGGGGTTTTACTCTCTTCTGTAATGTCTTTTCCTAGTGTTATCTCACATAGAAATTGAAGAATTTAAAGCAGCAAGTGCATGGCGAGGGCTCTATTTACTTACTAAGGCACCCAAGTTAGTCCTTTTATCGACTGACCTTTCCTTTGCTGGGTTTTCCTCTCTTCTGTAATGTCTTTTCCTAGTGTTTTCTCACATAGAAATTGAAGAATTTAAAACAGCAAGTGCATGGCGAGGGCTCTGTTAACTGATTTAGGCACCCAAGTCAGTCCTTTTATCGACTGACCTTTCCTTTGCGGGGTTTTACTCTCTTCTGTAATGTCTTTTCCTAGTGTTGTCTCACATAGAAATTGAAGAATTTAAAACAGCAAGTGCATGGCGAGAGCTCTGTTAACTGACTTAGGCACCCAAGTCAGTCCTTTTATCGACTGACCTTTCCTTTGCGGGGTTTTACTCTCTTCTGTAATGTCTTTTCCTAGTGTTGTCTCACATAGAAATTGAAGAATTTAAAACAGCAAGTGCATGGCGAGGGCTCTGTTAACTGACTTAGGCACCCAAGTCAGTCCTTTTATCGACTGACCTTTTCTTTGCGGGGTTTTACTCTCTTCTGTAATGTCTTTTCCTAGTGTTGTCTCACATAGAAATTGAAGAATTTAAAACAGCAAGTGCATGGCGAGAGCTCTGTTAACTGATTTAGGCACCCAAGTCAGTCCTTTTATCGACTGACCTTTCCTTTGCGGGGTTTTACTCTCTTCTGTAATGTCTTTTCCTAGTGTTGTCTCACATAGAAATTGAAGAATTTAAAACAGCAAGTGCATGGCGAGAGCTCTGTTAACTGACTTAGGCACCCAAGTCAGTCCTTTTATCGACTGACCTTTTCTTTGCGGGGTTTTCCTCTCTTCTGTAATGTCTTTTCCTAGTGTTGTCTCACATAGAAATTGAAGAATTTAAAACAGCAAGTGCATGGCGAGGGCTCTGTTAACTGACTTAGGCACCCAAGTCAGTCCTTTTATCCCTTGACCTTTCCTTTACGCCTTATCCTGTTTTATGTAATGTCTCGTCCCAGTGTTTTGTCGCATTTACTTTCGACTGGCATGTATACGGCTTTGCCTAGTATCTTGTTGTAATTTTATTCACTCTTTTAGGATTGTTTTGGCGTACATTGTATATTGTTTCTTCAAATCCGTTTAACTATGAACAGGCTACTATAAATTAGGGTTACTCCATTGTTTTATCTTTAATTCAAGTAAAATAGTGTTTCGACAATCGAGTATTTCACGTTTTTGTACCAGTAACACTACTCTCTTAAAGCTGATGTTTATATGTTCAATGACGAAACTACATTTTCATAGGACAACTTTGTTACATTTAAACTTTCTTTCGCTAAATGAGCACTTTACATACATTTTAATATAAATAGGTCAATATAATATACAGAAAAACAGACTGAGACTATAAATCCCTAGAAAAACTATCTCTGGTACGTAGTAGTACTTTGGCTCCGTACCGTTATTTTATGTTTGCTAGTTATATCGAATCGAACACTTCTGTATCGGGCAAAAAATATTGATCCTGAAATAAGTATATAAAGACTTGTTCTGAAAAAAAGTATTTCTAAAATACTCGAAAGACGGTTCATGATATTCAGGTAGAGATAGGCCGATTTAGTTCAACTTTCATTTTCCGATAGTAGGAAGTTGTAAAACGATCGGATACATTCGGTAACGCTCGTCTGTCCTACTGACCGAGATGTGGGGCATCCTTGTTTCAGCAGCTGATCAATGAGAACAGCATTTTCAAATTTTATGCAATCATTTTTATGATACGAAAGTAAAATAACTTAAAATAATTAAACAATATAATATATGTTCGACCCATTAAGTGTGTTGGGATAAGCTAATTACGAACTTCGTAACCAGAATTATTTTTCCATAGCCTCCTATAAAGGGGTGCAAAAAGATAGTTTTTTTTTTTTTTTTTTTTTTTTTTTTTTTTTTTTTTTATTACATCGCACCAACACAATCATGGTCATATTGGTGACATCCAGCTAATTATTGGTGGAGGAAGATCCCAGAAAATGCCAAGTAGAACGACCGGAGCATCGCAGCTTCGCTGGAAAACCTCCCCACATGAAAATTCTCGACTCGAACCCACGTGGTGAGGGGCTGAGGACTTGTGAGCCAGCGACTCTAACCGTTCGGCCCCGGACGCCCCCGAAAAAAGATTGGACGCAAGTTTTTGATGACATACTCAGCAACTGAATGACGCAATTGAATGACACCACTGAAGTTAAAGCTCACGATGACTTAGAGCAGCAACCGTGGTTTTAATAAAGGAATTTACATTCGAATTAACATAAACAAAATCTAGCCATTTAACATCATATTCTGCACTTAACGGACTTAATTTCGTGCACTTTAGCAGTTCACCCATAATACGTAATTTGTATTTTTACCAACAATATTAATCATCGCCACCAAAAACTTATCTGGGGTTTCAACACTGCAAACATTCAATATTTTAATTATTTGTATGGTCACAGATAAACTAACCAAACATGAAAAAAAAGATAAAGAAAATAGCATATTTTCCATTTAGTTAAAATATGCAACCAATTTTTGAATTTATAGTTGACTAAAATTAGCTTTCAGTCCATCCACAACCACTGACGTCATAGCTAGAGTACAGCATCCATTAAACTTGTTTTTGCTATCATTATTCATACATCTCAAGACGTGGCACATTACAAGTAAGACAACAGCAAAAACGTTCAGGATTTACACTCTAACACAAAAAATCTAAATGAAACTCATACACCAGATTTAATCATGAATAAAAAGCTGTGTTAAACGGTAATCCAGCGTATGCCCTTAAATACAACATAAATTAACGAACTTATAATTGTGCACGCTTTTGAAAGATGTGAAGTGGGAATGTAAAATGTCATAATTATTATATTCATAGCGTCTTTAAATGCTAGTTTATTTTCTGAATGTCATGTCTTATTATCTGCATGCCTTTCCAATTCTCTTCCAATTCGCCCTATTGTCTATTTGCATGCTGCCTGTCACGCTGCCTGTGTCATGGAACTCACTTGCCTGTTCTTAGGGTATTAGATATACGTTTTGTCCGTTTTTAACATATTTGTTACTTCGAATATGTTATCTCAAATTAAGACGTAACTGACCTGTTTTATTCATTCTTATTATTGTTTAAAGATTGTATCATCTGATACATGTTGGCATCCGCCGACTGCCATCTGACCTTGCTGGTCACAAATCGACGTTTAATAATAAACCTCTATATATCTTTGAGATATTGTTTGTTATTGTTGTAGTTGCCCTTCATTGTTCGAACCTCCCACACCTCCAAGGCTTTCATCACAACACTAAAATATGTTGTTCACAATAAGCCTGCTCTACCGTAGAGACCGTGACACCTGCCTGCCTAATTTATGTCGGTCTGTTGTCTGCCTGCTGTCTGCATCTCTCTCTGCATGTCTGTCTTACTATCTGTCTGTGTGTCTCGTTGTGTGCCTGCCTAAGATATGTCTACTTGCTGTCTGACTGTCTGCTGTCTGTCTAATGTTTGTATCACTGTCTGCCTGCCTTTCGCACTCTGTATGTCTTACACCATGCCTGCATGATGCCTTCATGTCTTCCTGTCACACTGCCTTTTTGCTGCCTGTATTTTCGCAGTAAGCTGACAAACTGTCTAGCCACATGTCTCACAGATTGCTTGAGTTCTCCCCTGTTTACCTGTCTGTCTACCTGCTGCCTCCTGCCTGTCTCAGTATTTGCATTCTGACATCATTCTCCATTTGTTGCCTGTCTGTCTTACTATCTTTCTGCCTACTTTTTGTCTGCCTCTCTTAAGAGTTGCATGCTTTGTTGTTTGCCAGTCTGCTGTCCATCTGCCTGCTTAAAGCCTGCTGTCTGTCTCAGTGTCTGCGTGCCTTTTTTCACTGTCTAATTGCCTACTTTCTTCTGTCTGCCAGCTGTCGGCCAGCATGTTGTCTGTCTCACAGCCTGACTATCTGTCTCACGGTCTGCGTGACTGTCTTACGGCCTGCCTGCCTGCTGCCTCATTGTTTGTCTCACTGTCTCACGGCCTGTCTGCCTGCCTGTCTCAATTCAAGCCTGCTTGCCTGTCTCACGGCCTGCCGGCCTGTCTCACTCGTTGTCTGAATGTCTCACGACCTGCCTACTTACTGCCCGCCTACCATATTTTGGTCTGCTGCAAGCATGCTGACTGTATCTTTATCAGATTTAGTCTTACTAAACTGCCTGCCTGTTTTACTGTCCGCTGACTGTCCGTCTCCTGCATGCCTAGAGACTGGCAACCTTCTGTCTTCCCTTCTGTCTGTATGTCTGCATATCTCACTATCTACTTGCCTTCCTGATGTTGTCCCACTGTCTACCTGCCTTCCTGCTGTTGTCCCACTGTCTACCTGCCTTCCTGCTGTCCGTCCCACTGTCTACCAGCCTTCCTGCTGTTGTCCCTCTGTCTACCTGCCTTCCTGCTGTTGTCCCACTGTCTACCTGCCTTCCTGCTGTTGTCCCACTGTCTACCTGCCTTTCTGCTGTTGTCCCACTGTCTACCTGCCTTCCTGCTGTTGTCCCACTGTCTATCTGCCTTTCTGCTGTTGTCCCATTGTCTACCTGCCTTCCTGCTGTTGTTCCACTGTCTACCTGCCTTCCTGCTGTTGTCCCACTGTCTACCAGTCTTCCTGCTGTCCGTCCCACTGTCTACCTGCCTTCCTGCTGTTGTTCCACTGTCTACATGCCTTCCTGCTGTTGTCCCACTGTCTACCTGCCTTCCTGCTGTTGTCCCACTGTCTACCTGCCTTTCTGCTGTTGTCCCACTGTCTACCTGCCTTCCTGCTGTTGTCCCACTGTCTACCTGCCTTCCTGCTGTTGTCCCACTTTATACCTGTCCTTCTGCTGTTGTCCCACTATCTACATGCCTTCCTGCTCTTGTCCCACTGTCTACCTGCCTTCCTGCTGTCTGTTCCACTGTCTACCTGCCTTCCTGCTGCCTGTCCCACTGTCTACCTGCCTTCCTGCTGTCTGTTCCACTGTCTATCTGCCCTTCTGCTGTCTGTCCCACTGTCTACCTGCCCTTCTGCTGTCTGTTCCAGTGTTTACCTGCCCTTCTGATGTCTGTTCCACTGTCTACCTGACCTTCTGCTGTCTGTCCCACTGTGTACCTGCCTTCCTGCTGTCTGTTCCACTGTCTACCTGCTCTTTTGTTGTCTGTTCCACTGTCTACCTGCCTTCCTGCTGTCTGTTCCACTGTCTACCTGCTCTTTTGCTGTCTGTTCCACTGTCTACCTGCCCTTCTGCTGTCTGTTCCACTGTCTACCTGCCCTTCTGCTGTCTGTTCCACTGTCTGCCTGCCCTTCTGCTGTCTGTTCCACTGTCTACCTCCTTTCTGCTGTCTGTTCCACTGTCTACCTGCCCTTCTGCTGTCTGTTCCACTTTCTACCTGCCCTTCTGCTGTCTGTTCCACTGTCTACCTGCCTTCCTGCTGCCTGTTCCACTGTATGTCTGCCCTTCTGCTGTCTGTTCCACTGTCTACTTGCCTTCCTGCTGTCTGTTCCACTGACTACCTGCCCATCTGCTGTCTGATCCACTGTGTACCTGCCTTCCTGCTGTCTGTTCCACTGTCTACCTGCCCTTTTGCTGCCTGTTCCAATGTATACCTGCCTTCCTGCTGCCTGTTCCACGGTCTACCTGCCTTCCTGCTGTCTGTCCCACTGTCTACTTGCCTTCCTACTGTTGTCCCACTGTCTACTTGCCTTCCTGCTGTCTGTCGCACTGTCTACCTGCCTTCCTGGTGTCTGTTCCACTGTCTACCTGCCTTCCTGATGTCTGTCCCACTGTCTACCTGCCCTTCTGCTGTCTGTTCCACTGTCTACTTGCCTTCCTGCTGTCTGTTTCACTGTCTACCTGCCTTCCTGCCGTCTGTTCCACTGTCTACCTGTCTTCCTGCTGTTGTCCCACTGTCTACCTGCATTCCTGCTGTCTGTCCCACTGTCTACCTGCCTTCCTGCTGTCTGTCCTACTGTCTACTTGCCTTCCTACTGTTGTCCCACTGTCTACTTGCCTTCCTGCTGTCTGTCGCACTTTCTACCTGCCTTCCTGGTGTCTGTTCCACTGTCTACCTGCCTTCCTGATGTCTGTCCCACTGTCTACCTGCCCTTCTGCTGTCTGTTCCACTGTCTACGTGCCTTCCTGCTGTCTGTTCCACTGTGTACCTGCCCTTCTGCTGTCTGTTCCACTGTCTACGTGCCTTCCTGCTGTCTGTTCCACTGTGTACCTGCCCTACTGCTGTCTGTCCCACTGTCTACTTGCCTTCCTACTGTTGTCCCACTGTCTACCTGCTTTCCTGCTGTCTGTTTTACTGTCTACCTGCCCTTCTGCTGTCTGTTACACTGTCTACCTGCCCTTCTGCTGTCTGTTCCACTGTCAACCTGCATACTTGCTGTCTGTCCCATTGTCTGTAAGCCTGCTAATTATCAGCTAGCAGCATGTATATGTCTGACGTCTGTTTGATGCACGTCTATATTGTTTATCTGATTTCTGTTTGCTACATGTCTAATGTTTGTCCGATGTCTGTTTGATGCATGTCTATTGTTTGTCTGATGTCTGTTTGCTACATGTCTATTGTTTGTCTGATGTCTGTTTGTTACATGTTTGTTGTTTGTTTGATGTCTGTTTGCTACATGTATGTTGTTTGTCTGATGTCTGTTTGCTACATGTCTGTTGTTTGTCCGAAGTCTGTTTGCTACATGTATGTTGTTTGTCTGACGTCTGTTTTCTCCATGTCTGTTGTTTGTCTGATGTATGTTTGCTACATGTCTGTTGTTTGTCCGATGTATGTTTGCTACATGTCTGTTGTTTGCCTGATGTCTGTTTGTGACATGTCTGTTGTTTGTTTTATGTATGTTTAATGCATGTCTATTGTTTGTCTGATGTCTGTTTGCTACATGTCTGTTGCTTGTCTGATGTCTGTTTGCTTCATGTCTGTTGTTTGTCTGATGTCTGTTTGCTACATGTCTATTGTGTGTCTGATGTCTGTTTGCTACATGTCTGTTGTTTGTCTGATGTCTGTTTGCTGCATGTCTGTTGTTTGTCTGATGTCTGTTTGCCACATGTCTGTTGTTTGTCTGATGTCTGTTTGGTACATGTCTTTTGTTTGTCTGATGTCTGTTTGCTACATGTCTATTGTTTGTCTGATGTCTGTTTGCTACATGTCTGTTGTTTGTCTGATGTATGTTTGCTGCATGTCTGTTGTTTGTCTGATTTCTGTTTGCTTCATGTTTGTTGTTTTTCTGATGTCTGTTTGCTTCATGTCTGTTGTTTGTCTGATGTCTGTTTGCTGCATGTCTGTTGTTTGTCTAATTTCTGTTTGCTTCATGTCTGTTGTTTGTCTGATATCTGTTTGCTTTATGTCTGTTGTTTGTCTGATGTCTGTTTGCTACATGGCTGTTGTTTGTCTGATGACTGTTTGCTACATGTCTATTGTTTGTCTGATGTATGTTTGCTACATGTCTGTTGTTTGTCTGATGTTTGTTTGCTGCATGTCTTTTGTTTGTCTGATGTCTGTTTGCTACATGTCTGTTGTTTGTCCGATTTCTGATTGCTACATGTCTTTTGTTTGTCTGATGTCTGTTTGCTACGTGTCTGTTGTTTGTCCGATGTCTGTTTGCTACATGTCTGTTGTTTGACTGATGTCTGTTTGCTACATGTCTGTTGTTTGTCTGATGTTTGTTTGCTGCATGTGTGTTGTTTGTCTGTTGTCTTATTGCTGCATGTATGTTGTTTGTCTGATGTCTGTTTGCTGTATGTCTAACCGTATGCTTGCTTATCCCGCAGTTTCCTGCTGTCGGCCTGCTGCCTGCTTGCTGCCTTTCTTACTGATGGCCTACTGCCTGTATCATTACCCGCTGTGTGTTTGGATGCTGCCTGTTCCCTTACTTCCTGCGTGTCTGTAATGCATAATGCGCTTTAAGTTGTGATTTTATATACAATAAAATATAATTTGTACCTCTGAATGCACCTTTTAAAACACAGATATATGAATATCAATGTCTGTTTGCTACATGTCTATTGTTTGTCTGATGTCTGTTTGCTACATGTCTGTTGTATGTCCGATGTCTGTTTGATGCATGTCTATTGTTTGTACGATGTCTGTTTGATGCAGGTCTATAGTTTATATGATGCCTTTTTGCTGCATGTCTATTGTTTGTCTGATGTCTGTTTGCCACATGTCTTTTGTTTGTCTGAAATCTGTTTGCTACATGTCTGTTGTTTGTCTGATGTCTGTTTGCTACATGTCTGTTGTTTGTCTGATGTCTGTTTGCTGCATGTCTGTTGTTTGTCTGATGTCTGTTTGCTGCATGTCTGTTGTTTGTCTGATGTCTATTTGCTGCATGTCTGTTGTTTGTCTGACGTCTGTTTGCTACATGTCTGTTGTTTGTCCGATTTCTGATTGCTACATGTCTTTTGTTTGTCTGATGTCTGTTTGCTACGTGTCTGTTGTTTGTCCGATGTCTGTTTGCTACATGTCTGTTGTTTGACTGATGTCTGTTTGCTACATGTCTGTTGTTTGTCTGATGTTTGTTTGCTGCATGTGTGTTGTTTGTCTGTTGTCTTATTGCTGCATGTATGTTGTTTGTCTGATGTCTGTTTGCTGTATGTCTAACCGTATGCTTGCTTATCCCGCAGTTTCCTGCTGTCGGCCTGCTGCCTGCTTGCTGCCTTTCTTACTGATGGCCTACTGCCTGTATCATTACCCGCTGTGTGTTTGGATGCTGCCTGTTCCCTTACTTCCTGCGTGTCTGTAATGCATAATGCGCTTTAAGTTGTGATTTTATATACAATAAAATATAATTTGTACCTCTGAATGCACCTTTTAAAACACAGATATATGAATATCAATGTCTGTTTGCTACATGTCTATTGTTTGTCTGATGTCTGTTTGCTACATGTCTGTTGTATGTCCGATGTCTGTTTGATGCATGTCTATTGTTTGTACGATGTCTGTTTGATGCAGGTCTATAGTTTATATGATGCCTTTTTGCTGCATGTCTATTGTTTGTCTGATGTCTGTTTGCCACATGTCTTTTGTTTGTCTGAAATCTGTTTGCTACATGTCTGTTGTTTGTCTGATGTCTGTTTGCTACATGTCTGTTGTTTGTCTGATGTCTGTTTGCTGCATGTCTGTTGTTTGTCTGATGTCTGTTTGCTGCATGTCTGTTGTTTGTCTGATGTCTATTTGCTGCATGTCTGTTGTTTGTCTGACGTCTGTTTGCTGCATGTCTATTGTTTGCCTGATGTCTGTTTGCTGCATGTCTATCATTTGTTTGATATCCGTTTGCTGCATGTCTGTTGTTTGTCTGATGTCTGTTTGCTGCATGTCTGTTGTTTGTCTGCTGTCTGTTTGCTGCATGCGTGTTGTTTGTCTGTTGTCTGTTTGCTGCATGTCTATTGTTTGTCTGATGTCTGTTTGCTGTATGTCTAACCGTATGCTTGCTTATCCCGCAGTTTCCTGCTGTCGGCCTGCTGCCTTGCTGCCTGCTTGCTGCCTTTCTTACTGATGGCCTACTGCCTGTATCATTACCCGCTGTGTGTTTGGATGCTGCCTGTTCCCTTACTACCTGCGTGTCTGAAATGCATAATGCGCTTTAAGATGTTATTTTATATATAATAAAATATAATTTGTACCTCTGAATGCACCTTTTAAAACACAGATATATAGATATCAATTTTCATTAAATTTGTCAGTCAAAAATGTTTATTTCACTGTTTTGTCCCAGGATTAAACCACTTGGCGCATTCTCTCACCAGAGGGCGTGCTACACAAGTTTCGCTTACACCTCTGTCAACGCCGGGAAAAGTAGTTCTCATACACGTGATATTCTATCGTCACATGTCGCAAAATACTTCCCCGAAAATTTTGGTTAAAATATATCTTAAACATTGTTCTAAAAAAATAAAAATACCAATTTTCATTTTAAGAAAAATATATAGAGATCAAAATAATCTCACGAGCATTTTATTCCTTATTTATATTTTGTACAAGAATCTTGTACATTGGGCGTTGACAGAGGTGTAAGCGAAACTTGTGTAGCACGCCCTCTGGTGAGAGAATGCACTTGGCGATGAGTTTGCGACGATGAGCAAGTGATCACGACGGACCGAGAGTGATGACGTCATTTACAGACTTGTGGTAAAGACATTGTGGTTTGTAAATTATCTCTTTTAACAGGCAACATGTTCGTGTACCCACGCATGAACATACCAGACTGCATATAAAGGTTGCGCATGACTTCAGTATTAATAATAATTACGCGCTTAGATGGTTTGGTGTTTAACTAGCTTTAACCTTTTTAATTTCGAAATTCCTATACACATCGGCATTACTGAATATCATAATATCGAACATGACTGCAATATGCGCCGAACAGGACATCTTACCGTCCAAAATATTATGAAAAAAAGTTTTCCGCCTAGAAAATTTAAAAAAGTTTTCCGTGTAGAATATTAAGAACAAAAAAGGTTTTCCGTCCAGAATATTAAAAACAGAAAGTGTTCCGTCCAGAATATTAAGAACAAACACTTTCCGTCCAGAATATAAAGGTCAAAAAAAGTTTTCTAAGTTTCATACAGACATTCTATGTTTGCCAAATAAAGTCGAAATTTGTACTTATTGGATAAGTATGCGGCAACATACTTAAAATGATCATACATGTATATATATGCAGGCTCCTCAAACACAATCGCTAGAGTTATGGTCCTTGTGTTTCGCTCTCAACAAAGGGCAATCAAAGTAATCTCGGTTACCAATTGTTGATTAAATATAACTATGACAGAAAGAAAAAACACCCAAGCTTTTTAATGTTGTATCCGACATTTTGGACCAAAATATTTTTATTAAACATCTTAGTAAACCATTGGTATCTGAACAGATCTCGCAAAATGCTGTTTATTGATGTCCTACACCTGTCTGAAAGTGAAGCATGACGTCACAATCGTCATTAAAAACATGTATTTCCTATTTGAGCCAAGCAGCACAGTTAGCTATTTTTAAACCAAGAAGGTCACGTGACCACTAAATTAAAATCACGCTTCATACTCATACAGTAAATAACCTCTGACGTCGATGTCTATATTTAACTTAAATCCCCATCATGCTTATTTATAGACTTAGAAAGAATGGACATAAAACGACTAAAGTCACGATGTTTTAGCACACCCACGTCATCCCTTGTGACGTCGATGTCTATTTTTAGCAGGAATTCCATTCGTTCTTATTTATAGATTTGAAAAGTATAACATTTCAAGTATTGATTAACGAGTTTTACTTCCCAAAAATCGTCAAAGTTTAGTATGAAGTATGTTGTTTATTCTGCATAACTTATGCACAAATACCCCCAAACAGAGGTAAGATATTGTTACATATATAAGATATAGGCAAACAGTCGAATACCACAATTAACATCAATTACTTAATAATATGAGAGCAGTTTAAACAGCACCATCCAGTAGTTACAAACATCTTTGCTCTTATAGGTGACTTCACAAACGGAAACTGTGCTCCACGTCTACGATCTTTGCTTTTATAGGTGACTTCGGAAACGGAAACTGTGCTCCACGTCTACGATTTTGCTTTTATAGGTGCCTTCGGAAACGGAAACTGTGCTCCACGTCTACGATTTTGCTTTTATAGGTGACTCGGAAACGGAAACTGTGCTCACGTCTACGATCTTTGCTTTTATAGGTGACTCGGAAACGGAAACTGTGCTCCACGTCTACGATCTTTGCTTTTATAGGTGACTTCGGAAACGGAAACTGTGCTCCACGTCTACGATCTTTGCTTTTATAGGTGACTTCGGAAACGGAAACTGTGCTCCACGTCTACGATCTTTGCTTTTATAGGTGACTTCGGAAACGGAAACTGTGCTCCACGTCTACGATCTTTACTTTTATAGGTGACTTCGGAAACGGAAACTGTGCTCCACGTCTACGATCTTTGCTTTTATAGGTGACTTCGCAAACGGAAACTGTGCTCCACGTCTACGATCTTTGCTTTTATAGGTGACTTCGGAAACGGAAACTGTGCTCCACGTCTACGATCTTCGCTTTTATAGGTGACTTCGCAAACGGAAACTGTGCTCCACGTCTACGATCTTTGATTTTTAGGTAACTTCGCAAACGGAAACTGTTCTTCACGTCTACGACCTTTGCTTTTCTAGGTGAACTCGGAATCGGAAACTGTGCTCCACGTCTAAGATCTTTGCTTTTTTAGGTGAACTCGGAAACGTAAACTGTTCTCCACGTCTACGATCTTTGCTTTTATATGTGACTTCGGAAACGGAAACTGTGCTCACGTCTACGATCTTTGCTTTTATAGGTGACTTCGGAAACGGAAACTGTGCTCACGTCTACGATCTTCGCTTTTATAGGTGCCTTCGGAAACGGAAACTGTTCTCCACGTCTACGATCTTTGCTTTTATAGGTGACTTCGCAAACGGAAACTGTGCTCCACGTCTACGATCTTTGATTTTTAGGTAACTTCGCAAACGGAAACTGTTCTTCACGTCTACGACCTTTGCTTTTCTAGGTGAACTCGGAATCGGAAACTGTGCTCCACGTCTAAGATCTTTGCTTTTTTAGGTGAACTCGGAAACGTAAACTGTTCTCCACGTCTACGATCTTTGCTTTTATAGGTGAACTCGGAATCGGAAACTGTGCTCCACGTCTACGATCTTTGCTTTTTTTAGGTGAACTCGGAAACGTAAACTGTGCTCCACGTCTACGATCTTTGCTCTTATCGGTGACTTCGCAAATGGAAACTGTGCTCACGTCTACGATCTTCGCTTTTATAGGTGACTTCGCAAACGGAAACTGTTCTCCACGTCTACGATCTTTGCTTTTATAGGTGACTTCGGAAACGGAAACTGTTCTCCAAGTCTACGATCTATAGTTTTATATGTGACTTCGGAAACGGAAACTGTGCTCACGTCTACGATCTTTGCTTTTATAGGTGACTTCGGAAACGGAAACTGTGCTCACGTCTACGATCTTCGCTTTTATAGGTGCCTTCGGAAACGGAAACTGTTCTCCACGTCTACGATCTTTGCTTTTATAGGTGACTTCGCAAACGGAAACTGTGCTCCACGTCTACGATCTTTGCTTTTCTAGGTGAACTCGGAATCAGAAACTGTGCTCCACGTCTACGATCTTTGCTTTTTTTAGGTGAACTCGGAAACGTAAACTGTGCTCCACGTCTACGATCTTTGCTTTTATAGGTGACTTCGCAAACGGAAACTGTGCTCCACGTCTACGATCTTTGCTTTTATATGTGTATTTCTGAAAAGAAAAATTGTTCCAAACTGTTGGATACAGCCTTTAAACTTTCAAATTTCTGCAATAATAATCACAGTCACTTGCTGATGAAGTTAACTTTGAGAAACTTAACCCATACACCACGAACAAGTATAAGTGGTTTAGCAAATATTCATCCTTTGTTAACTCTTGCTGACGTAGATTTGACACACAAGAATCCTTTAGATCTTAGCAAATATCCATCCTTTGTAGTCACTTGCTGACGTAGATTTAACACACACAAGAATCCTTTAGATCTTAGCAATTATCCATCCTTTGTAGTCTCTTGCTGACGTAGATTTAAAACACACAAGAATCCTTTAGATCTTAGCAATTATCCATCCTTTGTAGTCTCTTGCTGACGTAGATTTAACACACACAAGAATCCGTCAGATCTTAGCAAATATCCATCCTTTGTAGTCTCTTGCTGACGTAGATTTAACACACACAAGAATCCGTCAGATCTTAGCAATTATCCATCCTTTGTAGTCTCTTGCTGACGTAGATTTAACACACACAAGAATCCGTCAGATCTTAGCAAATATCCATCCTTTGTAGTCTCTTGCTGACGTAGATTTAACACACACAAGAATCCGTCAGATCTTGGCAAATATCCATCCTTTGTAGTCTCTTGCTGACGTAGATTTAACACACACAAGAATCCGTCAGATCTTGGCAAATATCCATCCTTTGTAGTCTCTTGCTGACGTAGATTTAACACACACAAGAATCCGTCAGATCTTAGCAAATATCCATCCTTTGTAGTCTCTTGCTGACGTAGATTTAACACACACAAGAATCCGTCAGATCTTAGCAAATATCCATCCTTTGTAGTCTCTTGCTGACGTAGATTTAACACACACAAGAATCCGTCAGATCTTGGCAAATATCCATCCTTTGTAGTCTCTTGCTGACGTAGATTTAACACACACAAGAATCCGTCAGATCTTAGCAAATATCCATCCTTTGTAGTCTCTTGCTGACGTAGATTTAACACACACAAGAATCCGTCAGATCTTAGCAAATATCCATCCTTTGTGGTCTCTTGCTGACGTAGATTTAACACACACAAGAATCCTTTAGATCTTAGCAAATATCCATCCTTTGTAGTCTCTTGCTGACGTAGATTTAACACACACAAGAATCCTTTAGATCTTAGCAAATATCCATCCTTTGTAGTCTCTTGCTGACGTAGATTTAACACACACAAGAATCCTTTAGATCTTAGCAAATATCCATCCTTTGTAGTCTCTTGCAGACGTAGATTTAACACACACAAGAATCCTTTAGAGCCTTAACATTTCAAAGGTTATATGCGATGTTGATGTTTGTGACATTTTTTTCAACTGCAAGAATATAATTAAAAAGCATGTAAACTATACTGATCATTATTTTAATTAGACGTAATTCAATAGGTTACTGATCTTTCTATTCATGTTAACAGTAATATGCCTATATCGTCAACACTATAACTACTAAACCAATTTAAATCCAATTTCTTTGTACCTCTTTGTATTGTTTTCTTCTTTCATTTACCAAATATAGGCAAACACTACTTGTTATATACATAGAAGACAAATAATTTATTTGGATGTTTAATCTTTATAAGACACACTATTAAATTTTTGTACAATTAATAATTACATGAATTTATATACAAGTTCGTATTCTAGCTTCAAAGCAAAATTGACATTTATACGAAACAAAAATTAAAAGAAAAATTCTTAATACTTCATCAGTCTCCAATGAAATGTGTTCATTTAAACGTATTGTCAAAGATATCCGTGTGTCCGCTATTTCGTCGCAAAACAACAAAAAAGAGAGTTTTATTGCGGACGCACGTGCGGCGGACATCGGAGTATCTGATAAGGAATAATGCACGTGAAAAACTACTTGAAACGTTTCAGTGTCACAAAACGGCAGGGCTGGGAAAAAAATCTGTTCAAAGACTTGTCCTGGACAAAAATGACTTCTCCGAAAATGTGCGTCGTCTTCAATTAACAAACCCAACAACACATTTTTCATATCTACAACTAACAAACAATGTATAACAACAATTGGTTTCTCTTATTTTTTTGTCTAGAATCGTTAATGTATTTTTATGATTTGTTGTTTTTGGACAGGTGCGTGCATTGTACATGTACCGTCTGTACATGTTGTTGATAAATGTTCCTGGCATGAAAACGATTGTCTTCATCGCTAATAAGAAACCACTGTTTATTTGTTATTTGTCCGATTGCCGATTTATAACTTGACCAGGATTAATTTAATAATCAATGACCAATAACCCGAAAATGCATTATGACTTGTCCGGGACGTCGGGCTGTCGTATTTTTTCTAGCACTGAATAGATACATTCTTTAGTTTCGGAAAGTGTGGCGTTACCCGCTCCCCGGTCTTGGTTCATTTATTCTACCCATTCTGTATATCTCTATAGTGCTCAATTGTTTCGCAAAAAGAACAAAAACAACTTCGGTGTGCGTTGTAGAATTTTGAACCCTCATTTCTCCTTCATTTCTTCTTCACAAATTTAAAAGTTCTCAAATGTTGTATATCCTGGAATGCCAAGGGTGCGTTCTGGCGTTTACAACACACCTGGCCCAAACACGATACACTTTACCAGTATTTTTTCAATTGAATTCATAAATATATTTTATTTCATGTACGTTCCGGGCGCACACCACCCACTCAACATCAGTTAGTGACTGGGCATATTTACCTACAATCAGCCCAAAACCGCCGAGTATATATGCCTTTGTACTGCTTAATTGATCATTGATTTTCTTCTTCCCAGTCAGGTGGGCGAAGCTGCACGTGTATGGATGGGATGGGATGGTTTTTGCCGGTATTTTCGCCGATACAGTGCAGCGACATTTCCATCATTTTAGCACAAAGGCACTTATGAGGTACCCAGGAACTGAACCCCGCCGGTCCATTATGTTTACACCGACGAGTCAGGCGTTTGTGCCCTACTAGCCCCGAGCGTTAGGCAGGAAGCCACTATTACCAACTTTAAGACTTTGGTAGAACCCGACCGGAATTTGTACCCACGACCTCCCGATCCGCAAACCGACCCTCTACCTAGGTGTATGGGTGTTTGCATTAAACTACATTGTGACATAGACAGAGCCAGCCCTTCCTCCAGCTTTTAGGTTTGCATGGGAGGGGGCGGGCCTTATTTATAGATTAGCATGGGGGCGGGCCTTATTTTTTGCGCGGTGTCTTCTTTCTTCAATGAACGTAAAAGTAAACTATCCCCATGCTGCGTAATCTATGTTGTCATTTATTCATTGTGTGTTTTTTTTATCCTATCAGGATTGTGACGTTGAACATTCCTTGGATGGATATTTGACGCTGGTTACTCAACTCTATCTACACACGAAAAGAAAGTTACAATCGTGTACACTTCTTTAGTGGGTAAAATTTGTCCTTGGTTCAAATATTTAAGTTCTTTAATAGTCTACACATATTACTTCTCCCTTCATCTAAATAAAATGTGGACCACTTAGATCTAAATATGTCATCACGTTAACTTTTTTCTGCTTTCAATAGATTTGCTTCCTCCACCAAACCACCCCACCCCCACCACTGGTTGTATTTGAAAAAAACGCACAAGAATTGCGAAGCCAGAACTCTGTAAGCCAGTTTAAGTCCACAGTCGGTCCATATTGCCGACTGACCGTTCCAAGGACTATATATATATTAAACACTTTACAAGTCGTGTGGACGCTGTTACACTTTTTAGCAAACTAATCATTTTATTTTACTTTCATCGTCTGATTAAAATATTGTTGTGGTGTTTTATCTATATTTTGAGTATAATTTCTTTTCTTTAACTTATTAATTCCCATACATGTGGTGTTAAAATAATGTCAATATAAAGAATAACTAGCGCTTTTTAACGTTCATCGGTTGATGAACCATGTTGGGTTGTGTTGTCTAAACTATTCTGTGAAGGCCTTCCGACTCAACAATGACTTAAACAGGACATCACAGAACCCAGTACAGTTGAACGTCATCAATTAAAGGTAGTACTAATTTGGACCCTTTTTTCTAAAATAACCAAATAAGTCATTGTTACCTGAAAAAGGTTTTGGAAAAATGCTGTTCATTGATTCACTAGATCTGTGTGAAAAGTGAAGAATAAATCACCACTCGTCATTGCAAACAGGTATTTCCTATCTAAGCCACGCAGCACAGTAAGCTATTTTTAAACTAAGAAAACCACGTGACCACTTACTTTTTATATCACGTGACATGACCAAGCGGGTAATCAGCTCTTTGATGTCCAGCTGAAATCTCCAGCGTGCTAATTTTATAGTGTTTAAAATAATGGACATTATAAAACGATGTTTTTTCTCCGTGACAAAATTTCATCCCTCCGTGACAAAATCCTCCTGTTCATTTAAGCATAGGCAGACAAAATTCCTCCTTTAAATTTTTCAAAGACGACAAGATCCATCCCTTAAATTAATAAATGACAACATCATTATGCTCTTCTTATCGCTTATAATGCAATTAAACACGTGACATATGTACCAGGTGTACAGTGATATCTCCGCTTGAACAGTGTTTTTCCTTGGTCTGGCGATTTTATTACGTGTACAGAGAATACCAATGACTATTTGTATGTATATTTGTGCATTAAAGTACTTCGCCTTAAGTTTTGCATTTTTTGAAATTGAGTTTGTGCATGCATGCGTTCATTTAAACATTTCGATAAATTATATGTAAGGAGTTTAACATTTCAAAATGATAATTACTTGTGCATTATTCCTACTTTCATATTGAATGAATTTTATGTCATTTTAATTACAATTTTATGATTTCATTATCTTAATTTTACGTGCATTATAATGTAAACATATAAATATATAGTATTATAATTGAAATTATGTTGTTATACATATATAATATAATAATTTCAATTATAATACTATTGGAAGAGTTTTCATGACAATATTATTAGTACTTCTCTTTTTATAAAGTCAGTCAAGTATTATATTCTTATCTTATTTATATTTATTTATTTGATTCTTTATATTTGTGTGTGAGTGTAGGTGTGTGTAACATTAATTTTCTGTTTATGTTGTTTTAATTTATGCCGAAATTTTATGCTAAGTATTTAAGTACACCATTTATTTTACACCACAATCAAAATGGAAATACATGTAAAAGGTGAAGAATGATTCTTGTCTTTGCGCTACAATTGGCTCTTTTGATTTAAGGGTACTACTTACAAAAACAGCTTCAACGCAAGTTTCTCCTTTTCTGTGAGAGATCTAGACTTTACCACATTTTAACTATGTTTGTGTGAGTACTTTGTAACAGCCCTGGAAATGGAATTCCACATTTTTAATGCGATTAAATGCACAAAACTAAGTTAAATTGCGCCAAACTTGACCGAGATAGTTTTCTCTCATAAACGGAGGGAACTCTTACATAATAAAACGGTGTCAACGTAAAAATCGCTTGGCAAAACGTCAAGAATAAGAGAGAATAAGCGTGCACTTGTGTGAAAAAGAAATACTTTGATAAACAATCTGTAGACTTAACACGTTGCTAAATGGCACAAATACAGCGAAACCTTGAAAAGAAACACAGAGTGAGTTAGAGAGAGAGGGGGAGCGAGTGACACACAAAGAGACAGAGAGACAGACAGACAGACAGAGAGGTAGAGGGAGAGAGTGACACACAAAGAGAGAGAGACAGACAGACAGACAGAGAGAGAGAGAGAGAGAGAGAGAGAGAGAGAGAGAGAGAGAGAGAGAGAGAGAGAGAGAGAGAGAGAGAGATAGATAGATAGATAGATAGATAGATAGATAGATAGATAGATAGATAGGGAGAGGGAGAGAGAATAAGCAACACGTTTGTAAAATGTAGTTCAAGTTTTTCTTTACAAATAAAACTGACATTATACACGCAGTTTATATGATACGAACCTAAGACAATTAAAATTTCCGGTAAAATGGCGTTTTTCTTGCAAACAAAAGAAAATGGTTTCAGTGTGATTTTAAATTGACGTAGATATAAAGATCGTGGGACGTACGAGCATTGCGTGAGCAACGTGTGCTTGCTTAATTACATGTTACGTGTTTTTATCGGATATTTTGCCTCGGATTTTAACAGATGGAAAATATAGATGCGATAAATAAATGAGTCGCGGAAAAAAAATCCATCCACTTTTATTTGTTGAGGAAAATTGGGATAAACACCAGCGCGTAGTTTCGCGGCGACCTCTAGCGTAAAAACGCAAACGGTTCCCGGCGTCGTATTAGAGTACTTAGTAACTTTTACATTATAATGAGGGTTGGGATTGGCCGGCACTTTTGCTGATACTGTGCAACGACATTTCTATCATTATAGCACAGGGGCACTTATGAGTTGCCCAGGGACTGAACCCGGCCGGTCCATTATACTGACACAGACGAGTCAGGTGTAATACTATCCCCTTAGCCCCGAGCGTTAGGCAGGAAGCCACTACTACCAACTTTGAAGTCTTTGGTTTGACCCGGCCGGAGTTTGAACCCGCGACCTCCCGATCCGCAAGCCAACGCTCTACCAACTGAGCTATTGCGGTCGGTACATTATAATGAGAACGATGCTATTGTAACGCTATAATTTTATTACGACGACATTTTAAAAAAAAATATAGTGCCGATTAGCATTATAATGTTGCAGTTGAAGCATTTTATTAAATAAAACTTACCGAATGCAATATTGAGATACAAAATTATAAATTCAAACACAAGAACAAACATAATATTGCCATAATGAAACAAAGGTAAGAATATCAAATTACTATTTTAATAATTCTTTTACCAAATGCAAAAGTATAGTTTTGGAATTTAAATTACATAAGATCGATTGACATTTAAATGTGCATGGCGTATAAGGAATCACCATGTTGAAATGTGAATCAACATGTTCGAGTTTCTAATATAAATCTCTACCAAATTGTTATGTATTTGTGCGTTTTATCGTATTATTTATGTGTCTAGTTCAACTCCATGGATAGGATACACAATTAAATCACACGTGCTCCCTTTAATACAATTCAAAGTACGAACAGCATAAAGTGCATTGGCGACGGTGCTCTGAATCATAAATCATGCCTAATGCTTTCAACTAAGTAAAATGGCTGGAAACGCATTTTGTTGCATAAAAAATAAGGCGCTCCGGGTTTATTGCGGGTAAAGTAGAAATGAAAGAAAATTTGGATGAGAAATAAGTTTTGAAGGGTAATTTCGGGAGTATGGTTGAAAGAAGTGGAATTTTGCACAAAGGGCGTTTCTTTGTTTCCCTTTTGACGTATCTGGCTACTCGACTATGCAGTGTAACATGCATGACTAAAACGTAATCGGGCAGCTTTGCATTAACAAACCTTCTTTACTGCCGTCATTTTTGCTCTCTGTATTACGTATATGTTAAAATGACAAATTATGATGTACAAATACCTAATTGCCAGTCTAACTAACCGCCTAATTGTTGGACAGGTATTCAGTTTTGACGACTTCAATATTATATCATCTGTGATTTCAAAAATGTATTCAAATGTTTCAAGGTGGTTTTGCCTGTTACGACAATCAGCAGCAACAAAACTTAGAAAAACTTCTCGATACCGAGGGCCGGCCGCAATAGCTCAGGTGGTAGAGCGTCGGCTTGCGAATCGGAGGTCGTTCAAACCTTGACCGGGTCAGACCAAAGACTTTGGTAGTAGTTGGCTAGTTGGTAGTAGTGGCTTCCCTCCTAACGCCCGGGGCTAAGGGGACAGCATTACGCCTGACTCGTCGGTGTCAGTATAATAGACCGACCGGGTTCAGTCCCTGGGCACCTCATAAGTGCCCCTGTACTATAATGATAGAAATGTCGCTGCACAGTATCAGCAAAAATGCCGGCTAACCCCATCCCTCTCTCCTCGATACCGAGCGATATCAGACGTATTTCAAAATTCAATACTTCAAACGTACGTCTCGTGTGTTGCTTATGTTTGTGAATATATTTTCTTAGTTTATGCAAGCATGATAGCAAAAAAAAGGTGACGGTGATTCAAAGTTCACTAACTTTCAATCAAAACTAAAAACAATGTCTATAATTAGTTTCGGAACAACGATTTTGCGGTACACTCTTCCTGAAAAATCGAGCTTTACCACTACCATTTTAAACAACTTTGGTATGTCGCGACCCGGTATCGAACCCGGGGCCTCCCGTACCTGGAGCCGATGTATTTTGATTCTGCAGAAGTTGAAGCATAGGTCGATATTTTATTTAGTTTGTATACTTTGTACATTATCGTAGCAATACCAACAAAAACAATACCAACCACGTACTGAGTAAATACAAATTTAAATGTATAAATAAATAATTAAGAATCTTGTTTAAACCATTTATTATCCATATATAGATATAATTATTTAATATACATTTAAATTTGTATTTACTCAGTTAGATGATCCATATAGCACTTTCGTCAGGACAACATTATTGTTGTGCGTATCGCAACTGTTCGAAATTCATGTCTAAACAACGGAAGCCGCATATTCCGTACAATCGGTCTGCGGGGTGCGCGTATGTACAACGACATAGCAGTTATTCGTAAAATTGATATTATTTTCAAACTTGCTTATGGAAATCAACAAACTTTTCAGAAGACTGTTATTGCATATGTTAAAATATAGTAAATAACACCAAAAATAATGCTATTTTTTGTCTTACTTTATCAGTTTTCTCGATTAATAATGGTTTTCACGGCATTAGCATTGTCCGAAAAAGGTTGAAAAGCAATTTAATACACTCAAATTTCGTCATTAACACACAATCATACGTTACAAAATAAGCCAAACTGTCTCATAAATTTATTCCTACGCAACGAAAAAGAAAAAAAGATACTCAAATGAATGTTTTATTATGATTTTATGAGTCGGGTCGCTTTAAAAAAATGTTGCTGCTTGTTTGAATTTTAAAAAATTGCATTAAAGTATCAACATTAGATATTTATCATTAGTTACACTTTATTATTTAATCAAATACAAAAGCATTCACTATTTTTAACGTTTAGTAACATAAAACAAGTTTACTTCAAAACGCTTTACACACATGTACCATCATCACAACCCTGACAGAAATACGATCTTTACGGTAATCCGGAATTTATGCGTGATTTCAGACATGTACTGAAGAACACAAACAAACAATACAATTAAAAAGAAAACAAAAATCAGAAGCGGTTAAAAAGTTGAAATTAACCATATTATGGATAAACCGTCTGTAGAACAACAATTTTCTTGTTAAAAGTGTCTTTTTCAAAATCAACAAGACGACCCATCAGACTTACTGTTTTTTATCACTGTACTCTGCTCAGTAAGTTCTAGTGTTGTGGAAAATTTCCAATCAATATCTTTGGTACCTTTAGAGATATTTTCCAGACAAGCAACAATTGAGATAATTAAAATATAAACTAACTATTTCCTATTTACATATGTACAACAACATCATATGCTCCGTAAAACAACACCATATGTTCAGTACAACACCATATGGTCAGTACAATACCATATGGTCAGTACAACAACATATGCTCAGTACAACACCATATGCTCTGTAAAACACCACCATATGCTCAGTACAACAACACCATATAACCCGTAAAACACCACCATATGCTCAGTACAAAAACACCATATGCTCAGTACAACAACACCATATGCTCAGTACAACAACATCATATAACTCGTAAAACAACACCATATGCTCAATACAACAACACCATATGCTCAGTACAACAACACCATATGCTCAATACAACAACACCATATGCTCAGTACAACAACACCATATGCTCAGTACAACAACAACATATGCTCAGTACAACAACAACATATGCTCAGTACAACAACATCATATAACCCGTAAAACAACACCATATGCTCAATACAACAACACCATATGCTCAGTACAACAACACCATATGCTCAGTACAACAACACCATATAACCCGTAAAACAACACCATATGCTCAGTACAACAACACCATATAACCCGTAAAACAACACCATATGCTCGGTACAACAACACCATATAACCCATAAAACAACACCATATGCTCAGTACAACAACACCATATGCTCGGTACAACAACACCATATAACCCGTAAAACAACACCAAATGCTCAGTACAACAACACCATATGCTCAGTACAACAACACCATATAACCCGTAAAACAACACCATATGATCAGTACAAAACACTATATGCTCAGTACAACAACACCATATGCTCAGTACAACAACACCATATAACCCGTAAAACAACACCATATGCTCAGTACAAAAACACCATATGCTCAGTACAACAACACCATATAACCCGTAAAACAACACCATATGCTCAGTACAAAAACACCATATGCTCAGTACAACAACACCATATGCTCAGTACAACAACACCATATAACCCGTAAAACAACACCATATGCTCGGTACAACAACACCATATAACCCGTAAAACAACACCAAATGCTCAGTACAACAACACCATATGCTCAGTACAACAACACCATATAACCCGTAAAACAACACCATATGCTCAGTACAAAAACACCATATGCTCAGTACAACAACACCATATGCTCAGTACAACAACACCATATAACCCGTAAAACAACACCATATGATCGGTACAACAACACCATATGCTCAATACAACAACACCATATGCTCAGTACAACAACACCATATGCTCAGTACAACAACACCATATAACCCGTAAAACAACACCATATGCTCAATACAACAACACCATATAACCCGTAAAACAACACCATATGCTCAGTACAACAACACCATATAACCCGTAAAACAACACCATATGCTCAGTACAACAACACCATATAACCCGTAAAACAACACCATATGCTCAATACAACAACACCATATAACCCGTAAAACAACACCATATGATCAGTACAACAACAACATATGCTCAGTACAACAACACCATATGCTCAGTACAACAACACCATATAACCCGTAAAACAACACCATATGATCAGTACAGCAACACCATATGCTCAGTACAACAACACCATATGCTCAGTACAATAACTCCATATAACCCATAAAACAACATCATATGCTCAGTACAACAACACCATATGCTTAGTACAACAACACCATATGCTCAGTACAACAACACCATATAACCCGTAAAACAACACCATATGATCAGTACAAAACACCATATGCTCAGTACAACAACACCATATGCTCAGTACAACACCACCATATAACCCGTAAAACAACACCATATGATCAGTACAACAACACCATATGCTCAGTACAACAACACCATATGCTCAGTACAACAACACTATATGCTCAGTTCAACAACACCATATGCTCAATACAAGAACACCATATGCTCAGTACAACAACACCATATGCTCAGTACAACAACACCATATAACCCGTAAAACAACACCATATCCTCAGTACAACAACACCATATGCTCAGTACAACAACACCATATGCTCAGTACAACAACACCATATAACCCGTAAAACAACACCATATGATCAGTACAACAACACCATATAACCCGTAAAACAACACCATATCCTCAGTACAACAACACCATATGCTCAGTACAACAACACCATATGCTCAGTACAACAACACCATATAACCCGTAAAACAACACCATATCCTCAGTACAACAACACCATATCCTCAGTACAACAACACCATATGCTCAGTACAACAACACCATATGATCAGTACAACAACACCATATGCTCAATACAACAACACCATATGCTCAGTACAACAACACCATATGCTCAGTACAACAACACCATATAACCCGTAAAACAACACCATATCCTCAGTACAACAACACCATATGCTCAGTACAACAACACCATATGCTCAGTACAACAACACCATATAACCCGTAAAACAACACCATATGCTCAGTACAAAAACACCATATGCTCAGTACAACACCACCATATAACCCGTAAAACAACACCATATGATCAGTACAGCAACACCATATGCTCAGTACAACAACACCATATGCTCAGTACAATAACTCCATATAACCCATAAAACAACACCATATGCTCAGTACAACAACACCATATGCTCAGTACAACAACACCATATGCTCAGTACAACAACACCATATAACCCGTAAAACAACACCATATGATCAGTACAACAACAACATATGCTCAGTACAACAACACCATATGCTCAGTACAACAACACCATATAACCCGTAAAACAACACCATATGATCAGTACAACAACACCATATGCTCAGTACAACAACACCATATGCTCAGTACAACAACACCATATGCTCAGTTCAACAACAACATATGCTCAGTACAACAACACCATATGCTCAGTACAAAAACACCATATGCTCAGTTCAACAACAACATATGCTCAGTTCAACAACACCATATGCTCAGTACAAAAACACCATATGCTCAGTTCAACAACAACATATGCTCAGTACAAAAACACCATATGCTCAGTTCAACAACACCATATGCTCAGTACAACAACACCATATGCTCAGTACAACAACACCATATGCTCAGTACAACAACACCATATGCTCAGTACAACAACACCATATGCTCAGTACAACAACACCATATGCTCAGTACAAAACACCATATGCTCAGTACAAAACACCATATGCTCAGTACAACAACACCATATGCTCAGTACAAAACACCATATGCTCAGTACAAAACACCATATGCTCAGTACAACAACACCATATAACCCGTAAAACAACACCATATGCTCAGTACAACAACTCCATATAACCCGTAAAACAACACCATATGCTCAGTACAACAACACCATATGCTCAGTACAACAACACCATATGCTCAGTACAAAACACCATATGCTCAGTACAACAACACCATATAACCCGTAAAACAACACCATATGCTCAGTACAAAACACCATATGCTCAGTACAAAACACCATATGCTCAGTACAAAACACCATATGCTCAGTACAATAACTCCATATAACCCATAAAACAACACCATATGATCAGTACAACAACACCATATGATCAGTACAACAACACCATATGCTCAGTACAATAACTCCATATAACCCGTAAAACAACACCATATGATCAGTACAAAACACCATATGCTCAGTACAACAACACCATATAACCCGTAAAACAACACCATATGATCAGTACAAAACACCATATGCTCAGTACAATAACTCCATATAACCCGTAAAACAACACCATATGATCAGTACAAAACACCATATGCTCAGTACAATAACTCCATATAACCCGTAAAACAACACCATATGATCAGTACAAAACACCATATGCTCAGTACAACAACACCATATGCTCAGTACAACAACACCATATAACCCGTAAAACAACACCATATGATCAGTACAAAACACCATATGCTCAGTACAACAACACCATATGCTCAGTATAATAACTCCATATAACCCGTAAAACAACACCATATGCTCAGTACAACAACACCATATAACCCGTAAAACAACACCATATAACCCGTAAAACAACACCATATCCTCGGTACAACAACACCATATGCTCAGTACAACAACACCATATGCTCAGTACAACAACACCATATAACCCGTAAAACAACACCATATCCTCGGTACAACAACACCATATGATCAGTACAAAAAACCATATAACCCGTAAAACAACACCATATCCTCGGTACAACAACACCATATAACCCGTAAAACAACACCATATGATCAGTACAACAACACCATATAACCCGTAAAACAACACCATATGCTCGGTACAACCACACCATATGATCAGTACAAAACACCACATGCTCAGTACAACAACACCATATGCTCAGTACAACAACACATATAACCCGTAAAACAACACCATATCCTCGGTACAAAAAGAACATACGCCCAGTACAACAACAACATATGCTCAGTACAATAACACCATATAACCCATAAAACAACACCATATGCTCAGTACAAAAACACCATATACTCAGTACAACAACAACATATGCTTAGTACAATAACACCATATGCTCAGTACAACAGCTTTTCAACTAAAAAAGTGAAATATCTATATCGGGAATAGCCACACCCAGGGGACACAACCTCTCCACACAGCCACCAAAAAGTAGAGAGAAAAAGAGATCATGATGTGCAAAATGATCAATTTCAAAATAGACACAACAAACAATTAATGAAAATAAGAACCGGAGGGGTAACCGCCTTGGAACGGTGAGTGGCAAACCAATGGCAAAACAATTTGCAATAGCAAAGGTCAATATTAATTCCTGGAGTAGTTATCACTTTTCGGACTTGCGCGTGCGAAACTCTCGACCAATCAAAATGCTTAAAATTGATAGGGTATATAATATAACAAAATATGTAATGAATGTATTGAAGGGAAAACAAGGGGGGTCATGTGATATATTTAGCATAATCGGAATGTTGCGTAAGAATAAAACTTTTACAGATGTAAGACATTTAAGACAAATGCTACGGAGAGATGTCCCCCTACCCCCACCATCCCCACCATCCCCTACCCATTATGAAACATTTATTCTGACGGGTATTATAACTAGATTTATGTAATAAAACATATGGTTCGCCATTCTTTTTGTTGTTGTCATTATTTTGTTGCATTTTTTACATCGCACCGACACAATTATGCTCATATTGACGACGTCCAGCTATGTAGAAGCACATTTGTCTCGGAGCACATTTGTCTCACGAGGTGTGACCGATGTGCTCTTAAACATTCGTATTTGCGACAAATTGGAAATGAGACAGATGTGTTCGACACACCATAGAAAAGACACTAGAAGCACATTTGTCTCACATCCTGCCTGTCTGGCCGTCTGTCTACATTTATAACCTGAAAATTATCTGCGATAACAGACCTACTTAGAGATGTATTATAAATCACTTAATCGAATAGTCTTCACTTGAAGTCTACACGATTAAAAAACCGCTTTCAATCCTTCATATTCTGTTTATTATCATGCTAATTTTATAGAATAGTTCATTTTTCTTATCAACACTTTATTTATTTATGGGTAGCGACGATAACTAAATGCATGCTGCACTCCAAAAGCAAATAATATGTAGGTGGACAGATACCAGGTGTTATCAAATAGGCATTGCGAACGCACGCGATAGGTATTATTTACGCAAGCGATAGCTAATTACGTAACCACTGGATAGCTATTACGTCCGTACAAGATAGGTATTCCGCATTTAGACCATGGACGGGCTTCCGCGCATGAAAGAGTGATGGTCGAACCTACAGCGGTTAGGGCAAATGTTTTTTTCCACAGATATTTTGTTAACATCAGTAATATAAAAAACGATATCGCCATTTTCCAAGAATTGCTGCTCTCAGATCCACTATTGAAAAAACACTTACAACGCGCATGAGTTCCCAAAATAATCCGTGTTATGCCATAATTATTGAATATCGGGCCTCGTAACGAAGCGAGACGCGAGATTCCGGCGAAAAACGAAGCGAAACATGATATTCTACCGCGAAATCTCGTGGTATGGGCTCACAGTATGGGATAGTGCGATAGTGCGAGATCTCTTGATACACAATATCATTTCTCGCGTAATGTCTAGTCGGAATATCGGGTCTCGCCCAATTCTTATGTCTCTCCATAAGACTGAGAGGCACGATATAAACCATAAGGTTTAGCCTATCTATACGACGTCTTACATGTAACGGGTACCGGTCCAGCTTTATATATAGGCAAAGCTGGGCAAGTACCTGTTATTATGTTGCACGATACATTCAAACGATTGAATTTTGTACTATGATAGATGCCAATATCCTGCTACATTTGGTAAACAGAAGCCTTATAAAGGCCGAATCCAGATGTTCGTCATATTAAAAAACTGGTTATTAAGATTAAACTTATTAAATGTTAGCAATTGGCAACAGTAATCTGTTTTATTAAAATTGTTATTTTACACAGGTTTCTTTTTTTTCTTTTAAAGGCATCATAGCCTTTTAATATTTTGTAGATTCCACACGGTTTTTGCAAAACAGATTGGGGACATCACTTTGCTGAATTGTCAGTACAAACCTTACTCGGACTGGCACTAGTGTCAGACATTGTGTTGTTTATCTGTAATGTGAAAGTCATGTGACCTTTTGACGCGCCATTGAGCCGCGGTAAAAACAGGTATTTTGTAAATAATCGAAATAAACACGATTTTAACGATTGAATGATGTAAACTTGTACTTTATAGCCAGGGGTTGTTTTCGTAACAAGGAATACGTGCGTTCGCTACTATTTTCACATATTGAATTATGCATGGAACTCAAATTCGATTCTCAACCCTTAAAATTTGTAGCCATTTAATCACAAAATGAATTCAGTTTACTTATCATAGACAATAAGTGCTTGTTTTTACAATAGGCTGGAATGTTGTTAATAAATTTTATCAACAAAGGTTAGTTTGGTTTCAATATTAGTAATTGATTGGAAGTGGAATTATGTCATGTGTTTTGGCATACTGTTAAAAGCATTTTAGGCGGCATTTTATTTTTATTATATATTTAAAGTGAACTAATTGTCCGCATGAGTCAAAACTGTCTTCATCAGGTTGTATACAGTTAGCGAAATTAGAGAATGGTAAACGGTGTCGGCTCCAGGTACGGGAGGCCCTGGGTTCGATCCCGGGTCGAAACATACTAAAACCAATAAAAATGGTAGTAGTTAAGCTCCCTTGCTAACGCTCAAGCACATATAAGGGTAGTTCCACGACTGGTTGGCCCGTTGTCAGGATAATGTGACTGGGTGTGGTATCATGCCATGTGTTCACGACATGCAATACACAGTGAAGGCAGCACTATATCTGCTTCAAGTGGACACCGTCTCCAGGTAACTTAAATACTGTTGGTGTGTCGATAAACCCAATAAAAGTAAAAGAAAAAAAAAGAATAGTAAACACCCAACGGTGTATTTATACACGCTTTTTATAACAGAGGCATTGGAATATTACATAGTATTTATTAGTACTAAGATTTTATAAGGTCACAGTTAAAAAAAGTCAATGTTTGCTTCAGGTTTGATTTACAGTCAATAGATCGGGCCAGTAGATTTAGGTCATGAGGTACAAAACAATTGATCTGTTGGAGTCATGGTTGGGTTGTGCGTCATTGTTAAAATATCCAACGACCTGTGACCAGTGACATACCACAAGGTCACTGTCACACGCTCAGGTACAGTCCCTCATTGTCGGTTATAAAGTATTTAAAGCGCTGTATGGGCGGTGTTAGTTTAACTGTAAGCGAGTAAAGGTGTGCAAATAGTGGTCAAAATCAAAAATTAAAACAAAGTCAATAACATATAGAAACTATATAACATAGATTAAACATACAGTAATTTGACTGCATTTTGAACTGAATTTGGGTCTTAATATTGCTCATAAATGCTACTAGATAAGATCAAAATATACTTAGTTTTAACTCCATGTTATTTATTGCGTCAACAGTACAAACCCGGTGATCTTAATCTAAAACCCACGACGCGTGCACTAACATTTGAGGGAGATGCTGAGATGATACAAAATGACCCTCTGCCATACATCACCTGGTGTAGAGCCGCAGAAGGTCGTGAGGCCCTCGCGTGATGTCGCAAATATCTCAGCCTGGTCAATCGGGACCCCTCGGCGATTTCTTCGAAAGTTACGGAAATGGCAGAGTTGTTACGATTGCAGCCTGGTAAGTCGATCGGAACTCCTTGGGTAATTCCGTCCCCGGGACAATAATCCCTCGGATGTAGGAAGTAGTATCACGAAGGGAGTCACCATAAAGGTTTGGATAATGCTTAAGTTGAACTCGTCTCACTTGTGTTGTGCAAACTGTTGTTATCAGTAAATGTAAACACTCAGATTATGGGGAAAATCAAGTCTTGAAATGGTGGTAGATCTCTTGTCATGGAAACGCGAAAACATTTTAAATTGTTACTTCCGTAACGGTCGTGTTCATTGAATTAATAAATAACAGCTTTCTTCTCAATGATGCTTTATATTTTTTGTACGGCTTTCAAGGTGGTATCCGACAGTTCGGACCAAAAATATTTTCATTAAACATCATAATAAACCATTATTACCACAATCGTCATTTTAAACATGCATTTTCTATCTGAGCCAGGCGGCATAGTTAGCTATATTTAATCTTAGAATACCACGTGACCACTTATGTTTAAGCTCATTCACGTCATCCGCTGTGACGTCGGTGTCTATTTTGAGCAGAAATCCAAATCTTTCTAATTTACAGATTTGAAAAGAATACACATTTAAGTGCTGATTAACAAGTTTTACTGCCCTAAAATTGAGATACTGCTGAAAATCATCAAGGCTTAGACTAAAATATGATTTTTTTCTGCAGTAATTTTGTACAAACACCCCAAACAGATGTAAGATATTGTTATATAATTATATCTAATATGCTATAGGCAAACTGTCGTTTACCACCCTTAATGCTGACATAAAGGACATTAAGGCGGTACTACGCATATAGTGGGACGTAATATATTTGCCTATTTATCAGGATTATTACGTGTATACTCCCCTGATACACACTGGACCCAGCTTGCTCAACTCCACCCACACGATGAACACGATGGCGCAATAATCCGCGCTTCGGTTATTTTTTTGTCCATTTGCGTCATATGTCAAAATTAAAATGCGCAATTTTAAAAAGAAACATCAAGGAAACCATCTTATTTTAGAAAATAATTCAAAACAAACAAAGCGAAATGTAATATTATGCAGTGATTTTAGGGAATAAAATCCAAATGTTTTGTTATGATAATTCGAGAATTTATACGGAGACGACATATACAGATTTAATAAAGGCAAAAAACATCCCGCAGTTATATCTGTTGTGCAATCTCACATAAATGGCATGGAGACTGCTCAAGTTGTCTCATCTATATAGGACTCGACTGGAGAGATGAAGAGAAAGAATTTCAGGAGTGTCTGTCCAAATCATTCCTTGAAGTCAACGTATTTATGTAATCGGAACTCCTCGGGTAATTCCGTCCTCGGTACAATCATCCCTCAGCGCATCTGGTGCAATGATACAGAATTCACGATCGTTTTGTTCGCCGGAAGTCGGAAGAAGAATATGCATAAAATGCAGTTCGCACAAAATGTAAACAAAGGCATCGTTTGGCTGTGTGTCTGCTGCGCTGTTTCAAATTATAAACTGGTTTATTTGAATTTAAAGCCTCCACAAATTGAAGTTTTACAGGCATCGTACTGTAGTGAGCTGCCATCCAAGTTGCCATCTTTGTTTTGACGTCTGTCACAAAAGTAGTCCCATTTAAGGAAATAGCCGAGGTGATCCGACTACCTACATACGTCCGAGAGATGATTCGTGAATTATCCGAGGTGTTCCGATTGCCCATTCAGGTAGTTTTCATCGAGCTGTTTAGTCATCGTGAAATAAAAAACAACAACAAAAGAACAACAACAAATTATAATCTCACTTTCTAGAAATGCTGCATTTTAATGTCAAGTATTCTTTTTGTTAAGGGTACGTTCTAGAGAATAAAGCAAAGGATGATGATGATGATGATGATGATGATGATGATGATGATGATGATGATGATGATGATGATGATGAAAAAGGAAAAGAAAAAGACGAAGCAGATGAAGAGATGAAGTTGATCGGTTGAGAAGGTCCACACTCGAATCCTTTCGCTTGTAACTGCTACACAAAAAGCGGATCCTTGTCAAATCTATACGCTGACAAATGTATTTGTAGATTCAAAGACTATTTTGGTGTGTAGATTTCCAATAGGCGGCTTTAACTCGTAGTAACTACCTAGGTGCGTTAATAAATCATCATCTATTCCAGAAATGTTCAATTTATAATTTTCTTCCTCTCCCTCTTACATCATCATTTAAACTTACATTAACATTCAAATTGCAATCGTGTTTTTTTAATAGTAATATTTTTTCGCCTTTGTCAAAGGCCTCCGTTATAAAATATATCTTTGTGTATGTATATGACTTATGAGTTACTACTACTACTACTACTACTACTACTACTACTGCTGCTGCTGCTGCTGCTGCTGCTGCTACTACTACTACTACTACTACTACTACTACTATGTTACTACTACTACTACTACTACTACTACTACTACTACTACTACTACTACTACTACTACTACTACTACTACTATACTGCTACTACTACTACTACTACTACTACTACTACTACTACTGCTACTACTACTACTACTACTACTACTACTACTACAACTACTACTACTACTACTACTACTACTACTACTACTACTACTACTACTGCTACTACTACTACTACTACTACTACTACTACTACTACTACTACTACTACTACTACTGCTACTACTACTACTACTACTACTACTACTACTACTACAACTACTACTACTACATACAACTACTACTACTACTACTCTACTACTACTACTACTACTACTACTACTACTACTACTACTACTACAACTACTACTACTACATACAACTACTACTACTACTACTACTACTACTACTACTACTACTACTACTACTACTACTACTACTACTACACTACTACTACATACAACTACTACTACTACACTACTACTACACTACTCTACTACTACTACTACTACTACTCTACTGCTACTACTACTACTACTACTACTACTACTACTACATACAACTACTACTACTACTACTACTACTACTACTACTACTACTACTACTACTACTACTACTACTCTACTGCTACTACTACTACTATACTACTACTACTACTACTACTACTACTACTACTACTACACTACTACTACTACTACTACAACTACTACTACTACATACAACTACTACTACTACTACTACTACTACTACTACTACTACTACTACTACTACTACTACTACTACACTACTACTAACACTACAACTACTACTACTACTACTACTACTACTACTACTACTACTACTACTACTACTACTACAACTACTACTACTACACATACACTACTACTACACTACAACTACTACTACTACTACTACTACTACTACTACTACTACTACTACTACACTACTACTACACTACTCTACTACTACTACTGCTACTACTACTGCTACTACTACTACTACTACTACTACTACTACTATACTACTCTACTACTCTACTACTACTACTACTACTACTACTACTACTACTACTACTACTACTACTACTACTACTACTACTACTACTACTACTACTACTACTACTACTACTACTACTACTACTACTACTACTACTACTACTACTACTACTACTACTACTACTACTACTACTACTACTACTACACTACAACTACTACTACTACTACAACTACTACTACTACTACTACTACTACTACTACTACTACTACTACTCTACTACTACTACTACTACTACTACTACAACTACTACACTACTCTACTACTACTACTACCTACTACTACTACTACTACTACTACTACTACTACTACTACAACTACTACTACTACATACAACTACTACTACTACTACAACTACTACTACTACTACTACTACTACTACTACTACTACTACTACTACTACTACTACTACTACAACTACTACTACTACTATGTTACTACTACTACTACTACTACTACTACTACTAACTACTACTACTACTACTACACTACTACTACTATTTTTATTATTATTATTATTATTATTATAATTATTAATATTATTATTATTATTATTATTATTATTATCGGGAGCGCCCGTACCCTAGTGGTAGAGTCGCAGATTTGTAACTCCTCAGACTGCTTATCTTCTCACCGCGTGGGTTCGAGTCCCGTTCGGGGCGAATGTTTATATGTGAAGGTCTTTCCAGCTTGACTTGCGGTGCGCCGGTGATTCTACACAGACATTTGTGGGGTTCTTCCTCCACCAAAATAGCTGGACGTCGCTACAATGATCATAACTGGTCGCTGCGATGTATTTATTTTTTAAAAAAAACAAAACACATATTATTATCGGCCCTGTTTTTTTAAGATACACGAGATACATGGCCATTTTGTTTAAAACACATAATGTTGTACAGTTACAAACATAACCATTACATACCTGTAATACATATACATTTATTAGTGTAAAGTTGTTGTTGCTGGTGTTTTTGTGTGTTTTTTTCGCGAAGTTTTGCCATAAATTTTATTTCAGTGGCGACATCAATTAACAAATTGAGTTTCATAGTTATAAAAAGGCGACAATTAACACGAGGAGAGGATAAAAAAGAGGCAGAAATAATTTTATTTGACTTGCACAATTGCGACTCATTGTCGCAAAATAATAATATTATATACACACACAGAAACATATGCATATTATATATAACACGTTCTGGCTCAATCGTTTTATTTTTCTCGCCAATTCCATAAGTTTACGTTACAAAATCTGCTGACGTCATGCCCCTGAAACACCTTTGAAATATATTTAAATACAAAACCCACAGAACAATGTTTATAGAGCTTCCCACACCATTAAGGCGTTTTGTTTTGCGAACATCTCGCTCGGGTGTCCTCTATCACATTCCTCTTCATTACAGGCAAGCGTAAAATGTTCGTGATCAAAAGCGTGTCTTCATCTAGCAAAATTCAGGAGGAGGAAGAGGACGAGGAGACTAAAACCTGAACAAATAAAACAGCAAACGATAAATTCCTTTACGTTTGTAAATTGCCTAATCTTTTGCAGCAGGCCACGCACCAACAGATCGGCAGATGGGGCGTGAAAAAAAATCATCGGTCCATAACATTACGGGATTTTAGGATGAGAGGAACTATTTCGTAAAGCGAAGGATTATCAAGAAGTCTTCATTTAGTAGGACAGGTATATTGTTTTATAATATTATTATACCGATGTTGTGCGTAAAAAAGGTTCTTATTTGTTTTCGTATCAAATTAAATTTTAGTTAATTCGCGGAACGGTTGTGAGGATTCAGATTGGTAAGATTAGAGTTTCTTACTAGTTGGACTTTGCGACATATAAAGCGATGTTTTCATTTATACAACCGGCTTACATATTAATTGTAAATAATAATTAACATTACATTAGATAATTGGGATATTATTCTTAAATTAATTCATTTGAAATACATTTTATCACATCTAACTTGACTTGTTCATAGTTTGACCTATCAATTATTTTTTTTCCAATAAAAGAGTCTTAGAAAATTAGCGAATGTGTTATGAAGGGACAATTTTATTTGTCATGCCAAAATGAAATGTCACGTAACATAGCACAAATTCCCCCGGGTACAACCGTATACACAATCATAGTTCCATAAAGTACGTTCATATTAATTCTTGTAAGACCGATAAGATGATGGATTCATTAATAATTTTTGTTGAAATGATAAGTTTTTGTTGAAATGATAAGTTTTTGTTGATTAAAATTAGTGCGCTTTATATTGAAAAAAATGTTTTCTTGTACTATTCCATAAAAGGTACATATTTACATCCTAATTTTGTACACAAAAAAATTAAATTTATTTAATACATTTACAAATTATTTTCTCATTGAAAGAGACAAATGCCATAGAATTCATGTTTTTCTTCAAATAGAAGATTAGGTCTCTTTACATGTGGGTGCGTTTGTGCTTAATAAAACAATTCGAGCCAAACAGAAAAAAATACGGTCATTGTTTCAAGGTCAATCAAACATTGTCAGCTGATACCTTAAACACCAATCAAAGTTGGTTAACTAGAGGGCTTATCCTACTGCAACTTTTCTTCCCGACCGGGGTTTGAACCTGCGCGGTGAGGTTCTGATGAAAAGAAGGTCGGTGACTCTTACCGTTCAGCTACTGGCGCTTGATGTTTTATCTTTGTATAGCAGCAGATGCGAATATGGTGAATATCATTTGTAATAACTGAACATATAACATATGAAAATCTAATAAGCACAAATACGCTTATTTTGCAATACAACCCTGAACGTTATTTTCATCTTATTTCCGAACACTGTCACTCATAATAAAGATAATTTGGAAACTTTATATGTATCTAGTTTAAAAAAATGCATTATACTAAATTTTGAACGCATATTTTTCAGCAAAATAAAAATCCCACCAATTCACGAAACGGCGAAGAAACCATCGCGATACTAACGCCAAGTGCATCAAGATGGTTCGCTTATCTCAGGTGGCGTTTTGGATGGGCGCCGTTGCGTCAAGTTTCATGATGGCTGCCTTGGTGTTGCCGCTGTGGCTGGGTCACCGGGACAATCTGTCAAACCATTTTTGGGGTCTCTGGTACAAGTTGGAATGCAC
The DNA here is from genome assembly GCA_007844125.1 of Sinonovacula constricta. Lineage (NCBI taxonomy): Eukaryota > Metazoa > Mollusca > Bivalvia > Cardiida > Solecurtidae > Sinonovacula > Sinonovacula constricta. The sequence continues at coordinate 28,767,805 of CM017564.1, forward strand.
CGAACGATGCATCTCCTACTCTCAAGTTCTGAAGACACTGACCGTCCCACTCGTTGGAAGGACGTACACATGTAAGTAAACTTAATTGTTAGCTATTTGAGTTAAGTCCGAATTAAGTCCGACTTTCAAATTCCTATTTTTAGACACGTGTCATTTTTATAACGCTTAATTTTCAATTAAGTTGAAAGGAGGTTCCAGTGGTCGATAGGTGGAGTTGCAGGCTTGAAACGCATCTGATTCCTCGGTCTCTCACGCATGGGTTTGAGTCCCAGTACGGGCCACAGGACTTATTGTGAGGTGTTGTAACTTAAAATATATAAATATTACGCAAAACGGATATTTTGCGAATTACTTCTTTTCTGTAAGAAAAACAAAAAAACATCATATTATCGTCAATACCGCTAGAAATCTTATGAAAGGCTTTCATAAGACTCGCTAAATAAATTTGCTGAAGCAAAATATAGTGTGGAAAATATAATAACCAAATTAAAAATTATAAGTTTAGACTAGTTTCAGAGGTTCGTGCATTTAAGTTTTAGGATTTATCACTAAAGCAATTCCATAACATTAAAGTTCGCCATTTCGAATGGAAACATTCATAGGTCGATAATGCGTAGGAACTGTTATTGAACAATAACCATTGTTTATTACGTAATACTTGCAGATGTAAACTACGTTTATTTAAACCAATTTATCAGGGGATGCGTTTTATGTCGTGGATTTTTTTCTCGAGAAATCGATCTGTGTTTGTCTTCAGTTTATGGAAACACTGACCTTAGTCAAATTATTACAACAAATTAATAAGTAACCTAGCTGCCTTTACCTTATTTTTATTTCTTTTCTTACGAAAACACTTAATGATTTGTTTTTATCGTAGTAATCTAAGGCATATTTACTTAAATAGATAAACCATTGTATTTCATACATAAGAAACTGGGACGGGTATGCAGTTTTGTGTCGTTTTATCCTGTATAAGAATTAGTCTTGATTAAAACAATGTCGCATTTATGGTACACGTTACTCAACTTGCATGAAAGTGGCAACCGACTGCTTACTGCTATCAAATGAAAAAAAAAACACTATGTAAATTTTAATATTTTATTATTTTGTTTTCATAAACAAAATATCAGATACCACCTTTTAGGAACATTAAAGCTGTTTGATAACAACCATTTGTGTTATTAACGTTTTTATAATTATAGAAAATCGTTATGAAATGATACGACATGACAGTCACGATATCATCTAATAAAACGTTTGCTGATCTTAATGTTGTCTCTATATTTAACGATCTGTGAAGCAGACCTATAAAACACCACTTATTCGTCGTTGGATTATTACAATTTTAGAGAACAGTCATGTTATATGATCAGGTCCAATGGTTATCATATGTATAGATCTGTCTAATAGTTGTCAAATATATCCGATAGCAAAAGTAAAATACACAAACCTGAATTAAGTATCTTATACATCTGTTAATTTTCATATTATATAAACAAGGATCTACTAGAAATCAGACTGTTTTAATTACATTAGGTTCTTTCAGATTGTCCATTTAAAGATATTGACTCAGTCAATACGCAGTTAAAGAAAGGCTTATGGATAGCGTGTATATTCAACGTGCACGATTTACTTACAGGCCATTGTTATGGTCGAACATCCTTTTTACCAGTTTTTAATAATATATTTTATGATTTCGCGTGTTTCTAAAACATGCACATGCAATAACGCGCATTTTTACACAATTAAAAACTGAATTGCTGAGCTGACCGAGATGAGATAATTACATGTATTCAATGAAGGTCCCTTATCTTGGCATCCATCTTTAAGTGGCAACTTCAATGATTTTCAGATTAATTGTATAGGAGCATAAATTTTATGTTCTTATAATTTCTTTATTTGTGGTTTAAAAATTAAAAGCTATACACCATTAGAAAGCTCTTCAAATTCATATTTTAAAAGACATTATTTTTAAAATAGATAAATGCACAAAGAATGAATACACAGAAATAAATAAAATCATTGGCTCATCCTTAAACAAAATAAACAGTGTATCTTTTGTGGTTGCATTTTAAGTACCTTTTAAACTGTCAAAATATAGTTTTGATATTTAAAATACTACATAAAAACTGTAAATTTTATATAAAATTCAATAAAATAGAATCAAAAATAAAAACACATACTACAGCACATATTTCCAGATTTCGGAGCTTCTCTGGATAACTGACTAAATACCGGCAATCATTGAATACAAATGTGTAAAATGACAGTGACATTAATACAGGGCGTGCTAAAATATTTTTATTGATAAATCCATCAATACAGATAATAATAATAATAATAATAATAATAATAATAATAATAATAATAATAATAATAATAATAATAATAATAATAATAATAATAATAATAATAATGATAATAATAATAATAATAATAGTAATGATGATGATGATGATGATGATGATGATGATGATGATGATGATGATGATGATGATGATGATGATGATGATGATGATGATGATGATAGTAATAATGATGATGATGATGATGATGATAATAATAATAATAATAATAATAATAATAATAATAATAATAATAATAATAATAATAATAATAATAATAAAAATAATAATAATTATAATAGCCTTTATTTAGTAAAGACAGTACATTAAGCAATACAAAGCATGTTTGCCGTATCTTATCTAACATGCTGCATTTATAGAAAGGCAATTAGAAAATAAAACACACACGCAACTTATTATCCTTCAAAGAATTACAATAAAACTAATTAAAAACACAATGTACAAAATATCAACAATATAAAGAACGATGAATAAATACAATTAATCAATAATTAACGGTAGTATCTGAAAAATGACATCTACTAGGGTAGTGTTTAGCTTATCTCCAAGACAAATGTTTCTTTTTATCTTTGATTGAACTTTAATGTATATGGGCGGTTCATACGGCTTCCATTATAATCAAACTGTATTATGCGTTACTTGACATACTCATAAGCATGGTCAATTATCTAATGATGGTCAGAATTATTGCATAACTATGTGTTTCGAATTGACCAATATGGATTGTACATATATTCCATGCGTTTCACTTTGTATATTTATGTCATATCTCCAGAAATGAAATAAAAGATTGATTGATTGACAGTTTGCCTATATAAAATACATATAACAATACCGAATCACTGCTTTGGGGAATTTGGGCATACTTTTTGTATAAATGTATAACTTTAATCTTAATAAATACGATTTTGAACACTAACTGAATTGTTGGACAGAACTAATCGCGAAAAAAAGAATCACTGTGTATTCATTGAAACTATATAAAAAGCTCGATAGTGGTCTCTGTTGAAAATAGATATCGACGTCACAGCGGATAACCCGAATGTCTATATAACGTGATCTCAAAAGTAAGTGGTCACGAATTTTAAAAGTTTAAAAATAGCTATCTCTGCAGTGTGGCTCGGTTGGGAAATACCTTTTTTCAAAGATAGGTGCTGATTTATGATCGACTGTTCATACAGATCTAGGACATCAATGAACTAAAATTTGCAGGAAATTTTCAGATAATAATAACATATTTGGTTATTTGAGAATTTAATAAATAAATTTTGGTCCAAACTATCGGATACCCCCCTTTAAGATACTGTTACGGAGTGAAACCAATACAGTTACCTTATTGCATGTTCATATTGCCATCCGCTACCTATTATATGACATGAAGCATCAACACTGTACATGATTAAAAACTATGATTTAGTCTTAACAGCAGATTTAACATGTAAATGAAATATATTTATCATTAAAAGTAAATAATAAAAAACGCGAAACTTCGTTCAGTCGTACTGATTGGATTCATTGACTTTTATTAGTAACTAATATAGTTTTATTTCTTTTAAAAAAAAAATACGAAGGTATGTGCTCAAGTGGTACTAGCAGCTGGTAAGAGCTATACTGTATTAAAATCCTCTTAATAAAAAATAAAATAAATAAAAAAAAATAAAAAAAAAACAATAAATAAAAAGATGTAGGTTTTACAGAGGAAATATTATAATTGACATGTTAAGATATTTCAAAACTCATTGGTGTGAATCAAAGAATTATGGCGTTTATATAAAACCCGACGTCAGACACAAAGGCTTTCTAGATTTTTTACAGCCCAATAGAGCGTACAAAACTATTTCTTTCATTTAACATAACTTCAGCAGTCAATGTCAGGTTGTTGTTGTTTTTGACATCTGTTATATAATGTTAGTCTTGTTAGATACAAATAATCTACGATTGTTCAAAGCAAACACAAGCGAAATGCAATAAACTATGCCCTTTTTTAAGAAAGTTACCGTTGAAGAGTATCGTTATAAAATAGTCCTATATGAAAAAGTGTAGTTTATTTTCGCCGGTATAAACAATATAAAGAGGATTAATTAGATGTTTGTATTGACTTCTAACAATATCAGTGGTTACTTGTTGATGAAAATATCACAAAAATGCATATATTTACGGCAAATATATCGATAAAACTAAATATGTATTTGTCAACGCATAGACAAAATACTTAAGAGAAAGCAAAAAACAACAACACGCAAAACAACAACAACAACTACAAACAAAAAAGGAACACAACACAAATAACTACCAACAAACCAACAAACAACAATAACAAACAAAACACAAAAAAGCCCCCCCCCCCCCTCACCCACCCCCACAAAAAAAACAAACACCTTTTGCTGTTATTGTTGGTGCTTAAGCAGACTTGCAACGTATTAACTTAGAGAAAGGAAGAATGCAGAACCGCGATTTCAAGCACATATACACGGGGACTTCAGTTAAGAAGCACGATGCAGACTTTATATTAACTAGGAACAAGATATGGGAACGCACTTTGATCAATACTGTATCACATACGATGTGCGTGCTCTTGAAAAACAATAACAAATAATAATAATAAATTAATGTAATATAATGACACAATTTATGGTCCAACGTCTATTGCATTATTGACATGAAGAAATAAAAATAAAATGATGATGATGATGATGATGATGATGATGATGATGATGATGATGATGATGATGATGATAATGATGATGATAAGGAGGAGGATAATGATGATGATGATGATGATGATGATGATGATGATGATGATGATGATGATGATTATGATGATGATGATAATGATGATGATGATGATGATTGTGATGATGATCATCATAATGCAAAGTGTTACAAAAATTGTAAAATTATAGATCACATGTGCATTGATTAGACTTTTCGAGACTTATTACACTTACAATATTCATTTATGATTTATGTTTTCCTAAAAAGTACAGATAATATGTTTCAACAAGTTATCTGCACCATTTTGAAATTTTGGGAATTACAACGAATTTAGAAAGCATCGCATCATTAAATTACCTTAAACTGCATTACCTCGCTCAGATCGTTGGAAAACGAGACGGGGTTTTTTTCTGTTGTTAATCGCTATGCGTACCAACTGAACACTTTTAATTATTCAACAATTCAACGGTATGTGATTTCGCTGTGGAAAAACTGCAGTCGTAAAATGGTTTGTGGCTGCAATGAACATGATGAGGCAAAGTCTTACATGCTAAGTGGCTGTTTTGAACCATGCGATGTCATGCTGTCAAAAATAAATCTGATATACATGTATACAGATGTAATGATTTCAATAGAAAGTCTGTCATATACAGATGTCATGTTTTCAATAGTAAGTTTGACATATACAGATGTCATGTTTTCAATAGTAAGTCTGACACATACAGATATCATGTTTTCAATAGTAAGTATGACATATACAGATGTCATGTTTTCAATAGTAAGTATGACATATACAGATGTCATGTTTTCAATAGTAAGTTTGACATATACAGATATCATGTTTTCAATAGTAAGTATGACATATACAGATGTCATGTTTTCAATAGTAAGTTTGACATATACAGATGTCATGTTTTCAATAGTAAGTCTGACATATGCAAACGTCATGTTTTCAATAGTAAGACTGACATATGCAGATGTCAGGTTTTCAATAGTAAGTCTGACACATACAGATGTCATGTTTTCAATAGTAAGTCTGACACATACAGATGTCATGTTTTCAATAGTAAGTTTGACATATACATATGTCATGTTTTCAATAGTAAGTCTGACATATACAGATGTCATTTTTTAATAGTAAATCTGACATGCAGATGTCAGGTTTTCAATAGTAAATCTGACATATACAGAGAGAGAAACCCAGATATTAATACATATACATAACGTACATATACACGTAAATTAAACATAGACACACAAGAAAAGAAAGAAAAAGAAAGTTATTGTTATTTAAGTTTTTATTTTTTATCACAGAAAAGCAAATACATACGTTTAAATACCATCTATGGCCAGAACCATATTTAATATTTAATTTAATTTCTTTTATTCAAAGAAACGTTACAAATATGTATAAGGATGACATTTACAACTGTACAACATCATTAATATAATTAATTATAACATAATTAATATAATTAATTATAACATAATCAATATAATTGATTATAAGTTTATAACATAATTAATATAATTAATTACAAGAACTAATAAACAAAATAAATTTAAACTTCCTTTTTTATGTATTGAGACGTTTTTTTCGATCTTGAAGTTGTATGTTTTCATAAGACACTAACTAAAAGGAAGCGAAGGAGAAAAAGACACAACAAATGTCAAGTTATTTTTTTATCACATAAGCTTTATACCCTCCCAGGAGACGTTTTATCTTAACTTTCTTTTTCAGTTAAATTTACATTCATTTCTACATTCATTTACATTCATTTACCGGGGAAAAGAAATGGTTGTGTGTGTTGTGCATGCCGTAAAGATGTATTCTAATTCTTGGCATTCATTTTTTTCCATAAACGCTAGATGCTAAAATTTAATAAAAGATTTAAAGACCGTTATCTTTTTTCTACTCTGAGATTAATCATTTACAAGACACCTCGACAATGCAGCCATGACAATCACGACATAGTTTGTATTCAGATAACAAATGACTTCAAGGCGAAGAATTGTCCCTTTAAAAGACAAGCCCGAGTAGATTTTAATATATCTGGTGTTATGTATTTCACAAGGCTGATTTATCAGCCAAATATACTAATCTATCGTGTATAATTTATACCTATATTTGGGATTTTTATGAGATTTTAATGGAGCTCTGTCATGTATATGGTCCAGTGATTTGTAAGTATACTGGCGATAATCCGTGAAAATAACGTACAATATATCGACGTACAGATACAATGCCTATCCGAGAACATAATGTATCTAAACTTCATAGAATGGTACATACGTTAGGATTACATGTAATAAAACGACACATGGTCAAGTATTGTCTACTACAACAATGAGCATTTCATTTCATCAGAAGATTAAAACCACAAAATGCTTTTCCCACAAGCTAACAATTATATGCATAAATATATTCACCAAGGGCGGATCCAGAAAGTTTTGGTGGGGTGGGGTGGGGGGCTGGGTGCTTGGGTAGGGGTTTGGGTGGGTATGAATCAAGAGCAATTAAACTTTATCGCAGTAAATACTTGGTTGGTGAGGGGGGGGGGGAAACATCCCCACCCCTGGATCCGTCCCTGATATGTACACTATCTCTGTACACCGTACATAATTATTGACCATGATCATTCTACTTGGATTATATTCAGAGAAATAAAACAGATAAGTAATTCGTGTTCACACATTTGCTTTTAAATTACAAGCGACATTTTCCATTAAATGTACCACTGGTTTTACCAAAGCTTAACACCAATTGTTTATGTGTTAGACATTTGGAGTTTTCACAGAGCCCTTAATATAACGATAGTTTTAAAACAAACATAATTTCCGGTTTAATTCATTTAAAAGGGTAAAAGGAAAAACTCCTTTCTTTTGAGGTAGCTTTGCTTCTGTCATTGGCGTTATAATAAAAAGTAATATCTGTATGAAAGTAAATATATTAATGAATTAAAATATAACATCCCTTTGTACAACGCACAAAGCAGAAGTCAAAATGACACGCAAAGCAACACTTTTTAACCCGCTATTCCCAAGTGGTAAAGCGTCGGCTTGCGGATCGGGAGGTCGCGGGTTCAAACCCCGGCCGGGTCAAACCAAAGACTTTAAAGTTGGTAGAAGTGGCTTCCTTCCTAACGCTCAGGGCTAAGGGGCCAGCATAACGCCTAACTCGTCGGTGTCAGTTTAATGGACCGGCCGGGCTCAGTCCCTGGACACCTCATAAGTGCCCCTGTGCTTTAATGAGAGAAATGTCGCTGTACAGTATCGACAAAAATGCGGGGGATTCCCAATCCCAATCACACTTTTAACGCCACACTCTGCCAGGTCAGCGCCCTCGAAAACAAATCACGCCCTAGTAAACTATCCACAGTAACCGACCCATGACCTTAATGTCAGCGTGATCAGCTTAACTGCAGGTAAATCACATCATGATACAACATAATTTGTGGGGCTGAACCATTATCCTCGCTTGAGAAAAAAACAGTCCCCCGCCTCAAAGTAAATATATTAATGTTCTCATTAACAAGTATTAGCGTGTACTTGGGTTGTTCAAAGTGTTCGTAGCTTTTTATTGGGTCGCCGAGAAATTTCGAAATGATTATGGGGTGATGTCACAGCTTTGAGTAGCAATATTATTTGTTAACGGTTATGTTTATGCTATTCCAGCAGCAAAATGACCATGTTTTTATATATCTATTATGGTGTTTGGTTTCTTTTGTTTCTAAAAAACAACAACCACTTAAGCTAAAACAATAAACTTAAGAACTGTGACAAAAATCGCAATTAAAACATTACTCATCATGTCAATTGTTGATTCTTATTTTTATATTACATGACTGCACTAATTCGTATGAAAGGGCAGACTGCACTAATTATTACAGACGTATACAGAATCATTTTAATAGATGTGTAAAATTCAAGTTTTGTCAGGATTAAAACTGTTTTGTTGTACTTTTATGTTTATTATGTGTATAGCGCATGCGCTCTGAATACGGAAATGGTCTGACAACTCGCGATTGATATACATGCTCATTCCCACGCATTCCAACGCTCTATGGGATCAAGCATCATATTGTGATTTGTCTAATGCATTCTCGAGTCATCGTCATCATCGTCATTGTCGTCGTTATGAAAGTGATTAATTTTGTGACCATAATATTAATAATGATCAATCTGATAATGAGTTTGTTGCTTATGCCCGGTGCACTTATTTTAAATATGTGGTCTTCTTTTTTAATGACTATGGCAATATCGTCTCAGGCAAGCATAGATATTTTATTCATGACAAATGTAAACATTCATCATTATGATCCCATAATGCTCATCAAGTCATTTTATTCTGCATAGTCTTTTTAGCGAGCTTATTGCATAGATCAACTACTATTTGCGTGGAATGTATTAAAGGGCGTATCTGAGAGTTTGTCCATACCTAATACATGTAACAACATCTTGCCCTTGTTTCCGGAACATTTAGGCAATATTTCTGCATAAACGCATACTTAAGTCTAAGTATGGTCGATTTTAAACGCTACCGATATTGTTAGACAGTACACATTGCAAAATAAAGGCTCTAAATGTGCATTATTTCAAATTTAAAAATAAATTCGATAGCGACGTCTGAGCTGACTACCCAGATATAACCACTCGGAACTCCTCGGGTAATTCCGTCCTCTACGTAATCACCCCGGAAATAATGCGGTCGCCGCCATATTGACGAACTACTTCCAAAATGGCAATCGTACCTACTCGGCAATCTCCGGCAAGCTTCGATATAGACATCACCGAAGCGTGATCTGAGTGCATGCAGGGTAATAACTGGTATATTACACTTTTACCAAATCCTGTTGGTAATATACATACAACATCAACTAAGTTAGAAATATTCTTCAACGAAGCAATCTGCTCTTCTTTCAAGGAGTATTGAATCTCCATTATATCTAAAGCGTACTGCATGCACTTTGAAAAGTCAGCCATCTTTGTTTACATAATGCAATGAGAAGTTATTTGCCGGGGCAAATCACCAACTAGTGTATTCATACAATTACATACGAGGCATTATCTCCGAAGCTTGCCGGAGATCGCCGAGTAGGTACGATTGAGATATAACGTGAGCTATAATGTTAGTTGTCACGTGGCTTTCTTAGTTTAAAAATAGCTATCTCTGCGGCGTGGCTCAGATGGAAAATACCTTTTTGCAATGACAAGTGCGGATTTGTGCTTCACTGTTCACACAGGTCTAGGGCATCAATGAACAGCATTTTTCAGAACCTTTTCAGTAAACAATGACTTATTTGGATATTTGAGAAAAAATCTTTGGTCCAAACTGTCGGATACCACCTTCAAGGTATCAAATGTAAACAATATTTTGGATCCAAATCTGACCAAAAAGTCAGCCAATGTGGCCTGACCCCCAAAGTGCGTTGGATACCGAAGTGCTTCCACAGATCGTGCCACAGCCATCCCCACAGTAGTCTCAGTCAGAGTATGGACGAAAATCTTTGTGTATCGTCTTACCGCTAATCTGCGGTGGCAATCGGAACTCCTCGGGTAATTCCGTCCTCGAGACAATCATCCCTCGGATGTATCTGGTGCAATAATACTTACAGAAATCACGATCGTTTTGCTCGCCGGAAGTCGGAAGAATATGCTTAAAATGTAGTTCGCACAAAACGCAAACGATGGCGTCGTTTGACAGTTGTGTGTTTGCTACGCTGCGTAAATTAAACTTAGATGATTTAAATTTGAAGTAGCCACAATTTGAAATTTTACTTGCATCATACTTTAGTGAGCTGTCATCCGAGCTGTCATCTTTGTTTTGACGTCTGTCTCAAAAGAAGTTCCATTTAGAGAAATGGCCGAGGTGATCCGACTACCTACATACATCCGAGAGATGATTCGTGAATTATCCGAGGTGTTCCGATTGCTGCGGTGGTTGTACCTGGCTATTTGTCCAGACTACAACGGTCGCATTCAGACCATTAATTGAGATATCTGTATCATATACGTATTATAGCAAAAACATAATTCAAATGTCATTCAAAATATAAACAATATGTTAACGCGATTCCGATTAACTTATTCATTAGATCAATGCATTAAGAGAGAGATTTCTTCAGTCGAAACGCTTACTGGTCGCACATTTTCTCCACGTTTTAATTGATATTTTATATACTTATTACGTTCTTTTCTCCAGTCGACGTTGTAGCCATCATCGTGCTTGTCGTCGTGGCGCTGGTGTTTGCTTCCATCGCTATGCTGGTCCTGGACATGTTGAGCTGCAAGAGTCGCTACAACAACACCAACACCCGTATACTGTTGATGGCCGTCACACTACTTTTCCTCATATCATGTAAGTATCATGCAATAGTTGTGTATTAGTATCATCAGTAGTAGCAAATTAGGAGGATTGACGGAGGTTCCGGAGGTTCCTGTCCCAGATCTGAGTAGGTCACCCTGTAGGTAACCCTGAACCTGAGAGGTTCCAGTCCAAAATCCAGGTGAGTAGGTTACCGCGCTCGCGTATGATTCAAGGTCGAGGTCGAATTGTGTGCAATGTAGGTCACCGATTGCGCATGCCCATGACTGAATGTCGAGGTCGAGTTGGGGTCTCCAAAAATGTAGGTCATGTCTACACATGATCATAGCTCAAGGTCGATATGGATCAAGTCAAGGTTAAATTCGAGGTCGAATTGAGACACCCTCTTAATCTAGAACAGTGGTGTTCACCCTTTGTCAAGGTCACCCGCTTCGGTGGGTCTGCTTCTTTCAGTGTCTGTCAAGGTCACCGTGTAGCGATGTATGTGAACGATCAAGGTTTGTAGTTATATCATAGGTTCAAGGTTACAAAGAAGCAAGTTTCAGAGGTCATTGTGACCCAATCTCGCGCACTAGCCCAACCCCACAAGGCTGGTGATAGATGGTATTTGATCTCACAGTTAAATTCAGGTTCGTGTATAAATACTGCATTTTGTAAGTTAAGTTACATTATACCACAGGCTCAGATCAGATTAACTAGAGAGACTATTTGCCACATAACGGCTTTTAGAACGTATAGTGCTGACCTATTTGACAGCATAATCTACCGATGAAAATCATTGCATTGAAGACAGAACATTCTACTGTCGACACTCTCATTTATCCCAAAGGTGCCAATCATAGCATAGTTTACCACGTGTGTGGGTTCACCAACCCCCTACGCCAGAATTCAGTTTCCCTATCCCCAAGCATCATCCAATCACAGCCTAGGATAGAGTTGAGCGTACCAGCTTCACCCACTGGATTGTACAACTGTTTATTTAGGTCATAGCTAGTTGCGCTTAGTTCACAAGTTCAACTGGTTGTGTATCATCTCCTCCCTTATCCTACTGGGTCAAGAAGAAAAACGCTGATTTTTTGCGTTATATCATATCAAGTATCATGGAAGATTTTACCAACGTATCAATGAAGGATTCTACCAATCAACCCACGACAGATCATGTCAGCACTTCTGAATCTAACGCGATTACAACAGACGGACGAACATGTGCTAGAATTGCAGAAAACAAAATAACTTTTTTATTTCAAATTATAGCTGTGTATTGTATCATTTTAGCCGCAATTATTAATTTGACCCTGCAACACCCTGATAAAGATTTGTGGTTAGTTTTGTTAAGTAGCTGCATAGGCTATGTATTACCAAATCCTGGTTTGAAATACAAGACACGTCCTAATGATAAACACTTGGAATAATGTGTACCAATTTGCATATTTATACAATCATTGTGTACTTTGTCGGAACATTGATCATTTAAAATAAAGCATACACTTAAATATTTTTGGAATAATGTATACCAATTTTAATATTTATGCAGTCATTATGTGCTATGTTAAATCATTTATTATTTTAAATAAAGCCTGTATTTAAATATTTGTCTTAGTTTTTACCACACCGTCAGATTTTGTAACCTCATGACCTAACCTCTCAAGGGTTTACCATTGTGACCTGACCTCTTTAGCCGCTGCTATCATGCTTTTTTATGTCATGGATCATTATAATTTGAGTAACAGAACTAATTTAGTCTTTGTAGAACTAATGGCGGAAAAGTACTGGTGGGAAAAATGTGTTCGTTTAAGATAGCACAGTAGCAAGTTTTAGAGATTGTACAGCTAGGTGTTTTAGTTAATAAGAAACGCAAAAAACGGGTTGGTAAAGAAACGTCAAAATTGGCTTGGTAAAGCAAACAAAATGGCAAAACATAGGCCATTTAATTTACAAGAGAATTAAAACAATTAGTGTCTTTTAGTTAAAAAAACCCGCAAATGTCACTGCCCATTCCGTTGAGTTACAACGAAGCAATTACTCATTTTAATGAGTAAAAAATGAGTAACTGCTCATTTAGGTGAGTAACTACTCATTTTAGGGAGTAAAAATGAGTAACTGCTCATTTTTATGAGCAACCAATGGTTAATTAAAACGTTATTATTAATGAAGTGTGTTGATAGGAAAAATTGTAATAGAATGAGAAATTTGATGTCTTTTGTCTTTAAAACTTGATACAATGAAAAAAACACACCTAAGCAAACGCTTGATATATAAAGTGAGATATGTTTATGTTCTTATGTATAACAAATAACCAAAAAATAACAAGTAAGTGGTAAAACAAAGCAAAAAGGTTAAAATAGAAAGAGACTTAATGATCAAGTTTATCAAAAAAAGCAAACGTTTACTTCTAGTGAAAAAAACAACAAATGTAACTGCTCATTTCATTGAGTTACAATAGATTGCTCATTTTAATGAGTAAAAAAATGAGTAACTGCTCATTTAGGTGAGTAACTACTCATTTTAGGGAGTAAAAAAGGAGTAACAGCTCATTTTTATGAGTGGCATACATGTAAGAAAAAGTATATTTCTCATAGAAAAAAACGTAATTACTTCGTATGTTTTAGTTTAAACTTACTTGTTTGTTTTTGTTTTATTACATTAAAAGGTGTATACATGCGTTGAGAGTTAATATCTTTCAATTAGCCTTTGTACTGTAATATTCCGGATGATAAGTCTGCGATAATTTCCCTTGTGATAAGAAAATTTGATTGTCATTTTATAATAGTACTCCTATGACTTGTCATACAGCACTATACATGTAGTTAGAAAGGACCACAATGGAAATAAGGATATTTATATACCTTTTTTGTGTCATCCTTACTGTATAATGTTGATTGACATGGCCTAATTAGTACATACATATAATTAATTGCATGTTTTAATGTCCATGCCATGTTTGTCAAATCATTTTATAGTGAAATCTCTCTCTCTCTCTCTCTCTCTCTCTCTCTCTCTCTCTCTCTCTCTCTCTCTCTCTCTCTCTCTCTCTCTCTCCCAATCCATCAATCCATCCATCCATCCATCCATCCATCCATCGGGGGGTGGGGGGGGGAGCAAGTTCTCGCAAATTGTATTAACACCTTTCCTTGAACAACCCGTACTTTCACCGAAATAGAGGGATGAGGAAAGTCCAAGATAAGGGACTTGAACCACGGACCTCCTGATCTAGCGTCCGGCGCTCTACCACTACACCACTTTCCTCCGCTTCGTATGTTTTTGCAGTTAGGTTGTGTTTGCGTCTTAGTTACCAAGGTGTGTCATCTGTTTTGATAGAATGGCAACATTTCTGTGTACCTGTTGTATAGTTTTACATTACAAATATAAAGGAAGACTGTTTTCAATTTTTCAATTTATTGGTACAATATACAAAATATATTATTTTAACAAATGCTTTTATATAAAACTTCACATGTCAAAAAAATACCGACATAGTAAACTTTACTCTTGCGTTAGTTCTGGTGGGTTATAACCCTCAATAACAGCTTCAAAAAGAAATTTTCTTTTATTAACGGCATATTTCCAGGCTTCTTCTGTGTCAAAGTCCTCAGTTTGTATAACACTATCAGCCGTCTTTTTGATCGACTGAAAAACTGGAGAATCTTTGAGAGCGTTGATCCAAATCACATTTTCCGTGAATATATTAGTTAGCGCTTTACGATAAGTATTCTTCATGAGGTTAAATGTCCGATCACGCGCCTCTTCTTCTGTAATATTTTGTTGATCCATCAAACCTTTGACTTCTTCTTCGTATCTGTCTTGATACTGTTCAAATACTTCTTCCACAAGACGGTCCATTGGATCGCTTTCTTCCTCTCCATTAAACGTGTCAGACTCAAAATCCACATCGTCTGTTTCCTGCTGATGCTTCCTCTGTTTATGCCTTATCAGGTTATACTTTCTAGCAAATGTTTTGTTGCACATATTACAGGAAAACATGACTAAAACTCTAAATTATCCAAAAACGTAGTCAATTTCTTTAAATTTCTCTGTTTTTCTTGGTGTATTTCTTGATGAGGTAATAGTTTTCTTTGCCGGTACAGTGTTCTCCTTTTCAACCGAAAGTCTCGGTGTAATTTTTATCTTTTTGCTTGCTTTTTTCGTGTAGAGACGTTTCAATTTTATCTTCCTCTCACCAGCGCTGCGGTCAGTTATGACAGGTTTTGCAGTGCCTCGTTTATTTATGCGCTCTAACTCAGATTTAGCTCTGTCCACCACACTTTGAACTGGAGATGTTAATTCCATGCACGTCTGTTTTTGCATTTCGGAAAACGATGATTTTTTTGGTCGAAAAACATCAACCCACTTTTTGGGATCAGGCATATACGTTGAATAATTCATGTTTCTTTAGCAAACAGTAATGTCAGCAATACAGGTAGTTGTAAGAATGACGCTTGCAATCGTTTAAACCCTTTATATAATATATTTCAAATTCAAACAGTTTTGTGTGATTTAACGGTAGAAAAATTGATGCTGATGAAAGCACATTGGAATTGATTTTCTGTTCCAAAATATAACAGTTAAAAGTCGTCCACTTGTTGATGTATAAGGTCAATGCTCTGAAGAAAAAGACCGCGGACATTAAAAGGAGAAATATTTGCACTGGAGCGTTGTGCCCTTCTATGTAACAGATACCAGCGAAGGAAGAAATCCATAGGTCAATGACCTATTGATAGCGCGCTCATTTATCAAGGTTGTAATAGAAATTGCGAGGGAAAAAAGGTTCCCGCTTAAAAACTGATTTAAATCTGGCGGGTAACATGAGCTGGGTCATGGTCATGTACACTAGGTGATGATGTGAGATGACTTAAATCTGATGGATAGGTGAACTGGGTCATGGTCTGTCATACGCATGCGCAATCGGTGACCTACATTGCACACAATTCGACCTCGACCTTGAATCATACGCGAGCGCGGTAACCTACTCACCTGGATTTTGGACTGGAACCTCTCAGGTTCAGGGTTACCTACAGGGTGACCTACTCAGATCTGGGACAGGAACCTCCGGAACCTCCGTCAATCCTCCTAATTTGCTACTACTATCATCCTCCGTCGCCGGCGGTGTATAAATATCACTCATCAGCGATGTGTAAGCATCCTTCTCCTGCGAATATAAGTATCATCCACCAGCGGTGTATAAGTATCATCCATCAGCGGTGTATAAGTATCATCCACAGCGGTGTATGTGTGTCATCCACCAACGGTGTATAAGTATCATCCACCAGCGGTGTATAAGTATCATCCATCAGCGGTGTATAAGTATCATCCATCAGCCGTGTATAAGTATCATCCATCAGCGGTGTATAAGTATCATCCACAGCGGTGTATGTGTGTCATCCACCAACGGTGTATAAGTATCATCCATCAGCGGTGTATAAGTATCATCCATAAGCGATGTATAAGTATCATCCACCAGCGGTGTATACGTATCATCCATCAGCGGTGTATAAGTATCATCCATCAGCGGTGTATAAGTATCATCCATAAGCGATGTATAAGTATCATCCACCAGCGGTGTATAAGTATCATCTATCAGCGGTGTATATGTATCATCCATCAGCGGTGTATATGTATCATCCATCAGTGGTGCATGATTATCATCCATCAGATGTGTAACAATAATTCTTTTTGATGGATCTAAACTGTCAGGTACCATCTCTAAAATCACAATCCAGATTCAAAATAATACCGAAGGCGTTAATTAACAGAATCAGCTCTAAGAATAAGTTTGATAACAGCAAACAATTCAGAAGTCATGACTTATCTTTTTCTTATATCTGGTTAATAGTTTTTTAAATATTTTAATATAGATTCTTAGGCCTTTACTTGTTTCCTAAACGATGTTACAATATTTTATTTTCATATTTAACATGACCTTCGAAAGTTATAATTTAACAAATATAGCTTTTTTTTCAAAGATTAAAATTTGTAAATTTCACAACACTTTTCCTTTTTTTTGCATTTTCCTGTGGTCTGCCTTTCACAGTTAAGCGGATTCACCTGAAACTGTACAAAATTCAAACGTGTTTGTAAATCCTACTTTGTTCTTCTCTCTTGAAGCATTGGCGGCTTTGGTTGCCTTCTTCATGGGTGTATACCTGGCGGACGAGTTCTACTCTGACTACGGTCTCAGTTACGCCTCCGAGTTCCCCTGGTGTCTGCTGCTGTGGGCCATAGCAACGGTCCTCGTCATCATAGCAACACTAATGCACGCTTACATCGTCTGCAACTGGTACAATTACTCAGAAGGCTTTGGCTACATGTCACCCTCCTCTTCCGACGAACAGCTTGTCTCAGGGAATTCTGGAAAGTACCTCAGAAATACACTATTGGAACTACCGCCACCTACGCTGGACAACAGTTTCAGGAAGTCTCGTAATCTACGAGAATCCGGTTACGGAGTGTCAGCATTTTCCGGACCGTCGCAATCTAATTATGCTAAATCCCGACCAGAAAGTACTTACTTTGACTTCCGGTTGTCCAAACAACCAAAGTCTCAAAGTGTCGACGATCTGCGAATTTCGAAACGGTCTTCCAACCTCCCGTCTGATTTAAGGCTTTCCAAAGATTTAAGGCTTTCTAAGAGGTCACTGCACGACAGCCCGAAGGTACTCCGACATACGACTCCTTCCGAGTATCTGCGAGACCAGCGGGACATGCTTCGGGGCTCTCGGATCGTTGCTGTGGAAGAGGAAGTGATCGACCCAGGTATGCTCTCGACGGCACACCCCAGCTATAGAGAGTCTCGTGTCAAAGACGGCTCTGGATATTTAACGGAGCTAGACAACTCCGCAACTATTGTATCATCCCGCAGAGAACCATCCATTTTGGATGATCTGTATCGGGCCTCGAGAAAAAGTAACCGCTAATCAGTGTAAAAATGATAATATTTTTTAAATAAGAAAACAAAAATAACTGGACATTAATCTGGCATTCTCAGTTGAAATTCTAGGACACAAACAAAAATCGGGATAAATTCATCAAAACATTTAATATCGATTGTCCGCAAGAGAGAGTTTCCTTTTACGAAATACGCACACAAAAAGAAAGATCCGGTACTATCTTTAGTCCCTCTTAATATGTCATAGTTTGTGTGTAAACGCTCAACAAGATGTATCAAACGATTCAGTGCAGCCGACGATCTGTTCAGTATATTTGTGGCTGTAAGTTGACGTGAAGATTCTATGAGATGCCTGTGACCTGGGACACATAATGTGCACCTACACACATTAAGAAATGCTCAAATACCAGGGAGATATCAATACACAAATACACGCACATCTCCTTTAATAGTTCTTACATTATTTTCCAATGCCTGATCAATCTATATTAATTCACGTGCATACTAAACAGTGTTTATTCGAATAGCTTTGTAAATAATATGCTGACAATGCACATTTCCTTGAAGAGATGTTATTATTCACTCGCCTTTTTGTAACATGTTTAATAATTGCCAAATTCGGTGAAGGGTTATTTACCATCACTTTACAGACGTTTGTACAAACTCCAAGTACTTGCTGCACGTTAAAGGCAAGTTAGACATTACACCTTTTTGTTGGGAACCATCCATTAGCTCAGAACATATTTTCTAACTCCTTATACTTAGTAAAGTTCGACTGTTTCTCACAGTCTTCAGAAGTTCTTCGTTGGGTCGCCCGTAGCGTAGTGGTAGGGTCGTCGACTTGTAACTTCTCTGAGCCCTTAGCCTCGCACCGCTTGGGTTCGGATCCCGTTCGCGGAGAAGGACTTAATGTGGGATGGTTTTCCAGCTGACATGCTGTGCGCCGGTGGTTCTACCCAGTCATTTGTCTGGGATCTTCCTCTACCAATATTGCTGGGCGTCACTATAATGATCAAAATTGGTCGCAGCAAAGTATTTAAACAGAACAGAAGAGAAACAAAACAATTCAGTTGTTCGTTCGCTAGATGTCGCTAGATGTCACGTGAATAATCAAAGTCACGTGACACAATTAAAGTCTTGTACACCGAAAGTTCATCTCGTCGCTGCTTAATTGTAATAGCTTCTTTGGTTCGTTTTTTTTTTTAAATATTGGTTCCGCTAGTTATTATTTAAATGTTTTATGTAATATGTGACCAGTTTATCGCATATTTCGCACAATGCTGAGTTAGATCTATATTTATGTTTTTGGTGGTAAGTTATAAGTGGTCTTCCTGTCAACTTTACATTTATGTTTTGTTATAATGACACAAATAAAGAATGTTTTGTCATAATGACGCAAACAAAGAATGTTTTGTTATATTGACACCGATAAAGAAGGTTTCGTTATAATGACGCAGATAAAGAAGGTTTTGTTAAAATGACACAGATAAAGAATTTTTTGTTAAAATGACACAGATAAAGAAGGTTTCGTTATAATGACGCAGATAAAGAAGGTTTCGTTATAATGACGCAGATAAAGAAGGTTTTGTTAAAATGACACAGATAAAGAATTTTTTGTTAAAATGACACAGATAAAGAAGGTTTCGTTATAATGACGTAGATAAAGAATGTTTCTTTATAATGACGCAGATAAATACTGTGTTGTTATAATGACGCAGAAAAAAGGTTTTGTTATAACACAACTTCTTATTAATGAATCTAATACTTTGTTACTATTTTTGTTATTCGTTTGTAACTATTAAGTTATTTTGTGGCTCTAATAAGTTATTTTGTGGTTCTGCTAAAATATCTGTATTTGATATTAAGAGGTCAAATGCAGCAATGTTATTGAAAAAAATTTCATAAATTTTATTTGGAAACTGAGTAGAAGTATGACTGCGAAGTCTTGTTTTTTCTATAAATTCAAAGAAATGTACGGTATTGTCCAATATACCATGAAGAAAAAAAATGATACATTAATGCAAAAGGACAAATGCTTAAATACTAGTGTAACATTTATGCTTGTCCTATCCAAAGGCACATAAACAATAAAATTGAATTAAAACATTTTATCAACTCACTTTCCTTGTTTTCCGTTCTATACACCAATTACATATTTTTTTATTATTATACCAAACCCTTTGCATTTAAAGCGTTTTGATTGGTCGAGTGCGAGTCATTATGAAGAGATATTGACTCGAGAATATTTTCACGTGAGCACCGAGAACATAATAATGGCAATCGTGTTCTTTTTACGCTCACTGTTGCTACAATAAAGGTTAGACGCCACCAAATAAGTGTGTTCTATATTCTATCGTGAATCGCGAAAAGATGGAAACAAATTGCACCTTGACCAAGTTATGATGGACCCCCATAACCATATATAGGTAAAACGAGCTATTTATTGTCTATCAGAAAGACCCAGAAATAAGGCAACTTTTGCAACTTGTAAGAAGGTTAAGCTTCATAGACTGCGCGAAATTGCCAGTCGGTAACCGTCAAATTTCATTGAAATATGTACATCCTGTAAAAGTGGATCAGTCCATTATTGTGCATAGGGGTTAAAGACTTTTGCTTTCTTTTAATTCTACATAGTTTCAGCTTCCTTTTTGATAACAAAAGGTTCAGATTACCTTCAAAATAGGAAATTTAATGCCAAAACATAGCAACAGACTGTTACTAAAGAGAAAAAGTCTAATGTCACACATTCTACTTCCGGTCGGTATTTAGTGTAACCACCCCTAAAACGGCGTCTGGTAAAAAAAATCGACAGTTTCTCAGTGTGTCGGATGAGGTTTTGCTAACATTTAGGGGAAATATATCATCAAAAAAGACCAAAAAGTGCAGTCTCGGTAACAATGACTGCTTTTCTTGATTATTTTTTGAGGAAAAAAATGTAAGAACAGACTTTGAGGAAATGAGCGTTGAACAAGAAATCAGGGCAAAAAAATAATACAGAGTTCAGCAAGAAGCTTTGGGAAATGGCAGCCATTTTGTTTTTAACACGGTCTATGTGTAGACGCCGACAGGTTGCATAAATTTATGTAACAAATTATTCCCAGTTTTCAAACATTCACAACATGAATTGGTAGTGTTTAACCGAATGTGATATAAATTTACAAGATGTAGATTTCACAAAAAACACAAACAAACATTTTCTGACTTGCATTAATGCAAAAACTAAGTATTAAATGTGAAATGTTATAAGTACATGTAGTTATTTAATAAAATTGTCAATAAATTGCCGAGGGCCAACATGACTGACCCGAGGACAAATAACAGGGCAAATATCAAATCACTTATTTATTAGCATATAACATTAAATGGCAAATCCTGTCATAGCCTCTATGTCGCATCGTCTTATTATATTTGTGTTTGCAATAATCAATAATTCCATTCACAGCTAGTCGGTTGATATGTGAATGGATGTGAATATATTTATACATGTATATTGTTATCATTTCGGCACGTTTGATAATCTTTGTTTGTATTGATTTGTCATTTAAGCGTTTCTGTTTCTATGTTAAAGGTGGTATTCGACTGTTTAGACATTTGTTTTTGTCTTGTGCAATCAAATTAATTAGGCTACTGTCACCTTAAAAGATCCCGCGAACTGACGTTAATTGGTGCCCTACAACCATCTGAGAGTAAAGCATAACACCCAATTTGTCATAACGAAAAGGTATTTTCCTGTCCAAGCCACACAGCGCAGTTAGCTACTTTTAAGCTGAGAGAACCACGTAAGTAATCAGCTCTGACGTCATTTTCTATTTTTAGCCGAAATCCCAAGTATTTACCTATCCACGCCATACAGCGCAATTAGCTATTTTTAAACTGAGAGAACCACGCGAGTTATCAGCTCTGACGTCAGTATCTTTTTTTAGCCGAAATCCCCATCATGCTTATTCATAGATATGGAAAGAAAGAACGAATAAAGAGATGTATTTCACGATCTATACCTTCTAATAATTGAGGGAGCGTTATAAGCAGCCTTTACTTTAATTAAAGTATGAGCTTATGCAGTAATTATGTCCTTTTTCTTCAAAACACTTTAAGAGGTTGTTACATGTATAAGATATAGGCAAACTGTTGGATACCACCTTTAAATGTAATTTTCATTGATAATATTGGCTTGTAAATATCATTTTAAGTAAATATCTAATTAATCAAATAACTCCAAGATTCGACAAAAATGTAACCAGGTACGGGAGGCCCCGGGTTCGATTTCTGACCGCGACATACCAAAGTCGTTAAAAATTGTAGTGGTATAGCTCCCTTGCTAACGCTCAAGCAAATATAAAGGTAGTTCCACGACTGGCTGGCCCGGTGTCAGGATAATGTGACTGTGTGGTATCATGCCAGGTGTTCAAGGCATGCTATACACAGTGAAGGCAGCACTATATCTGCTTCAAGTGGACACCGTCTCCAGATAACTTAAATACTGTTGGTAGGACGATAAACCTAAAAAAAAAAAAAATGTAACACAAGTAACAAGATCAACATTTTCTCCAACGAGAAACTTACAATTTGCAATCCTTTATCTTTATATTGCATCTTAAACGTCTTTAATTACTCCCTGAAATATTTTTGCAAATGTTTTATTAAACTTCGTTCAATTACTTTACGCGCTGCTACTTTTCAACATCAAACATGTTGCAATAAAATGTTACCTTTCGATAGCGGTGCATTTTTGTATGACATATGAAGTCTCTACCAGGTACCATCCCATTTACATCTGCATATCTGTTCTATCTTACTTGTTCGTTTCTATTACCCATTAACATTTCGATTTATTTATTTGTGGATAGTTTTCCCTTTTTATGCACAGCTTCTTTAGTTGCTCGAATGCCTTTTTTTATTAGTTTATTCTTCAGTTTTAGTACAATCTCTCAATGTACGATATAATCATTTGAGAGAGTGCATTTGATGTCTAACCAATTATTTCAACTATAAAAATGCACATCTTTGAATATATATATATTCATATCATGTTATTATACAGAGGTCATGATGATGATATATATG